>JAMWET010002088.1:255000-855000 GCA_024036415.1 Prochilodus magdalenae
AATGATGCTAAATATTTGGGAACAATGTTTCTATTTGAACAAGTGTGCAGAACATAACTGTTCTAGTATTACACCCAACCAGTCCTTACAAAATGGTATTAATATAAGCATTAATGTGGAATTTGTTCCTCCTTTGCCACCGCCACTAACAACCTACTGATCTAATGTTTTCTTCTTCTTCTTTTTCTTTTTCACAGGAGTATCAATGTCCTCATATGAAATGTCCATTGGTTCCTGTTTGGCTATTACACTGGAATCAACTGCAAACTCTTCCTGTCTGTCCCTGCTCTCCTTCTTCACTTTCTTTTTCTTCCTTCTCTCCACCATCTCCTCTTCTTGCACGGGCTCTGGAGTTTGTAGCTCACTGCAGTCATAAGATATTTGTTCCTGCTTAATATGTACCTCTTTAATTTCCTCCTCTCTGTAATGTTTCTCTTTTCTTTTCTTTTTCTTCTTCTTTTCTTGTTCTTCTCCCACTGCTGGACACAACTTTGCTCTCTTTGATGGTGACAGAGAGGTTGAGGCAATGTTCTTTACTGTATAAGCGGGTGTAGAGCTTCCAAAAGGCTGGAAGCGCTGCCTGAGGCCCGGGGGGATAGACGGGGCTGGAGCTGCAGGAATGGCTATAGGGTCCTGGTTGCCATTGCAGTCTCCATAACTCTCAGAGATATTGAGGACACCAGTAAACGCTGAAGCAGAGAGAGACACATCCTCGTTCGTACAGCTGGAGGTGAGAAGATGAATATCGGCAGGACTTGTGCTGCTGGCCAAAACGCTGTAGATCTGAGGTGTCCTACCACAAGTAGACTGGACCATCTCTAGGCCTGATAAGGACACTTTTAAACCTGCAAGGCTAAAAGAGAAACAGCACAAATACTCCCTGTTAAACCTGTCAATTCATTTTAAAGAACACTGCTATGTAGCCATCTGGCTTTTAAACACAAATGTTCAAACAAAAAATGAACCACTGTCTGCAATAAATCTTTGATTGTAAACAATTAATTCAAAATCAGTATTCTCTTTTTGAAGATTGATACAGCATAACAACAAACATTATTGTTGTGATTATGCAATGTTCTTTATTATCTAACACCACAATCAATACAGCAGTTAAAAAAAAAGCTGCAAGAACTGCAGTCATTTCAACAAGCTAACTTCATAAACCTGTATGCTTTGCAATAGTAGCTCACACATTATTATTGATAAACATGATTATTGGTTAATATTATTTTTTGCCATGCCCGTCTGTGCATGGTGATGTAATCAAAAGTTAGAAGATGTTTTTGAGACAGGGCAAAAGCCATTACATTCTGATGAAAGATTATAGTCATTTTTAAATTTTAGGTTTTAACAAACCTCGATTTTCAGGTTTGACGACTACTACCACTATTAACAATAACAACAACAAATTACTACTATTATTAATACTACTCTTATTAGCAGTAGTATTATTACTGACAAAACAACAACAACAAATACAAAACTATAACTATACTTGCGTCCTATACTCACTTGTCTGCGTCGAATCGAGCCGGAGCTTTAATGAGCCACAGCTCTGTGTGGTCATTGCTATGCAGATCAGAGCTTGCTGAGGAATTGTACTTGTGAGATACAAAATCTGCAGGACACTCGTACTTCCAAACTGCAAAGAAGTGTCAGTTCAATCAGAGAGAATCGCTGACAGTGTAAAGAAATACTGCGACTAAATTAACCAAGAATAAAACACACGTTGTTAAAAAAATGGCATGGCTAGTTATCAGAAATATCAAAGCGTATTAGCTGTTAGCTTAGCCAGCTCCTACCTCTCCGACTCTGCCCGTGTGATTCCCGCCGGTTTTGACCTGCTCCATTACTGTCATCCTCACTCAGCGACATGGCACCCAGACACCAGCAATGCCTTTTCCAGAACTTTACAGCGGATTAACTTTAAGGAGCTGTGCAGCCTGCATGCACTCACTGTGTACTCCTCTCATGTGGAGTACAACCACGTGTGGTACATAAACCGGAACTACTCCCCCTAGTCCTGCCGATTCATTCCCCGGTAGAAGGACACATGCTGCTATCTTAATTACATTTTATCTTTAGATTTTATATTGTTTACCTTAGTTTTTAAACGTTCAAATAACCTATTATTATTATTATATCAATACTAAATGTAACGTCCAAATAACTCAGGGTATTTATCACCGCTAAATGTAGCATAGCGAGTCTTATTTAGAAAACAGAAGCGCTTTCTGTGGTTCTCCACTAGAGGACGCAGGAATCCAGTGTTTGGTAATGGACGCCTACACTGCGCGCGCAATCTCCATCCACCCTGGAGTGATACGAACCATCTGTGATACGAAAAGCGAGTAAATATTTTTAATAATCTAATAATAAATTGTCGTGGATTATCAGTATATGTCTATGTGTGTGTAAGAGGAGATACAGTTGATAGGTGATTGATATACTGAATATTCTAGACTGTTATAGAATTTATTATGGTATCTTATAATTCTGTTTTAGGACAATATCCTATAATATTACTATTGGAGAATATACTCTCAGTAAGCTTGTATACATTCTGATACTGCAGTACAAAGCTGCACCGGAGGTTAATGGGTTTCGCAAGAAATTGTCCTTCAAGTGCTCCTCTTACTATTTATACTGGGCTGTATACAGGCTTATTGCATATACTAGACTAAATAGGATCCATTTGGAAAATTTGATACAAGCTCTAGTTGGATGCAAATGCATGAGAATTGCTGACACAGCTGGGAAGGTTTGTAAAATAATAGTCCATTTTGCAGAAAGGGAGAAGCACCATTCTGTTGCATCACGTAGATGGTATTCTCTTACCCTACAGTGTTTATTTTCCCAAGTTCATCTCTGGTTGGATACTGTGGGAAAACCGAGCATGCAGCATGTACAGTAAAAGCGTTATGCAATGGGACCTCCCGAAAACTCAGTGCCCTTTCTGTCAAGATTCATATATTCACATCTACAAAGGCTTGCCCCAGGGTGTATGGAATATTTCTGCAGTGGTGACAATAACAAAAACAAATGGGAAGACTAAGTCACATATGAAGCGCGGAATGATGTATAGTTCAAAATAGCTCAAGCTAAGCTTACTTAAAGTGGCTATTTTTCTTGTATTTTGTTTGTTTGTCTGAGGCCCACTTATGATGTTTGTGTGATTTTATGACCCCAAACCAGTCACAATTCTTTTTTACACAACCATATTCCAACTTCGCTTCGTCCTCTAGCTTTAAAAAGGCTGCATGCTTTGTTAAGTGAGAAAAAGATGAACTGATCTTCGAAAGGAATAATGTTAAAGATGAAACATTATTTTCAGCATTTGATTTAAGATTAGTTTATTATAATAAACTATCATTGTAGTTTATTATTGATAAAAAGGTTGGGCATGCTGAGAGACTTTGGCTCTCTTTCCAAGTAGGTGATGCAAATTTTAAAGCTTTATAAATACTCTGACACCTCAAAACTCCCAAAATTCCCAAAAATCAGCAGTCATTCATTTCTCTAAGCAGATGCTCACAAAGCAAAATAAGCTATAAGAACGTAGCAGAGAGCTGTTAAATCAGTTTGTAATATAATTAAGAAAAGCAGGTACTGTGAATAGGGGAGGTCTAGTTGATGTCTGGAAAGAAGGGGGGAGCTCTGAACATGTAAATTATCTCTGTTTTTATTTACTGGCTTTGTTTTGTTTATTTATCAATCTGTCTTTTGTTTTGGCCAAGAAAAAGACCATGATATTGTCACTCTTCATAATACAAGGATGTGAATGATTACTTTTCTTTTCCATTTGAGAATAAATTCCAGACAAGTGAGGATTTTTTTGTTTTGTGCAAATAAAACCCTGAACAAAAAATAATGAGCTTGTTTTCGTTTTATGTCCTGCAGATTATAAAAGGGACAGGCATTCGTTTAGTTTTCGCTAGTTTGAGTAAATAACATTTACTATTTGCTAAAATCTGCAAAATATACATGGAGATGGGTTTGTAGCTTACATTGCAGAATTCCTCCTGACTTTGCCACTCTGTGATTCCTGAACAGTTTACCTTAGATAGTAAGATATTATTTATGAAAAAAGAAGGGTGTTGCGAGTTGGACCCTTAAAGAGTTAATCAAAAAATATAAATGCAGGAGCATAACATCTTATTTGTGTAGAAAAAGAAAGGGATTGGTCTATTTAAGGTCTGTTCCCTAAATCAGGTCCAAAATTCCAGAAGGGATTGGCTTGTTTAATTTCATTCCATATGCATTAACTCATCATTCGTAATTCCTCAACTCAAGTGTTAGAGCACTTTCAGAGGTTATTCACAAAGGGGATGGGAACATGGGAAATGTAACCACATTACTTCTCCCTCCAGACCCACAGGAGGCTAGTCTTTTGGGAGCGCACCCTTCTACTGACCCAATGTCTCACACTGGACCCCCAGCAAACGCAATGACATCAGCGCTAAGCCAGACAAGCCTTGGGGTGTGATTCCAGCACCTTCCTTTAACGTATCCTCAGATGACACTTTCTAATTAAAGAAAGATGTAAGTATGAAAGTATAATTAGTGTACAGTGGCCCTTATAGCGGAACTGCTGATGTTACATTAATATCTATACTGTGCAGCTACAAATAATTGCTTGCTGGAAAAGTCAGTGCAGCACTGGGAGTTTTGCATGAATCTTTGTACATGCTTTATGCACTTTGTCATTTTAGTGATACAGTGCAGTCCATAAGTAACTTTTTTTGTGTGTGTACACTTACCCATTTAAAATCTAACAAAGTTTAAAGTGCAGAACTTCCTTTTTCATTTTAGAGTATATACCCGTATTTTTTGGAGGTGGACAATGTATTAAATGTATGTATGTGACTATACTATACTAGTCAAATAGTGACCTGTCCAAGGTGTTTCCTGCCTTTTAACACAATGAGCACTGGGATAGGCTTCAGCACCACTCCACTCAGATAAGCAGCGTAGATAATGAGCGAGTGAATTTCTCATATAATTTGAAAATGCCTGCCACCTTTTACATTGTGTGTTAATTTAAGTCTGGTCACAGACCTACATTCAAAATATTTATTTCTTCACCTGTAAATTTAGCACTTCACCCTATATTTGATTTATAAGCAGGGTTTCATTCCATACTGCTTTTTCTAAAAGGCCAATATAGGGATGCCATTGTATGCAGAGCTCATTCACATGAAACCTGTCCTAAAGGGACATAACAAAACAACTTCTAAACAATGAAGAAGTATTTTTGTTTTGGAAATCATTTTTTGCAATTTCACTACTTTTAAGGCATGTCAATCAAATCAATAATAGGTTATTTATATAGTGCTTTTTAAAAGTAATGTATTCTCAAAGCAGCTGTACAGAACAGCAGATTATAGGAAAATTAAAGGAATAAAAACATAAGGAAAGGAGTCCATGGAGAATTGTCATAGATTCAATTTCCTTATCATAATAAAAAAAATGCACATTTGATTAGGTGTGTCTAGACCTTTGACTGTTAGTGTACATCATTTAGATTTCTAGTTACACCATGAACTAAGTAATGCTATAAATTATGTGTAAACATTTCAGATTGACTATGAGCTATAAGCAGCTGTGACCTTCTGATTGCTCTGTGTTGAGAGTAGCTGCTGACAGCATTAAAGTATGATTCTCAGTTTCCTGGCAACCTATAATATGTGTTACTTAGCACACAGTAAACAACTGTGGTCAGTTTATGTGATAGTTTAAATATAACATACATATTCAGTTTTAAAAGACCTTAACTATGATGTCTTCCAAACTGTTCTTTAATCACAATTTATTTACATATTATCAATTACAGAGCTTAACTTTGAAACTTGCTACCTTCTGGGAAGCTTTTTCAAAGTGGTGCACTGCAATCACATTCTTGACTAACACGCCGGAAGACAAGAGAACCAGCCAATCACATAATCGCTAAGAACCCACTGCACTGAAAAAAAAGAACAGCCGCCCAAAATACAACTTTAACCATTGTTTAACCATTAAGAGTAATTATGGCTATAGTTCTTGGCTGGTGAAGCATAACGGGACAAAGAAAACATTTTCACACAGTGATGCATTTTCCCCAGATTACAGCATTACCACAAATACACTGAGTAGGAAACAGCTGTGTGTGTTTAACATTGTTTATTCAGTGCAACGTGGCTCAACCCAACCTGAGGACTGTACAAAAAATGACACAAAACTATTTGTCTTCTTCAAGTCAAGTCAAGTAGTTTTATTATCAATACTTTAATATGTACAAGACATACAGAGGATTTAAATTGCGCTACTCTTTGAACCAAGGTGCAGCAAATAAACATTTAATGATAAATAGACTACAACTGAAACAAGAGTATATTGAATGTAACAAACAACAAACATAAAATAGAAGGACGCAAGATATACAATAAAATAAAATAAGGGCCCTGAGATAAACATAGATGAGACAGTAAGACACTGAAGACAATAAGGACGATAAAGTGACGTGCACTAGCAGAGTTAAGATGTACGATTAACGTGGATATGGCAGTGCCAGTATAAACAGTGGAAGTTAGCATTAAGGCTGTTTTAAAATGGTGAGTGCAGACCAGTAGAAAAAGTCAGTTCTGTATTAATGGGGGATTAAGTGGGTGGGCAAGGATAAAATCTTAAAGGCTGTTTAAAGTGTGTGTGCATCCCAGTTTGGTCAGGATGTTGAGTTTGTGTGTGTAGAGGACAGAAGTGGGAGGGGAGGTGGAGCAGGGAGAGAGTTTAGCCTCCTGAGAGCATGGTGGATGGAGCTGTCCCTCAATCTGCTGGTCCTAGCCCCGAGACTCTGCAGTCTCCTCCCTGATGGCAGCAAATTGAAAAAGCTGTGTAGTGGGTGGGTAGGATCTCCTGCCAAGTCGAGGGCTTTATGTGTGATGTTGAATTAGATAAATCACATGTCATTTTATTTTCATTATGAATACACTGATCTGCATGCTCCTAGCTTGAGTAGTGTGTTCTGTGTAAAAGAGGGTGGGTATCTCTAAAGGATGCATTTTTTCCTGACTAAATCTTACTTCAATCAGGAATGATAAAGTTTGCAAGTTTCCAGGACTGCAACAAAAAAGATTTTTTTTAAATAACATTTAATAACCTTTTTAAAATGCGATCTAGACTCAATTTAGTTTTCTCTCTGTAATTAACCACAGGGCTAACTATGGTGTGGCATCAGCACTATTTTGGCCAAGAGAGCTTTAATGATTAACAAACCTGGCTGTAAGGTGTAAAGTAAGTTATTGCTTTTTGTTGATGTCAAATGTCACAAAACATTTCAATGAGTCAATGATAAAGTATGACACTTACAGATAATAAAATGATTTAATATAGGTTTATCAAGGACAGGGTGAAGGTGGTCTTATACATCAAGAAGGCATTGCAGGTCTTACTTCCATTTCTCTTTAGTTTAGTGCAATAATAAGCTTCTACAGTTAGTGACATGACTCATCAATAATTAATAATACATTTTGACCTGGTCACATTGTTTGACTGACACTTTGAAAGGATGACATAGATAGCAACTTAAAAATTGATCTGATGCACACCAAAAACTTTTACTTGCTCCATTACTAATGCAGAACCTTTTCCTAATGAATGTCTGTCTCTCGGATTATCTGATTCTTTCTCTCAAAATCACAGCACAAAGTAGGTCTGCATCAGCAGTATGTCTATACAATCTGCCATCTTTAAGGGCCCAGTGACCTTGCTTCTTTTCAGGTCAATGGGTCAACAGTACTGAATTGGGATGACAAGGTACAGCCAAAACAGGAGGCTATCCTGTGTCACTCAAGTGAAACATGAGCCACGGACCACCGATTCTGAAGAACCAGGCAGCATGGCCAAGGACATGTGGGTCAAGAGCCTGGCATGCAGGTTGATTAGCCAAAAAAAGGCTTCAACTGGCCAAGGCTATGAATAATACATTGAAAGAGCTAGAGGTATATCACAGGGAGCGTCCCGTTTCTATCATCCGATAAGCACTATGGCAAGGCAATACCTCAAGAGCACTATTGATCGTGACGATATAATTATGTGAGCTGACATGCTACTGCTAATGTACAACCTTGAAGGCTGAATGACTTTGGCGGCCACAAGACACAGCCTTGTCATCAACACCTGCACCCAATCTTTACTACATCCCCAGTGTTCATTTTTTTTAATCTGTGTCCAGCTGGAAAAACAAAATGACTGAATGGTGAAAAAGATCCATGGCAATTCAGGCAAAATTCCAAGTACATAGTTTTCCCCTCTCCCTAAATGTAGCTGATTAGCCAATAAATGTTTAGTGCCTTTACTCTGGGGCAACAATATAAAGGAGGCTAAAAACTACTGGTTAACATGGTGCAACCGGTATGCATAAAGAAATTTCAAGCAGGCTTGCTTTTGGATGTACTTTCTTACACCACATTGCATACTTCTAACTATAAAAGAATTAAGATTGCTGCCTACTGTTTTTATACCCTGGCATATTTGTGTCATTAAGCATTCATGTTCATTTAACCCTTGACTAACTGCATTCACAAATTCAAGTTTTCCTTCACATTATTAAATTACTGCCTGTAAAGCTACATGTCTTCATGAGACAATAGATACTAATCTTGCGGTAGAATAAGGAGCCATGAGGGGACTAAAAGAACAGTTGAATTGATGAGATTTATTTTAATTTGGCATAACAGGGACATTAAACCAATGAAAAACATTTAGGATTAACAGTGGAGAGTTCCACAAAGGCATCTAAGAACCAATGTAAACATGTGCAAAGTCTATTTCCATTTTGGGCTACTAAACACACAAAAAATACAGATAATAGAATGACGTATGTATTTCAACATATGTTACTAACATGCCTCCGGGCCTCGGATATCATGTACACTGGCATGAGAAATATCACTGACATTTCACTTCGCTGTTTTATTACAAATCCCAACAGTTCTTGGAATAAAGTCACATTTCCAGTTACGGCAAACCCCAAAACACCATCATTCCTACAAGATAATGCAATACCACCACAAATGCTCTGACATCCAAGACCTTTATCATTTATTTCGTAAGCAAAAGATTTCGCAGTACAACTCTGTCACAGAACTGCAGTACTAAGACACATTTGATTTACAGTGCTGTGTAGAAGTCAAAGACCACCCTTTGTCTATTTAATTCAAACTAATTAAAACAACCAATAAATACAAGTTACTTATCAGGAGATCATACATAAAAAAAATTACCCAAGTATAGAAAAGTTCAGTGGAAAATACACCAAGTCAAAAAAACCTTTCCAGACTTGTAATAAAAAAATAGTAAAAGATTTAAACTGGGCTCCTAACAACTGTGCAAGACCCAGGAGACCAGCAGAGCTGTCACCATAAGATAAACAGCACCTCAATTCAACCTTTATATCTTAGAAACATCCACTTACTTTCACTGTGGAAAGAAAACTCAATGAAAAGACATGCAGCTGAGCTGTGAAGAAGCTGTTACTGAAAAAATTATAAAGACAAAAAGTAAAGAAAGCTGGTGTTTTCAAAGCAACTGATCATGTTTGGGAATATTTGGATCGTTGGAAGCAGAAAATTCATCTAAATTCTAAGACTGAACCTTGATTTAAATGTGTTGTAACCAGGAGTGGGCACTGTTAAAAATCTGTGCAATTTTATGTTCAATAAACTAAGGAACGGAAAACGTGGTCTTTGACTTTAACAAAGTATGTATATCATATATATTGTGAAAAAAAATCAGAATAATTGCACTCATCATCAAAAAAATTGTTGCACCCAGAAGGAAGCAATCGACACGAATGAAACTAGTTGGGTAGGTTTGACATTGTGAGACATGTGGACAGTTCAAGTTTTACACTTGGACGCACATGTGACATAAGCAAAGACTGGCCTTATCGCTGTACCTGACTTGTGCTGTTGTGTTGGTAGCATCCTTTTGAAGCAGACTGCAATGCAATTTGACTGCAATGGTGAAGTGCCAGACTGTCCTGGAGTGACACAGGATAGCAGGGGGTCATCTTCAGTGAGGAGTCCCGCTTTTGTCTTGGTGAAGACGACCAGTGAATCCATTTGTAAAGGCACCATGGTCAGCTAAAATGAATTTAATTGTGTCACACGTCCAGAAGGCCAGGTGTCATGGGGTGGAGTACAATTTTATTCGATGCCAGATCACCTTTGGTCTTCATTACAGGCACTTTGACAGCCCAACATTACATTAATTAGGTACTGCAACCAGTGGCCCTACCTTTTCTGAACACACAGAGAATATTCCAGCTGCATGGGATAGACTGTTGCAGGACACCATTAGGAACCTCTGGCATGTTGCATTGGCAAACATGGCGGCCCAACACCACACTAAGAGACACTACTTCTGTAAGTCTAGCTCAATAAATATCGCTCTTATCAGTCCAAATTTGTAATTATTTATTATTACTGGTAACCATTCTTCAGGATAGCATTGCAATCTAATATTTCCTTCTGAGTGCAACTATATTTTTGATGATCAGTGTATATGCCTTAATAAGAAGTTGTATTAATCTTCTTTGTTAATGGAAACCATCATACTTAAGATACAATTACAGCTTTAATTTTAGTTTACACAGTTTTAATGCAACCATCAGCTACAAAATGTCAATATGCAAGACAATTTTTTTGTTTTCCATTTACAAGTGTATAAAGTAGTGACAGTACTCTAAATAACAATTACTTTTAATCTATTGTGTCTAACACTTTAAGCAACCAATTCCAAGATTTTGTAAAATTCCGTTCATTATGGAGTTTGTAGCATGAACTGTTTGTAAAGAAAAGGTGTCTGTAACCAGTAGGATGTAATGTTATATTTAAGTTATTATTCATTAATAAGTTAGAGCCCTGCCATAATAATTGGCATCATTTTTGGCCATTTTGTTTTTGTTTATTCTTCACCATGGCATGAGCTATTAATAAATAAAGATACATCCTTATAACAAGTAATGAATCATCACAGTAGCAAGTAAGTAAGGTTAAATAATTTTTGGAGGGAGAAAAGAATATCATCTGCAAATCATCATCAACAACAATATTAAACAAGGCATCTTGCATAACATTCAAACAGATTAGGGTTTTTATACCAACAGTATTCTAAGACAGGCATTACTGAAAAAATCTGTGTTTGGGGAAAAACCTGAGGCGCACAGTCCCTGAAGTTCACTTAGCAAAAGTGTGCCTACATATGCAGTGTGTCACATTACGAGTTTAATTTTTAACACTAAGTTTGGTCATCTGAAGGCACTCCTTATTCAGCGCCTCAATGTCATTTTTGTAGGAATTCGTCTTGACCTCTCCGTAGGGGTCTGGCTTTTTGGAGGCCAGGGGCGTTTCCACCGTAATGGAACCGCCCATCAGTGTTTCTGTTGTTTGACCGCAGTGGAAGAGGCCCATCAGGGCAGCAAGTGCACGGCTTACATCGTTGCGGGCTCCTTCGTTGACAAAGCAGTACAGGATTGGATCTGCTACACAGTTGAGGCTGGTGAGTGCAAGTGATACGTGGTATGCAGCAAACAGTTTCTCCTCCACTCCGCAGTCGCAGGGTTCACTGAGGAAGAGCACACTGCGCCACAGCAGGAGCACATGATAGGGCGCAAAGCACAGCAGCACAATTAAGATGAGGCTGAGGGCCAGCCTCTTGATCTTGGCCTTCTCCTGCCGTTCTGTGGAAACATTCCCACGCACTGCCTTTAGTATGCCTTTATATGCTGCTAACATACAGCACCAAGGAGCCAAGAAGCCCAGAAAGATCCGGTACAAATTCATGCCTGCCACCCAGTCCTGCATTGGATACTTCTCGAAGCAGAAGGTGCGGTTCATGCGGTACTCAAAGAGCTCATCATGGAATAGTGGAGCTGAGTTGGCCACCACTTCTATAACCCAGACAATGATGCTAACTACAATAGCTGTCTTGACACGACGCAACTTGGCAAACCTGAGTGGATGAGCCACTGCCAAGTAGCGATCCACAGAAATGCAGCAAAGGAACGCAATGCTAACGTAGATGTTAGTGTAAAAGATAAAACCGAAGAGTTTGCAGGACCCTGGACCATGGATCCAGTTATCATGTTGAAGGAAGTAGTCAATCCACAGTGGTAATGTGGCTATATACAGAAGGTCTGCCACAGAGAGGTTGATTAAGTAGATGCCCAGTTCATTTTTTTGCCTCACTTGCAAATAAGCGGCCCATAGGGCCATACAATTGGTAGGGAAGCCAAGAATTATAACAATAATGTATAGCACTGGCTGGAAGAACTGGTCAATGTTTGACTCAACGTTGCATGTCATGTTACACATGATCTCGTCGCTGTTTGTTGGACTTGAAATAGCAATCAAGAAATGGCTGATCTCTCTAAAGTCTCAGCTCAGGCCATATTTTGGAGGAAATCACAACGCTACAATCCATATTGACAAGAAATTCCACAGGACGCATTCGTTGCTGTCTTCAGTGGATGACTGTGGCAATGAAAACATGGCCTATGTCCAAGCTGCTCATGCATGGTGGGCTTAGGACATCATATGTCTCTGGCACACTTCATGGCTTATTCTTCAATCTCTCACAAGATTGGAGCCAAAGCTAACTTACAGTTATTCCAACTTGCCCAACCTCAATGTTAAAGATGCTATTAATCCTTGAGAAAAAATCAAGAGAGATCAGAGGAGAAAGGAGAGAAAAGGTCTGCTCCTTTAGCAGCATGTAGCAGCTGGGCTCCACAGCATGGTCTCCTCTCTCCCTGCTTTCACTGAACACTGTTCTCTGATTTATTTTGATTGGCTCCATCAGCGATGTCCATCTGGAAAGTAAAAGAGAGATGTTAGATAATGTTAGTTATTTGCCAGGCTAAATACCCTTTTACAGAATCTTTTCACACCTTTAAAATATGTGAGGGCACCCGATTGAAGACACTGTGGCACCAGAATAAATAAAAGGGAAAAGTTTTTTTTTTTTTTTAAGAATGAACATTTATCCTGTAGAAAAAAAGTCAAAAGTATTTTAGATTGTGAATATAACAACTTACATTAAACCACAGCACTGTCTCTGCATTTACTATTTAGGATATTCTTTGTTCAGGTTGAAGCATTCACTAATGGTGGTAGTAAAATAAATATTTAGAAAATCCACCATTAAAGGTTTTAAAAAATCCCTCAAAATGGATTTAAAAATATATTGTTGTAACAGTGTTAATAGCCATCATGGGAAGTTATACAGTCAGTGAAGTACTGACCATTTTCTTCTTTTCCATTTAGTACTAGATTCTCAATATCAATGTATAAAACCACAGAGTGCTGTCATAGACAATATGAAGCATGTTTTAAACACTGCGTGAAACCAAGCTCTTTATCTGCTTGGAACTATTTGTATCTCCACATGGCCAACGGCTGAGCAGAGGAGATAAAATAAAACGTTGGGTGTGCAGAATTAACGAATGTCAGTAAACAAGCCCCTCTACAAGCAGTTTCATCAGCCAGTGTCTCTATACATGCTCACAAAGGCCTGAGATTGTTTCACTGAGACTATTCATTCATCACCCCAACAAAAATAGAAGCATGCACAGACTGGACTATTTCCCAAAAATCAATTAAAAGCTTTCTTTCAGACTTCTCTGTCAAACAAAAGTTTTTTTTACAGGATTAGTGATTGTTTATTCTTTTAATACCATTGTATATCTTTTTATTTATCAGGAATCTCTTAGCATTTAATGAATCCATATACATGGTCTCCTTAAAACAATGAGACATTTCCAGGCGAGGCAAATAATTGGTGACCATGTGCAAATTGTCTTTCAGTTTGCGCATATGGATGAGGACTGGTAATTTTTTTACTCAAATTGTGTCAGCAACATGGAGATTCAGCACAGTGTCCAAAATTCAGTTTCAGTCTCAGCCTCAGTCTTTTGACTATATAGTTTATAGTTTATATTTTAAACTATATGAATGAACATTATGTCAGCTCAGAATGTAGGATGAATAAAAAATGTATGATGCAACATAATCTGCCTGGGTCAAAACAAGGACACAAGAATGCAGGGTTTACATCGTCTGCACAAAAATCTCAATCATTACCCATGAAAGATTTTCTTTAGTTCTGCTATAAAGTGCATTCAGTTCACATTCCGTATTAACATGGTCAGGCCTGATGTTAACTGTACCACCAAAAGAATTTCTCTGCATGTTTCAATAAATTACTGTGAGAACCCATGTACATCATGGGCAGCTTTATACTAACAAAAATCTTTTTTTATTATCAAGGAGTGCACATGCATCCCAGACCTGGTTTAAATGATAGCTTCTGGCTACAGTCATATGCTAAAAACACCAGACCTTATCAAGAAAAACCTTATCAACACTATTAGCACAAAGAGCAAGAACAAACAGGTTGCCTGAATAACCTTTGTGGCAGTTGTGTGCCCCAGCAACATGCAGTGTGTCCTTAACAAGATGTTATGAGTCAAAGGCGCACACTTGCTTTATGCACTGAGCGACACCAAATAACCCTGACCAACAACTACTGATTTCATTCAGTGTATTCAAGTCTCTTAACATTACCTTAGTGTAGCTCACGATAGATTGACAGCAACATTTGGCTTATCTTAGGTTTACTGAATATAACATGTAGTCCACTTCACTTTTGTTTCAATAGATTTTAAACTAAACTGCCATTTAAAATCCAGAGTTGAAAATCTTTGATATGATCACAGTTTGTATTACCAAAAGAAGCAGGTTGCCTGTGCCTGTAAATGCCAAAAGTAAAAGCTACCAAAAAAGCTGTCTGTCCTGATCACTTCAGTGAAAGATCAAGGTTTTCAGGATTTGGCTCATGTGTCACACATGCTTCTAAATGGGAACAGTATATGAGTTTTTAAATGCATCTGTGCAGAGTCATCAGCTCTGCAAATTATGTCTGCATCTGTATCTTACAGAGTTCATTTAAATAATATAATATAAAGTAATTAAAAGCCTTCCTGCTTTCAGGTACTGCATATTGCTTCAATGTATGTTAGGACACTTTGTTAAGATAAGCATTATTCATATATGTATCCTTTACATAGGCTCATAAAGAACTTTCTATAGTTTCTTTAGCCGTCTAGTTTTGTAAACTCACTGAAGGAACAAAACATTTTTAGGCTTAGCTTATCTACTCTGTTTTGCTTCAAATGGAGTTATTTCATGAACTAGTCTACCACAATACACTGAGTGTGTGTGAACACATCAGAAATAGAGTGGTCAACAGTATTATATCAAAATATTATATCAAAGAAGGCAAAAGGAAACTTATTCACCCCAAGTGTACCAGGGCAGAGGATGCAAACAGGAAGGCTATGCATCTGGATGCTATAAACAGGAAGCAACATTTTTAAAACAAAATGGCAATTCAGCTTAAAAGAATTAGGTTAAGAATGGTAACTGTGCGTTGTGTATAATGTGTGTGGTTCAGAGTGTACAAGCCTGCTAACTAAAATCTAAAAAAATTACACAAATTGTGTCCAGCTCCCACACCTCTAATAGTGTTTCCCTGCCCAGTCCTTGGGGACCCTCAGATAGTCCACATTTTCTTGCTATTTATTGTTCAGATATACTGAGAGCAGGGATGGAATTACACAAAATCCATTTATGAAAGTTTGCCACTTGGTGGCCCCCAGGCAGTTATCTCCAGTCATGGAAGTTCCAAGTGAACGTAAAGTGACCTATAAACTGAAAACCGAAAGCTCCATATCGCTACAAAGACAGAGCCAGTTGACTGGCTCTTTTAATGAAAGGCTGTACTTGCTATGTAAACAGACAGCATTCTGATCTTTACAAGCTTTTTATTTATTTTTCAACCAATGAACCGTATCCACCTTTAAAATAACTGGATTCGATTGCAAAACAGGTGTAACAAATGATACACATTTTTTCAAATGATTTCATGTTTTTAAAAAACACATTCAAATCATAATGTCTGCTCTTTGGTGCAATTAAATGCTTACTTCAAGTGTAAAATCACATGAAAAAAGTCATATTAAACAATGGGGAACATACTGAATGCAGTAATAAAATATATAAAATACACATTAACAGTGGAAGATAAATGCATAATCCAGGAACTGTGATTTAGTCTGAACAATAGAGCTAAGAGTATGAAATACAAAGAAAGAAAAAGGATCAACTGGGGATTTGTTCTTCCTCATGCGTCAGCAATAGAACTGAGAAAGATCAAGGAAGGAAACATGCCTATATCCTCAAAAGGAACATTTTTAACTAGTGCCTTATTCCAGGAATGACCAACTGTATGGAGATCTAGACACTGAAAATCATCAGATCAGTATAATATGCTTTGAAGTGCATATGACAACAGACAGTTAGAAACTAAACCAGTATGAATAACACTGTAAAGCATTTATGTCTATAGACACAACACAATAGAGCAAAAAACTGAAGTCTGTAAATGGGTTCTGGTAAAGAAGTAAAGGAGATATTAGCAACAGCAAACCTGACCATCACTGTCTAGAATATAGTCTGCTAGGATGCCAGAGGGGATTAGTTTACCTCATAACACAAAGGCTCTGCTGACTCTCAGCTAGTGCTGCAGCACAATGCACTTGCAGTGGCTCCCTCCCAAATCTGCTTACCCTACACTTTTCTCTTTTGGAAGCTCATTTTCCATGATTGGCCATCCTTCTGTATTTATTTCTGAAATGCTACAGTTGGAGGTATTTCTGTGCTATAGTGTCTAACTAAAGTATCTAAAATATAGTCAAAACCATTTATTTTGGTAGGTCATATGTAAACGTGGGTGGGGAATGTACATTAAAGCGAGTACAGTAAATAATATGTAGGTAAGCAAATAAATGACTAAAAATGTAAACTTTTTTGCCATTTTTTTTAAATGTTGAAATGTTAAAGATTTTAACATTTAAATTAGAGAGGAATGATAATATGAGAAACATATCAGCACTAGCAGATATTGGCTTGAATTGAATTGCTATTGAAGTGGCAACAAGGAATGTAATTTTAATTTCAAATGACTTTCTTATCAGTTTCTTTTATATACAGCAACAACAACAAAACATCAGCAACCCTACCCCTTTGATCACTCAAAGTTGAGTGAACTGAGGTTTGTGGAGATTATCGAGTTCTTATTGAGTGTTTTTAAATGCCAATTAGTTTCAACACATCTCTTTTTTTAATGCAATCTTAGCAGGTTTTTCCTGGATTTAATTATCAATGTTCTTAAGGCGTTCCCAAAGAACCAGTTAGTCTGTGGGATAAAACGATGGACTATGAACCCTTTAATGTATCCACCCATGTATGTCATCTGTAGTGTTCAGTCTGCTATATACAATAAAAGGAGCCCACAATCAGTTACTATGCAAATAAAACAAACACATATTTTGTTCTCAATAAACCTCTGAAAGGAACCAGCGCAGACTACAAGCTGATAAACACTGTAAAGTATCTCAAAATGCTCTAATTTAATTAGGGTTTTTATCAAGCACGACTAAAAAGATGCACATTTACATCAAATCAAACATACTTTGTCATGCAGAATGTCGGCCTTGTTAAATAAGACCTAAGGTTCACTGTGAACAAAAGGTCCTGCAATGCGTCAACATCGGGCTAGCAGTTGCTGAAACAACAAAAAAAAAAAAAAACAGAAACACTACAGAGAGAGAGAGACTTGACCCACAGATGACCCCGTCTATCAAGGCATTTAGTCTGTTCTACACTGACACCATAACAATAAGCTGTGTGTGTATCAGGAGAAGAAATACTAAAGCCACATAAATAAATGGCTTAATGAAAAACATGCACCGCAGATGAAGGCCATGATAAGGACATAATGATTTTAAAGGAATTATGAGTATAACTGGTTTAATGAACCAGAAATATTCCACAAAATCTAAAATATTGCAAGTACTTCTAAAATATTCATTCAAATGAGTATTGGTTTATTATCATTTTTTTGTTACTTCAGTTTAGTGATTAGATGTTTGGCTCTGATGCTGCCAGATGGATTGTGTTCAACTATTAACAGCTTTGTGTTTGTGACAGGCATCCCTGTGGATCACGCCACTAGGTCATGCTAAATAATGAGTGTAAACACAGAACTTCCCGACAATATGGCCTCCTCAGGGCCCCCTGAGCCTCTGACCCACCCCCAAGTCTAGTGAGAAAGACCCCATGTTATCACATCAGCCCCACCACAATAAAAAAGGAGCTTGCAGCTTTTTAATCGGAGAATAGCTAAGTCACAGATCTGTCCACTTTCCTCTGAAGAGAGAGAGAAATGAGAAGGGACGAGTGAAAAAGAGAGAGGGGAAAGTCTGTGAGAGAGAGAGAGAGAGAGAGAGAGAGAGAGAGAGAGAGAAAGATGAGAAGGGAAGAGTGTGAAAGAGACAGAGAGGGATATAAGCAGGAAGATTAAACTAAAATAGACTGCCTGAGTATTCTTTCGTTCTTTAGGGCAGATCAAACATCAGAGGTAATGACATTAGGGCAGGAATACTAGAGCCCAGTCTCGCGGGTCTTTGGTAAGAAGCTACATGGTTAAGGAGAGGTTTAAAGTATACCACACAAAGGAGGGGCAAAGGACAAACTGCACACTTGTTAAGACTCACCACAGATTGAAATTTAGGCTTACAAATAGACCACATTTCATAGGAATGTTCAAAAAATTGGTTTTGTATTGTTTTTAGCGGGCTATCATATATCAGGCATTATTCATGGGTAACTAGAAACAAGTGTGAACTTAAATTATTCTAACATGGTAGTACCATGGAAGCAGATTAGCATATAACATTAATAAGTCTGTAAAAAAAGCACATGATCCTGAGCTACTAAATGTACTAAATGTCTTACAAGTCTGAAAAAGTCTTGACTGAACGGTTCTGCTGTCCTTCTTCTTTTAAAACTTACATCCAAGTTAGCCTTAGACAGGAATGTTAACCAGTCACAATTACTATTTATTTAGCTGTTATGAATGTTAAACTGTTCTTTTAGAACAAAAACAAACTATAAACAGGCATTATATGATGAACTTGATGATGGGAAGTGGTGTTCTGAGTGAAATTCTTTCAGTAGTTTATCGTCTGCTGTCGTGTGCATGGATGAAGTATTTACTTTATTACTGTTTTTAAGGCCTGCATGATACTGGCCCTTGTGACCCAGGAGGATATGGGACTGAGATGAGGAACGAATGAATAAATAAATCAATAAATGATGGTTAGTTGAAAATTTAAGTTTACTTTCACCCCTGTGGTATAATCAACAGCTGTAATGAGTTTTTTTTTTAGTTTGCTGTCCTTAGCGCTTAGCAGTTAGCATTTAGGTTCTGTGTCTGTGGACCTGATCCATGTTATAGTGCTGTTAAAACACAGATGATGCCGCTTTGCGGTATGTGATGTGTGGCACGTTATTTGTACATTTTTAATATTTACTGATAAAGTTTTCAGGACACATTTTAAAGTAAACATTTTAATGTTGATTAAAATACCCACCCGTATACTCTTTCACTTCCCATGGACAGCAAAAAAACCCTTTTAAAAACAACAGTTTTGTGTAAAGGTAGGAAATCTGCTAAGCAGGTTACTAGACTAAACTAAGTAGGCCACTTAATCTTGCTTCTAGTGTTGCTTAAGCTTAACACAGATTCTACCAAATCTATTTCCCCTATGTCTGTGAATTCAAGGCTAGATTGCAGCCAATAAGAGCTGATGCAGATCAACAAGTAGACTGAAATGACGAGTTTGTGTGGAGCAGGCTGGTGACAGAGGGCTCTGTGTGATGTCATCCAGCATTTCTGGCAAATAATGATTTGGAGATTAGTGGAATGTGTGAAAAACTTCAGACTGGGCTGAGTGCACTGCCAATCTGAGAAGTATGTATAAGGCTGAAGATATAGTTCTTAAGTGAGGGTACTGAGTTAGAGGCCTGTTGTCCATGCTATGAAAGTGTTTGTGTTTGTTTAACATTAAAGAAAACCAGTAAAGCAGTTTTATGTGTAATTTAGATGGATGGATGGATGAATGGATGGATGGATGGATGGATGGATGGATGGATAGATAGATAGATAGATAGATAGATAGATAGAATAAATTTGCAAAGTGGCACAGATATCAGCAGAAGACAATACTGAATAAATATAATAAAGATGTGCATATAACCTTATAGAAGGCCAGTATGATACAACAGCTTTGACAAATACACTAAAACACAAACTTGTTTTACCATGTTGTTCAAATATTCTCTTTTGGCTGATAAAGGGAGGTAAAGCATGACTGTATTCTTGTGTTTCAAATGCGAAGGCTAAAGCTTCCAGCTACTGACACCTAGAAATCCAGATCAAACAAAATAATGAGGTTTGTATTTTTAAAGCTCTGTGGTGAAACTATAAAATGGCTTTGGCTCAGTATTAATGGAACTAGAGGCATATCAGTAGCATAGGTCAACAAAGCACACGCTGAGCAAGTGCTTCACTGTGATATGGCTAAAACACAATTAGGTGATATGATAAAGTATCATTTGTTTTTTTTCCTAAAGTGGATGGTTAAAGTGAATGGTTAGGTAAACTGCTGCATAGAAAGTGTTATTATGAAAAGTGCTGTCTGCGCTGCCCCGTGCACTGTAATAAACTTGATCCTTCTGAATTTGTTGTCTCATGGTACTGACACTGAAAATTCCAGACATAGCGGTGATATCATTTGTTCATTGCCTTTGCAGGACAAGTTGGCCACATGTGGCACACATTGCAGTGAGGGTCACTGCGACTTTATATAAGCAAGTTCTTAAATTGCACGAGGGAAAATCAAAAGCTCACAAATAGCGTGGAGTTTAAAATAAACCCAATATAGCTCATTACATTTTCAAGGTTTTTGTATAATTTCAGTTAGTAAACTATCTTCAAATGTTTACATGGATTTTCTCCAAAACTTCTGTGTGAAATGTAATCTTATTATAATAAAAATGTTTGCATAAACATTGAGTTGTAAATACAAAGCTGCATGTATCCAGTCATCAGCATCAAGAAACTGACTTCTTCTCAATGCAAAATACAGTATTTATATAAATGCATCATTGTTTACATGATCATATTTGTGTGTAAATATAGAATGTTATGCCATTTACCAGACTGTTAATACTGTGTTATCTGGTATCTGGTGATTTAGTTTTAATTTCAGTAAAATGTAAAGTTATAATTATATAGGAACATGTGTTTAAAAGTGTTGAGCAAAACAAAGCAGTACATTAATTGTTTTATGTATACATATTTGTATTAAATACTGAACCTGGCTGAATATAAATTTAAACCTAAAACTAAATCTTGAGCATTGAGTAGTTGATTTTTTAGGTATCTGTACTTTACCTGAGTGTTTCTGTCAACTAATACTTTTCACTTTTACTTTTACTTAGTACTTTTTATTCACTACATTCTCAAAGAAACTTGGTACCTTTGATTTAATGATCTATTTATTTTAGTTTTTCTATTAATGTTCATTTTTAATCAGGTGATTCAATTCAGGTGCAATGAGGAGCAAATTGGAATCTTGGACCAGCACTGCCTGTCCGCATGACTTTTTAAGGTGGAAATAGAACAGAAATATGAATAAGAATTTCAGTCCGACTCTCAATCTGAACACAGTATCATCCAGTTTAGAGGGTCATGGACGGACGTAACAAACATGCTCCTGTGCCCACTGTGGCAGTGCAGGCCTACAGTGATCAGATCTTGGTTTTTTGGACTGCTGTGTTTTTTCTCAAATCAGCTGTTTGATTTAACTTTCATGTCCTCTTTTTGGGTCTGTCCGCTGTGGCAGTGAGCTGTGCGTGTTTAGTAGTTTGTGCATCTTTATCTTTGTGGGTTTTTTTGTATAATGTTAACTTATTTGTGGTGTTCTCTGGACACATGTGTCTGTGATGACTGGCCATATTATTTATGTGTGAATTCAGTATGTATCTTTCTGATTGGAAAGTTTGGGGTTGGCCGGTCTGCCTTCCAGTGTGAAAAGGTCCCACTTTGGGCCTTGTCTTACATTAAGGAATTTTCTGATTAAAATGAAAATCAACAATTTGAGATTCCAACAAGGTCTATTTCAAATTCTGGATGGTGCATGAAGTTCATAAATCACAATACGCTTTTAATAGATGTGCAGCTTTAACCCTGAATAACCTTCAATGAACTAGATTTTACTATAATTACATTTTCGAGTGTGTACTTTTACACTTACACTAAAATTAAATAATGTTTTGACGTTTACTTAAGTATTTTTTCTACTACTTGTCATTTTACTTGAATAGGGGACTTGTGTTCTTTTGCCACCTCTGCTAAATAATAATAGAATGTGTTTTATAAAAAGCCTGTCAAAAAATTGTTTTACTTATCCTACATTGCATATATTTTTTACATTTTTAGACCCTGAAGCAAAAATGAGTCCTCCAACCTATTTTTAAGCAGTTAGGACTGTCCCTCCTTGATTGGGTTTTATTGCCCTGTGTTGAGAGCAGATGATGACAGCTTACTAATAATCAAATGCCTCAGTTTTCCACAGTCTATCAGCATGGGCTTGCTGAACGGTCAAATACCTCCTGAACTGTTATGCATCACATTCCAGAGAGTTATGATAACTGACACCATACAGAATGAGTTTTTTCTCATCATATATATATATATACCTTGTTCAGCTAGAACACACTATTTCCATTGCACATAATGCTGCATATATCAACACTGTAACATTTCTGCTATGACTTTACCAGTAAGTCTACTTGGAACTACTAAAGCATATGACAGAAGGACTGTGACAAACTTTTACACAGAACCGTCAAGAGAATGTTCTGAAGTGAATTCAACAGCAAAATAATAACTTAATGTTTAGTTATATAATCACACTAACCTGTAAAGAAGAGTACAATGGCGTAGAGACATCTCTAGATCACCATGCTAATGCTAATACTGCTGGTGAGCTATTACTAATAGGGAATTTCATGTTATATGCTCTCTTGGCACATAACTGAAATCTTATATATTGGGTAATTTGATCATACATTCATATCACATTTATTGTGATTAACCCAGATGAGATGAGAGCTTTTCTGAACATATTGTGGTTAATGCCACTCCATAATCATCTTATCAGCACAGTATGGAATGAATAATAAAGACATCAGCAACAATAAATTTTACCATAACCGTGTTTTCGCCGTAACCACTTTTAAAAATAGCATACTTTGTTAACTCTGAACTAGGGATGGCTGAGAGGTTTTCGCTTGTCCAAAATGTCATTACTGCTGATGTGGATGCTATTCTGTTCAAACAGGAGAGGCTTTTAAAATGTGAACATTAAGCAACTGAAATGGAACTAATTCAATTGAGCCACAATCTCCTTAACATGATGGGAGAGAAAGTAGCAGAACAGGAGCAAGCAGATAAACCTTTCACTCTGTATCACCTTACATCACACCGTCACTCCTAAGCCTCGAGACACAAATGAGCTATATCTGTATAAACCAAGACAAGCACAGCAATATGTATCATCTAGCATGTATGTTGATAACATGTATCAACTAGTACTTCACCATGTTATTTTTACAGCAATGGATGTGATGCATAGAGCCTGCCTGGGGCAGAGAAGGTTTCAGTTCTCATTTCATAAATACAAGACACGGCAGTTAACTAGCTGTTAAAATTCAGTGATCCATGAATCCAATGCATGAGTAATACAGCCCCTGTATGACTGATAATCTGAATAGCAACAGTTACTTACACAGTCGTGGTATATACTGAAATTGTTAACTGAAAGATATCTAAAATGGGTAGATCCAGTGGATTAATCTTTGATTGTTATGTGGCATGGCAAATGCTAACCACCTCTAACAAACTTTTTTGCTTAGCAGAAAACTTTATTTTTTAATATTGATGACAATAAATAATAGTACACAAGGTATAATTTATCAAACATTGGTGTATGCATATTGCATTTTAACCATGGTAAAATCACATCAGTACACAGAATCTCATGGCTTATTGTTTTATTTTAAATGCAAACATAACAAACCAAACTTTATTATTTCATTTGTCTGGTCGCATGTTGTACTGTGATCACATCACCTGTTGCAAGGGGCTGGAACGAGCAGATTTTTGCTCAAATGATGGCAATTATTATTTTTTATTGGTCAACATGCGCTGCAATTTTAGAACATACGTAAATAATGTGAGGCAGGTAAGTAAACTCATGCTGTATTTGAAGGCTGCTGCTTCACAGACTCCAAAATGTCATCGTATAATTATCCATGACTCATTGAGCAAATAGCTAGTTACCTCTTACTTTCTATGTAGCACTTAATTTGATTCATGTTGTTTAAATTTAAACTGCCTGTTAACAAGCAAATAATGTTAATGTCATCACAACATTATATAACAGAAAGTGCTGGAACCTGTTGTGCTGTATTTCCTGTGTCCACTTAGCCCACAGAGAGTGAGCTACGGGTAAATAAATGACAAAGAAATTGCCCATCAGCCAATTTGTTGTTTGAAAGTGACATACAAATTAGTGAAGATTACAGACAATCCTTTTTCAGATCCTGCTTGAAACGACATTCACTACCCTAATTAGAATCAGTTGTAGATGTAAATCAATGAGTAACTGTTAAAGGTATTATACACTGCTTGGCCAAAAAAACTTGCCTTTAGCTTTGATCACACAAGCTTCTGCAATGTCACAACATTTATTTCTGTCCAGAGCATTAATTTTTTCTCCAAAATCTTGTATTGATGATGGGAGATTTGGACCACTGCTCAAAATCTAATCCCAACCCAAATATTCTCAATGGGGTTTAGGACTGAACTCTGTCTGGAATCCTTGTGTTATGTTCCCTTAACCACCCTTTCAAAATTTGAGCCAGATCCTGGCATTGTCATCTTGGAATATGCCTGTGCCATCAAGGAAGAAAAAATTAATTGATGGAATAGCCAGGTCGTTCACTATATTCAGGTAGTCAGCTGACTGGTCAGGGTAAACCTGGACTCACTACATAGCCACTCTATTGCCCCAGAGTCCAATCTTTATGCTCCTCGGTAAATTGAACCCCTTTTTGCTGGTTAGCCTCACTGACAAGTGGTTTTCTTAATGTTACACAGCTGTTAAGTCCCAATCCCTTGAGTTCCCTTCGCATTGTGCGTGTGGAGATGCTCTTCCTTTCACTAGTAAACATAACCCTGAGTTCTACTGTTGTTTTTCTACTATTTGATTTCACCAAAGGTTAAAGTAATCTCTGATCATGATCATTCAAGATTATTTTCCGACCACATTCCTCCCTTGAAGATGATTTTTCCCCACTGTCCTTCCACTTTTTAATAATGCGTTGGACAGTACTTAACCCGATTTTAGTTTTAGCAATCTCCATGCTTGATGTTGTATCCTTGATACATGCCAATAATTTGACCCTTCTGAAACAGATAAACAACTTTTCCACGATCACCGGACATGTCTTTCCACATGGTTGTTTAACTAATGGGAAACTACCACTGTGTCAGTTAGGGTTAAATAACCTTTCGCCAGCTGAAACATGATCACCCATGCAGTAATTAGGCAGTGTACATAACACTAACAGCAAGCAGTTAAAATAGTTACTGCAGTTTGATTGAAAACATCATAGTCTGCTCTGCTCCCTCAGGCTGCCAGGTTAAGGACACTGAACATACACAGACGAGCACAAGATGAATAAAACACGGAACATTGTTACCTTGGATGGAGTATTGTTGCAGTGGAAAAGGTTTTGTTCCATGTCAGAAATCCAAGGCTAGTGCATCCAAAGAGTTTGTTTTGTTTGACTGGTTGAGCTATTGTTGTATGTGCTCTAAAGCCAGACATTACATTGTGCAATTTTAGAAATCTTGTTCTTTGGTGACTCGTACTATAAGTTTAAAAAAAATTATTTATAAGCACAAACTGTATGAAAATGTCTGGCCCATGCTTCATGGATCTCAGTTTTTACAGACATCTTTGTTTATGAACAAATTTAAATAAAGCCATTTATTTGAAAATAACACATTGGCACCAAGCACTGTGCAAATATGCTGAGGAACTGAGCAGCTTTGCTAACTTGTGCAACATTAAGCTTTGAAGCTAATACAGACAGTGATGTACCTATGGTCTTTCTACAGCCCAATTTAAAAAGACAAACTTTATTAACATTTATGACGGATAGAGGTGTTACCTGCTACACCAACAGTGACCAATGACTTTGTAACACAGCAGTCCCTCCTTTACCGGCAGCTTAAGATGATTATTAGTTTTACATTAGGGTTATGTCATATGGTATCAGCTAGCCTACAAAGGTTTTTACATTATCAAAAATGACAACTTAATCAGCACTTTACTAGCATCATAATTTAAAAAAAATCTTAAAGCTAATTTAGTCTGTTCATAAGTTATGTTCACTTATGCTCACGTGATCATAAGTGACTCTTGTAACTGTGAATGTAAATGACAGTGTAAATATCACATTAGGGACATGATTAAGCCAATAAACAGTGTGTTGCATCTTCATATGGTGTCCAAATAGCA
Source organism: Prochilodus magdalenae (assembly GCA_024036415.1). Classification (NCBI taxonomy): domain Eukaryota; kingdom Metazoa; phylum Chordata; class Actinopteri; order Characiformes; family Prochilodontidae; genus Prochilodus; species Prochilodus magdalenae. The sequence continues at coordinate 281,600 of JAMWET010002088.1, forward strand.
AGCTGACCCCAGCAGGTGAACGGAGCAGGACTAGTTGTGCTCTCTTGGCACAAACACAAGGCAGGTATTTAATACAGGCCTAGCAGGATGCCTGTTTCATGCTCCGGTGGAGAGGCGGCAGTGTGTCTCTAGAAGGCCCAGGGCAGGCGTCCTACAGGGAGAATTAATGATTTCAATAAAAGTGCCACATTTTCCACTCAGATCCCCAGTCGAGAGTTTTATTGACGAGGCTTAATGCTGTCCTGCCGTGCTGGACATGTGATCAAATGCCAGGCACTTTTGCTATGAGCTGATGTCAGAATGGCTATCGGTAATATGATATGTATGCGGAGGACAGAAGCAGTCCTGTGTGTCATCAAAAAAGGAAAAGAATCTTTTTTCTTTGCTATGGAAAACTAGGCTCAGATGAACTAGTGAAACACTTTTGGCTTTTTACACAGAAACACCTGCACATGTCTAATGTGGTGCCTCCAGTCAATTTGACCTGCTTATGTATTGACATGCTTAACTTGGCAGTTCTACGGTACACAGCTGGGAGACTGCAGAGGGACACCGCCTCCACAAACAGCAACAAGATATTTAGGAACAGCCAAGACATGCTGCAAACACATTTCAAAGAAAAGCAAAACATATGATGAAAGGAAACTAAAAAGGGCTACAATGGGCCAAAGAAAAGAAAATATCAGTAACGAAAGCAAGAATCCATCATTGTCATTCTGTGTAGGTGATTGCTCTTAGAAAGGAGTTTGGGAGACTGAGGAAACTCATGTGTCTGGCTAGAAGTAACCTTATATATTATTCATGACAGACTGTCGCATCTGAGAGATCACACTTCTCTTTCTTGTTATCCAGTGTGTTTGGATACTTGTCTTTCTATACTTGTGAGGACCATATAGTCTTACATGGACAGAGAACTATTAAAAAAAACCTACGCTATTAGTGTTATGGTAACAAAGGTTAAAGGAAAAGTCCACCATAGTGAAGCTATGAAGGAAAATATAAGGGAAGTCTGTGTCACTGAAAAAGAAATGGTGCCATTGACATTGATTTTCATTATTAGGCCACATTTAGCCTCATAGCTACAGTGCAAAATCAAACATTTATTCTAAACAGGAAATTGTTTTATAAAACCAGGGTTTAGGTCAACAGCAAATAAAAGCTAACTTCAGGATTAGGGTTAGAGATGAAGGCGAGTTACAACAAGATGCAGGTCCTAACAAGAGAATGACTGTACATATGAAAGTAAGAGAGACTAAAAGAGAGAGAGCAAGAAAAAGAGAGCAGGGAGAGAGAGAGAGAGAGAGAGAGAGAGAGAGAGAGAGAGAGAAAGAGGAGGAAGAAGAGAGAGAGAGAGAAAAAGAGGAGGGAGAGAGAGAGAGAGAGAGAGAGAGAGGAGGGAGAGAGAGAGAGAGAGAGAGAGAGAGAGAGAGAGAGAGAGAGAGAGAAAGAGGAGGGAGAGAGAGAGTAAGAGTGAGAGTAAGAGAGGAGGGAGAGAGAGAGAATGTGGGAGAGAGAGACAGAGAGAAACAGAGAGAGAGTTTTTTTGGTTCTTTACTGTGGAATGGAACAGGTGTAACATTCAGAAGTGTACTTATGAAAAAGCCCTCATGGTGTAAACTGTGTTAAGAAAGCTGAAAAAGCAATTATGACACAAAAAGAACATCTAAACATTGAATTGCAGTTGGTTTTTAAGGGTAGTGGCACTTTTAATCATTCAAAATCAAGCAAGGAAATCCTGTTCTTAAGGGCAGAATTTCCTGTGCGGTATACAGCATAGCTTGTAGGTGTGTGAGAACTTAAAACGAAAGGGTCTTGTGCCCCCAGTAACTGCTATTACTTAGAAGATGCATGGACACGTTTTGACCAGCCCTGCATCTCACTTCACACCTCTTTTTTTTTCACCATGTCCATAGCAGCTTCATTTAAAAACTTTTAACTCTGGGGTCCAGGAGGGGCTGCAGATTACACCCCATACAGAGTGCTGAGTTAGAACAATGATCACAGAGACAGACGTACGGCAGTCTGCATCATCATCTATTGTCATTAAAAGTGAGCAGCTCTCTTATGTAAGTTAGCGGACATGGAGAGAACAGGGAAATGTTTATATCAGCTCTGCATATCCTGTCACTCGGAATGTTAACTGTACATGTCTCATAGATAAGTTTTACTGAGACTGTGGTGTTTACACCTTACTCTCGTGTGAGCAGGACACCAAGTGTCACTCCATGCCAGCTATATTACTGTAATATGTGGACGTATTTGTGGTGATTACAAATTGTAACTGTCAAAAAAAAGTGTATCTCTCTGAAATTGTGACTTACGGGAGAAGGAAAAACGTTCTTTAATTGTAATCTAAGTTTATGTAACCACATTTTAATTTAAGTGATTCTACAGCATTTCTATTGGTCTGCTTATCAAGAAATTTTTATTTTTTACATCATAAATTCACAATGTAAAAGTGCCCATAAAACTGAAACAACAAAACAGGAAAAAATGATGTTTGGACAGCAACAACATATTATGTTCCTAACCCTGGACCTGGTGGATACCCTGCCTTGCTCTCAAACTTCATCAAACTAACTCACGAGCCATGGAATAAAGACATCCGAAAACAACTTAACCTATAAGACATGCAATGCTCACTTCTATAATAACAGTCACACCAGTTTTATATGTAATTGCTGAATAATAAGCCTTAGGATGTAATAACAGTAACAGAGTTTAAGAGGCTTAGCAGGAGAAATAGCTATCAGATCAAAAAAGAAGAAAAAAGACTCGAGTTTCCTAAAATTGCAGCATCTATCAGCACAGGAACTGAGGTTGGTTATACACTATTCTTCTCAGTTTGGCATCCCTGTGGTCTAAAAATAACACATTAACCTCGAAAGTGAGAGGTGTGTGTGAAACAGCAAGTGGCTCAAGTACTGAAGCAACAAAGGAGACTGAATTTATTAAATACAAGGAAAAGGAATTACAGACTTAATGTGAATGGCTAAAGAAGAACAGCAGTAAAAACTAAATCAAATTTGAGAACAAACCCATCACAACTTAAGCTCATGTAACTACCCACCTCACCCAATGAACAACACTGCTACAGGCCTTCACTAGCTACTTACTGTGATATGGGCAGCAATAATACACAATATTTCACAACTTTTTTTCTGTAATGGTCTGAACAACAAAACAGGTTCTGTATGTACAGCTCAAACTACAAATTACCTGCTGGTGTGAGCTTACTGGCAAGTTTGATAAAAATACCTTACGGTGCCTCCATCCTGCTGTGGTAAAGAGTTTTTCCCTCACACATCTTGGTGTACAAAACAGACATTACCCTGCCGTAACACCCTCATTAACCAGGCGGGTGGCGCTGAAGGAGACGTGCCATTGGCCCTCAAGGCGATTACTCTCCCCTCCTCGTCACGCTTTTAATGTCCACTCTTATCTCACATCCCCAAGTGGGCAATTACTGCTGATTAAACGTCTGAGGGCTTTTCTCACAAAGCCTGAGCGAGAGGGCCCATATCAGACATGCATGTGGGGAAATCAGCCTAAAGAGCTGTGGCCCCTCTCAAAAAGATCACCCGGCATGCAGAGCCGAGCAGGACATGATTCACTGATGTGCCATGAAAACACCAGTGGCCAGCTAGACCATGGAAGAGAGAGCAAATGCATCCATCTCAAAGTCACATCTGATATTCAAGCTGTGGCTTTCAGTTTAAATAAGACAGAAAGGGCTTCTGTACTTTCATGAACATTTTATCCTCTGTGCTAAAATGAAGCAACAAATGCTTTCTACACATATTCTGTTATTCTGCAGTTCTGTAAATATACAGACTGTTTTTTAAAAGACCTGCAAAGCAGCACTGTGATCTTATTTGACAGTTCAACTGAGCTATAAACAATGCAAAACAACATAAGATGCACCCAAACACCTGCTTTTAATCAGCGACAATGGTTTACTGAAAAGAGACCCCAAAAAGAGGTGTATATCATCAACACGGCTTTCAATCAATCGTTCACTCTTTTAAAACTGAATTGCAATTGCTATGCATGCGACTAAACTCTGCCTTTCCAACAAAAACATTCCAGAAACCACATTAACGAAATTAATTAATTAATTAATTAATTAAAAAAGCAGCAAATTAAATAAAATAACATTTATTTACTAGGGACTCTGACTCGGCCTAAAACAAATGCATCTCATAACTGAGGAGATGTACAAGAAAGAAATGACCTCCTGTCACAGCTACAGTCAAAAGAGGAACTGAACTAAATACCCGACATCACAACATTACAGCACACACGTTAAAGGTGGGGAGAACTACGTACCAGTTCTTTTGAACTGTTTACATTTCTTAAGAAACACAGTTCACATACAGGAAGGTGCATTTTCATGTTTCAGCAGAGTGAGCAGACCAGACATTCGACACGAGCCAGAGGACACTGACGTCCCTCCAAGGTAATGTTGGGTAAAAAACTTCATGATACAGTTCAAATTCAGGTTTAAGCCGTTTGACTAAAGACACGCGACGGAAATACACAGTGTAAAGAAATACACGGTGAAACTTCTCACCTCCTGAAGCTGAAGCACCGAAGCGTCCAGAAAAACACTCGCTCGAGATAAAAGGCTGTCAGCCGCTCCGACCAAAGTTATTCACTTTAGGAGAACATTCTGAGGCACATCCGAGACTGTACTGGGTTACTATCATCCGGCGAGGTGACTCCCCACGTACTACCCCACGAGGAGAGAGAGTGAGGGGCGCACGAGTCTGCAAACGGAACTTAGAGTCTCTCTCTCTCTCTCTCTCTCTCTCTCTCTCTCTCTCTCTCTCTCTCTCTCTCTCTCTCTCTCTCTCTCTCTCTCTCTCTCTCTCACACACACACACACACACACACACACACCCCACACGTACCCACGCACGATGGCGCTAATACATCCAGTTGCTTGGCGGTTTCTTCAAAACGTTTATAACATTTATAACATTTATAAACACATACAGCTAACTGCAGAACAGGGTATTTCTGCTTGTCCCCGCCCACCATACCAACACTTGACCTTGAAATATAGTCATTCGATATGGCCAACTGCATACTGTTCATCTACTGATTCTGCCCAAAGGTAACAGTGTGTACTACATGATCAAAACGGTTTTCTCCAGCATGTTAAAGATACCAGGATGACACACTGCTCCGACAAAATATTCAATGGGCATATTGATATCTTGATATATACAGCACTCTAAAATGTGACGTGACTGTTTCAGGACGACGTAGCCAAATAAAAGAAATATGACCAAATGCTGCTGCCTGTGTGAAGCCACTCCACCTTTCTTAGCTAGTCTTAAGATGGGTTTTCCTACTTTGTTTGCTAATGCTAACATTAGAGGTGAACCCTTACACTACTTACTTATGCTGGGGTAAAAGAGTCTAATGGTGAAGAACATTGTTATTTTGCTGTCCGGGGTTTAATGCAACTATTGTGTTTAAAAATGTCATTTTTTGCTAAATTTTTAGCATTTTCTTACACCTCTAATATTAACAGATAAAATGTTCATTAACTGGGCTTTCTGGCCAGTGTAGATGCACATTATTTGTTAATAATAACTATCAAGTATTTAGAAAAGCCATAGCATAAATTTAATTTTATATTTGAAATATGAAACATTTAAAAATTTTTAATTTTGATATCTGGGGGAATCAGCTTGAATAGGCCTGATATAACTGATAAATATATAATATTATTGTCTACATTTGTTCAGTAAATGAGATGCTATGAATTTATATTGAATGTCATGTATGATAAACATATGTTAAAAATTAACCTTGTCATTTGTTAAAAGATGTTTATGTAACAGGTTTATTCGAACAGGGTAGCACTGGAAATCACTGCCCAGTGCAACTGAACACCCAGGATAGCAGGCATCGTTGCCTCCTGCACATCCATGACTGATCAGTGGTAGCCATGTGATGGTACAATATGAAGGGTAAATACTATTTTTGATCTCATGTTAATTGACATGAGCTGTGTCCAAAACCACAAGCTATACTATGCATACTGCAAGTAAAACACACAAACAAATTTACCACCAATGATGCTACAGTTCTGTACAGATACTATGTCTGTACAAGATACACCTTTTAATCTTTATCTTTCAGTTCTAGTTTTCTCCCCACTGCCCTCAGCCATTATACTGAATCAACCAGCACACCTGATTTAATTTACTGATTAGCCAATCCAGGTGTTTAATATTACTGGACTTTCTTGAGAAAAGGTTTGGAAATGTTCAAGCAAACAGTGACACATAGAATATATACCTTTACAAATACCATTACAAAACCTCACATACGCAAACAGAAAGAAATATTTGTGTGTAATTGTCCTACATTTGTATCGACACTATGTTGACATCTTTACCCTGCAAAAAAGTTCTTTATTATTTAGTCTGTATGTGTTAATGGCCATTATTAATCAGAACTAATATTTTACATTCAGAGCTCTTTACTCACTGGCCAAATCAGCATGACCCAACCCCCTCCTGCACTGCTTTAAGTAACTGCTCTGAATGGCCAATCCCTAATTATCCTGTTCTAACTACTCTAAGACCAACACTTACATGTGCAGCATAGTGTGACAAAAGTTTCTCGCCGGGGCTAACAAGCCTATTGGTATAAGTTCAACGATGCACACTTCTCACTGTACTTCATCATTCTCCTTCCGTAAATAGCATAAAACAATTCTGTCTTGACCAATAAGCATTGAGTCACAGCCTGGAGTGTTTCTAGTCATGTAAATGGAATATACAGAATAATTTTTGAGAATACCACCTTTTTGATACCTCAAATAATAATAATAATAAAAAAAACACACACTGTAAAAAAGATTTGTGGTTTTAAAGGAGCAGTGCATAAGATGACCCAAAAACACACAGTCCATCCTGTTCCTTAAAAATATCATTAATACCACATAGCTGTAACACAATTACAACAAGAATTGTACATATTTCTCCATTAAGATGGAAAAATTAGTGTCTGAACTGATACCAAATACAAACTTTTTAGGCTACAATATATGTTTTTTATAGTAAAGCAAAGCTATTGGTTTTCAGCTTCACTGCACTTGTAGGAGCCTTGATGATTTTTAATCAAAGACTTTGAGATGTGGAAGACTAAAGCCCAAGTGTGTTCTAAGCCTGTTTTTTTTTATATCTGAAGCATCACCTGCTTGGGTTTGTCACCTAAAATTTGTTTGGTAATGGAATATTGTTGGTCATGTTTACATAATAAGACCAGGGCAGCTAAAGACACTAGTGTTGACATGTCAATCACTGGCACTCCTGTCAGCTTTGAAGTCACATTTATTTGTATTTACTAAAAAGCCACATATTAATCTTAATAATATCTTAATATTATTATTATATTTTTTAAATACATCTAAATAGTATTCAGCAAACATTACAAAAATCTTTTAGTCCATATGTGTCTACCTCTTAATGTTTATTTCCTGTTATCCACTAATGAATGCGTGCCCTCATTGGAGTCACCTATGCTGGAGAAGACTCCTTCCCTCTGGCTGTTAGAGCTCTGGGAGGCTGGCTTTGCCAGGCCAACCTGTGGCAGTGATAAATGGAATGTGTCCAATGTACTGCACAAACAAGCATGATAAACAGAGCCAATTGAATCTCCCGGGAGATAAGATCAACAGAATTAGCATCGGACGGAGAAAAAAAGGAGCAGAGCACACCACAAAAGTCATTGTCTTGTAATTGTTCCCTTCAAGTGCTGGCCATTAAGAAATTCTTTCCGGACCGTGTTCCACCATTGTTCTGTTAAGATATTTTATCAGGTTACTGGCACTATGTTCATACATGAATTAACTTTCAGGGTAAAAGTTCTCTAACTGTTTATTAAACAAGAAGCTGTCTTCTCTATAGCATCCTTGTTGCTGTGGCTCCCTCATAAATAGAGTATTGCAGCCCAAAGAAAGTGCCCTGCCTGGCCATCAATGCTGGTTTGTAAGCAACAAATTGAAAATAATTAAACTGAAACATTTTTTATGCTCTTGTGGCCACACCTTCCTTTAAATTGGTCTAAATTCCTGCATAATTAAAAAGTTCACCAAATTTAAACAAAATTATTCTAGAGTGTTCAGAGTGGTTTTACTTGAAATGCGGGATTCTCTATTAAACTACTCTTGCAAAATTGCTTACCGTAGTGGTGACAGGAAACAGACGTCTAAAGAGTTAAAAGCTCCCTCACAGAAAGTTATTACAGGAAATGTTTTTTGATTTCTTGGGACATTGTTTTTATGATTTGAGATGGTTTGAGAAGGTTCATTTGAGAAGGTTTTTTTTTTTCAGATTACCATTATTTTACTGGTAAAACATTCTCTGCAAAAACTAAAGACACATGTAGGTTCAAGATAGCTAATAAATATTTAGTGTGCATAGTGGATAGCACCAAGACAGCTGGCTCAGAGGGGAGGCCCAAAAGAGAACTAATACACTAGACAGGAGAACGAACAGTTGATGGGACAAAGGGCTGAAGTGATGACAAGGGGACAGGAACAGAAATCATAGCTGAGACAGGGACAGAGACATTAACAGGAACAGGCACAGACAATCTTGATGACACAGGAACTTGAACACTAATAGTGCCAGGAAAAGAGACATACACGATAACTGGGAAAAACACAAAACCTGGAACAGGAATAGGGTTAAACATGAGGGAAAACACGGAACAAGAAATATAAGGCCAGACTGAAAACTGGAATGACCGGGCAGGGAACTACGAGGGCGGCCGGGCAGGGTGGTTGACATCTGGAAGTCAAGCTGTCTGGACAGCTGGTGGAGACATACCCAATGCCCAGCAGCTACAACAGCCATGTCCTGGGCTGCTACGGGGCATACATGCTTGCTGAAGAAATCCCAACTGCTGACTTGGCAGGCCAGGGCATACAGATACAGGCAGGACTGGAGACTCTGGAACCACAGGCAGGACTGGAGACTCGGGAACCAGGGGCTGGACTGGAGACTCGAGAACCACGGGCAGGACTGGAGACTCAGGAACCACGGGCAGGACTGGAGACCTGGGAACCATGAGCAGGACTGGAGATTGGGCCGCCCTCTGAGGCAGGTGGACCTGCTGTGACGTCCTTGGAGACAGACGGCCTGCTGCGGCCTTTTGTGGAGCCACAGGCCAGGCAGAGCCCTCAGAAGGAGAAGGTGGGGCCATTGGAGAAGGAAGCCCTAAAGATCTTTGAGCCTGAAGAATACCAGAAGACAGGATGCAAATGCAAGTCTTTAATTAAAACAAAACCGAAGACACTAGTACCCTAAGAAATGACGGGGAGCAGGCTAACGAAAACAATGGACATGGAGACAAAGCACCAAGCAAGAATGAATGTAAATGAACAAGGACAACAAGGAACACCTGGGAGCTACAAACTAAGGAAAAGAAGAGCCTGACAAGAGGGCGGAGATGGAGGAGCAATAACCAAAACAAACAGAAGCACATGGAACAGGACAACAAAAGGCGCATGGAAGTGACAAGAGAAAAAGAGACAGAAACAGAAAACCAAAAAAAACAGGGAGATGAACAGGGGCAAGACAAGGCAGGCCGTCACAATAGTGTGCTTCTCTACAATTAACCATGTAAACACAATTTTGTTCACACTGTAATGCCTGAATTATGCAGATATGTTGAAGAGGATAGCTTCGTACTTTGAAACCAAATTCTTCACGCATGCAGGCAAAGAGTTGTGGTCAACTGAGAGAAGGCAGAGACATGTGAGCCAGCTCTTAAGTGAACAGTTCCCGTCCTGCTCCCCTGATTTATGCACTAATATATTCTTGATTTACTCACAAAGCCTTAGCTCTCTCTCACCTCGAGGGTGAAATTCAATCCACATGAAACTCGCATAACCCGATATCCATCAGTACTGATGTTCTGCCCCAGAGCATCAGCTTAAAAATCCAATTATGCCATTATCTACACCAATGCTAGGCCCATAAAGTGTCAGAGATGCTTATAAGGTGAAAGCCTGTCTATGATTTAAATAGAGACTAGGATGGGATAGATTTTCATTTTTAGCTGGAGATTGATTTGTGTCTCTCATAAATCAGTTTCTCTCTGCACTGGGAAGCCACTGGGGAAAAGGGGACTTAAAATATGCAGAGTAGAAGTCTTAATAATAACACACTTTTGTGTGAAGATACCATTTAGCAGTGTGCTTGCACTTTCTTCGAGACCCTACACATACTTCCTTTCCTCCTTGATGCTGGCTCACATTCTCAGTGGAGGGCTTTGTTTATTTTCTGTTCTGTCACCTCGTCTCTGAGGGGCTGATCTGGACCTGCAGCTTCAGGATCAGATGAGGCCAGAACATCATGTTACATCTTGGAGTCTGGAAGGCTAAAAAGACAGACTTAACAAGTAAGCACAGAATATTGTGGGAGTGAACTGCAGTAATTATGCATCTCACCAGTATACTCAGTATAATATATATATATATATATATGTACTACTGCACTGTATCTCAATCGCCAGTTAAATTGGCCCTAGATCATAGAGATCATAGAGAGTCATAGGCATGGGGTCATAGCACCAAAGCACCAAAGTCTTAATTCCAAAAGCTTTATTATTCTACATTATATTGTATTATACTGAGGCATACTATAAAATGAATGAAGCTAAATTTCATATCACAACAGTATAACTTCCCATCACAGTATCACGGTATGTCATATAACAATAATTTAGTGTATAAGTGAAGCATTATGTATTTGTTATTTTGAATAAACAACTTTACAAAAAACCTAATCAGTCTCAATTTCTACATACAAATAATTTACATAATGAAATGATTAAGATGTAAGATATATTGTGTTTGGACACAAAATCTTCCAACATAAAGAGATTTGCAGTAAGAATTTGGCTTTCAACATAATTTTGTAGTATAATGCAGAGAGATGCAATGATGCAATAATACCCAAAAATAGCACCCTATTTTTTCAGATTTACCACTATTTTATTATTGTCAGCGTTACATATACACACGTTAAAGACACTGCAGGTTTATGATAAGGCGGGAACTTCTTACCTTTTAGAAAGTTGAAAAGCAGAATTAGGAACGAAACACCTAATTTAGTTCTGTTATTCACTTAAGTTTAGCTAAAAAATTTAGGAGAAAATTACAATACTATTCCACTAATACAGCTCAGAATATACCTAACATATACTAATATTCTCTACGTGAACAGATTTTTTGTCCTCTTGGATTCAGTTATGATTCAGGAAGTAAATAGAATATTTGTGTTGTGAACATTACGATCTCCTGGTTTCAGTCTCACCCATTGAAAAATATGTATACATTCTCTACAGAAGCCTACAATCCACTATTTCACCTCAGTCCACTCTGAATTCCATTGAAATTTACATAAAGTTGGAAATGTTTGTGTATTCCAATTTTAACCTGAACCTAAACAAGACTCATTGCAAGATGCTACTAAGACTGTTATAACGTTGTTGTCTTAACAAAACCTTTTATCTTCAGAATGTCTACTTTATAGGAGAAGTATATGGTAAAAAAAAGTAAGTATGTCATGTAATTTGTGCTTATATTAGCATAAACATTAGCTTATGCTAATTTTAATAGACATCATTGTCAGACTAAATAATGACATTCTATAAAAGATTGGCTTCCACATTTACCAAAATAATATTTTATCTTGGGTAGCTCTGCTTTAACTCAAATACATGGCTGTGTTCACCTCTGAATGGTGTAAAGCACAGTGAGCTCCTATCCTTGTTGATTTGCCAGCTGCATCAATATTTGGACAGCATTTCTTAGGAGCAAAAGTAGTTGTAGCTTTAGAATGGTTCAGTTCAGTCCAGCTGTTCAACAGAATGCCACAGTGGACCAATTAAACATGAATGCAGTAATAAGTCCATTAGTGATGTGATTTTTTGGTGTGATAGTATCACAATATTGCATTATCAGTGTAAAGTGTAAAGTGAAGCATGTCTATTTTAAGACCCATTTGACTTTAATCGGTTCCTAAAACACTCTCAGAGGTGGCCAAACCCCACAGCTCCACATTCATTCTTCTTATGAACTATTTGTTATAAAAAAAGAGGGAAAGGGGCTTTTTTAATATATGTAAGCATGTATAATTTGCTCGTGGTCTGAGGAGCTGAAGCAGATTAATGCTCCCACACAGCAGAGCTTTGAGACGGAACCATATACCACACTGTTGCTTAGCAACCAATTACACAAGACATGCACTTCCGCTCTGCAGATTAGGCCCCTACACTGCTACCTGCATCTTAGTGTTTGCCCTGATTGTTGCTTTTTCGGCTTCATGACTGATGTGCACTAAAGTTCAGTCAGTAATATGTATTTTGAAGGCCATGTTAATTTTATAACACACTAGAATATCATGTAATTGCGTCACTCTGGTGAAATTTAAGCAAAATATAAAGTAACATCCTTAACGCAGAACACACTCATAGAAGTAATTCATATTCAGCTTTTTTAGTGCAGTTTTATTTATTTGCTGAAATTAACATATTAGGAAGAACATAAACTATCAATATGTAGTTCAGCAAGTAAACTGCAACTGCATGTCATTTAATCAGGATGTCCAAACTTTTGTATGACTATAAATGTCTAAAAAATGAATGTGTTACTTGATAAAATCTTGTCTCTTCTTTTTTAAATGGCCATTTGTTGCATTTGCAGCATTATGAAGTCATGTTTACTGAAATCAAAAGCTATTTCAATCAAAAACTACTTAAAAGGCCAAATTACATGTTAACATAGGACCCATTCTTTGATTTCACCTTCACTATTCTTGCATCCATTGAACTTGAGTTTTTGAGAGTTTCTGTTTGAATTTTTTTGTATGATCTCAGCCTCCCATAGCTGTTGTTTTGATGTGACCTGCCTCCAACACTCATAGAGTTTTTCTTGAGGATGCTCCCAAGGTTCTCAATAGGGTTGAGGTCAAGGTAGGGTGGTGACCCCACTATGAGTTTCTTTTCTTTTTATGCCCATAGCAGCCAGTGGCACAGAGACAGCATGTTTGCAGCATGAGATGGTGCTTTGTCATGCATGAAGATGATTTTGCTACAAAAGGCACAGTTCTTCTTTTTGTACAATAGAAGGAAGTGGTCAGTCAGAAACGCTATATACTTTGCAGAGGTCACTTTCATACCTTCAGGGATCCTAAAAGGGCCTACCAGCTCTTTCTCCATAATTCCGGCTCAAAACATGACTCCTTATCATGCCACCACCTTGCTGACAATGCAGCCTTGTTGAAATAGGGTGGCCATCCACCAACTATCCACTACTCCATCCATCTGGAACATTCAGGGTTGCATGGCACTCATCAGCAAACAAGACTGTTTGAAAACAAGTCCTCGTGTATGTCTGGGCCCACTGCAATGCTTCTGTTTGTGAGCACTGGTTAGGGGTGGCCGAACAGTAGGTATATGCACAACTGCAAGGACCCTATACCTTGAGGTTTGCAGGACTCCAGAGGCACCAGCAGCTTCAAATACCTGTTTTGCTGGTTTGTAATGGCATTTTAGCAGCTGCTTTCTCTTTATCTGAAGAATTTGTCTGGCAGAAACATTCCTCATTATACCTTTATCTGCACCGGTCTGTGCTCTGTATCAGCCACAAATCTCTTTACAGTACACAGTGACAATGTTTTAGTTTTTGTGAACTTGTTTTGCGAACTGTGATCTTTGTGATGTATATTAATTTGGCTCAAACTTATTATCACAGTTGTCTGAGATTGATTTCAGGGACCCAAAGAGCCCCGAGACACAATACCATCCCTGAGTTTAATTGAAAAACATAAAATTAAATTTAATTCGCATAAAAATTTGAAACTTGGTGTATAAGTACGGTATGAGCTGGCTAAGTCTTTTAGGTTATAGACTGACATAAGAAAAGTCAGGGACAGCTGTTCGTAAGCTAATTATGAAGCGTTATTACCTCATCTTGGGACCGCCCACATCTGTATAAGTTCTAAGGAGTTATCTTGAACGTGAAGCTGAACACTGATAGTGGGTGCTAAATGGTTGGTACATTCCATTTGCAAAGTGCAAGTATGTAACATTCCTCAATCCACAGTGTCACATGTGTACTAGGAATTATGTCATAGAACGTATTACCACCCACAGTGGACAGGGCTGTGGCTGACTTTGATGAGCGGCAGCATTTGCCTAGTATTGTCTCTGCAAACAAACAATCATCTCTGGCAGAAATAACATCCACATTAAATGCAGGAGGCCCCACATACATATTATACAGGTCCATGCACTATTCTTTACCTTCTGTGGGATATGGGAACAGAAGACCCACCAAATTGTCTCTGTTCACAACACTGGACACAGCACCTCACCAGTGCTATTGAGGTTGCAAACTAGACTCTAGATGACTGGCAACATGTAGCTTGGCCCAATGAGTCACAAGTACCATTATTTCCGGCTGATAGTGGGGCTCATCTGTGACAGAAATTTTCTCAGAAGTTTCCAAACCAAACTGCGATGGAGCAGGTGAAAATACTTTTAATAATGCACCTGTAGAAGTTCCTCAGAATTCTGTCTGGCATGTTTTCCTGATTCTTTATGAGAAATGTAGTAATTATTGTGCTTTTTTGACCTGTTGTGTTATGTCGTGTGACTGATGTTGACTCCAAGAAATTTAAAGGTGTTCACTTCCTCTACTGCCCTCTGATAAAATAATCTTCTAAGGATCTGTTTCGTTGATACACAAACTGGAGCGGGTCCCAATTGTCCGGTACAGTGTTCTGTATGTGGGCCAAAATGAGTATTTGAAAGCACTTTATTAAATAGTGTGGCCTGCACATTCGTCCAACAAAAGCCCAATCAAGGCATTCCAGTATCATGAGTCAAACTCCAATAATTCACGTTATCTTGCCAGCCAGTGTTAAACCTCAATTACAAAATAACACCACACAACTTGTACGGCTGTGAGCGAACCCAAACCCTTCCCAGAGGTAATGCCTCTTCATAATCAATCCCGCGACTTTTGGTATGTCCATGTAGAAATCCACAGTAAAAGTTTGGACTAGCTGGAGGGCCTGGCAGTTTAAAGAGATAGCTCATTCTAAAATAGTGGATAACAAAACTGCACAACTGAATGTTATTTCTTCCATTTAAATTTTTGTTTAATGATTTTTGCATGACACAAAATATATCACAGTTGTGCTGTGTTAACTTTCGGAATGTTTCATAAATCTTGCTGCAGGAGTTTTTGTCAGTGGTGTTACAGAAACATTGAATGTCATTAAATAAACAAAACAGCAAGGCATTTTTGAATGAGTTTAAAAAGTGAAGCTACTCATAAAACCACTTTGACTTGACTGACCTTTGCATGACTTGATTCTGTGCCAGAACCACTTCATATTAAGTGCGAGGGAAGGAAAGAGGGAAAGGAAGATGCTTGCTGTTTCCAACTTTCCACATTGTCAAGTAGGAATTCTCCAGCCTTCACAAGACTCACAGAAATTTAAGGGGCTATTTATGGCTCTCAGTCTGAGATTTGAGTGGTAAAATGTGAAGAAGCGTAAATATGAAGACGTGTCACTGTGAACGATACATAAACACACTATTTGGACAATATTTTGGACACCCATATGAAAACAGCAGGAAGGGAATTTTGAGTGGAAAACTATGGGTGACTGTTTGTTGTTCAGACCTACCTTATGACCTTTCCGGCTGCCTTTATGTGTTGGCTGTAAATACAGGAGATGTTGCTTAATAAGCCTCAATAAGAGGTGGGCCAAGCCCAAGCCACAGAGACAGCACAAGGGGATTACAGCAGCTGTTTTGGTTTTTGAAAGTGAGGATATCATGAGGCATGTACGCTGTACTATAAGAACTAGTTGAAAATCAACAAAGAAATGTAATAACGACAGTAGAATATTGTGAGTACAGTAGAAACTTTATTAACAAAATTGAGGCAAAGCACAGCTTAAACTCACTCCCAGATATTTATGAAAAGCTCGATGCCACAACATGACCATATACTTTCCAAATCACATGTCCATACAGTGACTGTATATTATATATTTTCTAACAGGATTCTGCAACATAAACAGCAGGTAAACTCTTTTAATAGGTTTAAACAGGTTAAACAATTAGGACATGACTCTTCTCTCAGCACAGTTTCCCTCAGTGGCGCATTAGCATGATGCACAATACATTTCAGGCAGGGGGACACTTGTGAAACACTTGTAAGTAAGTACTGATCTAGGATTGTTTTTCCCCAAAAAAAGGTCCCAGATCAGCACCTAAGATCAATCTCCTCATAACTTACAGTGGTACATACAGTAGACTACAGACAGGACAATATGGATGCAGAGTAGGCACACCAGTGCTGCCCTCTATTGGGCAGGAGGCTACAGTAAATAAGAAGCAGGTTTGCTCAGGCATAATTAGGCAAGTGCCCACTGAAGGATGCTGGTGTCCTTCCCTCCAGTAGAAATTAGGTGACTATCATCATGGAGAAAGGCAACGTTGGTCACGTGGCTGCTGTGTCCACCATATACATGACTAGGAGCCTGGTGGAATGGAGAGAGAGCAGACATTACAGACTGAATTCAATTTCTACAACATGTGTTAATGTGTTTGCACAGATGAGTACAGGAAGCTTACCCTTGGCTGAGAACAGGGGTAAGAGAACAGGTGCACTTTGCCGAAATCATCGCCTGTAGCCAGTACACCTCTGTCATTTGACCTGCAAACAGCATTGATGTCTGTGCCATCAGCACCATCTGGCCAAATGCCTAGCAACATGAGACAAAGAAAAATATTTTCACAACATAGGAAGAAAATTAGCTTAAGCCTAACTTTACAGAATGTAATAAACCTGTATCATGGAAAGCATTAAATCAATTATACAATATCTCACTATCAAATATCTCATGTCAGGAGTCTCGTGTAATATGCAACATTGGTACACAAAATGTTTAAAAGCTCTGTGGTCCTTTCAGTCCATATATAAAAGCTAAGCTGGAAAACATATATAAAACAGAAAAAATACAGTTTTGACCTTTAGGGTGAGATTTAAAATCTCACAGAACTACAAATAACATTCATGCTTCATCCATTTTCATTTTAGAATGCCTTGATTACAAAGTGATGTTTCACTCACCAAAGACATTAAAACTCAGCACACAAGTAGAAGTGGCCCACTCCAGGTTACGTACTACATCTGCACTCGTGACATGTTTCGCATTTAAGGCCTCCCCTTTGAAACAGAGACCACACAGGTTAGAAAATGAAAATGAAACCTAATTTCTGGGCATGGTTATAAAGACCTCAAGGTGACAAAGCAACTCACAGAACAAGATCTCATAGTCTCCTGAGTTGGTGACAATATACTGACTGTTAGTGGACCAGTCTAGGTGGGTGACAAAACTGGAATGTCCCTGGATGGGCAGACAGAATAGTTAGTATAAAATAGGAAAAACCAAAAAGCCATATAGTATTGGAGAGACCGTGCTGGTTTGTTAAATACTGTAGATCAGCAGATTTGTTTAAGTGACTCACAGTGCATTTGCCGACACGACTGTATTTTCTCCCATTTTCTGTCACAGCATAGATGTAAACAAAGTTGTCATGGGAACCCACGGCTAGGTATGCTCCATCTATGAGAAACAGTACTGGTGCTGAGTTGAAAGCACAACCTGACAGTGCATGCTGAAATGAAAGTCAGTACTGACGCATAATGGAAGCTCTGTCTGACTTAATAATTCTATTTATATTTACTGTTTGAAAAACTCTTTATGGAAGGTGATGTTTTTGCTGAATGGGTTAACCTATAACCAAGTTCAGATTCTGCATACCTGGAGAGTACTTGACAATGGAGATAATTTCACTGCCATCAGTATGCATAGAAATAAGGTCCCTTGTCTCAGTGTCCAGAACCAACCACCTATAGGATGTACCAAGACAAGAGATCACGCCTGCTATTCTAATTAGTTAACACAACCATATTAAATGAAACTGCTAGACTATTTTAAAAATACAATTACACATACAATAATAGCAAATTCCAAATATTAAGTGAATGTCTTCATTTAAGTGCTTTTGATGTTTTCATTTTGGATAGAAGTTCATGAGTGTTCATGAGTGTTCTTGTTTTGACCACGTTTGGCCCCTATGTTCAGTCATACCTTCCAGTCATGGTGCCCACAGCAAGCACAGTGCCGCTAGGGTGGAAGCCAGCAGAACGGCCAGGGTCCTGAAGGCGAACATCAACAAAGAGTTGATAAATATAGCAAGCAACAGGTTTGCACCACATGAAAAAAAAAAGCAATGCACTTCATGAGATGGTAAACTACTGGTGCTACTTCACTAAAAGGACTTTTCAAAATCGTTAGATACTAGAAAAGTGCTACTAATTGTTTTGTGGTGCAGGTAAAAAAAAAAAATTAAAAAAAAAACAACTGCTGCAAGTACAACCTCAATGATCTTGCTCCACATAGGTTGGTGGGAGGTTGTGTCCCACAGATGGACTTGCTTGTCTTGGCCACAGGTCACAAACTGTTCAGTGCTGGGGTGCACGTCCAGCCCCCACAGCTCATCTGTGTGGCCCTGTCAGGCAGAGTACAAAGAAAGAGAGGGTTAAACATATTTTATTTTGAATTTCATAGAATTTCATGCAAAACAAGTCTGCTTTAAAGAATTCTTAGTAGCATTCTTTAATTTGAACTTTACCTGAACAATAGGTGTGAGAGTACCAGTGAAAGAGCCTTGCAGAATGACATTTCTGGTTGTTCCCACAAACAATTCCTCTTGTTTTCCCTCAGCTAAAGTGCGGACAGGCCCAAAGGCCTCAGGAACCTAGACAAGGTCAAGAACATTTAAATCAGAAAGCACATCAGATGGAGATAGATTTTTCACCCAGAACATGGGTGAATGAGATGAGCAAGGATGAGAAAGGAGTCCCTTTGTTGGATGAGAAAGAAGTCCTTTCAGAGAATGTCCAAATTATTCACAGCAGCTGAAAAAAGAGGTCTGAAGTGTATCAAGGCTCTAAACACCACATCACAGAAAGTTATGTTTGAGATATTGGTTTATGATCATTTTAAAATAAGCTAACATTATTAAAGAGGTCAACCCAAAGAAATGTACCACTATTTTACCATCACATAATAAAAAACAGTGGACACCCTGGTATTCATTACCACCACTGTAAATAAATCAGAGCTGGTATGCTTCTCTATAAAAAACTATTTAACTTCATAAAACTGTCTAAACGCCTTTGTTTACGTTTACTCTGTGAGTGATATGAATGGAAAAACAAGAAGAATTGCACACAAAACAAGCTTAAGACAAAAACTGGTGGATAAGAAGGAAAAGAATTAGGAACTGGACGGATTGTTCGCCTTAGTAAATAACATTGCCGATTTCTTTTGCCAGTACAAGACCAGGCACATAGGTCTTGTATGTCAAAATATATAATAAGAAGATATAATTAACAAGGATAAATACACAGTTAGGCCTGCTAATGTGAAATAAATTGATATGTGAAAAATTTTGTAGACAGTGGAAAACCTTTATTTTGGCTTAAGCAGGGACACAAATGCTTCTAAGGTATCTACAAGCTATTGTCTTCAGAAGAAAATGTGTATATTGAATAATTTTATTGTAAAATATCTCTTTAGGAATCAGCACATATATTTAAGAGGACACATTATAAAAATAAGATGAAAACTTTTGCCTTGTTTATTAATCTATAATGAAGGCATAACTTGAACTGAATTTACATTAATGTGAAGTTACTCTAATCCTAGAAAACAAACCTGTAGATAAGTAGCATGGACAAGATTTGTAGCATGAATAAAATCTTCAGATAAGAGAAATACATTTGCTTAAACACATGTTCACTGTTTACTTTTACATGATAAAAACAAGAAAAACTTCATTTACCCAAGACATCCTCTCCAGATAGAAAATATTTTTATTCACATTTACCTTAAACATATTTGGTCATTTGATAAGACTATGAAATCATCCAAAGAAGACAGTTGTCTGCTGTAAAGGAAGTGCTCTGTTATGAAAATACACACATTAATGTTGTGTTACACCCATACCTCCAGCTCGCTATGCTTGTGGTATTCATGGTCCCACAGCACCACCTTGCGGTCCTTTCCTCCTCCAGACACTAGCCTACCATCCTTCAGCACACACACGGAAAAGATCCCGCCTTCATGAGCTCCTGCCACCATGTGGCTGATTTTGTTACCACCTGTCCATCAAACGCCAATGTCAAATTACAGATCATGCAGAATAATAGTATCGTTTACTGCCATTTGATAGTAACATCCAAATGTCCTGTTTTCTTTCATGAACTAACATTTTGTATGGCGGCTTAGCAGTTCTGTCTTTGAAATACACCAAATGGAATGAAGTACGTTTAATATAATTATGGATTATCCAACAGAAACTTCCACAAACTAAACACATTAAAGTAGATAAAGCATCCTAAACATGGTGAAAAGCTGACCTTGGTGAACTAACCAGCAAGCTCCTTTCTGTCTAACACCATAAAGACAAGATCTACAGAGCACTTGTGCTTAAACCCTCCAGAAGCCCACTCAAGACCGGTGGCTATGCATAGGACCAATGCAACCCAATAAAATCACTTTAGACGATGATACTGGCGGTTTTCAGCTGACAATTGTTGCCATCAAGTAAACAAGCAGATAGATCATGTCGCCTCCTATACATAAGCAAGTTTGCCTTTGCAGGGCCAGCTATTTATGCACCTGGGGATTGACATCTTGCAATTGCACAGTTGATGAACACTCCTTCCTAAGGAAAGAAGCTGCCACAGTTCATCCACTCAGACAAACTCCACTTTTTCCTTTCAGTACTTCTACAGAGTCATGGCAGAAAGCATTATCAGCATCAAAAGAATAGATCAATTAAGTATCAAAAGGTACATAAGTACCCTGTTACCCCAAAATGTAGTCAGTCAAAAGTCAAAACTGTTTTATTTACAGAAAACTAAATGTATTTCAAATGACTTAACCTGATGCATTTTGAGACATGGATTAAGACATGAAATATGCTATCTAGTGGAGTTTATGTTTTTTCCCACTACTCATTAACTACACAAGACTTGAATGTCCAGAGAACTTAGGGACCAAGCTCTTCAACTTGGTATATGAAGAAGAATAATGTAACTTTAATTTCTAACTAAAATATGTCTCTAATGCATGGTAAGGCAAAAACTCTATATAAGCAAACATCTAACTAATTCGGAACAATATAGGACATGCTGCAAGAACAGAATGTGCAGTATGATCAGGAACTCCACATGCCTAGTCCAAAAACAAAAAAAAACTTTAACGAAAACACTTTTGGAAGCCTTGGAATTTGCTTGTTTTTCCCTAATATTTTTCCTTAGGTCATGACTCATGTAGTCTACAGAAAAATCTGCATCATTTCTAGGGTATGCTTGTGTAGTGATTGGGGCAAATAAAGAAGAAATTGCTCATCTTAAATATGTACAATAACATTTAGAAAAGTAGCAAAATTTGTAAAGAATTTTTTTTCTGGCATGCAGAGACACACTGATTTCCTACCCTTTGCCCAGATATAGATGTTTCCACTGGAATCTCCAGTTATTGCATCTCCATTCTCAGCAAAGGCAACACACAGCACATACTTGGGCTTTTCGTGTTTCTAAGGAAAACAAACAAAACAAAGTTTAAATAACAGAACAAAGAAAAATACAATTTTAAATACATAATATACCAACCATGGGGGCACAAAAGTTTATGTTTGTTTATAAACACGATGCTGAAAATGTATGAGATTGCTAATTCCTAGTTTCTGCTGAAGTAAAAAGGTTTTAGAGACCAAGAACAATACTAACCTCAAACAGTCCCTGCCGCTTGGTCAGAGTGTTCCCCTCCATAGTCCAGAAATTGAGATGAGACTTCCCACAAGTGACAATCAAGTTAGCATCCATGGGGTGGAAGAAGGCCCCCAGTACAGAATCATTGGAACACTACATGATGAAAAACAGCATGTCTTTTATATTCTTTAATCTGAAGATTATTTAAAAACAAACAACAAATTGCCTTCCCTTTACATTTAATAAAGGTGCATAGCAGGAACAACACCGATCTCCTGCTGTCTGAACTGTGTTGAGCTCCATTATATTGGTACATGCCCAGTTTTTAAACTCTACTGCACTGCTCTAATCTGGACTATTATTTTATCTGACCTGCCAATTGTCACTTTATATATAATCCTTACTACCTCACATCTCTAAGTGCAATATTACTTATGCTGCTCCGTTAATGTCTGTACATGCTTTTCTATTGATTATGTTATAGACAATGTCTTATACATGCACATTTATGTATATAGACAAATCTCCTTAATTCAGCTCTATTTATTTATTCTGATTAATGTATGTACATACTTCATAGAACACTTTTATATGCACATAGACTCTTCTGTTATTTTAATTTATGTCATTTTGTGATTAATAGCTCTTCTTTAACCTCTGCCCTTTTTATTGTAATAATGTATGTTTTACTTGTGCAATATGTACAGAACTGTGACACTGCAATTTCCTTCGGGATCAATAAAGTGTTATCTTATCTTTATCTTATCTTATCTTATTATAATAGCGTGCAGCTCCTTTGTTTTCTTAGTAATGATGTAGTGGCATCACATTAAGCAAACTACTTTAAAATCTCAATTCAGTTTGACTAGTTAAATGGACCAAGGAGCCATAAATGCACTGGTTCTTCTGCTCTAATGAACACTGCATAAAAGCTACTATTGCTAAACATGCCTTGGATACGCGGTGAAATACACACACCACAGACCACATCATTCAGTGCAGAAAGCAGCAGCCACTTTGCATTCACTTTTGCTAATGTGTTTTCCACATTCTTATTTCATATTAACACTAATCAATAACCACCAATGCTTTAGCTTTAATGCATTTTGAAAGATGAGAGTGTACTATACTGTACTCCTGATGTGCACTGAAAGATTGCCAGGCAGATGATCTCACCTTCACATCAGCAAGTTGCTTTTCTTTCTGCCAGTCCCAAACAGACAGGATGTGGTCATTTGCATCATCAACTGCACACAGACGGGCACCGCCATTCTGGAGGTGTGGAGAAAACTATTTAATATTTGTCCATTATATTATATATGAATTATTATAGCTGATGGAAAACAACTATATTTCAATTATCATATTATCTACATTCACAATGTTCTAATATAAAACAATTCAGTCTAAGTATTCATATGTGTAGTCAGTGTATTTGAAAATAATTCTGATATACCAAAGGTACAAATTATTTATATTTTGTTTGCAGTTTCTCTCATTTTTATATTCATCAGTGGATTTGTAAACATAATAAACTGTAATAAATGGTGGAAATGAAAAGTCCTATATTTTTACATTTCTTGGTATTTGTTCACTGTGATGCTTTATGCAACCAATACTTTTTCCACAATATACATTTTCCAACCTCTCTGTATCTCCTAGAATTAAATACGCTGTTTTTGTTACTGTGCCGACTAATATAAGTGACCTCAGTATTCACAAAGATTCTGACACTAACCAATAATTTCCTATTTAGAATTTGCTCAGAATCTACACACGCTCAGGAACACAAAAGGTGCAAACAATTCGGTTTAGGAACATATCATGAGTCTGTTTCTCTAGATCAAATTTAGGGGAAAAAATACTTAGGAAGATATTGGTGGATAAAAAGGAAAGTTTTTGGTTTTTGGTCCAACATACCGATTTGGAAAAGGCCACACAAGTGACTGCACGGTCAAACACACCTGTCCCAATCACGTGCAGTGTGTTCAGGCTAACAGAGTCCCATACACGAACATGCGGAGCCAACAGCTTTTGGAGAGAATCCCAGGGAAAAAAAAAATTATTTAGACCTCCATTATGGATTAATGACACAGACTGAAACAAAGTTAAGCTGCAAATCTTTTTTTTTAAGAAATAGATTCTGAGAATACAAAAACCAATACAGTGTAAACAAAAACGTTACCTTGCCATCTTTGGATGTTCCAGCAACTTGACCTGTCGCTATGGTGACCATGTCTGGATGCACAGCCAAACTACAAAGAGAACATTGTGGTGGTCTGTTTTTTTATTCCTTTCAACGGGACACTTTTTCAGTCCAGTCACCATATACAGCGAGCACAAGTAATGAAATTTCAGCAAATAGCAATAGGGGTCAAGTAAAAAACCTTCAGTTGTGTACACTTTTTAGCTTGATTTTAAAATGCAAACTACAGCAAATAAATTGATTCTTAGCAAATATAATGTATTTCTGCTATATAATAAACTTCAAAGACACATGTAACACATCACTAGATAAGGGGCACCATGTTGTAATAAGAAGATAAGTCTTCAATTTGCATAAAATAATCATATCAAGGCGATTGAGCACAAAAGACAAAGGATTTAATTCATCAAGAGTCATAGTTTCTGAGCAGGCATATTTGAATATAGTATTGAAATAGCTTATCTCAAAGATTGGAGTCTATTGTATGATGTCATGAGTAATAGGGAAAAAGCAGCACTGGCTCTCATGAATGCAAATCAGGTTGCAAACCAGCTTCACTTCCTCACTGTTATGCTTGTGCATGGGTAACAGTAGATTAAAAAGTGAAGCTAAGATAATCAAGAGCTGTGATAAAACAGAACACTTAATATGTGAGATTATGATAATGGTGAGATTAATTTGCATAGGACACACATGATGATCAATGATCTATGACTTTAAGCCACTTTACGCTTTAACCACTTTGGGCTAAAAATCAAATTCATAAAGTCTTCCCCCTAAACATATGGTCGAAAAGTGTCAGAGGTCCTATAGTTTTCTAGATTTGTATAGGCATTCTTTTATAGTTTTACATGTAGAAGCTGTGAGGTTAATGCAGAAACAAATAATGTAACATATAACCTACCAATTAGACTCATGTAAACTGCACACCTAGATCAACACACTTACCTCATACTGCAAGTCCTCAAATAAATGTGCTTACATAGGTTTTGACATCACATGGCACTGTATGTCATACGCATTGTATTTGTCTTCTAGTACAAACAGTTTAAGAACAACACACATGTTTACCATTTGACATCATCATTATGACCCAGGTAGTGTCTCTGCTGTTGCTCCTCCACATTGTATAGCACCACCACAGAAGCATTAAAGTAGACAATCTCCCCCGTGGGCAGCAGGTAAAGGTTAGAGCGGCAGTCTCTGCCCCTGTAGCCATAACTGACAAACTGTGTCAAGGTAAATAAGGCCAAAATTCTGTCAGGAATGAAGAAGTTCCTTTAAACCAATATGGCCAACATTAAGAATTCACATAAAATGGTAGAAACACCTAAGTGTTTAAATATGCACCTAAAACTAACTAATTGGTCACTATACAGGATATAAATGGGTAACATGAGTACTAGTGCAACATGCTTTAAGGATACACCCACTGAAGTTTCAGCTTGCGCTCTGGCTGTGCCACCTTGTGGTCGAGACTGTAGCTGTCCCTCAGCTGGTCTGGAACATGCATGGTTACTGGACGGCCACGCAGAAACATCCTCACATACCCATCCTCTGTTCATGAACAGGCACAAACATGAAGTGCTTTGCATTTTTGGTTTTCTAACTTTTGCTTTTCTCAATGATATTTGTCAACCTACTGGTGTCAGATATCTAAAATTAAATGTTAATTTACCCATATAAAAACTAAATCTAAATCTTAGGGTAAGAACACACATTAGCCACAGTAGCACATTATCCTACAAGCCTTTCTTATTTAGGCCAGTATGCCCAACCATAATGGATTTCATCTGTATCAATTTGTGATTTCCATGGAGCCTCTCCCTTTTTCCTGGGCACAGTTTACCCTTCCCCATGATCAAATAAAACCACAAAGAGATATAAGGAGATCAGAAATGGGGTAAATTAGGAATGTATACTGTTTCTAATAAAGGACCGTTTATTCTTTGTTGACTGAATACCCTACACGTTTCTTTGAGTGATAGAAGAACCCCTGTAGTTCCCCTAAAGAATTATCCAGAGCCAGTGGGTTTAGCAGCAGCGCATCGAATTCCTGTTATGTGTCTATGGCGTTGGCACAGCAATGTCAATACAAGACCTGAGGGCTAGGACTTGTCTGACAACTACTAGTGTACAGAATCAAGGTCAAACCAAAACCACTGACTTACCAGCATTGAGGGTACACTCCTTGGATTTACTGAAAGAAAACAAACAAAAACAAAATTAGTTGTCTAAATATCATATTAAAAACATCTCTTTTTTCTTTTTTGGCATAATTTGACTTCACTTTGACTTTTTTATGTCACAAATGCTCTTTTTAAATGTAACTTTAGTCTGTTCTGTTGACATGAGAATCACAGTACCATAAAACAGACCTGTAAAGAGTAAGGCTGTTTAGTCAGGCCATCTTTTACTTGTCAGTTGTGTTTTTGCAGGGGGTTAAATAATTTAGTAAGCTCATCCTTTATTGCGTGAGCCTGCCAAGCTCTATTCAAAAAGCAGTAATGTGCTGAACAGATGAACACATGCCAAGGGGAACAGCTGTGAACACTGCCCATAACTTTTCATATGCAAAATGTACATCACTATATACAGGTCTACAAGGAAATTCAAGAGCAGTATGAATGTGACTTTCTTGCCCCGACATACAGATAGACCCCTGTGAGAACAGTTACAGCCTGTTATTAGTAATGCTATTTAATGTGCATGTTCATATTTGTATGTGTTAGCAAATTAGTCAACTGCCCCCACAAACCACGTCAGTTAAAAATGCCAGTTTTACTACCAGCCTGCTCCATCATGGTAGAAGACGACACCCACTGACACAGCATGACACACAGTATCAGAATCTATCAGAAAAGGCTTTTTTTTTCAATGTACAAAAGGTGAAAGGAAAGACATAACCTGTAGAAAAGCTGTGAGTTAAACAGACACTGGTCTTACAATGGAGTAGCTGTAGCCCTTTCCAGAAATAGGACAGTTGGCCTGGAATTATGTAAACCATAGAAAGCCTTTAGTTAAGGCAAAGCTTCAATCTGAATAGGCCACCAAGAAGCAAGAATTCCTCCCCCAGCCAATTCAACAAAATGCATGCCTGCAGAGTGTTTGCAGTACAGTATAGTGGTCTGAAGTAAATGAATTGGAAAAAAAGAACCATCACATTTCAAAGTTCATTAAAAAATGAAAAAAAAAGGTAATAAGGAAGTGATCCTTATGAACAGCACCATTTCTAATGTCAACATAAAGAACACAAATATCCTGGTGTAGTACACATGACCGGAGGAAAATCTAAGACATATACTAATATATTCTGTTGAGGGAGTGCCCAGATATGCCACCATGATCTGGTGTTGGTACTAATCAGCTATAGATTAGAAGATTAATGTTTGTAAGGACTGTTTTCTAAGATCTTATAATGGAATAACTCAGAAATCAAAATGTTAGAGTATGAGCTAATAGATAATATAAAAAGATGTTGATAAACATGATTTTGGCTGCTTATTTACAAAATAGACAATATGTCGACACTGAAAGAAACCTAACATGATTCAGTTTAACCTTATGCAAGGTACACTCGTTCTTGTAGACTGCAGTAAATCTAATTTGAAGCTGCTGTAGCATGTCAATATGCTTAATGCATGTCACTAAACGGGGGTGGTGGATGGGAGCAATCGATGGTCAATCAGCAGAGAATGCTAAATCAGCAGTCCACTGAAGGG
Organism: Prochilodus magdalenae; assembly: GCA_024036415.1. Classification (NCBI taxonomy): domain Eukaryota; kingdom Metazoa; phylum Chordata; class Actinopteri; order Characiformes; family Prochilodontidae; genus Prochilodus; species Prochilodus magdalenae. The sequence goes on from JAMWET010002088.1 coordinate 309,435, forward strand.
TCCACTGGGCATCAAGCAATGCACGCAGTAATCTGTTTCTGGCATTATTATAACACAGAAAACAAAACATGATGATTACATCCACATTTTTGAATGATCATTGATGCAGAATTATGAAAGACGACAGTTTACAAAAACATATGAGTAAGCCAAGCGAATCTTTAACCACAAGAAAAGACTTCAAAACTACAAAGTGGAAGTTAAAGGACTGACCCTTCCAAAACATTACAAGTTTTGTACACACAAAATACTGCATGCAAGAACAAACAAAGTGAATGACTACATTTAAACCTTCTAAATAATTACAGTATTACATAATTTGCTAGTAAAGTGGAGCCATATGTAGATTGCTTTGAAGCAACACTAGTAAAAAAAAATCCTCATAAACACGTAGCCACATAATATTTAAAGTAACTAAAAACATCTGCACAAATACTCAACGTAGCTTTAAAAGAAGAAGATCACTTTGTATCAGTTTTACATCTTTAAACTGGCAGAAACAAAACAAAGTAAACGGTGGCCTTACATTGAATAGGCATATATTGGGCTTAGAGAGTTGATTTGAAGTTGAAGATATGCTATCATTTGTTTTTTACATTTAGATATTCAAAGCTTGTTGCGGAGCTGCTTTACATTTCCTGGGGTGATTTTCAAGCTGTCTAAAACATGTACCCATTTGCCTTAACATTAAGAACACACACCAAAACTGCAAAAACCTAGTAAACTGCCAAAAACCATTAATTTAACAGCAAACGGAACCCAAGATAGAGTAAAAACAAGAAGAGTTGGTTTACCTGAGTGATTTCTTCATGGTTCTGTTTTCTTTTATGTAATGAAAAGCGCTAGCGGGACTTTGCAAACAGACACCGACAGGCAGGCAAAAGAGAAGTTCCTTGTTTGAGAGAACTTAAGCCCTGTACTAATGTGACTCTATCCAGCCAATGGTAACACACTTCCTCACTCTGCATGACTGCCCCTTTCCAAGTGAACACACCCCCCTACCCTTCTGTGCAGTAACATGAACAGCTTTCCACTGGTGTTGACCAAGCAACTGCACATAGCTTCCATGTACTATTTAATGCTTTATCTCAGGGCACCATAGACCTTAAATAATAGTGCCGCACTTTCTGCTGTTCAAACAATCTGCAGTTGTTCAGGAATAATATCTGTCTGATGTGGTCTTAACTCTTTCCGTGACTGGTTGGTATAATAGGTGGGGATGGTGGGTGAAACCTGATCTCTATCCATGGTTTTAGGTTACCAAACAACAATCCGCACCCACTTTTATTCTCCATGTTGGAGTGAATATGACACAACAGGAACAACTCACACAAAAACAACAGTATCCTTTAGACAGAATTACTGGAGCTGAATCCAGAACACCTGTAATTTAGATAATAGTACTCATCCTTGTGTAGTATGGTTGAATGGAAAAAAATATATGTCAAACTTTAAACAGCAAAGCCACCCATACAGAACATAATGTATTAGAAATAAATCACAATGTATTCTATTTATATTTGGGAATATTCTGACAATATGTAAAAATATACATTCAAACCCACAGGGGTATTAATGTAATAGTAAAATATAGTAAAAAGACAACTTTATTAATTATTTAATTTTAGGTGACAAACTAAACTGCCACTGCAGTGTCAGTGTTTCTGTGAATTATCTGTTTTTCACTGTATACAAATGACTCCTGTACTACTAGGAGTGGAGGAGCATGGTTCTTTATTTTGCGATACACAGTATGTATCGATATAAGTAACTTTTGTTACTGTGAATAAGTAAGAGAATAAAATATGACCAGAAGGGATAACTTTAAAGATGATGGATTTATTTAACATTTTAAGCAAAATTACTTTTTTTAATTAGTTAAAATTATTTTTTCTTTGTTTTTTTGGAAAGATGGAAAAGGACCCAAAGCTTAGCAAAGTGTAGACACCCTGTTTGGTCAGCAACACCCTCTCTGGCAAGTATCACAGCTTATGTTTCTGTAATCAGCTCAGAGTGTATCGTTATTGTTTGGAACATTTTCCTTGCAAAAGGCTTTTGTTCATCATTTCTGTGCCATCTTTGCCTTCTGTAGTATTATGGTCTTTGAAACATCACCATCAGGTTACTTCTCAGTCATTGCCAATATCTACGTCAATGCACCAGTACAATAGCAATGTCACATTTAAAGGTTGACAAAATCACAAATGAAGTAGAATGACTACATATTATTTACATTAAAGCCCCTTCTTAGTCTCTTATTAATAAAACAAGCAGTTTGCCAGTATTATGAAACTCACGATTCACACAATATGCTTATAAAAACATTTGCTTATTATTATTTTTTTGGCATCATCTGTGTATAGTGTTGGAATGAACCAGTAAATAAGGACATAATGCATGTTTAATGAGCCAGCCTTGACTTGTACAAGCTCCAGCATACTGTATTTGAGTCTGCAGTGGGGTCCAGCAAACAGAACAAATGAGCAAGTATTTCTTTTTGGAGCAAGTAGTGCAAGCTACAGCACACCCTAGTGCCCCTTTGGGGTTAGTGGCTAAATCAGAATCCTGAAGAAAGTGTTCTGTAATCTAGTGGTTCTTGACTTAACACTCCTGTATTATCTGCCAGATAGAGGAAGGGTGAAGTGCTTGTCATGAAGATGAGTTTTATGGGTCCTCCTAAGGTAAATGTTCTCTAGTGGTGAGAGGGCTGTTCCTGGGATTGTCTGGGCTATACTGACCACCTGTTACAGACACTTGCAATCCTGGATTGAGCAGTTTCCAAACTAGACTGTCATGGAGCTGGTGAGAATACTGTAATGGTGCACCTGTAGAAGCTTTTTTTTTTAGAAATCTGTTTGAGGTTTCTAGACTTTTTCTAGTTCCTTCTTTACCAGTTGTGTTGTGTGACCAGGTGAGATCTTTACTGATGTTGACTCAGTGAAATTTGAAGGTGTTCACTCCCTCAATTACTGTCTGAAGAATAAGCAGTGGTTTGTGCTGCTCTGCTCTGCTCCTCTAGCCCACAACCATCCACTTCAACATCTAAGCAATCTGTAACATATTCATGGGTGAACAGGGTATCTAGCGTAGGACGCAACACACAGCTCTGGGGTGCCCTTGTGTTTGTGATCCATATGTTAGTGGTGACAAACTGGGGTCTGCAGGTCTGGAAACCCAGTTGCACGAAGAGAGTGTCAGTCCAAGAGTGTGGAGTTATTTCTGTCAACTTGGATAGGATGATAATATTGAATGCCTGTATATTGAATAGCTGTAGCCAATGAACGGCATTCTCACGTAGATGTCTTTGCTCTCTAGATAGACTAGGGCTATATGGACAGCAGTGAAGAGTATCTTCAGTGGATATGTTTGGTTGATACAAAAACTAGATAAGGTGTATCTTTTTAAGTTCTCCTTATTACTTTTTAAATCAGTGCAACCAATCTGTAGTTGTTAAGGCAAGTCCCTATGCTTTTCTTTGGGAGGGGCAAATTAGTGGATGCCTTAAAACAGGTGGGAATCAGCACGGTTGTATTTTCCCACAAAAACATCTGTTAATTCACATTTGAGTGCATGATCATGTATGTTATCTAGTCTGCTTTTCATGGATGCTCAGAATCAACTTGTCCTCATTTCTGCAGAAGAAACTAAAAGTTGGCTCCAGTGACTCCTCACTCACTGGTTCTGTGTGCAAGACTTCAAACTGGGCAGAAAAAGCCATTCAGCTCATCTGAGGCAGTGTGGTAGTTGATTTCTCCTCTGCAGCTGTTTTGATAATCTGTGGGCTGTTTCAATAACCGCCACTTGTGTCTGGTGTCAGCGGTGCCATAGTTGTAGCTCCAATAGTGCCATCCTTTTGCATTAAAGCTGGAATTAATAGTCTATCAGTCTATTCTTTAACTGTCTTACTTGCTGGAGGAGATTGCTTGAGAACTCCTAAAGAAAAAAAATTAAGAAACCTCTATGCTGGAACATAGAGCTATGGTCTGATTGTCCAAAGTAGGGATGGGGCACTGCCTTTTTAGTACCCTGAACACTGCAGTACATATGGTCTAGAATTTTGTTCTCTCTTGTGGGAAATTTCACAAAGTAAAATTTGGTTATAGCTGTCCCTGAATTGCTATGCTGGACATCACCTGCCACAATGAACAGAGCATCCAGGTGCTTTGTTCGCTGCACGCTGATCATGTTGTTTAGAAGTCAGAGTTCCGTTGAAGAGTTTGTTTTGGAGTAGGTGGTCAGGATGAAAACAGATAAGAATTCCCACTGGTAACCTGAACAGTCTGCACTTCACTAGCAAACATCTTGACATCACACAAACAGTGTTTGTACACCATCTGAATGTCAGTGCACCACACATTATTAATATAAACACAAACATCACCTCCTTTGGGAGTGCAGTTCGCTCAGTAGACAGAATGTGTTTGCAGCTGGACCACTGTGTCTGGAATGTTGCCCAGAGCACAGGTCAGAGCACAGCTGTCCCTCAATTCACATTGTGATTCTATCCTAGCTCTGAGTTAAACAATGTCTCAAATGATAATTATTATTTTGTATTTCATATAACAATTTTATGTAATGTAGCTTGGATGTCATATTAAACTCTTTAGATTTTTGGTTCTTATAATACTGTAAACAATTCTGACTCAGCAAGGTACTCTATTATCAAGCATTTTACATCAAACCACTATGAATGCTAAAATTGAGACGAAAAATCAGCTGAAGTCTTAAAGAATTTGTTAAACTTGTGGATTTAGTTTGCTGAAGTTAAACAAACGTTCATTCGTTATTGTAGCCATGAGTAACACAGACAGAGATTGTAACTATGGGAAGTTGAGAGTGGGCTGTGTATATGATTACCTGTCTCTTTTCCCACAGGTAGAGCTGGTGGTTGAAGTGGTTCTGCTGCGTGAGTCTGCTATCTCTCTTCTGGTTGTGGACAGACGCTCTGTTGACATACTTTTCCTGACAGATGAGCAGAAAGAACAGAGGCACAACATGAGGAAGAGCATATACAATTCAGTTCATACATATACAATTCAAAGTATGTTTTAGATGCAGTGGATTGGAAAGAAAAACACTGAGAAAAGAAATATGGGGAAGGAGGGTTTAAACACATTGTAGCCTGAGGATACAGCTTGTTTCTCTTTCTTTAGACGTGTTAGGTGGCACAGAGATATACAGTACATTAAAAAAAAGAAAATGCTTTCATTATCATTTATTCCTCTACTGAGTAAAAGGGGACACTAGTGCAGCTTTCATTTGAATAGGAAACCACAAACACTACAAGTCCAACAGCTCTCAGTGGCTCTAAAAGCAGATCTGGCACATTCACCACTTTTACTACACAGTACTGCCATCTCATGGCTGTGTATATGTGCTGCAGCAACACCACAAATTATTAATGTAACATTAGTGAAAATAACTAATTACATTTAAATGTGCTTTCTGCAATGTTTCCTAATGTATTTCCACTTCAACAAAAGATGCAACTTTAGTTCTAATAAAGCCACACCCCTGTATTTGAGAGCAGGAAGTGAGACTGCATCCTTCACAGCCACATGGTGAGAAATTAGATCAGAGTGTTTTGAGCACACATTTTCTGTAATTAAGTTTTTAAAAAAGTTAATAAAATAAGATGTTTTATGAACAGAACTTTTACCTTTTGATGGACATTATCACCTCCTTTTTAGGAGAGGAAGGTGATGATGGGTAGCCCCCCAACCTTTTCTGTTGGACATAGCCATTGCTTAAGGGCTTTGAAGGAAGAGCTTGCAGAATCTGACGAACTAAAAGTGGAACAGGGAAGGTCAGATAAGCAAATGAACCGCATCCATGCTAATTTGTATTTTCTGTTTTGCATATAACAGTTTGAGATAACAGGTGTAAAAAGCAGTCCTTAAATATGGCAACAATAAAAGCACGGACAAAGACTATGAACAAGGTGTGTTGGCAGCACACCGGACCTTGTCACACTTAAAGCTCACGTGAGATAATAAAGAGGAAAGGTACAAACCTTTGGTGGGTGCACCTTTCCTGCTATGCGCCTGTGTGAGCTCCTCACAGCAGCCCAGTCTGCGCAAAGCATCTGCCAAAGCTGCCTTTAGCAGCTGGATCTCATCCTCCTGTAGCTGGACCCTCTGCTCCAGGTGAGACAGACGGTCATCCATTTCCATCCCACTGCCCGCAGACAGGTTATCATCTGACAGAAAGAGAAAAAATTTAACAAACAAACTATGTGTATCAAAAAATGTTAATAAACACTATTTTGAATTATTTCCATTACATTTTAAAAGGTATAAAATGTGCTAATAAATGCTGTATGTATAGAACCAAATAAAACATTTAGCTAGAACCTGTATAAACTTTAATCTAAAAAACACACCTTATATATTACAGAAGTTGTTCATTTACTCTGTCCTAGCTGCAGGATATGTATAAGTCTAATGACTAGAAAGCTAGACAGAAAGCACAGTGTAAGGTAATCTACAACACGTTCACATATTCAACGATAATTAGTTTTGTAATGGTTAAATGTGCTGTAAAATGAAGTGCTAGATTTTTATTGTCATAGCTGAATTAGGAGAGCTTGGTACACAGATCTGACATACTCTGCGCCTCAAACAATGTTTTTCCTTCTGATACAAACCTTGCATTTGCAAAAGAGAGCAGTAAACAGGCCAATGCACCTACACTGTTACATTCAAGGAAAAAATAATAATTAAAATGATGGACCATGTGGAGAAATCTACCACCCCAGGCTTAGATGTTATTTCTGCACTTTTTTATTATGTTTCCAATAAACAAAACTGTCAACAGGTATGGTTGACATTCAGCTTTAAACAACACTGAAGTTGGCTACCTATTCACCAGAATGTTCCGTTCAGTCTTAAATGCTAAAGCTTGCACACGTGCCAGAACGTAACGTAGAAGCCAATTTTAGTGTCCACAATCTTTAACAAGATCCCGGGCAACTTTAATTCATAGTTGTTTGCTCTGCACATTTTACTCTGAACAGTTTTCAAAGCCTTGGGTAGGACTGACCAGACTTCTCTCAGCATGTGACACTGAAAATGAAGGGAGAAGCAGTTCCAGATTGACTAACATTATTCCCCTTAACCACAACCTGTAAGTAACAGCCATGGTGCCTGGTTTTATGCCTGGTTTTATTCCATAGTGAGTAACAACTTTTATTTATTTTGTGTTCATTCCAAAATCAAATGTAGCTAGCAAAGGTAATGTTAGCTACTAACAAGATAGCATAGTTAACTACATAGTCTGACTGATTTACACCAGAGCAGATATAAAAAGCTTTATATCATCTTTGTTTACACAGAGATTTTGTTTTGTGGAGTCCTACTACTGGCTCATTTGGCCTTGAATGCTGGGAGCTGTAGCTATGCCAAGCAGTTAGCGCAGAACCTCTGGAAGAACGCCTGACATGTCTCACATATCTTCTGTGTAATCATCAGAAAACAATTTAAAATGCTAAATAATTTCATTCTATGGCACTTAAAACGCATCTTGCCATCATACAGCCCACTTTATAGTGTAGCTCACCAAGCACCCAATGCACATTCACTCACCAGTTTGCTTAGCAAATTAACCTTTTAAATTATTCACACTATCAAATGCAATATCATCATACTCTTATTAGTAACTGCCACAATGATAGATTTTCATCATAAAGCATAAATTATGCTTTATTGGTGGTGGATGACTGACAGTTGACTGTCTCAATTTCTGTAACTGGAAACGGTCCAAAGGGTGACCATGCATCATACTAGGGGTGGAACTGGCCACCCCTTGGCTACACCCCATTTTGTAACAGCTTTGGATTTAATGGAAAAACACATTTCTATTTCTCTAAATATTAAAAAAAAAACTTAAAAGGGGCCTATAATGTGCTTCGCTTAAAACTATTTTCTGTAGATGTGGAGGGACGGTGTTTACCAATACAGATTAAAAACACTCAGAGGCCTATTGGAGGTCTATGCTAGTTTCAAACAATGGTAAATCAGAAATAACAGTAATGTTAGTTCATCCATCAACACAAAAGGCTGGTTAAAAAAAATAACAACAAAAAAACACACCTCTTCAGTATAACAAATATATATCGCACTTTTTTATTATAGTGCACTTAAAAAAAACCAAAAAAAAAACCAACAACAAATGCCACCTTTCATTTGACACAGTGAAAACAAAGCTTTCTTGTTTGTTATTCACACCCAAGGGCAAGGCACTGAGCTATAGGCTACATAACTATCTATGCATATATAATAGCCCTCTCTTTAGTATCTTTAGTTAACACATGATGATCACACATGCAAACCAGTTTAACAGGTGGTTAGCACGACAACTGAAAGAATAAAAGTAGAAGAGGGGGTACAAGGTGTTAGAGGGAAGGAGGGAAGGGGTGGGTCACTGAAAAGGAAATGGTGATGCACGATGGAGGTCAAGAGGAAACCAGAGGCTAGTATTGAGCAAGCTTGCTGAAATATTAATTGAGAGTGGACCCTATTCCACTTTGCTTCCTCCTCCTACCTGCCATTCCAGTTTGTCAGTCAGTCAGTCAGTGCAACAGCCGGTGAGCACTACTCCTCTCCAGCTTTCTCCCTAGAGGATTTGTGGGGGTGCTCTGCAGCAGCTTCTCTCTCTCCTTACTCTTTCTGCTTTGTTGATTCTTGATTCTGTGCCTGGACCTCCATCCACTCCTTTCACTTCTGCCCCCTCCCCCTCCCTCCCGATGCCTGTCTGTGCCGTCTGCAAAGGGGAGTGCTGTGTGTAACAGGACGCTGCACTTGTCCGCTGTGCAGCAGGACTATATAACTGCCGCTGGTTGAGGCAGAGAGGCTTGGCTAGAATCCAAACCTGCCTGATGCAGTGACCAGGCACTACCAGGAAGTGCACTGATCAGCAGTCTGCATCCATACAGCATCCTGTCAAGGAACCTTCAATCTCTCTTTATTAATGCTAGTTTTTTGGGTTTCTTTTTTTCATTTTATTTTAAAGAAGGAGTATGAGGACACATTCAGGATATATGTAGCAGTAGTGTAAAACAGTAGGGCCACATGTTTTTCAGTGTTATTAATGAAATAAATGACCAAGATTATATAAAGGCATAATGATTTGTTATGCAATCAGCTACTTGTTATTACGCAATCTATTCATTTTCTAAGGACATAACAATACAAGACATCACACGATATTATATTGTATTGTTGTATTATGGCTAACTTGTTAGCTTGTGGACAGTACATTAGCTCTGGACTAACATAGTAGCTCGTGGCAGGCACATTCTATTGGGCACTACTGCCATCATATCTTTATTACTATAATGTTGACTTTGCAACAGAGAAAGACCTAAACATCGGGCCAGACCATCTTTATTAGCCTTGTATGACGTGTTCTGGAAAACTTTGGACTTTCATAGTTCTATTTAGGCTTTGCATAGAGACGTACAGCAGCAACATGTTCGATAGCATGTGCAGGAAATATTAGCATAGGGCACATTTTAATGTACTCCTCATTATAGCATTATAGCTCTAAAATGAATTTAACGGAGATATTGTATTGTATATATCTATTATATGAATTTTGGAAATCAAATTTCACCCAAACAGTTACTGTTCTCTTCTATTTTTTTATAATGAACATTTAGTTGTTTAATGTACTAGAGGATTACAGTACTATCAGAGTCCATATTTTTGTTTATTTTGTGTATTAAAATGTCCATTTAGGTGCAAATTAGTTTTTGAGAAGAGATAATAAGAGATTAGGATATTTGAGTTGCTTAAGAAAGAGGGCAGTTTGAAAAATATGTGATTAAACAGGACTATCCACAAATTACTTTTTTATTAAAAGGCACTTTCTAACAAATCCCTAATAATTGGTAGACTACCACAAAGTTATCATCAGATAGACTAGAGAAAAAATCAAAAAAAAATCCACAGGTCTATTCTTCCACTGTCAGAAGACAACTCAAAGCTAAGGCTTTGTGTAAAGGTAAAAAAATAAATAATAGAAGAAGACAAAGACGAGTTTTAAAAGCAAACAAAAAGCTGCTGCTGATTCTAGACCACCATATCACTTAATATGTTTGTTATTATCTGGATAGTGAGAAGCAGAAAATGCAACCAACTTTCAGACTGATCTGAAATGTGTGGAAAAATACACCTGCCAATTTATATTAATTCCAAAAGCAAGCCTTCTAAAAAACATAAAAGCTTTCTTTTATTACCCTGAAACTTAAAAATGAATTACTTATTGGCCGTTTTGACTGAAAAGCAAGTAAATTAAGTTCTTTACACAGTACTCTCCAATAACACACCCCCTATAAAATCTGTGAGAAACACATTTGTATATATTTGTATAAAATTTTACTGCTAACATATATATAATTGCCAGACACAAAAGCACCACTTTCATGCTTCGCTTGCATACACATTAATTTCATTTTATGTTTTAAATCCGACCATCCATCTGTCATTCAACCACACCATCTGTCACAGTGACCCAATACTCTAACACACCTCCAAATCATCAGTTTAACAAAGAACCACAGCCTGTGTGCTTATGTTTGTTGATTTGTATAGTACTTTTTTTTTTTTACTTTAAAAAAAATATTGTGGATAATGCTTTTGGTTAGATACTTTTGGTCATCAGACATGTGGTGTGTTCCCTTGGCAACAAAAGCTCTCTCTGCAATAAGCCTTGTTTCATAACAAGTGAATTACATATTATTTTATATACTGCTTAACTTTAAGAGATTTTGGAAAATGCATACCAAGGTTGACTTAAAAACCAATTCAAATAATGAATGCAGTCCAAAGACTATTTGTGGAATTGTGAAGGCTAAAGTGAATATAATATCTTTCAAAATATTTCAGGGCTACGTTCAACATGCCTCTACATCATTCGCCCTTCTCCCATATAGCTAAATGTAGTAACAAAATATCAAATCTTCTGCTATAGCATTTGTTAATTTGTACTACAATGTTGGCCTTTCCCATACTGTCACAGAAGATGGCAATATACAAATTATCCCTTTAATAAATTACACGTGACCAAAGCATTTTGATAAATTAAGACATTTACATGGTCCAACAAAAGAAAATATTTTTGTTTAAATATGATGCACACTAATCTGCAACCATGTCACAACAAGGGTTGCGATTAAATACTTTTAATATGCAAAGTATTTCTCAATTGCAATATGTAGTAATATAATATGTCCATATTGTGCAGTCCCAGACTTGCCTGTTTGACTATGAGGATTTTCCAAGATAGCTCACATAAACGTTCATGCTAAAGATGAATGGGGTTAAATGTTTTAGTAAAGATATAACAGTAATGGTAAAATAACATAACAGTAATAGAGTAATGCTATTTCTAGTGTTGAGTGTTTGAGTTATTTACCTGTATAGAAAAGTGCAGTACTATGACCTGGTTGGATAAGACCTGTTGGGTTCAGGGGCTATACTTTTTCTTTATTTTGAAAGCATAAAGCTCAGAATAACATGAAGTCATCTCAATAAATAAGAAATGATCCCATTTTGGGTGGGGAAAACTGTGCCAATTCATGTTTTGCTTAAATCCTTTCTTTAACACAGGCAATCATTACAATACACCAACCACACTAGAGCCTTTAGGCCCATTCCATATACATGCTATAGCCCAAGTCACAATATAGCAGTTACATCGTATTTTTCTCACACTCACAGATTCACTTCACTTGGGCTGAAACTGTAAATAACACTCTCATTTCTCGCCCACTGTGGATTCTGATCAGCAACCCATCCACACACAAAAAACTCGACAACATGGAAATGTTTCTGGGGATTCTGCTATTTACAATTAGCCTATGCAAACTCAGCTGTAATATAAACAAATGCAGCTAGATATGTAACAGAGCCGTGTGTACCTGTGTTCTATGGGGTTATATTACAACATGGCCTCGTTGTATTAAGCTCACATTTACAAATATCACCATTTGAGGCTGTATTATGCTACATACTTAGCAGTTAAATCCTATATATTGGTAGCACAGCCAAACCACAGCACGTTAGCCCAGACTTACCAGTGTAATAGCGAAGAAGCAGGGAGCTAGTGTCACACAGGTTTCCACACGACGCTATTCTTTCCGACATGTCTTCCTCTTCCTTACAAATAAGACAAAATGCCCACAAAGTCCCCCCCTGTCTTATGAACACTGACTATCCTGGCACCAACACGACCACCACTTCCCCAGCCTCTCTTTCAGGGAAGAAGAGAAGAGCCTCGACACCTTTCCCGGCTGCTACCTGCTCGGCGTTGCCATGTCAACCACCTCATCGGTATTTTTTTCGTTCCACACCTGTATTCAGACAAACCCCGCCCTATGTGAGGTACGATTGGATGGAAATGACTTATTCTAGAGGTTTCGATTGGCTATTTGTTCGTCATCTTAAGAAATCCACCAATCCCAGGATGGATTCTTCGGAATGCGGGTGGGATGTGCTGAAGTACCGCTGTGCGTTATGAGGAAACAAGATAACGCTCGTGAGTTCACTTAACCTTGTTCTCCACTAGAGAATTCTCTTATTTCACATATGGGTTGCTGTCCATTTTGTAATATGGGGAATGGGAGATTATGCTTCACCCATTTTGGCAGGTTTCAAAAAGTCATCTGGTAATGTTTGATTTCACAACATCAATTTAATGCGACTAACTTCCTATCCGATGAAAATTCACCTTTATAGCATTTTTTTTTTATTTGTTTATTTGAGGCGTTTATAATTTTCTGACAATTTTGTCATTGGTCATTAAAAATACACTGCGTTCCTATTGGCTCTTTGAAGAGGTGGGAGTGCTCAGTAACTTAGTCAGTGCTCCTCTTTTACATTATGGACAAACCTCACTTAAAGATTGCACTGTTTGTAGCTACTTGCTCTCACTAATTTAAGTGATACAGTTTATACTTTTGAATATTTTGCATATTTTCACTGGTTCTAACAAGTTATATTAGTAGTCTTACATATTTTTACAGCTGAGTTTGCAAGGTGCATGTTTATTTTTAATTACTAGTTCACTTGGTGGCCACCTTTTTAGTGATTAGTCAACTATGGACAGGTGGTTCGCTAAAAAACAGGCACCGTCAGTCCCAGTGCATGTTGCTTTCACTGTTTGGCCCAGCACACTGAGCAAAGCACTACAATAGTGTTTGTGCTGCAAAAAAATAGTCACACCATCCTCCAGGCCCGACCTAAATGTGGACCGCCCATCCTAGCCAGTTTTAAAAATTCCCTGGTTTACAAACACTATGTAGGAAAAAACAATGCTGTTGTTGCCCAACTAAGAATCTCGAATGCCCACCAAAATATGACATCATCGTAATACGAGATTTGTAACACGAAAAAAAAAATTGTCTCTGACTGTGTGGGAGTCATGCATTATAAAGCTGAACGTAAGGTGGCAGTGTTATGTATTATACAGCTGAACACCAGGTGGCAGTGTTATGCATTATACAGCTGAACACCAGGTGGCAGTGTCGTACTTTTAAAGCCAAATATTACTCATACAGAGACATGATGCAAAAGTGCATTCTCTGCGGACTCGTGGCTTCTAATGCTGACTGAATAAAACAAAGAATTTAGTTAATTGGGTGCCCTTGACAGACCACATCAATTAAATTATACCACACCAAGCCGAAAAATGGAGATAATGAAGGAAAGAAGACTGCAGGGTATTTTGAGCAGGATGATAGATGGATACTCTATAGCCCATTCCCGTCAACACCAGAAGATGTTGCATTTCCCTTATTGTGTAATCCATATGAAAGGGTCTGGAAAATATGAATGGCCCAGCTGAACTGTAATGCAGAGAACTCATTCTATATGGGAAAAGTGTGTCAAGTGACTCAATATTTATGAAAAAATAAGCCATACTTTGCACACTGTGTGAATTTTAAGTGGCAGGAAATTTATAACAGGCTTGAGGCCATTTAGTGCATTACTCACATTTAATGCTGACTGTGTTTCATTAATCTCTTGATTTATGTGGCTGTGTAGTATCTAATGGTGTTAGACTTTGTTTACTAGTACTTTGGAGATAGAGACATAATCCATACAATAAATGACGTTTACTGATAAAGTTTTGTGTTTCTCCATCTGCAATCTGAGGTGAAGCCTTCTATGAACCACAGTTGAAACCACTAATCCATTACAACTGTTGCTGAAACTCTCTTTGTTTTCTACCTGTTTGATTAACACAGCATAAAATGACATAGGCTACTTCAGTGCTCTGACTACAACTTTTCAACTCAGCCCAACATTCAGTAGCAGCAACCCAATTTTCGCACTCTAAAAATTAGTGCCTTGGTTACAAAAACTTACACTGTTATATCCCCAGTAGACAACAACATGTCATAAAGTGTTAACAACTTATTTTAACAAATAGGCATGCAGCTAATTAGGCCTACATGTTCATTACACTGGCCTTTTAATTCCAGTGCAAAACTAATTTCCTGGCTGACCACAGACTGTATAGAACAGATTGAATCTTACATACACCTGCCTTTCTGCATTTGACCCTTACTCCATACTGTACTGCCTTAGGACACTGCATGTGGCCACAGTACAGCCATTTTCTCCTCTCTGGCTGTGATTCATGTCTCTACTAAAGTTTCATACACTGTCTCTGATCCAAGTCCATTCAAGCATACTTGATAGCTCTAGTAATCACCGGCTCCTTCATCACATGACACAAAAGTGCCGCAGGAATAATCATCTTATGTGATGTTATGAAATAATAATAGGCAACAACTACAACTAACCTGGATTATGTACTAATGGGTTTTATTCACTTGTAGGATTTGCTTGCTTTTTAACTAATGAAATGCCTTCAGTAGCTTGTAAATGCCCGCACAGTATTACAGGTCAGAAACTATGTCAGTAAAACCAAGGTGGTAGGAATATGTCATATGTCACATAAACATAAATTACATTGTCAAAGAGATAGGATCATAAAAGCAAGCAGGATGTGGAATTTCTCTCTCCTGTGCTGCAATAACTGCCTCTGTTTTCCAATAGATCTTGCAACCTGGCTGGAAAAATTTCCCCAGGAGTCCACCAAGCAGGATTCCTTTCCACTGCTGCAAATTTCATTCACGATGTGATTCACACCACTGCACCTGACATTTGGCATTGCATATGGTTCTTATATGTCAATTGACTAAAAACTATTTGGAATTTGGTAGTAGCAATGTTCATATTTTAAAACATTCCAAAATCAACTACTATTATCATGAATGAGACAAGACAACAGTTTTGATGGGATGTCCACAAAGTCTGTGTATCGTATTGCAGAGCTATGTACTGAAGTTGGTATGCTAACCAGCTAGCCCCACCCGTCCTGTTTCATTGTACCGCTTTGCACTTCAAGAGGTGAAATGCGAGTCACTGTAGTACTGAGTTGAATCGGTGTAAGCTAACCTCTTGTCAATTATGTTAAAGGTTCTGCTCCCAGTTAAATCAGGACAAGTAGCCAATGAAAGGAACAATAAATGCAAAAAAGGCTCACACCGTCATATTTCTATTATACCCTATAATAATAAAATAATATATATATAATATATATAATAAATAACATATTAATATAATAATATACCCTAAAATAATAAAATGTCTAAATTTTGCCACAGATTTAACTAAGAATAAAGTGGATCAGTGTATTTCTCAGGGACTAAACACACACTTTGAAAACTAGCTTGGTGCTTGTGTTTATGGGATAGTGTATGTCAACTACACCGAACACCTACAGTAACCTGAGCTTTAGCAGGAACATGTTTGCTTGCAAAAAGCTGTGTAGGGGTTGTGTTTGTGGCTACATTGTGTCATGCAAGCCCTGAACATACAGTAACGCTACTAAAACATATTTAAAGCTCCAGCATGTCATAAACTTTCATTTTGCCTTAAAAACTAATTCTGAACTTTATTACTTTAGAGAACATTTGTTGACATTTTAGTAAGAGATTGCGATATTGGGTATTGGGTGTATGGCAGGGCAGAGGAATGCATAAAATCTGTTCATAATTTATTTTTTCTTGCATTTTATGTTCTTACTGGCCCTTGATGTTTGTATATTTTTGTACCAAAACCATAATTTGTTTTTACATGACCATTTTTCAACTTCTCTGTAAAACTGAGCAGAAATAAGCAGACTGTTTTTTGTTACTGTGCCTTTAAGGCTGATGTATGTCATTGACGTCTGTTCTGATTTGACTGCAGGTGCCTCTTTCAGAAACACATTCCAAAACACTCCTTACTTCAATGTGAATAGGTGGAGCTGGCCTGCCTGATTTTTGAAATATGCTTTGCATACTGATACCTGCCTTATATTATATATACAGTATATTGGCGTACAAGAGTTGTGTTAATAGCGACAACATAAGTATAAAAATATATACACTAAGAAAGAAAATATATTTAGTATAATCAGTAATACTGTATTGTAGGGTACTGCTCATAAGGCTGTGTGAGCTTAGATACATAAATGTTTATCAAAGTTATTCAAATAGGTGCCATTTGTCATAAAAGTTTCTTTGGCTCTATTTAATCAAAAACAGTAAAGGTAATCTTTATAGTGAATGACGCCTATAGGAGTGAGTATTTATAAAGATTTATGTAGGTCATTGTAAGCTGAAACAACAAAGGTTATGTAGATGTCATAAAGGCTTATGAACAGCAGTAAAGTATGTCCAGATACAAACACAGAGGGTCTTAATGACTAGGGCAGATACTAAGCAAACATAGGGGTATAAACACACTGAGAACAAAAAGCAATACTTGGAAATGATACTGAGAAGGTGGGACTATAGACTAGACACAAGTGTGACAGATAACATGGAGGGAAGTGATGACAAAAGCATATGGACAGGTGCCAGACCAGACTGACCATAGAAATAGAGAAGTTTCATTGTTTGTTTGACCATTTTTATGAACTCTAGTTTTGAAAACTCATGTTTGTTTTGTCCTTATGCAGGTGGATTATCTAATATCTAATCTCCTCAAAAATATCTCCTGAAAACGACATACTTATTTAATGCCTGTTTTAATTGGAATTTAATGAAATGATAGGTGCCTCTAGATTTGTTCACAGTTCTGTAAATGTAAGGACTTTTGTTTTAGTTAAATAGCATGGGACATGACTGAATAAGAAAAAAAGAAACCTCTAAGGCCTAGCTTCTTATATATTCTACTGCCATTGTTTCCACTGGTGCAAATTTGATATCACTGAGAAATTTAAACAAGTGGATCAAATTCTTAAAAGAAACAATGTTCTAGTTGAGTTTATGGTTAGTGGAACACTTTGGTATTCTGTACATTAGGTTTTCAGCATATACATAACTAGAACTTTGGTGCATTTGCATAAAATTCAAAGCAGTGACAGTTTCTAAGAAGCCAAGTCACCTATGTTTGAGCAGATGTGTCTTTTGATTTCCTGGAGGGTGAATTATGTTGGGTCAAAGCCATCAGAGAAAAATGTATTCTAAAAATATTCCATGTATGAGATTTCTAATTCAACCAGCTTTTTTAATGGTACTATATTGTGTTGATGGACAAACAGATTGTGAAGAGCGCTGTGCTAAAAATCAAGGCGAGGTTTGTTTAACAGATTTGTAGTCAGACACAGCAGTAACAAGCGCAAAGCAGACATAGCAAAAAGACATAAGACTTACAGAGAGTCACAGTCAGTAAAGAGCAAGAGTCAAAACCAAGCAGACAATCAGACCAGGCAGAGGTACCAAAGGGAATAAACAAGAGGAGTAAACTAGAGAATCAGAACTAAGTCAAAGCCAGAGTAGCAGACAAGGTCAATGACAAAGGGAAAACACTTAATACACAACAGAGTGGCAATTCTTTGCAGTGAAAGAGAGGAATATTTGTACAAACAGACTAGATTGACAGTAGGTGTGTGTGATCAATACTCGGGAGAAGCGGAACTGGAAAACAGAACAGGACTAGGAGATGGCGGAGGAGAACCAGCAGACATGACATCTATCTAATGTAATTTGTTTTTGCCAGTAAATAATTTATTTATAATTAGACATGAAATACATATTCATGATCAATTTAAGAATTAATTAAAAGATTAAATTACTTTTAAAACAATATCATTAATCCGATATTTACAGATCTAAGATTTTAAATATTGGTGAGCACGTAAAAGCTACTCATTAACTCTGTTACCGCAGTATGTGCTCTTGTAGTTTATTATAATACATGTCTACTCTGATATACCTATGCATTGGTACAACTGTTTGCACATCTCATTAACGTCATTAACATCCATAGCTATTTATTTTTATTTTCCATTTAGTTAAATACTTGTTAACAGTTTGAATGTCTAGTCTTGCAAGTGTAACATACAAGTGACTCTGAGTCTGATTCTAATTTTGACCCCGTGCTACTGATGTCAACATCTGCTCTAAATGCATCTGACAGCCTACTGAGGGTTGTGTGTTTTTCTTGAAAAAGAAACTCACATCCAACAGGCATGCTTCAGGCAATTAAAATAAGCTGTTTTGATTCAACTACATGGAGTGGTAAAGAAAGCAAGGTTGAAATCATAATTTTAAATCCCAGAAATGATAGTAGAATTCGTCCACAAGCCCTTAATTAAATGTTGTCTTGCATATAGAGACTAGCTAGGCTGACTGAGACTGTACTAGCTAGGTTTACATTAATGTTTACATGGCTGAACATGTGTAATGTATACCTAGTACATCTCTATATACAATATATCTGAGAAATGGGGTTTCTACAAGCTTTAGTATAATGTATGTGTAGTTTTTTATGCATTCAAAGCAATCTGGAGACAACATATTACAGCACAGAAATGATAGTAGACAAGCACATAAACTGTTAACAAGCATTTAACTAAAGAAAAAATAAAATTCAATAAATAGGAATAAGGAGCTATGGAAAGAAGTCAATGAGATGTGAAGAAGTCAAAGTCAAGCTATACTTATGCATATATGGATATCTGAACATATGCAGGTCAGAGTATGCATGTATTATAAAAAAAAAACTATTATATACAGAATATTATTGAATGGTATGAAGATTCTGTCCACAGAGTGAGGTCTGGCCGCAACAACTGCAAATGCTATGTTAACAGAGTGTTAATGAACAGCTTCTGTTTCATAGAGGTATAGATGTATTGCTTCCACTGCTTGATTTAGAAATCCCATACAAGGAATATTTTTATAATACATTTTTATGTGATGGAATTGATCGAACATAGTTTACCTACCAGGACAAATTAAAAGACACTATGATTTTCACTGCTGAAACATAGTTGCTTGTACAGTATGAGATTAAGGACTAGTTATAATTTAATATGGGTTTAGTTCTACCTATTTCAAGATGCTTGAAGTAACAGCATAATCAAACTCCACTATTACTCCATTTTCACTTAAATGAGTGATTTATGTTCTTGTTCCTTGAATATTGTTTTTTTTTTTAATCCAAAAAACATAAATAGCAATTATTTGCTGATATTTAGTGCATTTCATGCATTACTGTATTTTACTTGCTGTAGCTGATCTGTCTTAATCTAAAAAGCTACTTTTTGTACTTATTTCAAACCATTAAACACATATCAGTGGTGCTTATTATATCTTATATCCAAACTAAAGCAGCAATACATTTGTTTTTCAAGTTAATCAGCCATGTTTTGTAACCACACTTTTAGTTTCTGCTGGCAAACACTTCCTCTGAGTAAGAGGAGGAACACTAGATAACAGTGGTTAACACAATTCACAGTTTTCTGCACCTTAAGCTGTTTGTTTCAGATTGGAGTTATTTGTTTGATGTGCACTTTTAAGTTTTTGAAAAACCATTTGCATATTCCTGGTACGTTCAGATAATTAATGAATCTCACGATTGCTATCTAATCTAATGTAATCTAATGCAGAAATATTTTTGGGTTATTTTGAACATACACCATTTACTTTGTACACTCAAACCTGACTTAATGTGATTTCCTAGCACTCCAGCATTTTGAAAACAACTCAGAATTGGACTCCATGTTTTCATCCTGAAAACAAGCTATGGCTTCTTTTATATTATGCTTAGATGAGTATCCACAAGCGATTTCACTCAGTGTTATATCAAAATAGCTGACCTGGATGAACAATAACAGGAAAATGAAAATAAAATTAATGCTGGATAATGAATTGAAGATGGTAAAGTGGTATCTGGCTCTTTAACTCCCCCTTAATGCATTGCTTCTTCCTTTGCAATTACTATGTGGTTTATGGAAAGCTTTTACCAACATTATTTGAATAAAGTTCAATGCCATCCTCTCCTGTGGCAATCATAACCATCTAAATCCAAACCAGACACTACACAGTGGGTTTATTGGTAGGTCTGTGAATGAAGGCATTTGGGCTTTCCAACACATTTCAAGCACAACGCTATTCTAATGAATTCACAACTCTGTATCTACAACATCTATTCTAGGGTTAGAATTAGAATTCAGAAGAACAATGCATCTTTATCAACTTCAGCCTCAGATTGTTGGCACACTGCATTTAGGCTGATCTTATACAGATTACATGTTGTCTGTATTAATAAAGAACTGACAAGTATATAATTTAAATATATATTAAGGCTAGTCAAAACAAAGTTTTTCATGTTGAGATTATTTTATTATAAACTTAAAAATATAAGATTGTTTATCTTTTTTAATATTTTACTTGGTTCTTACAAAATCTCACAATATAGCAATACCTTATATCTTATTAAATTATTGAAAACTATTTTAAAAAATCTAGAAATATGTTTAATAATTTCATAATATGATTAAAATTATCTCAACACCTAATAAATTATAAACAACATTTAAGACAATTTTACTTCTCAAGAAACCATTTTTTTAGTACATTACACATGGTACTGAAAAAAAATAAAATGGTTTCTTGAGAAGTAAAATTGTGTCCAAGTGTCTGAAAAACCACAATTTTACACATGTGTCAAAATGACAGAGATATGGATTTGAGGAGGCTGAGAAAAGTTTTGGGAATGTTTTTACCGAAAACCTTTCGGTGTCTATTGACTTTTAGTGTTTATTAAGCAAAGTTTATTTAGCTCCAATGCTGAACTAAATACCAAAATTATTCCTTTAAATAATAAAGACTAAGAAAGGTGAGACATGTTAAGCATAGAAATCATATGGGCTGGTTTATACACAGCTAAATAGGCTTTGCGTAAATCATAGCTTGTTGTATCCATTATGTTGCTTTAGAAAGCAAAGCCATGCAGGATATAACAGATGGAGCTGTTTGGTGTATTAAGTTGGAGCTGCTTCTTGCAGTCTAAAGCTACACTCAGCACTAGCACTAAGAGAATGGAATGCACATTGCTCACATGAACTCTGTGAACTGAAGAAGCTTGTCAAGCATGAAAATAGAAAGGCAGGGGTGATGCAAGTGCTGTAGTTGGTTAAACAGTAGATTATGTAATAACCACAAATTGAACTGTAGACCTTTCATACTGAAACGTAGACCTTTCATACAGGTATATGTAACAGCTCCGGGTCAAAAAAATATGCTCTCTTTAGACAGTGACTGTGGAGTCCTTGTGGCTGTGTGAAACACATAAATTGTCTCACAGCTGCTAACAAAGACAAGCAAAACACATAATGTAACCTGATATTTGCTGAAAGTTTAAAAGTTAGTTCATTATGTATAGAAATAACAGTGAATCAACAATCTTCATTTCTAGACATCAGTAAGCGGGAGCAGAAATAAAGCATTTGCATTTTCTTATAATTCATTTTTGTCAGGAAATACGGAGTGTGAGGGTCATGAGTCCCCATAGCTTTATTCACAAAACATACAGATATACGGAAAGGATTACATATTAGAAGAGTTAACATTTATGCAGACAGCTCAGACACTGACTCATTCCACAAATGGATGGACAGAGACTTTTTGCATTGGTTTATTTCGTTCTAGACATGATTCCCCCTCAAGAGAAAGCTTACACTACAATTGAATGTGGTGGGTCAATTTCAAGAACCAATGGAGGGTTTTCATGCGTAAGTTTGACAGCACAGCCTGCCCAGCACAATGTGAGTCTGGTTAGACACAGCCAAACTTTGAATAACCGCTATTTTCTTTTTAAGGCTGGAAGACTTAGAGGTTGTGAAATATGCACCCTAGCTGAGACCATGTGATAAAAAACTAGACTTGTCCCATTCACCCTTAACCCAACGCTCACTTTTCATTTCCCAGTAACAATCCTCTGTATACTGTGTGGCTAAGAGGGGTTATGCATTGGGAAATGGTGGGGAGATCACCTCCTACAGTAATCTATGGCTAATTGGGGTAAATTTCTAGCTAATCAGGATCAGGAAGTATGTGTGTCCACATAATATGCGGTCATGCACAGCTAGATTTTTTCAGTTTCAATGGTGATTTCCCATCCTGGTGATACGGAACTGATGGTGTATTTGTATGTTTTGTACATTTAAACCAATATTTAGTCTTAAAGCTGAAAGATGTTTGCTGAAAGAAGTAGTATTACTGTGTCAGATTAAAAAAAGATTATGTATGTCTGTTGTCTGAGTCACCCTGTAAAGGTAAGGTTAAAGGTGCTCATAGTCATCATACTTTCCCTCTTAAGGAAGGGGTTGTTCAAATGAGAAGCCATCTTCATGAAGGTGGGTGGGCGTTGACAAGGTAAAAAAGATATTTCAGTCAGCAACAGCCAATAGGACCCATGACCACCTGTGCCTCTGCACCCAGGAGATAATCCCCAAATCTTACATACTGCAGCTTTAAATTCTGGAACACTGATTATTTCCACAAACCCTATTGTGAATAAAGCAAGATTGCTGCAGAGTCATGCACAAACATTTTGGGGGGAAATAATTTAAATTTACATTAATCCATGGCATACTGCAGAGATTCCTAACAAGAAAAACAGTGTAATCATGTTTAAGAGAGCACTAAATGTTTTTCATAAGGTTGCCAAATATTCCAAAAAAAATGAAGGGTTCATACACTTTCAAGCATCACTGATTTAAATAAGGCCTATTTAAATACGTACACTACAATCTACTAACAATGTCAAACACAAATAAATAGTTATAAGAGGGACATTTACCAACAGAATCACAGTGATGTCGAGTAACACTGCTCTGTGAGTCACTGCTCAACCTACTTAAACTGTAATGACTCTGACAAATGTCAGGCGTACTGTGTTACATTATATAACAGAGATCTGTCATCTCATTAATATAATTTTCATTTATTATCTTTCTGCAATTACTGTCTAACCATTGTTTTCATCATTGTTGTTGGCACTGATACATGAAGGATGATTGCACGAAGTCCTGTTTTTATACTGAGTTAGTAAAAAGTACCAAGTAGTGTGCTTATATATGTTTGTCCATCTTTTTTATCATACTTCAGTCAATATTATTGTGTATTGACGGCCCATTGAGGCATAAAATGTCTGTCTATTTTATACTTTATTGAGCTCCATCTGCATGACAGTGTTTGGCAACAATAAAATCTATAAGCATGCTCACTCCTTTGCTAACATATCTCATACTGAATTGTATCATCACTGACAAAAAAGTGTCATATGATGTAGAAACATTCTGTTCTGTTCTGTTCTGTTCTGTACTATTGTATTCTATTTGCATGAACAAGATATGATGCAGAAACATTATTCTGTTCTGTTCTGTTCTGTTCTGTTCTAATCAAATTAAAATGTAGATGTCAATGAGCTACAGATTCCTAAGAAATTGTTTGTTTTTACCTACATAAATGCAACTTCTGATAGTTATGTGCAATAAAATTGTATTAACCACAATTCTCTTTGTAAAGGCTGGTATATGCTGGATGATATCAGCAGCTTATTGGTTAAGTTAAGCTTGATATAGCTAAAGTTATGAGTGGCATGGGTTGTGGCTTTGATTTGCTGTCCATGCACTGATGTAATGCTCTTCTAAATCTGTGACTCCACCTAAAGGTGAAGTAAGTGTCCCTTGTTTAAATTGCATAAGCTGAAATGACCTCTACTGGCATATTCACATGTCATTACTTCCCTTATTAATAATGCTACTAATAACAATCACATGTGAATAGGCTGGATGTCTAGGTGATGGTATGTCTCTGTTGTCTCTGAAGTGTGCATTGTACTTCAACTCTATGAATGCAGTATAAGCAAGTTCCTATGACTACACATTAAAACACATTGAAAAAGAAACATCATAATTTGAGCTAGCCTCTCAACAGCTTTATTTTTTCATGATATATTTTTTGATAGGCTCTTGGATTGCCTGAACACAGAATGCAAAATGTTTACACATTTAAGCATTATGTAAAGGGTCATTTAAGACTTTTGACCCTTATCTGTTTTTTTCTTATTTAATCAGTAATGGGCTAACCCATTGAATCTGGTAATTTAAATATGCATCATTTTGATATTTACATTATTTATTATCCTCATTCCCACAATATATGAAAAAGGCATCCATGAAAGAGTGCATTCTTCCAACTTGGATAATCTACAATTGTTTAAATCATGGTTGATAGATAACCTCATGTTTACATTTCTAATAGTTCCTAATAGTTTAATAAGCTGTGTTAATTTAAGGTAAATTCCTCAGACAACTGGATAAAGTTAGCAGTGCAATTGCACAACATACAGTAAGGCCTTAGCTGTGTTTGCAAATATCCATGGTTATTAATCTCATAATGCCCAAAGCAATAAGGCTTTGAACCAGAGTTGCTCCAGACACAGCTATTATGCAACTCAGAAATGTCTGGATCAGAATCAAACACTGAAAAAAAATATATCTTAGCAAGTAAATTTATCTTATATATAGTTGATGTATCTTAAAGGTCTTATTTGAGAATGTTGTAAAGTTATTGTAAGGTTTTATAACTTTTTGTATTATGTGACATCAGTAAGCCAAGTTTTCTAGATAATCTAATGCTAAATAATCATAAAATGAGTTTACAACCTTTTCAAAATTGAATTGTAAGATACACTACCAGTCTAAACTTTAGACACAGGTACTTACCAGAAGAATTTCTTATTTGTAGCTTAGAGCTTTGCTTTAGAATAAAAGTGAAGACATCAGTTTATAAAATAGCACTTTATTAAGCAGTCACCTTAAAGAACTCCAAAAGGCCAGCTTTACAGGAGGATAAAACAGTGTCCTTTACTTGCAATGGAGGTTGATATAGCAAAGATTTTTTCTAAGGGATGTCATATTGCGATGCATCAAGTGGATATGTTGTATATCACAATATTTTTTTCCCTTTCAGCCTTGTTTATTATGGCAGTTTAAGAATGGACAGAATATCATGCACATTGTATCATGCACAATGCAATACACAAGACAGTTGCTACATTCAACATTACAAAAAGGAAAGAGCATCAGTAGCAACAACACAAAGTTGAATGAGGCAGCTAATAGCAGGTTGGGTGTGATCCAGGAATCCACCCCAAACTTGATAAAACTTCTTAATCCTGTTACAGAACACAGAGAGGGCCATCGGTGGATTGCAAAACAGAGGTCATGTATGGGTCTGCCAACAGGTCTGCAAACGAGGCGAATACTAATAATATGATTAACAGAAATACTAATACTAATAGGTCGAATACCAATCATTTTAATAAAAACATTATCCAATTACCCAATAAGGCTCTGCATAAGCTCCAACTGGTCCAGAAAGCAGCTGCGTGAGTCCTTACAAGAATAAAAAAAAAACATGATCATACATCTCCAATCTTGCTGTCATTATACTGGCTACCTTTTAAATTTCGTATTGGGTACAAGATTCTGCTGTGAACGTGTAAGTCATTAAATGGCCTAGCCTGACAGTATATTAGTAAATTAATTCAGTCATACAAACCCACTGGTCGGGTCTTTTCTTGTGTAGTCCCGAAATTGTGGAATCATCTCCCTTTCTCCATTTGGGATTTAGACACACTCTCTACATATAAAACTAGAAACAAAACAGAATGCATCGAATAGATGTCCCAAGCTCCTTTTCCTGTTAGCACTGTCTTTCTCTCTTCAACCAGGATTGACCTGAGTAGGAAGGGTTTTCCACCTTGAGCCTGCTTCCTCTTGAGGTTTCGTCCTTACCCTAATGGGGTTTTTGCTTGCCACTGTTGCCTCTGACTTGCTCATAGGAGGCTTAGACACGGAATTCCCTTCACTTCGTCTATACATGGACTGCTTGTTTCTTTTCCTTTATTTAAACCGCTTTTCTGTAAAGTTGCTTTGAGACAACATTAAGTTGTAAAATGTGCTATACAAATAAACATTGATTGATTGTTTGATTATTATCTAAGTTCGTCTTTCAAGGGGGAGAATTGAGCTTCATGATGACTTGTCTTAAAAGAGGTTAGCACTTATCTGTAAAATATATAGGAAATGGCAAAATGCTTATTTTAACTATGCTCACTCTGCCTAATATTGATAAGGGAAGGCATGTCCAGCATTGCAAATCTTTTTTCTTTTTTGGTGTAAGTGGAAGGATATTATAATTAAATAAGCTATCTAGACAAGGTGAGAGCCATATGCCGAGATACATTAATCCAGTGGGGCTCCATGTGAATGGTAAGGAATTCCGTGGCCTGCTCTAGTTGGAGCTGCTAAGCGTAAGCCTGTTTAGAAAATTTTTAAAAATCCAACCTTTTGACTGGTATTGTATATTACTAAGATTATTTTAGTTATTTTTATTTTAGCTATTTAAGCTACTGCTTCAGCTTTCTTTAAGACAGTGGCTATACAGATACACAGTTTCTGTTTTTGCTGTCACATTTCATCCATCCTCATAACACATAAAACCAGGGTACACAGTTTTTCTTAACTTATTATTAGCATTATTACCTCCACCGCAAGTGGTGAAGCCTCTCTGCAAAAAGTTCTGCCTTGTTTTTGTCAGACTTGCCTCAAATCATTTCAACTGTCTTCATTTTTAACACTGAATTATTCAGTCACTAAGATGCAAACAAACCTAACAGAATTGGTCATAACAGCTGTAATAGGAACCAGACAGCCAAAGTGTTTAATGCCTCTGAAAGCAACCTTACATAGTTATTATAGAAAACTGTCATGAATACATTGCCTGATGATAAAGGATTGGCCTAATGGTTTTATTTTTTAAACCATTCATGGCAGGTAGTATAATTTTGTCATTTGCCAAGTGTGTATTTTGACATTCTATTATCAGACTTTTTCTGCAGGATATTTGTAACTTTTTTAATTTCCATGCTTCTCTTTTTGCAGATAAAGCCACTCCACAGTGGTCTAATGGCACTAATGGCATACGATAACAGAAACTTTATCAACCCTATCCTCTGCCCGTAACTTCCATTTACTGAAACAGACAGGACAGGGCAGGACAGGGTGGTGGCACTTGTTTGCTTTAGTCTGGAAATGTTAATTTTCCCATCTTTCAATTTTCAGTTTAATACCATACTGTTACTGTATCTTTCCTCCCTAAACTTCATATTATTGTCATTTATCATCGTCTTTGTCCTCTTTGTCCCCTGCCATTCTCCTCTGTGACCTTAACCTTTAGATAAGTAGCAGTCAATGAACCATGACTGTCATCCTTTAGGCTCACCCTCCACCAGTCTCTTTCAGCGCACCATGCTGGCTCTTCTCTCATCCCCAATCTCCTGGACTCCGTTTCCCATGATCCACCACCCGAAGACATCACAGTCACATGTCCACCATCTCCCAGTCCCGCTCCGTCTCTCAGGTCTAAGTCTCCAGAATATTGATTTCACCTGTAGCTGATTAGCCTCTGGTACAAATACTCCTCTCTCCCACTGACCCGTTGCGAAGTATTGCCTCATTGTGCGTACTGAGCGGTTTCCTCTGTTGTTTCCTCTCGGTTGCTTCCCTGGTTTGACTTTCTGGTTTACTCCTTGTCTTTCCTCTTTGAATACTGTTGCTGGTCTGATTGTTTTGCCTGGTTCTGACTTCTGCTCGTCTCGTTACTCTGACTCAGTCCTTGCCCTCTTGGTTATGTCCGCTTGTGCCTTGTTGCTGCTGTGTTGTGCTACGAGCCTGTTTAATAAACCTAGCTTTGCTTTTAGCTCAGCGCGCGTCACAGTCTGTCTGTCCATCCTCACAATATCACAGTACTTTACTGTTCAGATCATCATTTTCTACTTAACTGACTACTCAACTGATCAAAAATACACCAGCTTGGCTTGTCTTCAATTTTCCCAGGTTTACCCATCTCACTCTATTGCTGTGCTCCCTTTTACTGGCTTCTACTCTGTTAAATGCTCTAAATGAGTCTGTAATAACACACTGTTGGTTAGAACACTCTTTGCACTGGAATGTATTATGGTGATAAATAATCTTCACACAAGGTGAAAGGTGTGATGTGAATTTTGAAAATCAGTGTCAGTTTTATGCACTTGTGCAAAGAATCTACAGCAGATCTAACAAGCAGGCATCACAGAATCAGGCGCTGTAACAGCTGAACCTGGGCTTTGGAAATCTGGGCCTTGTGATGATTTCTGTGTGCTTAACACATTGAATCAATCTTACTATTGCCTTAATATTAAGATACATGTACAATTGCATGCATAGACTCATTACATAACCGTGCCACAGTGATCTGTATTTTGACCACATTACAAACAGAGGTATATTTAATGGACCATGGGTGGTATTTTTTTTTTATAAAGTTAGATAAACTTAATAGTTAGAAAACATCAAAAGTTCAACCTGAAAACCTGTAGAAAATCATTGATATCTCTGCCACTGGATTACTGCCCTCTTGCAGGCCCTATGGTACCTGGCCAATTTTTTGTTTGTTTGTTTATTTTGTTTTCTCTTACTTCTCTCTATTTTTTTTCTGATGGCACCACACTTCATACAGTTAATTTGCAATGTATCAAATGTATGCATTGGTCAAATTCATTTATACTTCAGATACGTACATAAAACAATTATATGTTGATAACCTAAAAATAACTTCAAATTGTTAAGTAGGAGATCAGGTACATAAACACAAGGTATC
The DNA here is from genome assembly GCA_024036415.1 of Prochilodus magdalenae. Lineage (NCBI taxonomy): Eukaryota > Metazoa > Chordata > Actinopteri > Characiformes > Prochilodontidae > Prochilodus > Prochilodus magdalenae. The sequence continues at coordinate 338,494 of JAMWET010002088.1, forward strand.
AAAATGATTAACAGAGCTGTAGCAAATGGTAAAAGACAAAGCTGGCAAGATTTAATATAACACCATAATAATATCCTGAATTCTTCATAGTGGAGATCAAATGCCAAGGCAGATGACAACTTAACAAAGATTTATATTATATTATAAACTCATGGCCCCTCATCTCTTGGTCTGGTGGAGAGATTTTGTTCTGTTCCTCTTATTGTTTTTTAAAATGGTCTTGCTTTGTCTAGTCTGTCTGTAAATTCTCCTATCATAGAACGTCCAGAGACTCGAAATCCTGTACGTATCCCTCCAGAGTACTCCGATTAGGCTAAGATTTTCAAAAAGGCTATTTTCACCAAATTGCATGAATTTCAGCTTGACTCTTCATCATTTCTTGGTTGTTATTAGTCTAGAGGGAGTAGTTATTAACGACCGCTAGGTTAACGCAGTTGTGAATTTGCCTACCCCTAAGTCTATTCGAGATCTCCAGAGGTTCCTAGGTTTTTCTAACTTTTATCACAGTTTTATTCTAAATTCTAAGAATTTTATCGCAACACTCTGTCCTTGTTAAAGGGTAATACCAAGCGTTTAGCTTGGAGCCTTCAGGCTGAATCAGCATTCAAAGATCTCAAATCTCAAATAACCCCTGCACCTCATCCTTCAGCAGCTCTAATACTCACCATTTCAATGAGGTATTACAAGACAGGACAAGCCAGGCTGTGTGCTAGCTCAATATCTGTATCTGCAGCACTATACATAAATGTCTTTTACATACCATTAAACCCTAATTTTTTAAAAATGTTTTAAAGAAAAATCTGACATTGTTATACACATCAGTTTAGCATTCCTCTGCTACTATCTCGATTTAAATATACACAGCTCAAAAAAGGGAATGCTAAAATAACACATTCTGGATCTCAATGAATATTCCAGTTGCAAATTTTTATTCATTACATAGTGGAATGTGTTGAGAACAAAATAACAAATGATCAATGTAAAATGCCAAGCCCTGGTTTCTGTCACCAGTGGCCAAGATGTTGTAGATTTGGTGAATTCAAATCTCTATAATGTAGCATATAATGTAGCATTTTACATCAAACTGCTCTAAAGGTCACAGTTCACAGTACTGCCACGTTTCTGCAGTTGAGCGTCTATATTAGTGTATCCTGGGGTGCCACTGAGTGGGGTTTTCTGCATATTAGTGTCTTATTGTTATGGTGTTTACAATGCACATGACTAAGCTACCGTGATGTGGTGACTCCAGTATATATTGATGGTCAACATGGAGCAATGAAGACTGCCTTCCGCTTCCAAGAATAAGACACCTTGCTATGGATGAGGAGAGGTTGCTTTAGAAAATAAAACAGAGGGTGTTTAAAAGTGGAAAATTCAGGAGAACTGTTGATAGTTGGTCAAATACTGTAGATATGCACTTCCTGGGACACCAGATGCCTCATAGGAGACTTTAATGAATTATTATTACACTCTCCTAGCTCTGCTTTCTTTCAGTTTTGTCTTTGCAAGGTATTACATGTTTTCCACTGTTATTCTGAGCCAGTTTTTTGAGTTCTTGTTTCCTTGACTCCTTGTTTGCACCCTTTGTTTTACCAGTGGTTTCTGTCAGCTTTTTACCTCAGCTGCTTGTTTTCATTGGATTAATGAATTAACCATTCATGTTGTCTGCTTGTGTTTTAACACTGTCAAGGGTCTTGACAAGTCATTCGATTTGCCCTAATAAATGGGCATTGTCTAAATAAAGCATCCTTCTTAAGTTAATAATTTCCATGTTTTTGTGTTAGAAAGAGTTCTTTTTTTAGCCTTTAAGCTAGCTTCAGCAATTCATTGCTTCTTGCCTCATTAATGACGTCTGCTTGTACTGTTACATGAACTGATTCTTCCATGAACTTTAATTCCAGTGTTTATTTTTATTTAGTTTGTCACTGTCAATATAGATAAATGTTTTCATTAATTATTTCATTAATGGTTTTTAGTTAAACTATTCATTAACAGTTTTTCTGTTAATTATTATGACCTCTCACAATTATAACATAGATATGACCTATGTCATATGTGTGCTACACACTGGTACTGTACATCTTAAAAAGGTCATAGTCCAGACACCACTGTCTCCACTTTAAATTTTATGATTACATGAAAAGGAAAACTCTGGTGTTAAACTTTAAGTGACCCATTGTTCAGATTCAGGTGTTACTCTTCAGGTGTTACAGGTGCTACTCTTTTTATTTTGTACTGTAGAAAAAAGAATGAATGCAAATTTCTTTTGTCTGTTTTCCTGTGCTGTATAAGTGGAACAGGGCAAATACAGCTCTGAATGATTAAAGAAAATGTGTACAGTTTAGAAAAAATAGTTTTTTTTAAATGACTTTGTTTTGACATTTAGTCTTTTTGTTCAGATACATTAAGAGTGTTCTGAAAGCCAAACAACATACCTATCTTAGAATGGAATTTTACCATTTCTTAGCTACAAACCAGCACTATGAACTTGAGAGTCGAAGGCTGTACCCACTTCCTCTGTTGCTGCCATTGTATTTTTACATTGGTAGTTGCCTTAAATTCATGAAGAATACCAATAGCTCTCCTAAACGCATGCAGATACCCTATTATCCGAAGCATTGCTTAGCAACAGACCAAATGGATGGACCTTCACCATCGTTCTCTCTTGATGCGGATGTGGCTGATTTTGTTCTCAACCATGTGACAGTGGCACAGGTGGTATGCCACTTGGCCGCTGCCTCATTGTGTGTTGGTTCTTTTCATTGTTTCCAACAACTGGGCCTATAGTGCCCATGCACACACCCATTTTAATCTTATGAAGCATTTGTTATTTAGCTGATGAATTCTTTGTGCTAGAGTGCAGGTGTGCTCCAGGACTAATATTGGGAAACACTAGTTTATTGGATTTTTCCGCCAGCTCATTGGATTTAAGAAGACTTTGCCCTAGAAGCACTCCTAGAAGCCCTTCTGGATAATTTTACACCAGCTTCAGCTTTGCACTGGGACTGGCTGCTACACTCTTTCTTCAAAGTAATACCATAGAAGAATCACATTTGTTTCCCAAAATGACCTTTTAATCTTTTGTAACCATTGTTGTTAACCGTTTTATAGGTTATTTTGTTTAACAGTATGTGTGTCCAAGCTGGGACCCTGTTGATGGACTCATTAGAGCTTTTAGTGCCCAGATTTTCCATGATGTTACTGCACTGCTGAGTTGTCTTGCTTGTTCCTGTGTGTTCTCTTGCTCCTTGCTGCAGGTTTCCTGTGTTTTATGACCATGCTTACCTTAAATTAAAGCTGACAATATGTACGCTAGCATTATATCCAGTGTTTCATTTCAGATCTATTGTGCTCGAGATACAGTAACAAACCAGTGTCATTTTTAACTGCACTGTATGTCCACATGTTGTCATTTTTCAAATCCTTAAAAAAACTCACATATTTGGTAAATAAATTAATGTTATATATCCAGACAAATGTCAGTAAAAATGACTGAAAATATTTTTTCCCGTAAGTCATTTGTGAAAACCTGTTATTGTTTTTTTAGAGTACAGGCAGACAACATTAAGCATCAGTAAATCAGGATGTGTGGATTTACTGGGCCTCTTTTCAGATATTGATGCATCTTCATAAATCTCCTTTCCCTGTGTGTCTATCTCTTTCTGACTCTCTCTGTCTCTCTTTCACCCAGCTGCCCTTGCTTCTTGCAAATCTCCTGTGCTTGTGTATTCGTGTTATTTTGCACTGTCCATGGATCTGGACAGAGGAACAATGCTGCATGGAGTTTATTTTCCTGTATGTCATATTTCCCTCGCTATGGAAGTAAAATTAAGAAATGATGATTCTGTCTCCATGTCCATGACATTGATGCCCCCCAGCATATCAACAGCAACAGCTCAGTAATCTAGACACTTGTGGAGAGCCTTCAGTAACCACATAGCAATACATACAGTACTGGAATACAAATAAAAAAAAAAAAGCAGCTATATATGTAAATAAAGAACCCAGTGCCTTTATGGCAAATGGCAAATAATTATAAAAACAGAGAACTTGAAAGAAATAATATATTGGATGCTGGTGTTCACTTCCTCTAGGGAGTACTGTGATTCATGCTGTGTTTGGCTCTGACTCACACAGTGCTACACCCCTGACTGGTAAGGTGGGGCCCTGAAGCACTGCCTGGTGTATGAAGCCCTATTTCTAATTTACTAAAAGGTCAAAGGGTCAGTTTTGACTTCCCCACATAATTGTCCTCCTTATCCCTGAAAGTGTAATCCTGGTGAATACTGCTAATATATTGTTTAAGTCTGTAGCTCTAGTAAAGGGGATAACTATCGCAAAATAATGTTGATAAACAGCAAAAGATTTCACTGTCAAAACTTCATTAAGAGCAGCTTTGTTAATAGCAGACTGAAAATGAGGCCGTAGATCTGGCGTTGAAGAATTATTTTGCTAGGAGTTAAACCTCAGAGCAAATGATTTTCTAAACAAGCCAATAAACTGTAGATGGGAGCTCTATTTAGACATTTAGGATAGTTCAGCTAACTTTTTTTAGTTCACATCTACAGAGAGTACAGATCTGCACACTTCAATAACCAATTACTGTTTATTTGCTTAAAATATCATACTGGTAATATTGTTTATAATGTATACAATATTTTGTATACATAATATACAAAACATTTATGTCCTGTTTGGATATGCTAAATTACCCCTATGTGTGAATGTGTACGCCTGTGTGTCTGCCCTATGACAGGCCGTCTGTCCAAGGTTTTCACTGTCTTTCGCCCATTGAGCACTGGAATAGGCTCCAGCAGCCCTCACAACCCAGACAGATAAGCAATTTAAAAGATACATGAATATAGCAGCTTATATATATATATGTGGTTTCTGTATTTATTTATGGTTTCATAACGTTTTAATAAAAGTGATATTTAGGAAACATTTTGTGTTGTTCCTGAGGTCATAAAAAAGTTGTGTTGACTTAAAAATGTATGTATTATGTCAAGTTGTTCAATGTGTCTGTGTTAAGTAGCTTCTAAAATACTTGACTGAGTAATATCTAGATAAATCACACTAATAAGAACATAGCAAGATGCAAAACAAGGGGGCTCATGGGGTATGGGGTCTCCAATTAACTTCTTGGCCCACTAAATGTCCCACAAAATTCTAGGTGGTTCCTGAAAATACAATTTATGGTACCTGTCAGGGAAAATGCACATTCAAATACAAATTCAGGTAAACATCTTGCTTCGTTGCTACAAATGTTTGCTGCTTTGCCTGCATTAGGCAAGCTAATGTCTTTGTAACACAAACCAGCTGGTCAACCATAGCCTTGGAATTGTAACTAGGTTAGGAATACTTCTAAGAAACTTTGCATAGGTCAAAACATATTTGAAAATCTCACAAATCTCAAGATATTGGTGGAAACATATAATTGTTATTTATTTTTTAATCCAGACAAAAGTGGAGATGAGTAAGATCTCAAATAATGCCTGGAAGGCCTAATAAACTAGAAAAGAGCATTTTCAAAAGAGTAATTATAAGATGAATTATATATATCAGATAATTTGTTGCTTTCGAAGCTAGAATCATCACTGCAATGGTGAGTGAGTAAGAGGCCAGTCAATGCTGGAGAAGCCCTCAAATACCAGGTTGCAGAGTGGATTTGTGTCCATTGTAATCAACTGGAGTGATTATTAAATAAATTACCCAAAACTTAAATGTTCCATTTCCTTAAAAATGTCATGTCATGTAACTTTTAAGATGCTCAATGGAATAATAAATGCTCACACACAGGTGAGTTTTGATCAATTCGGAAGGCCGTGTTTTACTCCAGCATTCAGCTGTGGTGTATAGTTATGTTATACTGCTTAACATAAAAAAGAACATGAAATGAAAATATGCAAGTTAGATCTCCAGAGTTTCATTAAGGTATTGCTGTGCTGTGCTGCCCTGTTGTAGAATCACGGTCAACTGTGCATTACATAGTAACTTGCACTTGCAGCCACAACAACATGGCTAGGAAGTATGTGGAATATAAGAAACATATACACACTATCGAAGGCATTCCAGGGGTAAAACTACAGAAGGGTGGTAAGCATAAACAAGCAAAACAACACACAGTTAATGGGGCGGGAGTCAATTAAAAAGATGCTGAGTTGTGCTCAACAAGATCACATGACTTAAATTCAATGAGACAACTAACCAACAGTTTAGATTTACATTTATTGAATATTATCAACAAACAACATTGGCAACGATAAAAAAACAAAAAAATTTAAAGTAGAGAACAATAAATTTAGGTCAGGGTTAAAAAAAGATAATCAAATGGCCATCAGGTATAGACTTGCCAAAGCTGGTCCTGGGTCAGCATTAAACGTTGAGGCAACCCTTGAAACAGTGTGCACATGAATACTCTAATACTGAGTGAAAGTAGGATAATACTGTAGATGTGATAGGCACCAAAGGCATGTTTCCTTGTGGCCTGCTGTGCACAGGTCAAATGTTAAACAATGTAACATTTACAAAGGCTGTTGAACAAAGAGGCGTGGTGATCAACTTCCAGTACACTAAGTGGGACCAGGCGATTACAGAAGCAGTAGCAGATTTACTGATTTACAACAGAGCCATCTTTTTTGTTAATAAACAAAATATTGCTAAGGTAGCAATTTGCATTTCATCTATCTCTAAATGAAATGCTCCGTTCTATGTAAAAGCGTTCTTGTTCTTCTTCTCCCTTTGTTCATAACAAGGCCAGAGTGTTCTATTTCAAGCACTTGCTCAGCCATCAGTCATCAGAGTTAACCACACCTTACATTAACAAACAAAGCATGAAGTTAATAAACCATAGGTAAAGCAAAGTAATGAAGAACTGTCCTTTAAATTTAAATAACAGGTGCATAAACACAGTGATCAACCATAACAATAAAATCCTTGTTTCTATATTCAATGTCTACTGTATAAGCCATGTCTGATTTACTCATACCAGCACATACTAATCTGGCACCACCACATCAGTGTCACTAATGTCCAGACAGTAATCAACCTCCCAAATAATACCTGCTCTTCGGTGGTCCAATTGTTACAGTTTTTGTTTCAAAATTCTCCATACATTCTTTACAGGGGGATTCCAGGACAAGAGGCAGGCCAGTCTACAGTACTACCTGAGCCCTCTTTTTCCACAGTCATGCCATTTTAATGGGCGCAACAAGTGGCTTTGCATTGGGCTTTGTTGAAATTGGATATGCGTCCTTGGAAAAGAGTTTACTTGAAGGCTGCATGTTTCTTTCAGAGCTAAATGTACTTATCTGCATTAATGCTGCATCACAGAAGATAAAATTACCTTTCCTAAAGGCACTGACACACTGTGGCCCTGTCCATAACCTGGCAGACCCTGGCTTGTGGACTTTTTGATGAAAACTGGATCTTTGTCTCTTGGTCTCGAGCACACTGTGTTTATGTCGTTGCTAAAGTTATTCCATGCCCACATGATTATATCAGCTAGGCTTTAGCTGTATGGCGGTTCTTAAGGGAGCAGATTGTGGGAAACATTGCACTTACAGGCAAACAGTCTTTATTGAATAGGCAGGTATTGAAAACACCTGCACACCGCTACCCTATGCCAGTGAGAACAGATGCGAAGCACTGATGTGGCTTACATGCCACCACCAGGTCATTGTCAATGAACTGTTTAAAATTATCTACCACCCAAATTATACTTGTCCTGCGGTGGCTTTCTGGGGTCCTGACCATTGATGACCCAAGTTAAACTGGTCTAACAAAGTATACAGAGAACAAGATGGTCTACAGTCTGCAATTGTAGAATACAGAGCCAAGGAATACCATTAAGGCAGTTCTATCCTATAACAGCAGGAATAGCGGTTAACGGCAGCAGGTGTACCAAACACTATAAAGCACAATCAACACATTTACAAATGCCAAGCAACGAGAGCATCTACATGAACAAAGCAGCTAATGTCTCTTCTAACGAAGAGGGGTACAGTTTTGCATACCACGCCCCTCTTTGTACCTGCCAAAACGCGGAGCATGTGACGGACTCAACAATACTTCTCAGTCTTTTGTTTTGCTGCCAAATAAAATTTCAAAATCGAACTTAAATCAAACTGCGGAATGAGTGAAATGCAGCTACATTTGAATACGTGCGCCCAATTTACAAACTTCCCAAGATGCGCTTTAACTTCTGTGCCTTTAAGACACAAGAACACTCATCTCTTACGGTCCTTTTCCAGGTGACCCAGTCGCGCGTGAGAATGTGTGCGACTGACACACACACACACATACACACACACACACACACACACACACACACGCACGCGTGCGAGCGCGCAGGGTGTTCGTGCTGAGCGGGTGGCAGGACTTCTCCTCTCTTCTATGGGTTACTCTTAAATGATTAGGAAGCGCAATTCTGTGAATATTTCGACCACACTTGGATCAGAGCTCCGAGTCCTGCTTCATAAGAGGACCTAGGGCGCTGGAAGAAGAGATTAAATCCTCCCCCCGGTGAGATGCTGGATTTATGCTGATTTTAGTGGCGTATTTATGCTGATGCTTCTGCTTTGGTTGTGTGGTATGTTCTATGATTCCGGGATTTTAAAGAGACCTGGTTTGTTCTCCATTATCAGTAGTCTTCGAGACTATTCGTTCTCACAGTCATGGAACTGTTTTTCAGGGCATATTGCAAATTTGGCATTTTATTAAACTAGCTTCCTCACGTGCTGGAATGGGCGTCTGCATGCTTGCTTGTCTCTTTGTAATATTGCAGTTATGTTAAACTTAGAGTCACTGGTAGTCATATAATGTGTTATGAGCAACCATGAAAGCAGAAAGTTTGGCTGGGTTTTCTGTTGCTGTGGGTGGCAGAGTAGATACAGAGGTAGTCTGCACTCCATACAAGGCACCTAACAGTAACTAATTTAAAAGTATTATTATTTTTAAGATGATAATGTACCAGAATGATTTCAGAATATTGCTTAGAGGAATAGTGTCCTTATTTTTAGAGCTGTTCTTTTCCTGTTCTGTATTTGGAGGTGTGTGAGCAAATGACCAGTTATTTATCATAGCCCCTTATGTGCACCTTAGAAGTGTGTGATGCATGAAGAAACTGATTCACTCCATTCTAATGCTAACCAGGAGGGTACTGCAGGTTAGATGGGTTGGCGATGGGTCCCCTTCCACTGCTCTCTGGAAATCACTAGAAAGGCTTTTGCATGTACTGAGATGCCAGTCTGTACATTCCCGCACAAACCTTTAACGGCACTGGATTTTGAATTTAAAACAAGTGATATACTATGTGTCTATGAAATAACATACAGGGGATATTAGTTTGTTTAGTCTTACAGACATCTGTCATGTGGAGCTCATTAGGGTTTTTTTATTTCCTCCCCTTATAAGTAACATTGTGCTAATCGAATGGGGACTGTGACACGATGGTATCTCTTTCTAAAGCTTTGTAATCCAGCCTTGTACTGCAATGAGCAGTCAACATTTTAAGAAAATGGTTTTTTTTAGCTCATTGGCTTACTAATGCTGATAAGACTGACCGCTTAGGTACCGAATTTGGTAATTTGTTCTGTAGGAGACAGAAACACAAAGAAAATAAATCTATAGATAGGAACCTGGTTAATCATAAACATACTTTATACATCACCGTCGCTGGCCAAATGATTAGAGCGATCTTGATTAGTTACCCCCTGTCTAACTGTTGTTTTTACTCTCCTGTACAAACAGATTTTTGTCTGAAGCTAATTTGTTTGCATGTCTGCCATTTTGACAATAGGACACCAGAAAGAAGTGTGTGATGATTTATTAATAAAAATGAAATCTGTACACAGTGAGGTTTAAAAACAATTTAATGCTACATTTTTACTGTTGTTCTGGGATTTTCAAATGGTCAATAGTCTTTATTTAAATTGAGGAGCTGGATATAAGAGAGAAGCAGCCCTACCATACAGTGTAGTTATTTACTGTAGGTACTGCTAAGATACTGTCTTAAGAAATGTTACACAATGTGTATAGGTTTATACAATATGTAGAACAGCTCCCTATTTTTCTTTGGACTTCAAATATTTTTAGGCAGCATAACAAAAATGTTTTATGGCTTTTGCAAAACATATTATATATACACGGTCATATGGAAAACATATGTTTATGAAACAAGTGAATGGCAGCTGACATGCTTTTGACGTGTTTTTTGTTTTGGTATTCTGATTTTAAATGTGATGTAGTTCATGCTCGTCACCTTGCAACATGTACAGTTAGGTTACTTACAAGACTTCTCCAGTGTTTTTTCTACAAAAATATATTTTTGAGATATAAAATATATTTGGTATTCCTGGCAGCAAGAAAGAATCTGAACAACAAAGAATCAGAAAGTTCTGTCAAGACAGCATTTCAGTGTCATGAAATTACAGCTCCGGTCAAAACTGGCAGCGTGAACTGTCAGCACTCCCTAAACCTACATATGTTTGAAACATATTTCAAATAACATCACACACTGTAAATTATCAATTAAGTGCATTTCCAAGAGTCATCAGGGAGTGACGGTAGTCCCCAATTAGGCCCAAACCACAGCTTTTGATGGTTGATCAAAAAACCCATTCACATAACATTTTCAGCCAGTCCTTATTTTAACTGTATTGTAAATGCTTTGATTATACTTCAAAACTATAGGTGCATAATATGTTTTTTAAATCATACACAAATGATTATATACAAACATCGATTACAGTCTGCTGCAATAAGTCTTGTAATAATTTAGATGGTGAAATTCATATTATGTGGACTCACTTAAATTCTGAATGACGTCTTCTCTCTAAAGAAACCCACAATGACAATAAACATAAATTGCCACAGTGTTGTTACACAATGAAGCAAAAAATGTTTCTGCAGAACTGAATGGTTTAGTCTAATCTCCTCTACTGAAGAAATGCCCAGGCTTAGCCAAACTAAGAATGGCAGGAATATTTCCAGTGAAATGTTCACCTCTGCAGTCTTTGACTGAGGTGATTAGGGACATTTGTGCTGGTTTCCCAGCAGCAGATTACACATTAGCTTCTTCATCATGTACAATCTGGTCTCATATGATTTCTTGTATTGTATTGATTTTGTTAGAGAATAAAATCTTAGCTGTGGGGTTTTATATACCAAATACAGCAACTAATTTTGCGTTACCTTTTTCAGCCTCTTTTTAGCCCTTTCGTTACTGTGTTTTGAAGACTATGTAAATAACCTCTGTTCTGACTGACCATCTTGTATTTTGTATTTCTCATTCAAAAAGATGCCTGGGCTTGGAAATTATAACGTTGGCTTAAGTGGGTGGGAGTAAACTGACTCATTCTGGTGACATATAGGAGACTTTAAACAGGAAGAAATGCTCTTCCTGGAGGGTAGTACATTTTATCAGTCCATACGTACTATTTACGTTCAGTGTTTGCATTATGGACTCATGAACACTAATAATAGCCAGTGGTCCTTAGGTGCAGGCCCTTCAATGTTTCCCTTGGGTTCTTTGTGATCTATTAGAATATTCTACGTTTTAGCCTTGGAGTTATTTTTTGTCGGAAGACCACATCAGGGTCCTTCATTTGTAAAATATTTAGTCAATTAGACATAGTTTTGGAGCCTCTTGTAAATTGTAATGTTACAGCTGTTTGTTTAATAATTGGTTGGAAATTGTTTTTTCACAATGCTTGTTTTGTACATTAGTTCATATGACCTTATTTAAGACCTAATCATATTTTAGGTCACAGTTATGTAGAAAAAAAATAAAAGTAGATAAAAGTAAAATTATTATTTAACACCAACCTTCAAGCTGCTCTGTATGTTTTCCAAGCTATTAATAATGCATCTTAGTGTTAATTTTATCTAGTTGCATTCTGACTGCAGCACATTCCATGCAGTTCACTCAGCAGCTTTGTTAATGACTGATTCACAGTGTTAGGTATTAAAATGTGTGAAGCTCCACTTGCAGGTGACTGTTAACCTTCCGACTTTATAGAACCCATATAGTGGTATTAATAGAGTGGGCTGCACTCAAGTGAAGACTCAGTGCAGCGTTGTAAAAAGAGATAAATGCTCAAGCCATAATGGTGATGTTATCAGAGAAACATTCTGGAGGTGAATTAAGATGCCTTCTTACCCACTAATGGCTCTATTTCAAAGCTTCATTTCCTCAGGTTGTTTGTTCCGCTACAGAACTAAAGGGACTTTCTAAGGCCTTTTTTTTTTTTTACTTTAATGATTAATCAGTGTTTGTGTTTCATATCATCTTGGTAAAGGGGTGCTTGCTTAAAACTAGCAGGTGTTTAATTAATCTGCTGCTTTTGTAATCTTGTTCTTCTTTCTAAATACCAGCATTAGACAAACAAATAAATAATAAAAAACAAACCAACTACATGAATATAAGTGATGTAACATAATCTAATTTTATAATATAGTCTACTAGGGTTTTTTTTTTTTGTTTGTTTGTTTGTTTCTTTTCAAAATGAGCTAACACCATTATTCTTTTTGCTGGGCGGTAACCATTATTCTTTAAATTGGCATGGGGGCCACCAAACATGGTCACCAAATACAGAAACACTGCACAACCATCTGCATCCTTTAAAAAATGCTAGTAATATTTTCCTGTCTCTTACCCCCTCTTTTTATCAGTTCTGCCTATCACCTCCCACACAACCTTTCAGTGAGCCTCTGTAAAATATATGTAAAATAAATGGGTGAATTTGGCCAAGGAGATGTCTAATAAAAATGTAACACATCATAATTCTGAACTACCATCATCACTTTTAAAATATCTGCATAATTATTAAATACCGTTATAACAACCCTGGGTACAAACATAACAAGACTGGGTACAAAACATAACCATATAATGTTTGAATGTAGATACACATAAGGTCACTACTACCTTGATCTTCTATTTAACTTACTAATCTCGCTCTTCCTTTCGAGAAAACCACAACAGCATGGCTGTCTTGGCCTGGTGGTCTCATTGCAGATGTGGCTGAGAGATATAGAGAAGGAATTTTAAACAAGCTGCTTCTAACACATTAAACGTAGGACAGAGTGAACTTTGCTCGGTCTCTGTTTAAGATGTTAGGTGTACAAACATGTTCAGTGTACATTAGGACTCTTTGAAGAGGAAGATATCATTAACAATCAAATCTTTTAATAAGATATTTAAAAATCTAAAAATATGATTAATGATCTTTATTATAGGTTATTAGATGGACGTCTGACAAATAGCCAATGAATTTTATTGCCTTAGAAAGAGAATTGTTTTTAATATGAAGTATGTGTTTTGCTGTTTTGCTTTTAACACAGCCAGGTTCCTAAAGAGTGACCAGATTATTTTCTACATGAATTGAATTAGGCTGGCAGTAGGAATTAAAGTGAGATGGCAGAAGATCTGCATGTCTACATGAGATTTGCAGCATGGAAAGCCCAACAAATGGGTGAATGGCACAACAATGATTGCATATTTGAACATTGTTGTCACTAATGACGTCTGATTGACTGAGAGTATTTGGCTTATATGATGCTCTTCATTGGGCTGATAGACTGTTTACCAGAATTAATGTTTCTGACTCATTAGGACTGTTTTTAGTAATTCAAAGCTAGGGCTGATACCTAAGGGGAATTCCACCAATTTGTCAGAATTCAGTCCTTGAGATGTCATTCAAAGCTGTTTGATGTGAAATAATCATTGTAGAGAAACAGATTCTGTGCTGATGATGCAAAGCAGGGATCACCACGTCTACAACACAAATATAGCCATTTTATTTTCTATGCCAAACCTCCAGTAAACCTACATGTGTCTTCTGAATTTTTATATTTAATAGTTTCTCCAGAGCTTTTCACATCAAACCACTCTAAAATTACTTTATTTACATTTTAACTATTTTGTCAAATCTTTTCACATATAAGATAAGGACACAGTGTTTTAGACAGAAGCTCTTAATGAAATCTACATTTTGTGGTTTACTCTGCAATTTTTTTTGCTTTGCAAAGAGAAGTACATTGCAAAATAGTCAATATATATTGCAGTGACACTGACATGGTGGTGGGGTATTAGTGTGTAATGCCCTGGTTTGTGTGAATCAGACACTAATTTAAACCCTGTGTCTATTCACTGTCCACTCTATTAGATAATTCTACCTTGCTGGTCCACCTTGTATATAGATGCAGATGTCAGAGACAATAGTTCAACTACCGCTGCACAGTTTGCGTTGGTCATCCTGCAGTCCTTCATCAGTGGTCATAGGACGCCGCCCACAGAATTCTGTTGGCCGGATAGTTTTGGTTAAGGGACTGTTCTCAGTGCAGCAGCAACACTTAGATGTTTAAAAACTCCAGCCTCACTGCTGTGTCTGATCCACTGGTCAGTGTCACTGCAGTGCTGAGAATGATCCACCACCCAAATAACACCTGTTTTGTCGTGGTCCTCTGGGTGTCTTGACTACTGAAAAACAGACTAAAGGGGATATGAAAGTATGCAGAGAAACACATGGAGTACAGTCTGCAACTGTACAATGACAAAGTGCAAAAGTCTTGGGTTCAAAATCAGCTATACAACTGTATGCCTGAGCCAAGAACCACTAAAAACTACATCATGGATTATTTATGAGGAAAATAGTTTGGTGAAGTTTCTAAACATTTATTAGGTGTTAAAACCTACCATTCATTGCTCTGAAGTGCTGAAAGCCGCATACAAAACTGGGCCCTTTTATTTGCCCTTTTTGAGTGTTAAGACTGTACTGCTTTTCAAAATTAGGCACAACACAGAAAGAAAAGCGGATCATTTACATACACCACTCTTACAGGAAGGTCCGTTTTATACTAACGAATGAGGAGTTGCAATATGCTCATATAGAAATGGATGCTTTTCGTACGGAAAATCACACAGTGATATGGGTAAAGTGTAGATGGGAGACTGCAGCTAAAATACAAAAATGGTTACTATGACTACATGTATTGTAATGCTGCTTATATACAGCAAGGCTGCAGTAGTCTCTAGACTAAAATTGTCCAGTTGAGAACAGCAACCCCCTTTGTGATGATGTATCTTGAGGATGGGAGGAACTTTTAAACTACTGCTAGGAAACTGCTATCTAACTAGCTGTCTTCAAATCATCATTTAAATGGAAAGAACTGATTATGTGACTAAAAATAAGCTAAAGCTTGCAAGATGACAAGATACAAGATGTCTAGATACCTTACCTCAGTCGGCTTCTCTTCTCAGGCTGAAAGGGTAAAAAATTGTCCCAGGTATCCATTTTGTACTGAATAAAGATTGAGTCACTGTTTTCTTTATGAATATTTTTTTACTGATGGATGCTAAAGGGATGCATAAGCCCAAATGGGACATGGCCCATCTGGCATGTCCCTGATCTCCCTGGTGCTCAGTCTGCCCCTACACCTGTGTGATAAATGACACTTCATCTGTTAGAGCTCGAATTACAGCTGGTTATGTAAGCAGGATCAAAGCTTCAGCTAATCTTCTTGCTAATATAGTCCACTGTCAAGAGGCTGCATCGTGTTACAGTTATCACTGACACAGTTTGGCAGGGGCTCATAAGTGGTATACATCTATTGTCCAGCAGTAATCTGATTGCTCTCACAAAGTCTAGCTTTTTCTGTCTATGAATTTAAAGTAAAGACGCTATCATGTCTACAATGTTTCTTTTTTCTTCAGAGAGTTTTTATTTTTAGATATTACTTCACTGTATCTCTTATATAGTTTGGCCATGACATCAGTGGCCCGTGTGCATCACCAAAATATTTTCCATGTGTGATGTAATACAACATGTTGTGTACCAGACAATAGTACCATAGTAACTATGGCCTGTGTTATTCTGGACCACCAGGAAAGGATTATGCAATACTCTTAGGATATTTTATTAGAATATTTTATTATTCATCCTTCTTCCTGAAAATCACATTTTAGCCTCCCTGTGCCCTTTACATTATCATATCAAATAATGCCCTGAAACAGAACAGATCAACCTGCTGTCAGGTAGCATCAGTAGTGCTGTAGCATTCCAGACTGTGACCATCTTGATCTTAAAGATGAACTGCATACAAAAATAGACACCATACAAATCATCATGTTTTGACTCATGTTTGAGTTTGCTGGTTGTATTTGGCACTAATCTGATGCTTTTAAGTGATGCATTATTCATTGCCACTGGGATTGTTCATGTAGTACTTATATGAAGATAGTGGTACAATGTTTGTACAAATTCAGACAAATAATTTGTTCTTTTTAAAATTAGAATTTGTGTTTAAAACATAGTGGTGACAATATTTTCTGCGTGTAAACATTTTTATACTACACTACTCAAAAAATGAAAGGAACACTTTGAAAACACATCAGATCTTAATGGGAAAAACATTATGTGGAATATTTTTCCTTGTATGGACTGGGTAATGTGTTAGGAACGAAAGGATGCCTGTTAGGGAAAGCTATTGTCTAGGGGCAGATACTGATTTTCACATTGGACCACATGGGGGGGGCGCCAATCACTGGGGTTTTATAAACTGTGGGCTCAGCTGGAAATGGCGGCTGGAGCAACAGCTGGAAACAGTGCTACCTTGAACACTGCGCGTCGGACTCTTCCAGAGAGAGGTTGGCTCTCTCGGTTCTCGCACTCTCTCTCTTCTTTCCTATGGACATCCTTCCATCAACATATAAAAGCTGAATGCTACTATGAACACAGCTTGAGCTGGCCGACCACAGGCTCATGGACTGAGCTACACACCCACCCCCACCCCTTTATGGTGATTTGAGGACTCGGACTTCAGGTGAGTTGGTCTCTCAGTTGGTCCAACCAGCTACAGTCACTGGCCCACTATGGTCATGCTGAATGATGTTGCAGGCGGAATAACGTTCTCCATAGTTTTCAAGTTGTACGGTGCTGTGCAGTGAGTACAGGATGTCGGGCCCTCAGGCTACCCTCATAAAGCCTGTTTCTGATTGTTTGGTCAGACACTTTCACAGTAGGGGCCTGCTGGAGTTCATTTTGTAGGGCTCTGGCGGTGCTCATCCATTTCCTCTTTGCACAAAGGAGGAGATAGCGGTCCTGCTGTGGAGTTAAGGGCCTTCTACGGTCTTGTGCAGGTCTCCTAGAGTAACTGCCTGTCTCCTGGAATTTCCACCATACTTTTATGACTGTGCTAGGAGACACAGCAAACCTTCTGCCTATGGCACGTATTGATGTGCCATCCTGCGGGAGTTGAACTACCTGTGCAACCTCTGTAGAGTCCAGGTTCCGCATTGTGGTACTAGTAGTGACGCTGACCTAAGCCCACTGCAAAATGGTGAAAAATCAGTCAGAAAAGATGAGGGGGGAAAAAATGTCAATGACCTCCACCTTCTAAACCATTCTTGTTTTGTGGGTCGTCTCATTGTTGCTCCTCTAATGCACCTGTTTTTAATTTCTTTAACACCAAAGCAGCTGAAACTGATCAATACCTACTACCTGCTACTTAACTGACGCGATCAAATATCCCAGAAGTAAACTGAGTTGATGCTGTACGCTGATTAAAAAGTGTTCCTTTAATTTTTTGAGCAGTGTTTTTGTTCTTACTTTGAAAATACAAGTACAGATTTTATATTTTAATTTCTCAGGACACACAAGTTTTGCAACAAAATTACAGGGAGGTCCTTAAGGCCTTTCCTTGCTAACATTACATGCACAACCCAGCATGAAACTTGAATCACTCACATGTCTCATGATGTTATACCTACCCACCAAGTTTCATTCCTGTCGGCTGATTCCTTCTGGGTACAACTTTATTTTCATATATAAAGGCAATTGCTTCTCTTACGATGAACAGCCATTACAAATTTCCTCCAATGTGATCTTCTTGGAGAGCAAAGGGAACAAAAGGGATCAAAGAGAATACACTTTTAACCTTTTAATCACTGTTTGTGATTCTTTTTACATGTTTTGTAAAGTCTTCGATTTTAATAGTTAATTATAGGCCAATTTTTAATTATCTTTTGTAGGAGTTCTGTATAGATATATAACAAACTATGAATTAAAACCAATTGATGCATTCTAATGTCTTCTCAAGAGATGCAAATACAGAAATAATTAGGTGGGACACTTTAGCTGTGGTTTGTTTTTAACCACACACATCCCTTGAAAAGCTGTGATCTGAAGGCAGCACATTGTAAGATTTTTGTCTACATGTGGAAGGCATTGTTTTAATATCCAATTCAGTTTTAGTAACAAAATCGAATGGGAACATTAGCACTGAACACCAGCGGTCAGGTCTCAAGAGGGTATTGGAAGAAATTAGTAGTGATTTCACAGACAAATCGTCATATGATCTTATCTTATTAGAGAAAATTCCTGGAGCAAGATGCCTGGCTTTCTTTATTGCTAAATTCTCCAATATGATGTAAATGCACATAATAAAAGCATAGATTTCATTTGATTTCATAAGATTACCTTCTATGCCCACTTTACATGCCTAACAGACCTGTTGTGCCTCACTCTAATGCAGATATCTGTGTTATAAATCTGATTTGCATGTTTTACATGAACCAGACCTGGGGCAAACTTAGAAAATGTATTTAATATTCAGGGCGCCAGACCATTAAAGCTAGTGTAAATGAGAGTCATCGGGTTCTCTTAAATGAGAAATGAAAAGACATTAGAATCCAACTGCGAAGCACAGCTGCACTTAACTTTAAATAGTTCCATTTATTCAGCGACTTGTTTCGTGACAAGAATGTCAGTTGCAATACAAATGAGAACACAGAGACATTGCTGGGGGCATCTTGTTGAGTATATTTCCCGTGATAGAAGTGCCGAGTTGAACTGGGGATACTGAAAAAGAGCAATGTTAAACTTGGTCTTATTTATTTATGTTTTTCTTTCTTTTTATATATTATTTTTTCCTTTATATATTCGATAAGGTGATGTGTGTGCCAAATGTCCTTTGGCCAGGTTTCTTCCTCCCACATTCTGGCTATTTAATACCTGATCGAAAAAGCAAACACAAGGAAAAAGCAGGCTCAATTGTAGGTTTAATTTTTTAGGGGACAGCACTGGTTTGGCAAAGACAATCACAATCACAAGACCTTCATGTTCATATTTTAGGGCTGACAGAGACTGCCCTAAATGAACAGCTAACCAGTACACTGGATGCTAGTCAGAACTCCTCACCTTCTAATAGATGATCAATGAGTGAACATTAGCTAGTAGAAATACATTTTTATATTAGCTAGAGCATTATTTTGTCCTTGGCACTACACTGATGCTGAGGCACTGATTTGGGAGCAGCAAAGTTCATATATATACTTAGAAATACAACCAAAATTTCTAAAACAATAATTCCATTTTACAGAATTGCTAGTTTGTATATTTTCTATGTCTTCCTGAAATTAACTATAACAAATAACCAATTATCAGTTTTGGTATTTGAATACTTACACTTAAAGTATTTGAATATACATACACATATCGATTCTCCACTGTTCCATATATCAGCAAGGAACTCCTTTTATGATTTAGGTTTTTGTTCCCGACAGCAACTATATGTTTGTGGTGCTCTTTCCTGGTTCTTCAGATTTAATAACCCATTTTTTTTTGCCTATTGTTTTTGCAGCAGCTTTAATTTAGATGTCGTTGCAGTTGAGACCTGTAGATTTTATTCAAATTTCTTTACTGATGTTTTGAATGTCACCCAGTCTAAGATGTATTCATTGCAATGATTCGCAAGAGCAATAATGTTCTGTCACTGATAATTCTGATAATTATTCTCTAATTCTGTGCCATAAAGTTGAAGCTGGCACAAGTTGGACTATAGCAATAGCTTTCTTTTTCTATTTTAAGAAAAGGAAGCAGAGCTGTGCTTCAGCTCACTAATAGAAAATTTAAATAGTAGCCTTAAAAGGCAGAAATAATTATTCAAAACATTCAATGAGGCTCCTGGATGGCTAAATAGTGATTTATTTTTCAAAGTGCAAAAAAACGCAAAAATCTGAATTTGTTTTGTAACCTGGCCAGGAAACAAGTGGATTTTCTGAGCCAAGCAATACTTCAGGAACTAATCAAAGCAATGTTTACAGGTAGTTCATTGAAAACACTTGGAAATTGATGGCTGTTTTTAGGATCTATGATAAATAGAGTTTATTTATTGCACACTTCTTAACATTGTCTATCATATTTGTGTAGTTCAAAGTTTAAGCATTGGAATGCTCCCACTTTCATGTATTTATTTTATGTCAGCACATTTGTCACGCCTCGTCATGTTTACAGTAACCGTGGAACTATTACTGCATCGGCCAAGACCAGTGACATTTGTAAGCCACTTTTCTTTTTCATAGTGCTCCTCTGCTTAGAGACAGCTTTAAAGTCAAAACATTGTGTTTTGGAGTTTGTACCTTCAGGATTTTTTCCACTCTATTTAGCATAACATTGCAGACTAAATAATTAAAGCTAAACCTTATCATTCATGATTTAAAAGGATGTGTGGTCTCTGTGGTCACCACAGTTAAAAGGTTTTTTTTTTTGTTATTTGTGTTTCCTTTGTTCTGGCATAAAAGAGACTTCAGCTAAGTTGCTTTTGGAAGGGAGATTAAATGGCTTTCCTTATCCTATTGAATTCTCCCAGTGATTTGGCTAAGATTTAACATCAGTATCTTATCAACTTTGAGTGGCTGTGGAACGAAGCTTAGTTCAGCAGCTACTGCTGAGACATTTTACTTTCAGAGTGGAGTTAAGTAGAGTGGCAAAACAAAGCAACATTTTAGAAAACAGCAAAAGTTTTAAAAAATGACAAAACGTTAAAGACTTTTACCACCACTGAAATACTTTTACAAACTCTGAAGCACTGGCTGCATCCGAAATGGCATACTTAAGCAGTACTACTGAATTCAATCAAGTATGTACTAGTCAGCTGTGAAAGAATGTTGTACTATTGGTATGCGAGTGTGCGGTATGCACGCGTCTTTGGATGCACTACATCTCCCATCTTACTTCTGTCCTTTGACCCAGATCTCCACTGATGTCACCTAACGGCGGCAAACCCCATTTTTTAAAAACCGTGAAATCTGCAAAATCGTTACCATCTGTTGATGAAAGTAGCGTTTGCTTTGGTTTGATGCTTTGGTTAGTTTGTAAACGCCATATGGAGGCAGCGTCGAGCACGAGGTCGTAAAAAACACATGTTGAGGTATTTATTCACTTTTTTCCCATTTTCCGCCATTTTTTTTACTGCTTCATACAGCTTTGTAGCTCCAATTGAATCTTGGGATAGGACAGTGTGCTGTGGTCGCATACTTTTCTGCTGCCTGTGGAACAAGCACTTCCTGTGTGTTAGACCTACCCTTTCCATCAGCATTTGGAGTTTGTAAAAGCGTTTAGGTACTGGTTTCCTGTCTTCATAAATTTGTTTTTATGGCTTGCTGTTTCTCATGCTGTGCTTTGTATTATGGTGGTGTAGGTGCTATTAGATAGCCTGCAGCTGTGATAGGATGGGCTGCTGTGAATGTCGCTGGGTCCTAGCCCAGTCCTAAGATGTTTGGCCCTCCTTCCTGGTGCATGTCTCAGTGATGACGAGCACCCCTGCTGTCCTCCTCCTCACTCTATCTGTCCTGTGCAGAGCTGAGGTATGTGACCTAGCCTTTACATTTAAGCAATTCACACTTAAATCATCAGTTGTTGTTAAAAAGGTCTGTATCATGGAAAGAAAAGATTAGCATTGTTTCTCATAGATCTCGTATAAACTTTGTTTTAAAATGTTCTCCATACATTGAAACTAAGCTGTAAAAAACGCTCTGTTGAATACTTCAGTGCGTTTGCATATGCGTAGATGTTAAACCTATGTCAGTTCAGCCTGTAGATTTACACTAAAGTCATAACAAGCGCTGTTACAGTAACGCAGTTAATGGGCCTTTAAAAACTGGGTGCATTATGCTTATGACCAAATCTGTAATGCACTCCAGTAGTCTGTTAGTTTGTTCGTTCGCTCACATGTAGTATCATATGCTTTGTGTCTTTCAGTGTGTGTGTGGGAAGACGGTGAAGGATACGGTGCAAGAATGGAACAGGTATCGGAACGAGTGCCTTCTGAAGATCAGCTCAGAGCCCACCCCCTCAGGTACCCCAACAACTTTAATGTGTAACTCCAATTTCTGATTGGTGATGAAGAAAGGCAAAAAAATGTCATACCTACAACTACAGCAAATGTACTGTACAGCAGACAATACCCACAATGCCAGTGTTATATAAATCTGTTTACTGCAGAATTAATCTTTTATTTTTTCATCCAGGTGTGTTCTGCAGACGCATGTTTGATATGTATGCTTGCTGGACAGATGGGGTGCCCAACACCACAGTCAAAGTGCCCTGTCCATGGTATTTACCTTGGTATGATCAAGGTACTGGCTACCTCTTATTAGTGCTGAATGTTTTAATTCGAGCTGCTATGTTTACTCTATTAAAACGAAATAATCAAGTACGAAATGTGAATTAAAACATATATTCTCTATGAATTAGCTTAGTAAACTGATTTGACTGTATATTAAAAAACGACCATAAAATGTGTTTTATAATGCAAAATTCAAAATGCATGTTTGTCATAAACTTTAAAGGATTCGTTTGATCATGCTTATACAAAAATGACCTAAATGACCTAAAAATATAGGTCAGTTATACTAAACACTGTGATATGACAGATTCATAGCTTTAAATATTTTTCATGATTTAAAATGCTATGAAAAAAACTTAATTTGCTGACATATATTTTTAATACACAGCTGTATATATTAGGGCTAGATGATTAATTACATGTATTTATTATACATAATTGTTATATTTATTTATATCACATTATATGTACACAATTGTTCCCTGTATTTATTGTTCTATGAGTTAATTCAGTGGAAAACTGTGAGGACTGTCATTACTTCTAAATTGAATTATAATTTCTTTTTGTGGTACAGTTATATCTATTTGGCAAATATTTGTTTTAATTAAAAGCTACACTTAATATATAAACATGTTAACATAGTATGAATAACATGTTTTATTGATTTTTATATTAAAATATTTTAACATGCACAATAAACCTTTTATATAAAGTTAATCATTTTACCATCTTTACAGGCCACATTTTATGTTTTAATATTTTCCAATATTTTAAATTCAGCAATAAAACTGTAATGATGAGGAATTTTGTTCTTTGGTAATTAATAATAATAATAAATAATGGTTATTCTGATTGACAATTAATTATTCTGAAGTAATTATTTTGAGCCATTAAGAAAAAAAAATATTAGATAATAAATGTTACAAAAATTTTAGTAACAGCTAGTGTAATTGCTAATCTTGACTCAAGACAGAGATATGGATTGAAGATATATGGATAGAAGAAGTTATTTCTTGTTTTTTCCATCCTCTGCAGTGCACACTGGGTTTGTCTTGCGGGAATGTGGTCCAGATGGCCAGTGGCACACCAACTACACTAGCCGCACCTGGAGAGACCACTCACAGTGCAACGCTGATGGCAGCAAACAAAGAGAACAGGTATGACGTTGTCTTTGCAGTTGCAGTTCAGATTAAGAAAGAGAGCATTTTGAAAGACTACTCTGTTAAATTTTCCAATATCTTTACGTTAACATGTTGGGTATTTTACATATGCCTAACATACATATATACAGAGAGTTATATTGTGTTAACATGATTTAGACTTGTTACCTAAATGTTTGACATTTTTTAAATGTTTGACACTTTTAAAAAAAGTAAAAATGGAAATGCATATACAGTATATACAGTGCCATGCGCATATACTAAGATGTATGTAGCAGTACACACACAGGGGCGGGGAGTTTGTGCCAATGAAATGGGTTATGAATGGAGACAACTTTGAAATTATGGACAAAGACAGAATTCGTTACCTTCAATCCTTGGTTTGACTCTAAGTTTCGCATTAGAATAGATGAGAACAGTTGCGTTGTATGGAGTTTGATCAACAGCTGTCACAATTGTGCTTCTGTGGAGGAGATGTGTGGGATTTTAAAGCAGTAACAGTTCTTTACAAAGGAAGAAAAACAGCTATTTATATATTCATACAACAGAATTTGGGCATTATGTTAAAGAAATATGTTGTCTTTTGCCAAATAGATAAACTTGGCAATGCAGACATAATGGCTAATATAACAAGAGAATCCATTTATATCAAGAAAAAGATCAATCTCTAGCATTGTGAGCAAAGACAGTAAGTTTAGTCACTTTAACGGATTCTTTCTGCTGTTTTTCACAGGAATATCAAATGCTGATTCTAGCCTACTTTAGGGTGATGTATACAGTGGGCTACTCTTTATCCTTGGCTAGCCTCTCACTGGCCCTCATCATACTACTTCTTTTTAGGTAAGTCTAGCCTTCTGAATGGTTTAACATTAATTTAATTGCCTAGGCAGAATAATCATCTATCTGACCATGACCGTACTGTAAATATCACTGTAAATGCACAAAGAAATGCACAATGCTGGATTGCAGCACTGTGTATTACAACAGTTAACATCGATCATATTTTAAGCATTATCTTAATGTTACACTTCTGCTGTCTTTCTAGACATTTTTATTAGGTGTCTGTTTACTATGTAACCCAGAGTAAGCTGTAGCTACTGTTACTGATGGTGAATTGAATTGAACTGTGAGTAAATTAAATTTAGATTTAATTAGATTTAATAATTTTGCATTTGCTAATATAGCTCTGACAATGCTTTATTATGTCATACATACATAGCTTGCATAGTTTACACTTTTTAAAGATCAGATACATTGCATGCAATAAATGTTTGTTAGGTGTTAAACAGCCAAGATCAATGAGAAATACATTTTCCTTACATTGTTTAAGTAAAAAGACTTGATAAAAAAGCTTCTAAATCTAAATAATAAGTATCTAAATAAGTTTACAAATGTTTGTCCAACACATTTACATATATCCATTGATTCTAACCTGCAAATGTTAAGCCAATTCAGATAAAATTTATTAGATTCATTTGTTTCAAATGTATGTTTTACGTGATAGATATGAAGTCAACTGTTGTGCAAAGCTACATGTTTCTACAAAGGGGGGTGTGAAGAGTTTTGAAAAATGCTTTTCAGCAGTGATACCAAATTGTGAACTATTTGTACTTCCACCCAATATGCACTGGGATAGGCTCCAGCAACCCCCACGACCCATAATAATAAGTAGCTTTGGAGGGGGATGAATGAATATATCTAACATGCTGCCAATCAAGAACTAATGTGGAACATAATGACCTAGAACAGATGCGGTAGATTGTCATTGGCAGCTCACTCTGCAGGAAAGTAGATCTCCATGACTAGGGTTGGTGACCTTTGATTTGATAAAGCATGTGACTGAAGTAAGTGACAAAGCTAAAATAAAAGATCTAATACTGTTTCCTTTTGGTTTGTTGTTTGAAAGCATGTCCCAACCCAATTACCGCTACTATCATTATTTCCTTATTAACAAAGC
Source organism: Prochilodus magdalenae (assembly GCA_024036415.1). Classification (NCBI taxonomy): domain Eukaryota; kingdom Metazoa; phylum Chordata; class Actinopteri; order Characiformes; family Prochilodontidae; genus Prochilodus; species Prochilodus magdalenae. The sequence goes on from JAMWET010002088.1 coordinate 364,018, forward strand.
TGTTGTGATGGATAAGTTGATATATAAACAGAGTCCATTTTTTCCTGGTAAAGTTCATGGTTACAGATTGCATGGATAAAACAAATGTTGGCAAAGCATTACTCATATGAAACCAATTCTCACTGAAGCATAAACGTTAAACTGTTCTTTTATGCCTCATCATTACTTTTTATATTGCTATATTATAGAAAACTCCGCTGCACCCGCAACTACATCCACACCAACCTTTTTGCCTCCTTCATCCTGCGTGCTGTGTCCATCCTTACACGTGATGCACTCCTCACCACTGATACTCCCGAGTTTAGGGACAATGGTGACGTGTCCAGTGTCCTGAGTGACCAGGTCTGAGCATTTTATTATTCCACTGACAGTTCTGCAGACGTGCATGACCACAAACATATAGGGTACACATCACATAAATCTCTGTAGTGTATAAAGTTCACAACTTTGAGTGATGAGATGAGACCTCCTAGATGTGAACTCATACATCACCACTTATTGTTTGACCAAGTCAAGTCTTGCAGACCTTTGACCCTAAAACCTTTTATCTCTGTGCTTTGCCTCCAGGCTTTGTCTGGCTGCCGCATAGCTCAGGTGCTTATGCAGTACTGTGTTGGGGCCAACTACTTCTGGCTACTAGTGGAGGGCCTGTACCTCCACAACCTTTTGGTGCTCATGGTGTTCTCTGAGAACAACTACTTCTGTGGATATCTTGCCATCGGCTGGGGTCAGTACACAATTTTACATTTAAATCATATGAACCTATCATATGAAATTTAATCATGTCACAAATTTTCATTCAATTAGACTGGTCTCAGCATATATGGACTTTGCTACATAAAATGCAGTTGCAATTAATGCAAACATATACTGTATATTTTCATCCCAAAACTTGTACTACAAAAATAGAAGTAGCCCTTCACCAATGGAAGGCTTAACACTAACATCTCATTTAATCAGTATTCTATTCCATTCAATATTTAGTTCAGTTTTCAATCGTTTAAAACAGAAAAGGCCCTGACAACAGCTTTTCATTGGCATCACTTATATTGTCATGTATTCATATTCAAAAGTTATTTGTCCATGTGTTTAAATCTACAAAGGCTCATCTCATTTGAGCCATCTAGAGCCTTGTAATCCATCCCTGTAAACAAAAATCAAAAACAATAGTATAGGCATGCCTATGTATGAATTTATTTCCAAAAGGAAATGTTTAAATGATTATTCTCTTTATAGAAAATCCCAGAAAAAGTGTTTTTTGGGTTTTTTTTCAGCATATAATAATTTCACTTTTATTCCGTAATTTCAAAAAGCAAAAAAAAAAAAAACTTTTGTAGGTCTCGTTGGTGTGTCTAAACTTCACTGTTACACCATAAGCAATATGTGGATATATTAGCAAAATGCCTGCTATCCTAACCTACCTATTGTTTACTTTCTGTTCTTTTACCAAGCATCTACAATATTTATCTGCAACTCTCAGTGTTTTCACAGTTGGTTGCACAGTAAGGTCATTCTTTTCCTTAGGTACTCCTGTACTCTTTGTGGTGCCGTGGATAGTAATGCGCTACCTATATGAGAACACAAGGTAAGCCTCATAAGCCTTGTAACAGGATCATCAATCTTTGCTTCCATGTTTTAAAGACCGCAACTAATCTTAGTGTCTGACTCTCACTAAAGGTGCTGGGAGATCAATGAAAACATGGCCTACTGGTGGATCATAAGAACTCCAATCCTCCTGGCTATTTTAGTAAATATTACTTCTATATCTCAATTTAAAGCATCTTTATTTCTCAAACTTTCTCATGTAGACATAAGAAAATGTACCTCATAATACAACATTTGTTATGATTTGGTGTTTTTAATGATTTTACCCTAAAGAAACCAAATGTTTTTGGTATGTCAGCCTGAAAGTTTTAAGTAAATTTGAGCAACTACAAATTATGCCTTCATTTTGCCTGCCAGTTTGCCTGTTCATTGCTGGCTGAATATATACTCCTTGTGTAAAATGCATGGATGACTCATTATGCAAGAACACTTTCTGTTGCTTTTGAAGGAGCGGCCTCAACCACATTTTGTATAATTGTGCAGAGGTGGATCCAAAATATATATTATTAGAATATTACACTCTTCTTCTATGGGTTAACAATAGGATGTAATATTGAAAGCCATAGTTTTGTGTATGTTCTAATGCATGTAAAACTTTGCAGGTAAACTTTTTCATATTCATAAGGATTATTAAGATCCTCATCTCCAAATTAAAAGCACACCAGATGAGATACACAGACTATAAATTCAGGTAAGACCTTATTCCTGTTCCTACAATGTGATATTCTTAAACTTCCTTAATAATATTTTCCCCAGACAGTCATTTTGTGATACAGTTTAACATTAACTTTATACATTGCTTCAGCCTGGTTCTATCCATCCTTGGAAAAAAATAAATAAATAAATAAAAATTTAAATAATTATAATTATTAAATATATATATATATATATATATATATATATATATATATATATATATATATATATATATATATATATATATATATATATATATATATATAAAACCTTTTGAAGTTTTCTTTTTCTCGGAATTTAAGAAAACCTCTTCTGACTTCAAGTGCTATACTTTGCCATTAATGAATTTTTAGGAAGAACCTGACCCCATAGTGAGGTTGTGTTTTAATCCCAAGTCTTACATCTGGCTAGAGGTCACTGGGTAAAACAGAGCTGATTAAAATATCACAAGTATAGAAAGCTGTTTGATCTTTGAATCACCCAAGGAGCCTCACAGGCATTGTGTGCTTGATGATTTTCTGAAGATTTGAAACTGGTAACAGCCTTTAGGATATCTCATTTAATCAAGCAACAGTATTTAATTGAAAATAATAATAGTAGTAATAATATTAAAGACAATAACAAGCTTTTTTTGTAAATAGCTTTTCATACAAGCAGCTAAAAAGTGCTTTACAGAGGTTTAAAAGACAACAAATATAAATAGAATTAACAAAAGAACAAAAAAGCAGCAAAAATATGCTCATAAAAACAGCTTCCTCACAGGTGGTTCTAAAACCAAGAATATTCAAAGACTCTTTTGAATACATAGGTGAATTTCTGCTAAATTATTTTTTTGACACAATTGCTGTTGTGAAATAACCCATTTTTATTATTATATAGAATATATTTTGCTTAGAATATATAGCAATATATTATATAAAATAATATAAAAAAGTTTCTATGCAGTAAATAATAATATAAGCAACAATAACAATAACAGATAACAAAGTGTAAAAAAGATCCATAAAACAAAGGAATTAGGAAAACAATGTTTTAAAGAACACCATTATACTACTATACAAAAACTATTTTAAACACATGTGAAATATTTTCATTGTATGTAGGTGCAGCATTTGTGAAGCATTTAACAACTCTAAATAATGCTTGTGTTTTAGACTCTACTTTTCTCTAAATGTGACCCCTTAGGTTAGCCAAGTCTACCCTGACCCTGATTCCCTTACTGGGAATTCATGAAGTGGTATTTGCTGTGATGACAGAGGAGCAGACTGAGGGTGTATTACGCAGTGTCAACCTCTTTTTTGAGCTCTTCTTCAACTCTTTTCAGGTATTGTTGAAATCTTTACCAAAAGAGGACAGGCAAACCTTGTCAGTACAGAATGTAGCATGTAATATACTCAAAACCCTGATATGATAACGTGTTTGTGTCTTTTGTGTTTTCTGTAGGGCTTTCTGGTGGCCATTTTATACTGTTTTGTGAATAAAGAGGTAGGAAGAACCAGAGATTAAGGCCCCAAAAGGGTTCATGCTTGCACTTTCCTAAAGCTTAAACGGTCTCTAAAATCTAATAAACTTCATTATTATTGAAGACCAAAGAGTGCTTGAGGACGTAAACCAGTGACAATCACTTGCTGTTGTGACAGGTTAATTAATTCAACAAAGACAGGTTCATTCAGTAGACATGGTTAATGGACTAATGCACAGGGTGCTATGATGTACTGCATCTTTGATAAGATCTCAATGATGAAACATATACGCCCAAAAAATCATTTTGTTAGAATCTACTACTAGCCCTGTTGTGGCATAGGCCACTGAAAAGGGTCTTCCAGATATCCCTTTTTTGCAGTTCACTGCAAGTGTAGTGGCTCTTGTCTGTGCTCTTTTAGCTTAGCATTTTGTTATAAAGTGGAGTAGCCTGTCATATGACCATCTACTTTAACGCCACAGGGTTGGGACCAACTATAGTGGAGTTCAGCACCTATTTCACTTTTGTAACATATTTGAAAGACATTTTGAAAACAGGAATGCAGAGATTATATAGAGAGTTTGAGTTCTGATGCAATCTTATTGCAGCTTAGAAAAATGCCTTAGAAAAAAATACTACATTATTATTAAGAAAGATAATGGTAAAGTAGGAATGTTGATGGCAAGTGGTATGTTATGGTATTAAATAATTTCATACATATACATTTTATAGCACAGTGCTGTAGTGCTAATAAAAAAACAAATATCTAACAGTACAATAAAGCATGAGTATGATCAGTCTGTAAATTATGTTAATGATTGGCATAAACAAGGGATTGCATTTGGGCATGCCAAAGACTATAGTCTGAAGGAAGCAGCTGAATTTGCAGTTGTGTCAAGAACGGTCTTAAGGGTCTATCATCTGTGCCATAAGTCACAGTCTACAGGAAATTCTCAGGATTGTGCCAGGGAAGACATCTATGAAATCTCTCCACACTGCAGAGTTCTATGATGCAGGAACATTGGCTGTTGGCTGAACATTGATGTCACCTACATCTATCCGACATGTCAAGTCTATAAGAGCTATTAATCCTGATATCTTGGTTACATTTTCATTGTTTTCTGTTTTTAATTACAGGTTCAGTCAGAGATTAAAAAAAAGTGGCAGCGATGGAGGCTGGGAATTAGCATTCTAGATGACCAACGCAACACTGGGAGCCACACACCACAAGGAGGCACGGGGCTCCAGTGGCAACATGACCATTCCTGCCAGCCGGACTGTCCTGAAAGTGGCAGCCACCTGTGCTTGCATGCTCCCTCTCTTTCCACCCAGCTATCTCTCTACAAACACCATCATCCTGGAACTAAGAAGGGCAAAGCCTATTGCTACATCTCTGCTAAGAAGCAGGTGCTTACCGGGTTAGACACAACATCGTCAGTCCACTGTGGGTTAGAAGGAGCAAACAGATACTCAGAGAGCTACTGCTAAGTGCTGTGGACCAAAAGACTTTTCTTAATTAGGTCTATTAAGATCTACAAGATGTACTTAAAGGATACTGTAATGATCAAATGGAGATATTTCGGAGGAGTTTACAGTGAACTCTAATGGGGCTTTGAATAAACCTTTATCTGAATGATAGAATGGAATGGAAGAGCAGTGGATTGGTATTTATTCTGGAACTTTGGTCGTCAGTGCTTAGGAAACAGTGAGGCCTCAATTAATACCTGCCAACTTTGTGTATTCTTTGTTACTTTGTTATTTTTGTTTTCTACCTCTTTACTTCATTTTGAACAGCACTGTTTATATCAAATGAATGCCACTGAAAAGCCAGGCCATTTACAGTTAACGGGTTAACTTCCTGAGAACTGTCTAACCAAAAACAAAAGATATTTAAGAATATGCGATTTATACACAGTTAAGACACACACACCCCATTGATGACCTACATTGATAAAGACTCACACACAGTACTGTGCAGAAGTTGCAATCCATGTATGTAATCTCCGGTCAAAACAACTTTGATTTTTTTTTCAGGAGTTATTTCCAAGAAAATCAGTCATCAGATAACCCATTAGAGTAGACTTCCAAAACCATTAAAACATATAAAGAAATTAACTTATCATCCATGCAATATATGGTAGACCACCAAAACTATCACCAACAGATAGACAGTACTTAAAATTGTAATCTCTGAACACTCTTTTGTCAGATCTGGAACAAGCTCATGTCTGGAGTAAGGGTTTAAGAATCTAAATTTGTAATTAGGATTACTTTTAAGAAGGTGTTTTAGAGGTGTGGAAAAATATGGTGAATTCCAATAATAAAAAAAAAACTGTAAAGTAATATTTCTAAAAATAATTCTGTCATAAAGTTGTAATAAAGGCATACTGGAAAATGTTGATGTAATAAATAGCCTAGTTGAGTTTTTTCTGCTCAAAATAAATAAGTTGTACATAATGGCAGTTTTGACAAAAAAATTACAGTACCAGTACTGTAGCTCTCCACATAATTCCATAATGTCACAGCCAGCAATAATGTACGCACAGTTTGGATAAGAAGATATATTACTGCAAACCACATGATATTTAATGATATAAGAAAACCCTAACAAGGCTGTATGGTATGTGATTTAATTAGATGATACAGTATATGCTATCAGTTCATGTGACGCTTCGTGACATCACAAGCAGCGTGTATTGGATTGGATTTATATAAGAGAAGGCATTCACCTAAAGTCTTACAGCATTTATAGACTCTGTCAGCACAACGTGAAGTCTAATCCATTCATTATTACAGGGCATTCCACTGAGTAGCTTAATACTTTTGCAGTGCCATAGCAGATATGTCAATGCACTGTATTTATACAACAGGATTATTTATTTATTTTTTTTAAAGCTGTTTTGGATTAAACCATACCAACTTTATTTTAACTGGGAACAGAGAGGGAAAGCTGTTTGTTTCTGAAACCACACTACGAGTAGCTTTAAACCTGTTTAAGTCTGTTTTTTTGTCTTTTATTATCTAAACTATTATTAAATAAATTCCAGGGGCCAACATCATGTATGCACTCTTTGAAGGACCAACATCTTAAATGTTTTTTGGCCCTCCATAAGTCATCCTGTTAGTGCCCGCACCATTGGCAGAGAGCTGGACTACATGTATGCAGACTGTTACACTGATTGCCCTTAACAGCATGTCAACATCACCAAAAACTGCAATGGTGTCGTACCAAACTGTCATGGAGTGATTTAGAATGACAGTGGGTCATCTTCACTGTCAAGTCCTGCTTTTGTCTTGGTGGACACTAGAAAACCACACGTCTAGAAGGCCTGGTGTCACTCCACCTCTACCCCTACCACAAAATCTGCGGGAATTGTGTAAAAAAACATACAGCTGAGATTGGTTGAATTATCATAGGACACAATTAGGCATCTCAACAACTACATCCCAAGACATCTGGCATGTTGTGTTAGTAAACCTGGCGTACTGACCCCATACTGAGAGACACTTTTGTATGTGTAGCTCGATAAATATTACACATATAGGTCTAAAATTTAATAATTTCTTCTGGGTGCAATGATTTTTTTGATGATGAGTGTAATTTTTGGGATATTGAGAATTGCGATGTTGATATCCACTGTTTTCATGTGCATATGTTAATGCCAATGCCAGTACCAATCCGTAAACATTTATAAAATGTGAAATTACACATGCCAAAAGCCAGAATACATATGAGGCTGAGTTTCTATTATTTAGCACAGGGATCTTCATCCATCAAACAGCAGGATTAGATATTTCAGCAGATTGCAGAACCCTGGTAGGATTCATGTAGAAATTAAGGGTAGGCACAGATAATATAGACAAACAAAATATATATTTTAAATGCATCATGTATAATTAATGATCCTGATTTTGTACATCCCTGATAATCTGAGCTCTCAATTTTTATGAAAAACAATGAAAAAACTGTACGTGTAACAGTTACTACCCTCTTTATATCTGTCAAGTGTCATGATAGAAAAGTAGACTATGCAGGCTATATCTACCAATGGGCCATTGTTGTTTGAAAAGCACTGAACAGAAACTTTGAACAAAAAAAAAAACTTTTTCCATACATGCTATGATGATGCAGCATGAACTGCAGGTGTGGGAGGAAGTCATCTGAGTTATATACCTGCAGTCTACACTCCTTTTCATTTTGAAGCAATTAACAAAAAAGTGTGACAATTTTGGATTTCACATGGAAAAACTGGTTAATAGCATTGCATGCAGGTTTAGGGGCCCTTCCACCATGCTGTATAGTTGGTTACGAGTATACTGTTATTCTTAGATTAAAGCTGTGTTTGTTGTACAGGGTTCATACTCGCTATATACCATATACAGCACATTTTCTTTCAGTTTTCAGAAGTCCTTGTGCCACAAGATCACCAAATCCAGCATTTATATTAGTACATACTGCATGTTTAACATGTGCCAACATACTGATGTCACAGAGTGGTCTGGACTGCAGTCAAGTAGAAATTCACCAGAATATCAAAAGTGTACCTTTTATTTACTTACTAAAACACGACTCCAAACCTTCACCCTTCACCTCAGCCCATCATTGATCTTTCACTGTGACACAATAATCTTTATTCTCCTGAAATTTTTACACAAATAAATCCCTAAATAAATAAACTTTTGATCTAATACACCTCTCTCCAATCCACATTAAGTGAACAGGCGCCATCTGGTGGAATCAGACAGGAACATAAATACAAACAAATTTATTTGTTGTTCTCAAATAAGTCTTGCATCGTCCTTTTAGTCCTTTGTAGGCCAAAAACACAATAACATTGCCAGTCTGTATAGTGTTTGATAACTCAGTAGGAATTTGTATCTCAAGATGTAATATAATGTTTAGGATGTTAAAGATGGATATAGTAAATAAAATATCTAATCTCGATGTTCTGGACTCTTATCTGTATCCACCCTGAATATAACGGCCCTTTGTCTTAAACCAGGAAATGAACCACTAAATAACCAGGAAACCAGGAAATTCTATAATCAAGAACTAATCAAGTAGTAATACACGTTTGTACATTACAGTGACTTATATTTATTTATTTTTAATTTCCTTGAACTTGGACTAATCTTTATAATTGTAGTATTTTAAGTAACTGGAAATATTAATAATAACTATTAGAGTTATTCTTAATAGCCCGAAACAAGCGGAAAAATAATACAAAATTAATCAAATCTGCACAACAAAGCAATTGTTATTGGTTCAGCATATAATCACTATTAAATCTTATTCTAATCTTTTAAAACTGGAGTTGATTAAAGTTGATAGTTACTGCTGTAAATGCATAGCATTCATAAGAGCTGAGCATGCGACCAAAGCTGATTTTAGGACTGATGTCGGGAAAGTAAGGATAGTGAAGAAAATGAGGAGCTCCCTTTGGGCCAGAGACCCACCCAAACAGGCCCACGTTCCTACACATCATAAGCATATTGTAAAAACAGTCTACAGTAGGTAATTTTACTAATACTTTGAATCATTTGAATGTGTTACCCAATCATCTCTGTTCCCTAAAAGTTGTTCCATATTGGTACCAAGCCAGATATTCACGGGCAAATTAGGAGTTCGACCAAACTTTCCTCTTTCTAGCAGGTGGAAGGGTTCTAAGCAGATTTTGAAAGGTTTTATTGAACCTTTCGCACTGGCCATTACCTGGGGATAATAAGGAATTGTCAGAGATCGATATGTCTGCTTTAAAACACCTCCCCAGATCAGAGTGGATCCTTTGTGGAACACCATATTTCTTAAATCCACTGTCACTAAAGCTTTAGCCACTGTGACTCACTGTGAATGGCTACAAAACAGTAAAATCCATCGCATTTATTTTGAAGGTTTTTGACGCCATCAAACTCCCCATTTCAGTAATGACACGTGGTGATGGGTCTTAGCTACATTCCACCTCTCAAACTTCTTACAGTAATCTTCTATGTCCTGATGCTTCTCTTTCAGCTTATCCCATTGTCTCACTAGCTCCAAAATCCCTCCATCCGTCATAGCCCTCTCAGCTCCACTAGGCTTTACCCCTTGCAACCAATATCTCCAAAAAGGTAGAAATACTGGGTCTGCTTTTTGTTGAGCTGCCAGAAAGCTAATAGAATACGCAGGGAAAGCACACACTCATTAACAAAAGCTGGCGCCCTGGCCACATTTGCACTCCCACGTTATTTCTTTCCAATGACTCTACAGACATTTGTGCTTCCCGGAAAAGTGAGTCAGCATTAGCATTCGGACTGCCTGGCATATACTGAATATCAAAATCGAGCCAAGCCAATTCTGAAGCACACCTCTGTTAAATCGCCCCAAGCCTAGCCGTCTTTAAATGACTCAATGGATTATTCTCAGTAAAAACTACAAACTTATGGCCAAGTAAATATTCCCGAAATTTATCTGTAACAGCCCACTTCAGGGCTAACAGTTCCAGTTTCACGGCACTATAATTTCCATAGGCCTCCTTCCCTGTCCCCCCATCCTGAGATTGTACCGCACCCATACCCTCACCTTCACAGATCTTCACACTTTTCATTTCAGGACTATGCAAATAAGAGGCCAGAATTTTTTTTTTACCTATATGAGAAATGGTAGCAGGCAAAGCATGCACCGGAGCAGCAGCCTGTGAAAATGTTTTACAAAATGTCTATAATATCCAGCAAAACCAAGGAAAGACGTCATCTCTATTTTTAGGGTGTGGCCATTCTGCCACGGCCCGAACTTTCTCTGGATCTGTAGACACACCCTTTGAGGAAATGACATGCCCCAGATATACGACTTGACGCTGAAGGAAGGCACACTTACTCCACCTAACTTTAAGGCCACACTTTTGAAAACAAGACAAGACAACACCAGTTCAGGTTTAAAGAAATGCTGTTTAAACCACATAGAAAACACTACAACATCATCCAAATAAAGTATATATAAATAAATAAACAGTGACCGAAAATATTGGCCCCCAAAAATTTTCTTTTCGAGTTTTCCATTTCAACTGTCCAATCAACACAGCCTAAGGGCGTCATTCTTCATTTTCACTATCACCAGAGGTGAGCAATATGTATGCAGCTCTAAAGTTTTATCAAAGTTCTATCAAAGGAACCAACATTAACATCTGGCACCATTAATTGCCCCCCCCTTCAACCCATACATAAACAAAGGTTACAGAAAGGTTAGCAGGCAATGCCCCTTCATCTAATCCCAAACCTTCCACTAAAGCACCATAACCCTTGTCAATGCTCTCTGAAAACCAGTTGCTGGGACCAGGCACATACAGTGAGGAAAATAAGTATTTGAATACCCTGCGACTTTGCAAGTTCTCCCACTTAGAAATCATGGAGGGGTCTGAAATGTTCATCTAATGTACATGTCCACTGTAAGAGACATAATCTAAAAAAAAAATCCGGAAATCACAATGTATGATTTTTTAATAATTTATTTGTGTGTTACTGCTGCAAATAAGTATTTGAACACATGTGAACATCAGTGTTAATATTGGTACAGTAGCCTTTGTTGGCAATGACGTTTTTCCGTAGTTTTTCACCAGGTCTGCACACACTGCAGCAGGGATTTTGGCCCATTCCTCCACACAGATCTTCTCCAGATCAGCCAGGTTTCTGGGCTGTCACTGAGAAACACAGAGTTTGAGCTCCCTCCGAAGATTTTCTATAGGGTTTAGGTCTGGAGACTGTCTAGGCCACTCCAGAACCTTGATATGCTTCTTACAGAGCCACTCCTTGGTTATCCTGGCTGTGTGCTTTGGGTCATTGTCATGTTGGAAGACCCAGCCACGACCCATCTTCAATGCTCTAACTGAGGGAAGGAGGTTGTTCCCCAAAATCTCGCAATACACGGCCCCGGTCATCCTCTCCTTAATACAGTGCAGTCGTCCTGTCCCATGTGCAGAAAAACACCCCCAAAGCATAATGCTTCCACCCCCATGCTTCACAGTAGGGATGGTGTTTTTGGGATGGTACTCATCATTCTTCGTTCTCCAAACACGGCGAGTGGAATTAAGACCATCTGACCACAGAACTTTCTCCCATGACTCCTCTGGATCATCCAAATGGTCATGGGCAAACTTAAGACGGGCCTGGACGTGTGCTGATTTAGACAGGGGAACCTTCCGTGCCCTGCATGACTTTAAACTACGACGTCTTAGTGTGTTACCCACAGTAACCTTGGAAACAGTGGTGCCAGCTCTCTTCAGGTCACTGACCAGCTCCTCCCGTGTAGTTCTGGGCTGATTCCTCACCTTTCTTAGGATCAATGATACGCCACGAGGTGATCTTGCGTAGAGCCCCAGTCCGAGGGAGATTGACAGTCATGTTTAGCTTCTTCCATTTTCTAATAATTGCTCCAACAGTTGGTTTTTTTCACAAAGCTGCTTGGCAATTGCCCCGTAGTCCTTTCCAGCCTTGTCGAGGCCAACAATTTTGCCTCTGGTGTCTTTGGACAGCTCTTTGGTCTTAGCCATGTTAGTAGTTGGAGTCTTACTGATTGTGTGGGGTGGACAGGTGTCTTTATGCAGCTAACGACCTCAAACAGGTGCTTCTAATTTAGAATAATAAGTGGAGTGGAGGTGGAGTTTTTAGAGGCGGACTAACAGGTCTTTGAGGGCCAGAATTTTTGCTGATTGGCAGGTGTTCAAATACTTATTTGCAGCAGTAACACACAAATAAATTATTAAAAAATCATACATAGTGATTTCCGGATTTTTTTTTAGGTTATGTCTCTCACAGTGGACATGCACCTAAGATGAAAATCTCAGACCCCTCTATGATTTCTAAGTGGTAGAACTTGCAAAGTCGCAGGGTGTTCAAATACTTATTTTCCTCACTGTAGATCCTGCAGGTACCACAACAGCAGATGCAATTTTGGGGTCAATAGTATCAAATGCAGCACTGAGATCTAACAGTAGTAGAGTCAGTTAGTCCTATTCTCCCCTGACTCCCACTGGTTGCCATCATTTATTTATGGCTTTAATCTGTTCATTCCTTTTTTTATATAGAAAAAATAGTATTTGTTGTTTTCAGAACATGTTGCATTGTGGAGGTGATTGCTATAGAGACATACCTCTGAGGCTTGTGCAAAGAAAATCCCAAAGAGGTAAGCCTTAAAGGGTGGCCAAGAACCATATTACAGCTCCTTCAACACCTGATTTCGACAATCAATTTATATCAATACACATTAATTGATATTTATTGTTATTTTGTTATTATTGTATTTTATTATATAAAATCATGCTTTATGGATGATTTATAGCACCTATAACATATATAGATTTAAGTGGGTTACCAACCTCTAGGCAATGCTGATATAACTTCTTCACATTCAGCTAAAAGAAAATTCCACTACTAAAGCAGGAGATGAACCTAGAAGAAACTTTAAAAAGTCCTAGGACTAGGCAGGTGCCAAAACGTCCATAAAAAGCTAGGCGAAGCACCCTATTGATTGCTCTTCACACACAAGGGTGCCCCTTCCTGCAATAAATTATGATGACCCTATACAGCAGGTATATTTAATTTTGTGTCCTTGTAGTGGAAAAAGCCTAATCCAAGATAAGATGCCCAATGAAAAAACACCCTCTATGCTGTTCCTACATGAGTCTCCCCAAAGGTGTCCTAATTAAAATGGGATGCAGTGTTGAATAAATTTCTGGTGAGAAAACATAATTAATTGCTCAATCAGGTGCTCCTGTAATGCCCCCTAGTAGATACATTTGCTGCAGTGCTGTAAAGCATCCCCACATATATGAGAATGTTTCCTAATGGATGCCCCTCTGATGAAGAAAATGTGATAAACTTCACAATGGGATACATCTGACTTTCCCTACAGTTTCCTCTGTGAAGTGACTTTTTAGCTGGCCCTCCAAATTAGAAAGTATGTTACAATGAAGAGGAAAAACCGGAAGAAAATGAGATGTAGTGCCGAAAAGTCTCCTCTACAACGTGCCCTCTGGGGCTGCTTTCTTAAAGTGACCCTTAATGACTACTAAGAACTACAGTGCTTCAAAGATCAGACATAGGATGTATTGGAATCTCAAAGACTAGAATTAAACATCATGTGTGGTTGGAGAGGTAGTATGACACCAAGTCTGTTTGCTGTCACAGTACTGTAAACTTTTCTATAATATATATATACACTGTTACTAACACTGTAATGATGCTCCATTATATTTGTGAAGATTTGTATTGACAAGACAAATAACAGTCAGTCAATGTTTATTAAAAATAATTTTAATATCATTTGTTTAAGGTGTTCAAGGTAAGAATGTTTTGCATATTGAATAATTTTTTAACCACCGCCACCATCATTTAAAGCTAAAATACAACCCACAGCAGTGTTTATTCCCATAAATATATGTTTAGATCTAAATGACAAATGGTATTTCCTCAAAAGAAATTCTCACAAAGCTGTAACCCTACAATTCTCTTCAAATGCCATGCAATGTATTGTTTCAATGTTATACTATTTCCCAATATCCTATACCCTATACACAATAGCCTACCTCAATGTTTCTATGATTTAATAATGATAACAATTCAGGTAAAATATTAATTTAAAAAAAACATTAAATAATAATTTGAGCTGTGGTAAAGGGTATTTTGTTATATTAAGAGAATTGTTTGTTTTCTGTTGTATGAAGACCCTCCTTTGTTTGAGCCATACCTACGTGGTGTCTCTTTTGTTTGCCATTTACCCGCCTTTTTCATCTTTTGTTGTTAAGGTGTAGCTCAGTTTGTGTCGTGGTGCAGTGGCAGAGCACAGGTTTCTCGTACGACAGGTCAGGGGTTTGATCCCCACTCTACACAAACATAGTCTCCACCATTCTCTCTCTGCTCAATTCAAAGAGAGAGTGAGCTTTACCTATTGCAATAATTCTAAAAGAAACAAAGTCCTCCTTAAACCCCCACTACTACAGTAATGGACAGGTTAGGCTGGCCCTGTGTCCCTGCACTTGGGTCCTCCCCACAGAGCCATCCCGTGACAGAAAGAGGATAACAAAGTTCTTAATAACCTGGAAGAGGCTAAAGAAAGAAAACAGAGTTAAGTAATCTATAAAGATCAATCAAATCTGGACTACCAAGCAATTGTTCAGTAATCAAAATCACTATCAAATCTGTTTCCTATCTTCCAAAATACATCATCAAGGAACACTAGACTCAAAGTTATAGTTAGTGATGTCTATGCCCTGCTTAGAGCGTAGCATTTATAGTAGGGGGGCAGGCGACCAAAGCTGGATAAGGCAGGAGTGATGTCAATTTCTTCCGGTGGCAGAGTGGCCCTGAAAGTGAAGCGTTGTAGAAGGGAGGTAAAGAAGATGAAGAGCTCCACTCGGGCCAGAGCCTCACCCATACAGGCCCGCTTTCCTAAACAACATACAGATACCAGTTTTATTATACATTAAGTAAAGGTTTAGACTATTTCACAATGACAAAAACAATGTTTTTATCTCACATAAACAAGTTAATGTAATTAGGCATAAACATAGAATTGAATTAATGTGCTTTAAATTGCTTTTTTCTCTTGAGGCACATTCCTGGTAAATATATATGCTTGACTCCATGCAGCGTTTGTGGCTTCTCTGTTTTCCTGAGTCCTGATGAGTGTAGTTTTATGATTGTTGTGGAGCCATACTGTGGGGTTACTGTGTTCCTAAGCCAACTGTTAACTCTCTTGCCTTCTTAAACTTAAAGTCTTTCCTGATTGGTGGTGGTTGATGTAAGTGACGAGAAGATTTATAGAGCTTTTTGCTGAACTTGTCAGCAAAAATTTGAACTTGTCTGCATTTTTATTCTAGAATACTGAAGGTTAACTCCCATATTGCATTTTTAAATTTGTAAACTGGTTTTTGTGTTCAAAGGCTATTAAATGTTTAATTTCCACAGTGACGTATGATAAATTTACTTTCATTGGGTACTGTAACTTTGCACCCATGAGCCATTTTTGTTTATGGGTGCTTGTCTATACAAAGCACTTATGAGGCCTTTAATGGCTCAAAGGTCACATATTTAACAGTAGTTTTCCAGTCTTGCACTTCTCTGGTTTTACTAAATCTTTTCACAATATTATATTGACCACATGTAAAAGACCTAAATTCTTTGTCATTGTAAGGGTCCGAGCTGTACCGCCTGCAGCCAGCAGGGGGCGGCAGAAGCAGCACCGTTCTGGGGGAACTACAGCCCGGAACTCCAAACCCCAGAATGCCCCAGCCTGATCAGGCCAACAAGCAGCACCTGGGGCGTCAGCAATATAAGCCCCCAACACACAAACACCGTTGCTACACCTTTGTAGAGGGGTAGCCGGTATGGTACTAGAGATAAAGAAATGAAAAGAGAAAAAAAAAAAAACAAAAAACAGAAAAAGAAAAAGCGAAAAAACAAGAAAAGAGAGAACAAGAAAAAAGAAAAGAGAGAACAAGAAAAGACAAAAAGAGCAAAGTAAAAATAAATAAACAAACAAAAAAATAAATATTTGAAAAAAATATGACAGCATGGCAGTGAACAAGAATTCCCCTTTAGGTTAAATCCTTTACCGTTTATTTCTGTTCTTATACAAGCTTCTCCTTTTGTTTGAATACGCTGCCCTGGCATTTCCTTTGTTTGTTTTTTCCCGCTGTTTCTCCCTCTCACCCACTAAACCTCATCCTGACTGGCCTCACGTGTGCTGTCGTGTAGCGCAGTGGTAACACGCGGGGTTATCACTACGAAGGTCGGGGGTTATATCCCCGCCTAAATCCTTACAGTTCATCTATACGGTTCACTTCTCACACACACAGTTTCACGTGCAGCCACATCCAGGAAGTCCGTTTGCTTGCAATTTAACATTTACATAGCCGCAAACGGATTCCTGCCCTGCGCTTGGGTTCACACCCCCAACCGCACCATGACAGTCATCTTTTTAAAAATGTTTGACAAATTACACAAAGTGGTGATACGCAGCCCATCTTTTCAAAGACTTGACTTTTAGGTATGTTTCAGACATCAAACTCAAAATTCGTTAACAGTTACCCCAGTCCAAATAAGGATACAACTCCAAGTCCAAGACAAGCCAGAGAAAGTAAACTGATCAGATGTTTAGCATTTATTTATGTTGTCCTAAGATTGACTGCCTTTTGTGTAAAACCTAAAACCACCTTTGTAATCTACTATGGATTCTATACCATGGTTTAATACCTTACAGTGCAGTTATAGTGCCTGTATGGTTATAGAGCGTTTGCTAAAAGGCTACCTATAGTGTATGCCAAAAGCTGAGTGATATACCTCAGTAACTAAAGATATACGAGCACTAAACCCACAGACTAGCTACAATAAAGGATCTGGGAATGAAAGATGAGGTAGCATATCTAGATGAGGGAGAATTACTCCAGTCTATTGCTTTAGAGTATACCCTCTTTTGACTGCGAGTTTGTATTACTACACACCACCAATAAAGCTAACGTTGTTGGCCATGTCTATAGAAATGGATAAAACACACATTATTCTAATTTTATTTACTTTGGACTCCCAAAGAATGTGTTGCAAAAGGCCTAAACTCAACCATGTATAACCAAGTCCTTCATAAACTGGGCCAGGTGTTATAGAAAGAGAATAAACAAATGTTTAATCTTCAGCGTTGGAAAGCTTAAGTGATTTTCCCTTTTGAGGTCTTTGCTACTTGTAGAAAATTGATACAGATCATAGTTTTTAGCTCACCTATCCCAAACACAACAAATGCATCATTTTTCTTGAATCGTCCCTCATCATCCAAGAAGTTCTCTGGGTCAAAATGGTCTGGGTTCTTCCACAGTTCAGAGTCAATAAGCACAGAAGACAGAAAAGGAAGAACAACGGTTCCCTGAAGAAACAACATAATGAAGTCTAACAAATACACTTAATGATTTGTTGGTTCAATAATCTCTGTATTTAAACTCAGCATGCAGTACAAATAGTCAAGGTACCTCCGGAATTAAATAGTTTTTAAATTCAGTGTCGCAAAGCACTTTATGTGGAATAGAAGTTGGGGCGAGGTCCAATATGCGCTGAACCTCATGGATGACTGCATTTGTGTATGGCATGTTTTGCCTGTCATCAGTAGAGGGACACCGGTGTGGCCCCACCACCTCATCGATCTCCTTTTGGACTCGTGCTATAAATAATGACAGGGAGAATATTAACACCATCTCATGCTATGTCTGTATTCATATCTGATCACATATGTATATTAATTTTGTATTTTTAAACTCGCCACACATTCTTTCACATTCATTAGGGACAAGACCGTTTTCTTTTGTAGCTTTGAAATGAGGGCAGAATGTGTCCTGGATGCTGCATTAAATTAGAAGTAAAATACATTTTAGAAATCACTGTTTTTTTTATCTATATTTTCTATAGGTTTGGGCTGCAAAAAATATGCACCTTGAAAGTAAATGTGCAATATAGTTTTAGAAATGTCAACCTGTTTTATTCTAGCTGCAATGTATTATTTCTATATCCACAGTTCCTTAATGTTTGGGTAACAAGGGCTTAGCTATAATGTCACTGTACAGGGCACCATGCCCCATATATATATATATATATATATATATATATGTATATATATATATATATATATATATATATATATATATATATATATATATTATAATTTGAAAGAAGCACTTAAGCTATCAATGACCCCAACTTTGACTTTCAAAATGATCAGTTTAACCATGTAAATGAGCACCAAACTAAATTCAGTTTTTCTTTGGACATTCAGAGAAATGTCATTACCATCTCTGGTCTGTTTTAACTATGGCATTTTGTGCTGTTAAAAACTGATGTTATTTTACACCTTGGACATCTGGATGCTTCATCATGAGCAGTAAGCTGTAACGAAGGGTGGAGGAAGTGGTTTCAGTGCCAGCACTAAGCATGCCCCACAACGTGCTCAGGAGATTGTCATAGTTAAATTCTGTGTTAGGATTGTGTTTCTCCTGCAAAACACACAAACTCATAGTCATTATGCGTTAATTATAGGAAACCTGACTACCGCAGACATTCAATGCAACATTTTTGCTCTCTAGTAAATAGAAGAGTTAATGATTAAAAAAAAGATTTGCATGGAATTGTGTCTTTAATTTCTGTTTTATCTGGCATGGAAATATATTAATTAGACATCTAACAAAACAAGCAAACATTGTTTAGCTGTCTTTCCATGGCTATTTTTGTTACAACACTTGCTTTATACCAATGTTTTGGATAGGCCGAGCACTCAAAAGCACATGGACTTTACCTCCTCCCTTTGTGTAAGAAAGGCCTCAATGTAGTCCTTTGGTGGTGAGGAAGCATCCAGTGTTTTTTCCCGTGCCTCTACCTCATGTTTAAGAAGAGCTCTGACCTCCTCCACTATAGCAAACAAGTCATGATGCCGCCCAGAAAAGATTCCAACTATTCTGGGAAAAATGTTATAGGCCTGTAGGAGAGAGAACGAAAGTACTAATATATTGTAGATAGAGGGGGTTGAGATGATGTAAAGCTGTATGGTTAGTAAATTGCATTCTATTATTAATGTGAGTACTCAATGTTCTAATGACATTACACCGTCAGTGGTGGAATGAATATCCTATACTACTTTGCCTACTGCAGAGGTTGAGTTTATAGCTTTCCTGTGGTTGCTTTGGATTATGAAACTTGCTTTAAATGCTTTATTTACTCACAGATAAAATGTCACTTACATCTTCACCAGAAGGAAAGATGACTCTGATACTGTGATTCAACGTCCTTGTACTAAAGGGAATGTCACAAAGCAAGAGCTGGTACTAATTTGCCTACTTGATTGGGATTCACAGCACTTGCACCTGAGGTAGCCCTGAGCTCTTCTGCCCGTCATGCTTAAAATGGATAAAACTACCTTCTGATGACCTTTTTTGTTAAGCTGTGTCTATTTTGACCTTTTTACCTGTAATAATATTTTGGTCTGCCCTTTATTTAAATCTTCTTTGTCAGTGTTGCCCTAAATAACATTAAAAGGGTGTGTAATACAATCTTCTGGACAGAAAAGTGCAAATTAAAAAGCATAAACACTAAGAACATGCAAATTACATATGTAAACTGAGAACCTGAGAAAAAAATTTGAATCTTTGAGAGTAGACCAGTTAAACAGGTTTATGTTGAAATATCTATAGACAAATACAATACCTGTCCAAGAGGACTGTTTAAAACACTGAAGTAGGTGTCAATAGCTCTTAGAAAAAGCTTCAACTGAGGATCACCATGTTTAAATCTTTGGCCAAGCATAACCGTGCAGATCACACTACACACAGCTTCAGACAACAGCTCACTGGGATTGAAAGCAGAGTCTAAAAAGGAAATAAACATTGTTCTGAATTACTTTTGACAAGATCAGGTAAATATGGTAGAAGCTGTTCATTTTACGATTGCATACTTAACTTTGCTGAACTGTGAAAAATATTATTTTATTACTAGTAACGAACACTCAAACAGTTTTACATTTGTGTTCTGTTCAGTTGATATAGAGTTAAAAACTATTAAAACAAGAAACATAGACTTACCCTAAATAGATCAATTACATAAATGGGCTTATTAGTAGCTAATAATTTCCATTTAAGTCTGGTGTGATTGTTGTCTTCTTAGAAAACCACCTGCAGAGGTTTCCTTGCTACTATCATGAGTTCACTGAAAGGGCTGAGCGGTCCTCTAAAGTAAATTATGTTAATAATTACTACATTATTAATATTATTACAATACATTTCTTGACCATTTGCTATAGTCTCAACAGTAAGAGGATTTTTTTGCAAATTACAGACAACTGTAGTGTTGTACCTCCAAAAGTACTGACAGTTTGTATCAGATGCCTGGCCTCTTCTTTCACGTTATCTTCAATGCTTCGTCGACCCATCCCAAAGTTTTTCAGGGTTGTGAGACTGAACCTGCGCAATTGCTTCCACCTCTCCCCACTGCTGACCAAAAGACCTGAAAAGCAGAGAAAACATGGACTACTCTGATCTCAGTGTCTCCATATATATATATATATATATATATATATATATATATATATATATATATATATATATATATATATATATATATATATATATATATATATATATATATATATATATATATATATATATATATACATATATACAGTGGGGTGCGAAAGTTTGGGCAGCCTTGTTAATTTTCCTGATTTACCTTTATAAAGCATTGATTGTTTGGATAAAAAAATTCTGTTAAATATATCATATAGGGGACAAACACACTGATATTTGAGAAGTGAAATGAAGTTTATATGATTTACAGAAAGTGTGCAATAATTGTCTAAACAAAATTAGGCAGGTGCATAAATTTGGGCACCAAAAAAAAAAAACATAACCCAATATTTAGTAGATCCTCCTTTCGCAGAAATAACAGCCTCTAAATGCTTCCTATAGCTTCTAATGAGAGTCTGGATTGTGGCTGAAGGTATTTTAGACCATTCTTCCTTACAAAACATCTCTAGTTCATTCAGGTTTGATGGTTTCCGAGCATGGACAGCTCTTTTTAAGTGACACCACAGATGTTCAATAATATTCAGGTCTGGGGACTGAGATGGCCATTCCAGAACATTGTACTTGTTCCTCTGCATGAATGCATTAGTAGATTTTGAGCAGTGTTTAGGGTCGTTGTCTTGTTGGAAGACTTTCGCACCCCACTGTATGTGTGTGTGTGTATTATAAACAAGATAATTGTATCAAACTGTATAGGCTCCAAACAATTGCACAATTGTGGTTCACATTTACTGACATTTCAAATTGATAATAAAGTTGTTAAGATCTGATGTTGTTTGCTCTCTATTGAATAAACTTACCATATCCATTGGTGACCTTCATTAATTGAGGATAGTTTGACCTTCCACTAAACTGTTCACCCATTTCAATCATGGAGTCCTTTAAGGCTTGATATCCAGAGATCACCACAACTGGTGTGTTGGCAAACCAGATGGTGAAAATACATCCATACCTTTTACTTAGCTGATGGAGAAAAGGGAAAGATTACTAGAGCTCTGACAATAACTGCATTATCACAATACTGTGGTCAGGACTGCAGGGTTGAGCACACATTATCTACCATGGCTTTTTGTGGTCTGGCTTAAAACACAACAAAGTAATGAGTAAATAAGAGGCACCCTGTGACGTGCTGAGAAATGGGACAGTGCTACAGAGTCACTGAGAACCAGTATGTTGTTGCTCCTGACTTGCGAATTAAAGAGTGCTTGTTATACACAACATTCTCACTGAAATGCATTCACTCCCCTAAGTGCTGTGCCAACTACAAAAGTCTGTGGTTCATTAAACAGTTACTGCGAGACTCCTTGATTGCCTTATGGTTTTATGCTGTTTATGGTGGAAAGAAAGGTAAGGATTAATTGTTAGTAACACAGAAAAATAACTAAAATGGCAAGGGTATTATCCATATGTCTGTATGAAGTGTGTGCATGTAAAGTACTTTAAAAACTGTGGTTTTGAATGTTGGGAGGCTGCTGAACCAGTTTAAATTAGCTTTAAGCATAAAAGTAGCTCAACGATAGCTTCAAACAACACACAATACAACTGATATCAGTTTTTACTCAGTCACTCATATTTACACTATCATATGTAATTTTAGTATCAGTTAGGTGAAACAAAACATTGGCCTGCTAACTATAACTTTATAGTTTCAAACACCATGGAACAGGCTCGATTTCGACTTTATCACTCGCTGATTTCATGCTGTCAAACAGCCGTGTGTGTGTGTGTGTGTGTGTGTGCATATAGAATTTAGTTGGGATATTATTGTGAGTTTGCAGAGATTTTATTCACATGTTGGGAAATGAGTAAGCTACCCAGGTACTGGGACTGTTGGATGTCTTCCTAACAAGGTTTTATTGATAAGTGGAACAGCCCCATCACTGAGTTGCATTATGGACCCAATAGCCAATGGCACTATGTCTGTAGAAGCAGTGTGCATGCATAGGTGATTGGTTTTATACACCTGTGGCCATGGAAGTGTTTGGAACACATGAATTCAATTATTTGGATGAGTGAGTGATATAGTGTGTGTTCCCCTAACTAGTAATGTCAATTAAAAATTTAGTAAAAAGTGAGGCTCAAATCATCATGTGAAGCGTTAAGTCATGATGAACCAGCGAGTCTAGTTGGTTTATGTAAGAGACAAGGGCAGAGGCTGTTGGACGCTCTGCTCAGGCCTTGAAATACTTGCACTTGAAGTTGGCGTTACCAGTTGGCCCGCTCCCAGGCAGGTTGTGAGTACCATTGATTGTGGGTGGAATGGTTTGTATGTACTTCATAAAGCAGGTGTCACGGTGGGGTTGGGTTTGGACCCAAACGCAGGGCGGGAATCCGTTAGGATTATAAAGGATTATAAAGGTTTATACTGCAAGCAAACAGATTTCCTGGATGTGGATGCACGTGAAACTATGTGTGTGAGAAGTGTAGTGCTTTGGTGAAAAGTGTTTAGTTGAGTAGGTTTAGGCAGTTTTGATCGACCCCCCGACCTTCGGAGTGGTAACCCCACGTGCCAGTCAGGATGGGGTTTTGTGAGGGAGAGGGAGAAACGGCGGGAAAAAAAACAAAAACAGAAATAAACAGGAGAGGGTTTAACAAAGAGGAATTGTTGTTTACTGCATGCAGAGTGGCGCACGCTCTCTACTCTGCGTAGTTATTTTAATCTTTTTAAAGCACTTGCTGCTCTTCTCTTTTCCTTTTTCTCTTTCTCTTTCTCGTTTCTTTTTCTCTCTGCCTCTCCCATACCAGCTACCCCTCTACAAAGGTGTAGCAGAGGTGTTTGCGTGGTGGGGACTTATGTGGCTGACGCCTCAGGTGCAGCTTGTTGGCTTAATCAGCCCGGGGCATTCTGGGGTTTGGAGTTCCGGGCTGTAGTTTCCCCAGAACGGCACTGCTGCTGCCGGCCTCTGCTTACACTTACAGCAGGAGGTAGTCATTGTGAAGGATAAACTTGCTGTGTTGCTTGGATCTCTCTGTCGCTTCTGATGCCTAGTTTGGTTCACATTCATCAGGCCAAAGCAGAGGATGCAATCAACATGGGACTGAAGTACATCCTCCTACATTTTGACTGCTGAAGTCTGCAAAGGAAAATACCCTCATTGACTTGACAAGTCGAACAGTTGGTTCTCTAGCTCAATGAGAACAATCTAGAACTGGACATGCTGAAAACCGTGTCAATGACTTTAGGATACACCCTTCAACACTGATCCCCCTCACAATATCCAGCAGTTCTGTGTCAACTGTGGACACTTTCAAGTTTCTGGATGCTATCATTTCCCGAGACCTGATGTGGCAGACCAACGTAAACTTCACAGTACAGGACCGGAACAGACTACAAGGGACCGTAAGGATAGCTGCAAAGTCCTGCCCTCCAGGACTTGTTCTGTTCAAGAACCAGGAAATGGGCAGGGAAAATCATTACAGATCTGTCTACTTATATAACTACATATTCCAATTCTTCCCCTCTGACAGGCGCTACCAGACCCTGCACACAGACCACCAGATACAGAAACAGTTTCTTTCCTCAGGCCATCACCTTCATACACAGCTAAACAGTAACATATCTGCTGGACAATAGTTACTCCTGTTCTTACATAGTGTTCAACGGTTTCACTCACAGCCAGATTATGCAAAACAATTTCTTCCTCATACATGTATACTAATAATGTTGCACTACCTCAACACTAGTGCCTTAAACTGTAAGGGGTCAGTCCATGGCACTGGGCAGTGCAGCGCTGGGTATTTTAAGTTTATCCTGCTGCAGTATATTAATGAAAAGACTTAATCTGTTGGTGGTGGTGTTTTTATTATCGTTATTATTATTATTATTATTATTATTATTATTATTGAAGAATAATGTTAATAAACTGTGATGAATTTTTGTTTTAAATCACTCATCACCCAAATTAAAAGAACTTGCCATGTTTTTTTAAATAACAAATCCGAACACCATAGAACAGATTTAATATTACTTTTCTGACTTCATGTTCTCATATTTTAATTATTATTATTTATTATTATAATCTTGTCAGAGCTTTAATTGAACATGCTCAACATGTGGTGAGTAGAGCTGTTATTACGCTGGCTAAGCTAATTACTAATGCTAATCATCCACATTCTCTTAGTTTGCAGTCCTGTATAGTATTTAGCAAATGTTGCTTTTTACAAGGGGCTCACTAAAGTGTATTAATTTAGTAACATTGTGTTCCAGGAGTTATGTAGCCCCCTATTATGATTGGGGTTATATAGGCTCTGTCTATTTAGAGTGTTAAAATATTTGATGATTGGCATCATTTTAAAAAAGAAATTGATACCTGATACCCGAAACCTGAAACCTGAAACCTGATACGTGATACCTGAGACCTGATACATAAACGTGGGTAACAATCTCTAATTATTTTATAAACTACTCTTGGGCTTTAAATACCATACAAAGAAAAAGTTTACAAAAATCTAGCTGTCTGAATTCACTTTGTTTCAAGGTCAAAGTCATGATCATTCTCAACCAAAGAGAGCAGCAACAACCAAATCTAAGACATGGGAGTGTTATTTAATGCACCTGTCTTTAGGTCTTAAAGACACCTCTGGAATTCTAGTCCTCTCTAACTAAACCAAAAGTCAGGAACACTGTTCAAATAAAACAGTAAATGCAGCATGCTGTAGACATATCACTCCTACGTTTTAAGCCATTGCTGTTATGATGAATTATAAGTAGCTTACAACACTTCAATTACATGTTTCAAAACAGAGACATATATTTAATAAATGTGCTGATTCTCTGTTGAGAAACATGGACATGAGGGGAATGTATAAACTGTAGACTGCATACAGGTAAAAAAAAAAAATAACAGTGTGGTACAGACCTCAGCGTAATGTTTATACGGCTCCTCCACACGCAGCTGAAAAAAGTTTCCCACCACTGGAACAGGAGAGGGTCCTGGAGGAAGTCGCTCAAAAGCCAGTCGACGCTTTTTCCCGCGACTCATCCATAAAAACAGCAGTAAAACAGCTGTGGCCATTACTGCAGACAAACAGTATCCCTGAAAAACAGCCATCGCTACAAACTGCAGAAACAGGGGGCAGAACCGTGTAGGTCGATAACAAGACCAAGACAAACGTGTGGAGTACAAGTTTGACGTAGCACATAAAGTTATACCGCTCAATGTGGGCTATGCCCATATTCCTACGTAGAACCACAAAATAAATGAATAAACACGAAAATCTAAAACTGCATTGCGCAACTAGTTGCTTATTTAACTGTGGGGGCGTGATTCGTCTCACCTGGGAAAAAAAACATGTCACGTTTAAAAAAAAAAGTGATCTACAGGTAATGGTTGCTTTTTCTGCTACATGGAACATACAAATGTATGTGGAGACTCTTCTGAGTAGTGGATGTGGCTGCTTCAGCATCACATATTCCTAACAGGTGCAATCAAATTAGGCATACGGTCATGCAGTCTAGACAAACACAGGCAACAGAAAGAGTTGCACTGAGAGACTGTCATACACTATGACCAAATGTTCTTATATATATTAATCTTGTAATATTGTTTATCTTCCTTTTTGTCACGCTTCCGGGTCTTCCCTGCTCCTGTGTTTCTCCGGACTCAACTTCCCAGAGGGCAACGCTCGAAGACGCCACGCCCGCGTCCAATCCGCTCCGGCTGAACTTAATTTACGCCTTCTATTTATACCTCTCCACGCCGCCTCTGCTTTTGCGAAGCTTTGCCAACTTAGTTAGCAATTCTGAGCGATCTATGTATCGATGTAATTTTTCTTTTTCTGGTTTTTGGTCTCTTTTCTGTTTTCGACTACCCTTTTGCCTTATCCTCCTAACTTGGTTGCCTCCGCTGACTGCCTCTTTACGGTTTCGACTTTGCCTGTCCCTACTACGTTTCTAGCCCTACCCCTGTCGCTGATTCTGCTTTGCTGCTTAGTTTGTTAATTCCGTAGTATAATAAACATTCTGCCTTCACCTTTAACTCTGCAAGCGTCGACCCGGAGACTTTTGTCCTGACACTTTTCTTTGTTCATTTTTGGAAGTATGCCTGAAATTCTCAAATGCATGCAATATTTTTACGTCATTCATTTTAATGGTGAAATTCACAAAATAATAAAAGCTACACTGTACAGAATTGTTATAAATATACAGTGTCGTTTGTTCTCCAACACCGCAGATGCTGTAAAACCCTAGATAGATCCTTTCCGCCACCTTCAATGACTTCCACTCGCAGGCATTCCTCTACAGTGTCCACTTCAGTTATGCTGATTCTGACTGAATTCAGACCTCCAGGATCTTAGTCTTTGTGATGTGGAGTTGCAGGTGATTTAGTTTACACTACTCCACAAAACTGTCCACCACACTCCTGTACTTAGCCTCCTGTCCCCTGCTAATACAAGTCACAATGGCCTGATAATATGTGCAGATGGCAGGACTGTGAGCAGTATGTAAAATCTGAAGTGTAGAGTGTAAACAGAAAGAGAAACAGACCCTCTCACTATATACTGCTTTGGAGTTAAAATGTTGGATTTTACTGTAATGATCTGTCCATTGCAAAGTACACCGGGGAAAGTAAGTGTTGTATTTTTGCGGTCTTGAGCAGCCTGTCTCTGAATATCATAAAGAGTTTTTCCTCTTCTGATGTTATCGACCAGTTTAGGTGCAGCAACTCCAGTAACATGTGATACTCACTGTAAGATCCAGTACATGATGGGAAAAATATATTGCTATTTCTTTTAACAATGTAACAATGAAATTTCAACCATGTGCTATTAAAAGCCAACTTGATAATATTTTTTTTATATATTAACAATATTTTTACACACGTCCTATGTATTGAAAAAAAAAACGGCTCTTAGACCGCTGTGGGGCTCACCTTAAGAGCACACACGAGGTGTACATTAGAAATGCAGAAATAAAGTGTATGATTGTAAATAAACAGTATATAACGTATATTTATGATTTTTTTTTTTTTTTACAATGTTGATGTGTATTTCTTATGCAGATGCAATTTTGAACAGAGAAATAAACCTAACATGAGCTGCATTTTATTTTTGGAGTCTAAGAAGAGCCTGAGAGCTCTAAGATTAAGTGGTGGTAACCAAACCGAATCTTAGCCCTAGCCTCTGGTGTGTCAGTGCATGCGGCATCTGGCTTTCCAGTTTCTTCGTGAGGAATCTAGATTGAGCATTAAGTTTGGTTGAACGCGCAGGTGACGATGTTGTTAGAGCTCGGAGGACACTGGTCCAGGCTGGAGTAAGATGGGAAAGGAGCTTGCAGGGGAGTGGTCCAAGCCGGAGTCAGATGTGAGTGGAGCTTGGATTCGATTGGTCCAGACAGGAGTCAGATTTGTGACGTAGCCAGGGAGAAGGAGAAGAAGTAGCATCCACCGTTCAGCCATCCTCTGGTCCCTCTTTCTGTGAGCCAGAAAACAAAGAGTGATCAGAGAGAGAGACAAAGCTCTGGATTTCGTGGCTTGTTATCAGGTATGTCCTTATTTGACCAAACATCGCTTATTCCTGTTTGCAGATGCGAAGCCCGCTTTAGCGGAGAGTGACTGTGCGTTTGTTTCTGCTGCGTGACGGAGCATCCATGTTCTCGTGTTGACACAGAGGCAGGAAGACGGACATGCACGACGCAGAAACGCAGTTCGTTCACCGTAGCGTGGTTCACATTCTTTTCTTGTATAATGATTTTAATTTGCGTTTGGCCTGAGAACCACTGTCGATCCGACTGTCAAATCCAACAGGCTGTTGTGCAAATGTGAACAGACTGGTTTATGGGCGTTTCTCTGCTTGTTAAGTAACCTGCGCGTTTTCATCGCTGCGTGATGTGCTTTACGGTAGCAGCCCATTTAAAATGACTTTCAGGTGTTAATATAAGCTATCCATGGTTTTCCTAAATAGACAATAATGTATTGTATCACAGTCCAGGTGACACACAGAAAGGAAGAATTTTTATTTTTAATGTTTTAATAATAAAAATAAATAAAGCAGCATTTACTTTGAATATGACCAGTATTAGACCACGTTCTCTGTATTATTATTATTATTATTATTATTATTATTATTATTATCGTGTGCAGTCTTGTGAATGACAACAATAATAATTAATTTAATTGATTTCTTCCTTCAGTGTGATGCAACACTCAGAAAGACTAAAAGCTTACAAAGTGCAGAGCAAATGTGGGCCAGTAAAGTGCAGTTTTCTAGTTACTGTATGATCTGGCTTTTTGTTAGCTGGCCTATACGGATGTTATTCTTGATGCAAGGTCTTAGGTAACTGTTAGGGTCTGTTTAATTTTAAAATACAGAGGTCAGAAGTTGTAATTTAACAGCACAAGCTATTCATTATCGCTGATATTCAGCAAAACAAAATTCTGGGAAACCGCAGTGGTTAAATGTTAGTGTGTAGGAACATTTGTCAGTCATTTATGATATACATGCATAAGTGTGTTTGTCTTCTTTATCTCCATTTTCACAAAACCCCAGTATCACTAATTTCTGATATTGCTGATTATATGGTAGGTATAGAATCACAGGGTAACATTCTCTGTTCCAGATGCTGTCTAGAACATTTTTAGTTAACATTATAAAATGCCGCTTTTCTATGTTAAGTGAAAAATAAGTAAACTAATTGTTCTTACTCTATTTAAGCAACACAGCAATTTTTTTTGTCAAACTTTGTCTGTCTTGAATATTTCTCGAGTCCTTGTTTTGTCTTGTCATAGTCGTAATCATTGCATGGGTCAGATTTGGAAAGTACTAGTAGATGGTGTTTAAATCAGTGTCACGTTGTGTAACGTTTTTCAGTGTGAACACTACATGGGCTATTCTACTTATTTCTTTAAGTAATGTTAATAACAACCCTTTTTTCAGATCTGTCCATTAACAGTCAAGAGGTATTTAAGAAGTTTGTGTACTAGGTATTTACTCTCTGTCATTCATGATAGCAGTTTGCAGTCCTGTAAAATGGCGTGGTGGCTTCTTGTAAAGCTTGTGTTTCTTCCCTTCTATGAGAGAGTGCATGACTCACTCACTGTTTCACCAGACTCCAGACTGCAGGCTAAACTTAGTGCCTGCTCAGGGGGACATTTGCAGGGTAGAGGCTCATCTCTACCTCTGGTCCCTGGGGAATCTGGTGGGTACACCAGAAATATTAAAAGCCATTGTGGAATGCTTGATAGAAAATAACTGCTTGAAAGCACTGAAATTTTTTTTCATTCTTTTGTGTTCAGAATTTTTGGGAGGGCCTGAAATCATGTCTGGATGATAGCATGTTAGCATGTTCCTTCTCTTAGCACTAATGCTATAAAATTGCACATTAACACCAGCTAGCGTGAGCGTGAGCCTAAACTGGAGCCAGTGGCCATCTACCACTGACCTATCTGGTGTTAATGCACTATTTTATAGCATTAGTGTGCTAGGAGAAGGAACATGCTAAGGTATGTCCCTCCTCAGTCATTCCTTGCTTTGAGTAGTTGAACCTACTGGTTTTGAAGTTTTTCTGACCCTGGACCAGTCACTTATGAAAAAGGGCTACAGGCTGCTACTTCTCTCTTAGCTTAAACTAGCTACACCTTGTATATGAGAAAACATGATCCATTCTGTTGCAGACTGATAAGAATTAGGTCAATTCTCAAGTAGTTTTGTATCTCTGGTGCCTCTAAAATGGTATGACTGTATAAATTCAATAAATCTGATCGATAGAGAATCTGTTTTTTCTGGGTTGTAGTGGTATGTGACACCTATGTGAGAGAGATGCTCCACTTTTCCTGCAGTTGGTTGTGGTTTCAGGACCTTCAGCATATCAGAGCAGAGAATACTGCTTATTTTTTCACAATTTTGAAAAACATTTTATATACTTATATACCACTTGTTTTTATCATTGATTTGTCAGTTTGGTTTATACCTCTTAAAGTGAACTTCAAATAAAGTATGTTTCCAGCCGCACATTTTTTTTTTCTGTATCGAAAAGTATATCAAAACAAGATACCACTATGCTGAATTCTCAATTTTTAATCATGAAAGCATCACTTTGAAGAACCTTTTTGTAAATGGCATATGTGTAAATACAACCTCTGCAAAGATTATATACCAGTTTAAGTTTTTTATATATATAAAGCCATGCAACCAAGCTTTAAACCTTTTTAGAAATCTTTATTATAAGAGTGTAACCTCTTAAACTGCCCATGACATCATCCAGCTCATCATCCAGCAGATTTTAAGTTAGATTTAAATTTGCAAGCCAAAGAAGTCTGACCGAGCAATAATTGGTTGGAGCAATTATGTGAGCAAATAAAAGACTGGAAAAGTGGTACTTTAAAGCAGATGCTCTCAGATGCTATTAAACCTAGGAGTACATAAAGGTGTAGGTTTTGTCTATTATAAATATAGTAGTGGTTATTTCATTGAGAATATGAGAATTGACACAGATGTAATATCTACTGCATTTTTGCCCTGTTGCTTAAGTATATGTGTAAGCTAAATATTTTCAGTTAAGTTTAAACAGTATGTCATAGATACTAGTAGCTGTTGAAGTATGTATCTGATGTAGCAGAGCATGGCCAGTGTGGTTTTAATATGAAAATTTATTTCATATTTATTTATCTTAGTAATTTGTTATAAGATAAGCATAAGATGGGCTAGCTGCACATGTTCTCTTCCCTCTCCAAAGAACTGATACTGTAGTAAATGTAGAAGTGTTTTCTTTTCTATCATCTGGAATGCCTTTGGTAAATGAGCACTTGTTTCCTTATATTACATATAATATACCCATGTGACATTTCGGTCTCTAAATTAGCAATGAGCATTTACACCAACCTGCTGTGACTCACTGTGTGTTCTATTTGCAGGCCCACATAGAGTAAAATGACTAAAGAAGACACCACTGAGGTAGAGGAGGCTCAGCCCACCTCTGAATTCTCCAGCCCTGTCCATGAGCCCCGCAAGAAACCCATAGTACACCCATCTGCCCAGGCCCCTCTCCCCAAAGACTATGGTGACTGAGACTGTTTTCAGTTCTGCATGAACCCATGATTAGAACAGAAATCTGATAAGTGTAGATTCAGTTTACTTAGAAGTATTTACAAGAGTTGTAAGAAAACATAAAAAGCAGATCAAAATATAAACCTTAAGAGGTCTTGTATTATTATAGTCATTTTACTTCCTATACTTTACAAATTTCTATTACATGTTTTTCTGTAACTACATGATTAAATACAAGAAATAAATACCTTACAGAAGGTAAGAATTTGACTTAGTTTGTAAATTGTATTTATATTCATATCACAGTATGTGCTCTTTTTCATTTTTGACATTAATGCCATTTTCTTTATTTTTACAAAGTGGCAGTGTATGCATAACAATTACAACAATCACCCTCAAATCAATATAATATAGCAGTACTTCAAGTAGTTTTTTACAATGAGCTACGAATTCTGCACCCACGATCTGTAGTTTATAAGATAATTTATGAAAGTATTATTTTACGCAGGCAAGCTTATATATGCTATATTTATAAGGGTAATGGTACATACAGTGGGGTGTGAAAGTTTGGGCAGCGTTGTTAATTTTCCTGATTTACCTTTATAAAGCATTGATTGTTTGGATAAAAAAATGCCGTTAAATATATCATATAGGGGACAAACACAGTGATATTTGAGAAGTGAAATGAAGTTTATATGAATTACAGAAAGTGTGCAATAATTGGTTAAACAAAAGCAGGCAGGTGCATACATTTGGGCACTGTTGTCATTTTATTGATTTCAAAACCTTTAGAACTAATTATTGGAACTCAAATTTGGTTTGGTAAGTTCAGTGACCCTTGACCTCCATACACAGGTGACTCCAATTATGAGAAAGGGTATTTAAGGGGGGCAATTGTAAGTTTTTCTCCTCTTTGCATCTTTTCTGAAGAGTCGCAGCATGGGAGTCTCAAAACAACTTTCAAATCACCTGAAAACAAAGATTGTTCACCATCATGGTTTAGGGGAGGGATACAGAAAGCTATCTCAGAGATTTCAGCTTTCAGTCTCCACTGTGAGAAACATTGTGAGAAAATGGAAGACCACAGGCACAGTTCAAGTCAAGGCTCGAAGTGGCAGACCAAAAAAAAAAATCTCGAATAAACAGAAGCGAAGGATGTTGAGAACAGTCAGAGTCAACCCACAGACCAGCACCAAAGACCTACAACATGATCTTGCTGCTGATGGTGTCACTGTGCATCATTCAACTATTCGGCGCACTTTACACAAGGAGATGCTGTATGGGAGAGTGATGCAGAGGAAGCCTTTTCTCCGCCCACATCACAAATAGAGCCGCTTGAGGTATGCTAAAGCACATTTGGACAAGGTGCTGTGGACTGATGAAACTAAAATAGAGTTATTTGGGCATAACAAGGGCCGTTATGCATGGAGGAAAAAGAACACCGCACTCCAAGAAAAACACCTGCTACCTACAGTAAAATCTGGTGGTGGTTCCATCATGCTGTGGGGCTGTGTGGCCAGTTAAGGGCCTGGGAATCTTGTTAAAGTTGAGGGACGCATGGATTCCAATCAATATCAGCA
The DNA here is from genome assembly GCA_024036415.1 of Prochilodus magdalenae. Lineage (NCBI taxonomy): Eukaryota > Metazoa > Chordata > Actinopteri > Characiformes > Prochilodontidae > Prochilodus > Prochilodus magdalenae. The sequence goes on from JAMWET010002088.1 coordinate 397,422, forward strand.
GATTCTGGAGACCAATGTCCAGAAATCAATTACAAAGCTAAAGCTGCGCCGGGGCTGGATCTTCCAACAAGACAACGACCCTAAACACTGCTCAAAATCTACTAATGCATTCATGCAGAGAAACAAGTACAACGTTCTGGAATGGCCATCTCAGTCCCCTGACCTGAATATTATTAAACATCTGTGGTGTCACTTAAAGAGAGCTGTCCATGCTCGGAAACCATCAAACCTGAATGAACTAGAGATGTTTTGTAAAGAAGAATGGTCTAAAATACCTTTCACAATCCAGACTCTCATTAGAAGCTATAGGAAGCGTTTAGAGGCTGTTATTTCTGCGAAAGGAGGATCTACTAAAGGTTTTTTTTTGGTGCCCAAATTTATGCACCTGCCTACTTTTGTTTAGACAATTATTGCACACTTTCTGTAAATAATATATAAACTTCATTTCACTTTTCAAATATCACTGTGTTTGTCCCATATATGATATATTTAACAGATTTTTTTTTATCCAAACAATCAATGCTTTATAAAGGTAAATCAGGAAAATTAACAAGGCTGCAATCATATTGCCAGGCTTTGTGTGGTATTGATTAAATGTTGAGCATCCACACTAAACAGAACTTCTGTGAATATTTTAGTGACCGATTTTGTAGAAGGCGGTCATATGAAATTGCAACATGCTTTTATTGTGGGTAATGACTTTAACTTTTAAGAGTGATAATGAAGGATATATGTTTATCACAATCTAGCTTTTCCTTTCAATGAGTAGAGTCACTCCACGTAAAGTTCTTTGTCTGTAAAAATCCTGCTGCAGAGTTTGGGTATTCTTAATCTTTCTCATTCACTATTTCAGCTTTTACCTTTTTTGATCCCAATGACCCGGCCTGTTTGGAGATCCTGATGGATCCACGTACCACCATTCCAGAGCTTTTTGCCATCATCCGACAGTGGGTCCCACAAGTGCAGCACAAGATTGATATCATCGGTGAAGAGGTAAGCGTTAACCCATGGCTTTGCAGTAGCGTTTATAATGACATTTCAAGGCAACTATTAACATTACAATGGAAAAGGTGGTAGTATGTAAGTATTATGAGTGTTGAATGAATGAATATACTAGACATCAAAGATTTAACTTTGCAAGCTTTGTTTTAATAAATGCATACTAGGACTTTTAGGCATCTGAGAAACTGACATGGAGCTTTTTCTGGAAAACAAGCATTTATCTCTGACAAAACGCTAACATTAAAAGACATATGTATAAACAAATAAACAATGTGACCTTAACTTGTCACCTTAATGTATTGATTTATCATTGCTGTTGCGTTTAAGGTGTAAAGTACTCTATATTATACTAATACTCTCTATAGTCTTTGTATTACTTTGATTTATAGGTGGGTAATTCAAATACAAAAAAGACTAATCTTATGAATTTTGTTTCAACTGCTGGAATTGGCTAAAACTCAACAACAAAATTGGGCACTTGCAGTGCTTCCAACAATAAAAGAAGCCTTGTGCATATTTAATGCAGTGAAAGGAACATGGCAGCACACAAAAACTCGACAAAAAGATTCTGCTTCTGACACATTTTACTGTGGCCAAAGTGTTGTGCATGCACTGTAGCTCCTCTGCTTAAAGATTTAAATTAGTTTAAGGCATCATCACCAAATACTCAGAAGTGGATTGCTAACGTGATTTATGGTACTGCTGATAGAAAGGTGAAAGGCATTAAATTCTAACATCACACTTATTGCCAAGGTAAATACTTTTCATGGCTGCATAAGACTTGCAGAGTGTCAGATAGTGTCAATAGAAGTTTAATTTTTGACAATGTTCTGGAAGGGATCAAATCCATTTTTTAATGATAAGGTTTGATTTATGCTCCTTGTTTTCATACTGCTAGTGTCAGCAATAGTTTGCCATATGTATCAATTACATGCACCGTTGTGTAGTTGTTGTCTTGTTTTACATAGAGCCAAGGTTCCCTCACAGCAGTAATAAAATAATTAAAATACAGTAAAGCCACAAAAAAGCTGCCTCAGCTTCATCCAGACTTTAATCCAGTGTTTATAAATTAACTATTACCTGAATGATTGTTCTGTGTTTGACTGACAAGGACTGTGGCCTTTTGGCTTCACCTTTGGTAAGGCTCTCTTTAGAGGTATGTATTGATTCAGTGCACAGCTACATTAGGCTTCTGAGAGGATTCAAGTACTGTGTTTTTAGTGTTGTGTGCATAGTAGAACCTTTGTTTTGTGCGGGTGCATATTACACTTAGCTAAGGAGCTGTAACTAACTATTTGATGAATTGCTGAAACATCACACTTTGGTTAAAGGTGCCATGGAATAGAAAACTGTGTTTACACTAACCTTGCAGTAAAAGGACATTTTAGTACATAAAACTGACATACGGTGAACCTCAAATATTGACCAAACTGGTTAATACAGGCTGATTGCAAAATCTAGACCGCTACATAGCAGACTTAATATTTGTGGCAATAAAGGAATAGCAACGAAAACGGTAGACCATGCACAGAAAGTTTACTGTTCTATGCTGTGAAGGCGATGGTGGCACCAACAGCAACTTCACACGTTAGACACTAATAAAACTAAAGTCCCTGACAGCAACCTGTACGTTGTAGCCTTCTGTGATTTTATCGCTGCTGGTTAAAGAAGATCATCTTAAATTGAATGTTTCGTAGTTAGTAACAACTTTTATTTTTTATTTTGTGTTGCTGTCAAGATCAAGGTAACATTAGCTTCTAGCAAGCTTTAAGTAAATAAACAGTAAGATGACTTAGTGTACATTGAAAACCTTTCCTGCCTATGTCTATTTACCTTCATATTATTTATGAACTCACCAAAAACCTTGTTTTATTCATGGGCCAAATCATAGGGTATAAAAGGGCATGAAAAACCACATTGACCAAAATCACATATGCATTTAACATTTTAAACTTTAAATGTGTATTTAACATTTATCATTAATCTTTAAAATCATACAGAAACCATGCTTTCAAGATGGGAATTTATTATTCCTACTATTATTATTCCTAAATATCATTTTTATAAGATTGCAGATGCAGTATAATTAATACATTTGGATTAAAAGCTAATAAAAAGAAGCTTGTACTATTTGTTTTTGTTGCTTTTAAAATGCACATTTGGCTAAGAAGAATAAACCATAAAAATAAATGATCAGTGTATCCCAAGTGAATAGGGATGTACGGCATATCCCCCACTGGCAGTAGGGATTGATGGCTAGGGTAATAATCCTCTCCCATTAGCCTGACTGAAGTCTAAATTGATCCTTACTCTAAATCACTGGATTCTGTAAAATCTGTGATGGGAGCACCTCTTGCTGCTTTCCTAAAGCCAAGAATAAATCCTCTGGCTGCTTTTGTCTTGGTAAGAACAAAGAGATTTACTTGCTGGTAGTGGATAAAAAATGTTTTGTTGTTTTAACTTAAACAAGTCTATAACCTGTCTACCTAAATGCTTTATTTGAAAAATGCATAGAAACACAGTTATATAACAAAGCTGGTAAAGCTAGAATAAGGTTTACTTCATTTAATATACACTGCTCAAAAAAATAAAGGGAACACTTTTTAATCAGAGTATAGCTTAAACTCAGTTCAACTTCAGGGATATTGATCTGGTCAGTTAAGTAGTAGGGAGGTCCGTTAATCAGTTTCAGCTGCTTTGGTGTTAATGAAATTAACAACAGGTGCAGTAGAGGAGCAACAATGAGAAACCCCCCAAAACAGGAATAGTTTAAAGGACGAGGTCATTAACATTTTGTCCCCCTTCATCTTTTCCGACTAGTTTTGCAGTTGACTTGGGTCAGCGTCACTACTAGTACCATGCTGGTGCATGGGGGGCCTGGGTTTCTCCTGGTGCACAACAATGCCCGGCCTTATGTGGCGAGAGTATGCAGGCAGTTCTTGGAGAATGACGGAATTGATACCATTGACCGGCCCACCAGGTCTCCTGACCTAAATCCAATAGAACACCTCTGGGACATTATGTTTCGGTCCATCCGGTCCGCCACCAGGTTGCACTTCAGACTGTCCAGGAGCTCAGTGATGCCCTGGTCCAGATCTGGGAGGAGATCCCCCAAGACACCATCCGTCGTCTCATTCGGAGCATGTGGAGGCCATACAAACTACTGAGTACCATTTTGAGTTGCTGCAGTGGAATTTGGGTTAAATGGACGAGCCTGCTGCATCATTTTCTCGCTTTGATTTTCAGGGTGTCTTTGAATTCAACCCTCTGTAGGGTGATCATTTTCATTTCCATCAAACGATGTGGCATCCTTTCATTCCTAACACATTACCCAGTCTTTATGAGGAAAGATATTCTGCATGATTTTTTTTCCATTTAGATCTGAAGTGTTTTCAAAGTGTTCCCTTTATTTTTTTTGAGAAGTGTATATATGTATATATATCTATGTGTGTATATCGTCGCTGTGCGATGAAAAACACATATCTCCATTTTTGTTGATTTTTACTTTTAGGCAGCTTTTGATCACGAGCTGTTGTTTACATGAGCTGTTGTTTACATAGTTACAACATTTGATGATGAATGAACCAACAGAAATGGCCCCAACCCGCTCGGAAGGACGTCTGGTTCCATTGACTTACATTAAAATCAGATTATGTTTTTGCCCTGTCCTGTAAAGTTACCATTTTGGAGATACTTCTTTTTCTTTGGACAGTGATGATATATATGTGTGAAATTGATTTTCTGACTGATCAGTACAGGGTTAATGACTACCTAAAAGCATTTTTATATACATTTTGTCCTGTTCTGAAATCACATTTTTTTTCTCAGCTACCCCCCACACATGAAATGGCTGCTAATTCTCAGTGGAGGTCTTGTAGAGGCTGGTGGAAATTGGAGTGGAAAGTGAAACAGCAGTATGAATGACTCTGCAAAATCAGCTCCCCCTTTCATCCATTAGACATGCTAATCTTATCTTTCATTATTAGACATGCTGCGGTGACATAAGGACTTATCTTGCCTTATTTGGGGAGATTCTCTTTTACATGTAATTTCATTCTCAACGGTTTTATGTTGGTCAGCAACATTTTTGGTTTATTTTATTGTCTGCTCCTTTTATATCATGTCACTACTTTTAATCTAGAGTGTTGTGCTCTTGTTTAGATTTTAAAACGTGGTTGCCATGTCAATGACCGCGATGGACTGACAGACATGACCCTCCTGCATTATAGCTGCAAAGCAGGGGCTCATGGAGTGGGTAAGTACTTGGTCAAGGACATACAGTATTCACAACATTATATTAGTACATTAGTTAATAGCTCCCAAACCAAGCTCTGGATTGCGTTGAGCTATTGATCATTTGATGGACTTATTATAGAATTCTAAGCATGAAAGTTCTCCAGAAGTTACTGTTTTTTAAAGAAATAGGAACACAGAAGGTGTCATGTTTTATTGAATGAAATTAATGTAACAAAAATGGAAAGAAAAACTTTGTCCAATTAGATGTAACTGTTCAGACATGAACTTTTATTATCTATTCATTTTCAGGTGACCCTGAGGCAGCCCTTAGGCTGACCAATCAGCTGATTGCTCTGGGTGCAGATGTGAGTCTGCGCAGTCGTTGGACTAACATGAATGCTCTCCACTACGCTGCTTACTTTGATGTGCCCGAGCTGATCCGAGTCTTGCTCAAAGCTTCTAAGCCACGAGGTCAGCACACACACATATGCACACACAAAACACTACGTAAGACTGCAATAGAAAACAAGCTTTGTGCCTTTGTGTCATTGCCTTACGACAATGCTAATATGCCCTTGTGTACTGAAATACTTTGTAAAGCTGGTGTGTATATGCATGTTTTGTCCTTTTAAACTAAAAACAGTACAGTTTATAACGTCAGTAATTAAACTTTATTATTTGATTTCCATTCAAGACCATTTAATTAATGTTAAATACAAGTCAAGGAATATTAAGTTATCAAGTAATTTTATTAAGTTATAAGTTATTCATTTTTCAGGGAGACATATTGAAGGAGATTACATATAAGAAATGTTAGGAAAGAATAAGGATGGAAAAAACTAAAATATTATTTTAAATGGGACTTCTAATAACTATGCAAGACCTCCAAGACTGTCACCATCAGATGGAGCAATATTTAAAGCTTTTATCTTAATGAGGTGGAACGGGAAATTCAAGCTCCACTCTTGTTTCCAATCTGACAAAAATCACAGACATTTTTGCCCATCCTTCCAGTCTGAGAAGACAACTTAATATTATCAGCCCGAAAGGATGTGTGTTTCTCAAAAAGCCATTGCTGAGAAAAGACTAAAGAAAAAGACACTGCAAAGAAAATGGACAAACATCTACTCAAACAGAGAAGCTGCGGATGCTCTCAGATTAATTAAGTAGTCAGTCCAGATCCCAAATCTCTGCTTCACTGAAAATGTTTGGGGTTACTATGATCATTAGATGATCACAAAATACCTCCAACTTGTAACGCTAACCTCTGGTGGACTGAAAACATATTGAAAAATACTTTTAAAAAACTGAAAACTAGTCCTCTGAAAAAGGATGCTGTAATTAATGGAAAATGTGGACACAATATATTTCTGACATTTTATTGTTGTTTTATTTAGTTTTTATGCTGAAAAGGACTAGTACTCAAATGTCAATAAGTGAAAGAATGAAGAGTGGTCTGACTTTTGCACTGCAATGTATATAACTTATGATCTCTTTATTTTAGCACTACTCTGTTAGCATTGTGCCGAGTCAGCTAACCCCAAACTGACTTATTTACCCTGCCTCACTGTGTAGCCTGTTCAGCTCCTTAATTGGATTACCTTGGTTGTGTTCTTTTAGCGAATACACAGAAATGATTTCACTCAATACATCTGAAAAATTGCTTTTACTCTTACAGCCAAATAGCCAGAAGCGTACATACTCACACTCTTGCCCCACTGCGCCTATTACCATTAACCCTGTATTGATCTCTCTCTCCCTGTGACTTCAGTACAGAATTGGCCATTGATTTGCTGCTTACTGCCTTCATAGTGTTGTTTTTACAGGTCTGAGCCTGATCAAGAGTGTACTAGGGAATGTGGAGTGCTAATCTATTCCTATAGATTCTTGTAGATATGGTGGTGTTTTCCTTTACAGTCTCAGCATAACAACATAAACCGTCTCAAAAAGTCTCAACTCAACATAAATATTTAATATTGAATTGCAAATGTTGTGCATCCCAGAAAAACCTGCGGGGCTTCTCATTACAATGCTACTCCAATAAATCTGCAAGAGTTTTAAATGTGCTTACAGGCCTTCTTTCCCTCTGCAGTGTTGAACTCTACCTGCAGTGACTTCTATCATGGCACTGCCCTGCACATCGCTGCCTCCAACCTCTGCCTCGGAGCTGTCAAATGTCTCCTAGAGCATGGAGCCAACCCCACTGTCAGAGTATGAACCAGTTTAACTGTTGATGTTATCTCCGTTTATTTCTTTTTAACCAGCAATTATTGTTTAATCTTTGATTATAAGTTAGTCTGGTTATGTATAGCCAAAGAAAATAACTTTTGACTTTTAAGAGTTGTACCTATTGCACATCTTTTTCTATACACCCCTGTTGCGATATAGTAATAGACCTACACCAAACCAATTCTTTTCCACTGTCTTCTTTAGAATGATAAGGGCCAGGGCCCTGCTGAAGTTGTTCCCGACCCAATGGACATGAGTCTGGATAAAGCAGAAGCAGCTATGGTGGCAAAAGAGCTGAAGCAGCTGCTGTTAGATGCTGTACCTCTCAGCTGTAACCTTCCCCGTGTCACCCTTCCTAATTACGACAACATCCCTGGCAACCTCATGCTCTCCTCTCTTGGCCTCAAGCTGGGTGACCGTGTGGTTCTGGAAGACATGAAGGTAAGGGAGAAATAACTACAGAAGAGCAAAAGTAAGCGATATAGTTTTAGCTACATATAGTTACTACAGTATTTGTTTTTACAATATTGGTTCATCGCCTGAATTTGTATAGTTACTTGGTTATAGGAGAAGTGTTGGCCACAGAATAGCCATTGAATGCTGTCTGTCAGGTTCTTTTTTTATCTACTGCACAACAGATGATCCACTTGCATTATACACTACTCTCCGCTGTATTAGAATCTCCACATACCTTGTCTTGGTCAGCTATGAGGATGGACAGTTATAGACAGTAGTCCAACAGGTCATCCGCTGTCCTCTATTAGATCCATCATTAGTCAGCTTCTGATCTCAGGGCTGTTTATGTTAGCTGAAAGTGTCATTTGGGCCCATTTTCAGCATAACAGTGACACTTACATGGGAGTGTATTAGTAGTGTTTGTGACACTGGTACATCATCCAAACATCCAAAAATATCTATTCAACAGCTATTCTGCGTACTGTTGTGGTATTTGAGACCAGTCTTGACCTCAGTCCTGTCTCGGTCTTGACCTCATTCGGAATCTGTCTTGATTCGGTTTTGGGGTAAGGTGGACTCAAATATTACTGTCGAGACCAGCCGAGTCCAACGCCTCCATCTGAGGTAACTGAAAGCATTATGGAAGCTGAATTATTAATGAATCTCGACTAAATCAGAATAAAAAGATTAAACAGTGTTTCTCTGTACAGACTCTGATTCCCCTCTCTCTGTGTGCCACTTCTCGCGCTGCTTACGGACATGCTGCTAAAAAACAGACAGAACCAGTTAAAGCTGAAAGACAGAAAAAACTTTTTTAGCTCTCTGTTAAAAAAACTAAAAAAGATAACTTTCTTTATTGTATGACCCTCTGTTTGCTTACTACCCTGTAAATATCCAGTTTTATATTTTTAACTATTAACCTGGTAGCATAGATTATACACTTTTTCTTTTCTGTTGTTTGGACAACAAAAGTTGTATGGACCCTTTTCACAAATGTCGTGTTTACATTAGTTTTAAGTGATAGCAGTCCATGCAATCCTTTCTGTCCATTTAACTACTGAATGAATTATATCACAGGGTTATTACAGTGTACCATAGTGCTCAAACACTGAGCTACAACAGTCATATTTCAGTTTTTAAACACTGTTGTGACAAACAGTGACAATGGGATCTTGAAGTTTAAACAAAGTCTATATGTGTAGAAGTTCTGTTTACTGCTGCTGTAGATACACACAGCAAGCAGCCTCTGTGTCTTTCTATGACATGCCAGCAATTTCTGTATTCTAATATTTTGGGTTTTTCTTTGGAAAAACCAAAGAACTTAAATTTGTAGTTTGAATTTTGTAATATGTATTCAGCCATTCTAGCAAAAAGTGATATTTAGCTACCTAGCTAAAGGAAACTATTATCACAAACTGTTGTGCTTTCTGGAGCACATTTTGATGCTACAGGCAATAAATCATCAATATTGTAATATCTACTGTATCGGCTAAGCGTGAACACTGAACGTTAACTGGACATGGTCAGAGACAAGGCCTGGCTCTCCTACACCACTAACATCCGTGTGAAAAAAAAGGAAATCAGAACATCACAGTGGAAACACAGTGCTAAGATACAAGCTACGAGTCGTGTTTTCCAGCGAGCAGTAAAATGTGGATGTTGTCTGAAAAGCAGCTTTAAAATTTGTAGTGAAAGGTAAAACTCTTTATCAAACTTTACTAGCATTAGAACAATAATTATATAATTATTAGTGCTGTAGTTATTATTCTGTTTACAAATCTGTTAATCATACATCATTAAGTGTACCTAATCTTTGGATATATCTGCAGGGTTGTATTTGGTATTTTTATTCATTTATGTGGCCATGTAATCCGATTAAATTATCTCTCATAGTCATAGTTACTGTAATAAAGCATTGACATTGTAGCAATTAAAGTCCATTTGTGTAGTAAAATACAGTTACCCAGTGTATTTTAATGTAGGCTATAAAATTAAATAAAATTAAAGATAATTAATTTACAATATATATATATTGTATACTATATATATATATAAGTATATACTATATATATATATATATATATATATATATATTTTTTTTTTTTTTTTAACAGTACTAAGTCTTGGTCTTGACTCGGATTTGGATCTAGCAGTCTTCTCTACGACACTAGTTCTGTGGTCAGATTCTATTTATAAAAGCCTAGTGGACGGCTAACCAAAATTGTTTAACAACAGCTGATCCATAGTCTCTATCTGTGCAAAACAATATTCTAATAAAGTAGCCACAATAGTACAATATACATTAACTTTATCAGTTTTTCAGGTTTTCAGGACAGATGTGCTTATTGCACTTTCAGTTCTGTTGTGTAGAAGGTATACTGTGTTACTGATGTGCAATAAGACTCCATTTCTGTAAACAGGGTCTCAGTCTTTATTCTGTGGTTAAAACACCCATTGAACTTGGATTGAATCATGTAATGACATTTGCAAGTTAACAACATTGTCTTAATAAACGTGCCAGTTGTCAGGCATTGGAAAAGTTTGACATCTTCTGATAGTGGACTACCAACAGTGCTTGGTGATGTCTTATTTGACATTGAAAACTTACACTGACAAGATGACATTTCTTTACCAGCCTTTTATTAAACTATTCTTCATGTCATTGTTGTTAGCATTGCATGGTGCACCTACTGTGTATGTTCTTACCTTCTGAATGAGGCTTGCAGAGGGCAGTATATACCCTACTATGTAGTGGCTTATAAACACTAAAAATGTCTTACTCATGGAGAGGACAGCAAATACACACACTACAAAGTTAAAAGCGTGGAGCCAGGTTTGTGGAGAATGTTTTTTTTTTTTATTTAATTAAGATCCATCTTTACATAACTTGTGTTTGTCTCTCAGACCGGCACCCTCCGTTTTTGTGGCACTACTGAGTTTGCCAGTGGTCAGTGGGTTGGCATTGAGCTGGATGAGCCAGAGGGCAAGAATGATGGTAGTGTTGGTGGGGTCCGCTACTTTATCTGCCCACCAAAACTGGGTAAGCACTTTTTCTTTTTTTTTCTTTTTTTCTGTGTATTGCTTTACCTGATTCTGTTTGATCAAAGATGTTTGCTAGATGAAAGCTATTCTTTCATTCATTTAATTAATTTTTATGGCCTCTGCCATCTGCTTTCCAGGAATTTTTGTCCCTGTGTCCAAAATCACCAAAGCTATCGATCAAACCCCCTCCTCAGTCACCTCCACACCAAAAACCCCACGTATGGACTTCTCCCGTGTAACTGGCAAGATTAAAAAAGAAAAGAAGGAGAAGGATCACGAAAAGGGTGAGTACAGCATTCAGTATATATCAGCATGTCTTAATATACAAGGTATTCTTAGTGCTTCTAATTGCATTTTTTAAATGTTTTAAATGTTGCTAGGACTAAAACTGAAAAATGCAAATATTTTTCCTCTAGCCATGAGGAAGAAGTCCCTGTCAGTGGCTAGTCTGGATCCTGATGGAGTGAAAGTTGAAGTGGGTGACCAGGTTCTAGTGGCTGGACAGAAGCAAGGAATCGTTCGTTTTTACGGCAAGACAGACTTTGCACCAGGTACGTCCTCTGCTGTAAGAGTTGACAGGTATTTTGAGAAAGTGGCTAGTTTATTAGGTACAGTCACTTTATCTGAGAATCAATAATACATTGAAACCCACTTATTATTGTACTCAAAACTTGCTGGATCCTTTTTTATTGTTCAAAGTAAATTTACTTACTTAGAAAGTACCAAGCAGTCCGTAATGGAAAGGGGAGGCATACTGGATGGGCTTGTTCAGTGTTATATGTCTTTGCATAAACAGTACTTAAAATATTTTGAAATGTTAACTGAATTCATATTCCAATGTGCACATGTGTCATAGGCTGCTCATAAGTGCATAAGAGCACAACTCTGGCGTAGACAGTCTAAGCACAATAGTGTGACAATTGTTTGATGCTCTGCCCATATTCTTATCAACTGTTTCCTAACAGCAATGAAAACCTTTGGCATCAGTGGGTGGGATTTGGCAGAGATAAATAGAAAAGAATGCTGCTCCAAAAAGGCTGATTATGTAAGTCTGTGTTTGTGTGGGTTCATTCAGGTTACTGGTTTGGTGTGGAACTGGAGCAACCCACTGGAAAGCATGATGGCTCTGTGTTTGGAGTTCGTTATTTCACCTGCCTGCCCAAATATGGAGTGTTTGCTCCACCATCCCGTGTTCAGAGGTAAAAATTTGACCAGAAATCAAACTGCAAATGTATCAAGTAAAGAAAAAGATAAAAGAGTGTCCATCTTACTTAGGAATAAGTAGACAATGACAGTCTGTTGGACATATGGCATAGATAATGACAGACAGAAATCTAATAAGTGGCATGTTCTTTCACTTATAAAAATAAGGATCATAGCAAACCAAAATGAAATGCTGCGTATGTTGACTGATCAATGAAGATTATGTCAAACTTTAAGGAGCTATACAAAAATTGATTTGGAGGTGCTAAATATTCTGTGAAAAGACGTTTGGAGGTTTTGGCTTAAATTATCATTTATATCAAGCAGATTTTAGTGGTGGAATTTGGCAGCACCTTTACATAACACTGGCAGGTAACTTTATTGTTGTCTTCAGATGTGAACATGATTAAACTAATAAAGGCTATAAAGTACAGCATCACTGGGTTCTTTTTCATTTGCAGAATTGGAGGGCCAAAAGATTCCCAGGGTGATGGGACACTGGTGAAGAAAGTCCACCAGGTGACTAGTAAGTACAACGATAAGGAGCTTACTCATCTTGTGCCAGTCACCAGACATTCCTTTAGGTTATGGGTCTCTGTCTTCACTTTCCCAAAGGTATTCTTCAGCTTCAAGGGCATTTTTAAAAAAAGTTCATACGAAAGGCTGCTGCTTTGTTAAATCTCACCATCTTTGTATCCCATCTGCATGCTCCTTTTAGATGTGTACTACTTCTAAAAAATGTAGTGCCCCCTGTTGGTTATAGTGCATAGTAGATATTGCTATTTGTTTGCAATGCCTCTGGATCAGACCTAGAAAATGTAACACTAAATTTGAATTAATAGACTACAGATTGTGCCATATTATGTATTTAGCAATAGATATTTGTTGTCAATTTTTGTGGAATTCGTTTTATCGATAAAGCGCTAATGATGATTCTATCTCGTCCCATTCCTCAGTGTCCCAACCAAAGCGCAACTTCAATGCAGTGAGGTCTCCCAAAGACATCACATCTGAGAGCTCTATATCCAGGTATGATGGGCAGTCATGTGTTTTAAAAATGACATATAGGGTCATTTAGTTTACCTAGGGACTGAATTCTAATGAAAAGGTTCATTTTCAGGTTTCATTTATTAACATGAAAAAAATACTTTTCTGAGTCATTGTAAAGGTTAATTATGAAAATGCAGTGATATCTTGTTTACAGCTTTACTGTCTCCTTTTATTGTGATTCTTGCATCCTAAATCCATTTTGAACTTATACCTTAAAATAGATTGCTCATGTGTTTGCTATAAATGTAGGCATACTGTGTCAATTAAAATCTGGTGGGGTAAGTCTGATTAAAAATCCAAATGTACTAAAAACATAATATTTTTATGGAAATCAATGATGTGTGATAGGAGTGGAATGACCCATATCCATTTCCAGTGACCCTGTAAACCCCAGTTCACATTTGTGACGTGTTTCTTTGTTTCAGCAGGTTGCTGTTCTGTTGCTGGTTCCCCTGGATGCTCCGTGCGGAAATGCAATCTTAAACGTATTACTCACTGCTCCTCCTAACCATTTTTCCGTTCTTCCCCAAAGGATAAAACAATGCCCCTGCCATTGTCTATTCATCATTCGTTTGTGCTTTTCTCTGAAAATCACACAGATTGTCAAAGGCACAACTGTGCGGTCCCCTCTCCAAACCTTCCCCTTTGATTGCAGTTAGCAAAAACTAGTGCCTTGTAAAGTAACTAACATCCTGCATTCCGTTTGTTAAACGAACAATAACAGAACGATGTTTCTTGACTTCTGAATTAGGGAAATGTTACCCTAACAAAAGCCATTTGTTAGTTTAAAGTGTTTTTTTCTTATTTAAAGTTACACTTTTTTTTTTGGCAAAAATCACCCTACCACAAAGGCCATAAAACATACGATTAAACATTTGTTTATTTTTTTATCTATGTTTGTTTTATAAAAAATAAATGTTCTGCCCACATCTTTATGACTGCTGCTGCTAGAGTGTGCACTCTGTCTTAATTTCAGTATTTGATAGAAAATTAAGCTTTTAAATGCCTTTTCATTAGTTATCTGAGTAACTGGTCATACATAGATGGTAAATGTCTGTCTAAAAGTTGTTAAATAACCTTGCACCTACACTTATCATTAAATTATATTGTAGTTAGAATAGATGCAGATTTACCTTTAGTCTGACATTATCTTAAGATGCCAGGGGAAAAAATTACAAGGTTTATTGTTTATATCATAATTGTCTTTCCCAGTGCAAGTGTGGATTACAGCTGTATTAACATCCACTCCTGTACAGAAACAGTGTCTACATGGACACATTGTGTAATTCTCTAAATGTCATATTAGGTAATGAACCATTGTTTCTAAATCTAAAATGATTTAATTAGTTTAATAATATCAGAAAGATATGTGCCAAACCTAATACACAGGACAATATTCAGGTCATAGATAGATAACATTCAATCATTTAATGTCAACAAAACTATTGTTATTTTTTCTGTTTACTAAGCTTTAAATGAGGCAGCCTTACAGAACACCCTCCAAGAGGCAGGCATATGTCTGTCAAAGTCAACAACCAAGAAAACTGCACCATAGTAAATACCAGATGTCCACAAGGTGACACCATTGTAATCCGCAAAAGCAAGAAAAACTGATTAAAATTGAGCCAAAAAATCAACAATTCTGAAACAACATCTCAAGTATATATCAACTTGTACCAGAAAGATGGGAAGAGAAGAATGTGGAGAAGGAACTGCTTGTGATCTAAAGCCCCTTCTGTCAAACATTGCGGTGGATTAATTCCTCATTATGTATAGGGCTGTATTAACTCAGATACTGCCAAATTTGGGTGCAATATATGAAAATAGTTGTAATTCCTGCACCGTTCGCCGGGTTTGGATGCACACCTGAAACTCTAAAACTCCAATATGCTGTGGTACACACCTAAAATAACAATAACTGTGAACATATATTGGAGGACCTAATCTTAAATATATATAATCAATATATTGACCAGTTAAAAAAACACCTCTGTATATTTGTGATCCTGTAATTTAACTTCAGTAATACAGAATCTTTTTAAAAGTGATTTAAAAAGTGAAGTGTGCTTAAGCATAAATTATGTCATAGCCCTGATCACCCCACAATTCCTTGGTATTATCTTAAACCACCTGACCCTTCTTTCTTCCTGTAATTTTAATAGATTTTGTAAATGATCTACTTCAGCAACTCTAATAGTCAAAAAACGTGTGATTATCTGTGTTAACAAACATTTAGGTAAACAAAAAAATAGCAATATTTAATCTACATCAACTTGCTATGTGAATATGGGTGGTGTCTTTGTATATGTAAGCACAGCATGAGTAAGAAAAGCTCCAGTCACTTTCTCCCTTTAACTGATTAAGCTGCTTTGGGCTCGGTTCTCTAAACTTACAAAACTGATCCCAGGTTATGCTATGGGCAGACTGTGAATAGGAATAAAACATCTGGTATGGCTTATGCACTCTCTTTAACACCTTTTCTGTGAACACCCTGACAAGTACTGCAAAACAGAAGGAATGCAAAATTAAAAATAATAATGCTTAAGATTTTTCAGTCTGCATTCAGATAGTAATTCATGTGTTAATGGATTTGTGTAGTAGTGCCAACATTGCCTCTGTAGTGATACAAGACTAGTAAAAGGCATTTAAGATGGAGTGCAAAACGTAATTCACACCATATAACCAGTGGTAAACATCATCATTGAATTTAGTGAAATTGAATTATTTGTGACAGTTGTATTGTTTTAGGGTGACTTTCTAAGCTGTATGTTTTTCATTAAAATTATGTTACCTGTTATCACATTCTTTTCTTATCATCTTCATTTCTACACACATTCCATCTTATTTAAATTGTAAACTTAATAGTGGGTGACATATTTTAACTGTAAATTAGGGAGTGTATTTAGTATCTCTCATGGTCTTATTCCCTACTCGTCCCTCTCTGTAACAGATCAACATGAAAAACAGCATTTTAAGTGGTTAACACATTCTGTTAATCTACCCAGTTGTGTAGCCTACTTGGTATGATTAATATGTAAACTTTTTTTTTGTTCAAAAAAGATCTATTTTAATAATTTCACTATGTATTTTTTAATGTGCATCAGTTGGACAACCTGGTGACAAATATTCATGTTGATGTATTCATGTGAACTATCTTCTTTAAGAAAGACTTTGTGAGGATTGTAATGCTGGAGTCAGTTTTGGTTAAGCTCACTAGGCTACTGCATGCTGTCTTTATAAATCAGTGTTTTTCTGTTTTTCTCAGCAGCGTATTAGCATGTTAATTACCATAAAGTGACAATTCTACTCTTGACTAATGATACACAATATACAAATAATAAACATTCGGTGTTTCATAAAAAGCTATACTGTCATTTTTTATTTATCATACAAAATGAGTGTGATTAAACAGTCACATCACAACAAATCTATACATTTAATACAACTTTATTTTTTGAGTACACAACAGCTCATGCCAGCTCCGTTTGGTGAGAGTCACCTGAGGGCTTCTGTCTTTTCCTCCGTGCACGGCGATTTTTAAACCACACCTAAAAAGAGAAAAAACATGATTTAACTGCTGTATTCCAAAGAGGTTATATGAGATATGCAGTGCTGTGTAATGGACTATATGTAATCTGGATTGTACAATATAAAAAGGCTGTATTCAGATTAAAATAACTTTTTATTGATTGCTGTTGTACCTTTGTTTAGGCCACATAAAGTCCAGTCTACATTATTATTATTATTATTATTATTATCATTATCATTATTATTATTATTATTATTATTATTATTATATTAGGTCTGTATCTTCAGACGGTTTGAACTTTGTTAAAGCAGTTAGCCAAATAAAAACTAATTTGATCAGAAAGGGTCACATTATACTACACATTATATTTATATATTTATTTATTTGGAATCGGCACCTGGTTACATTTCCTAAACTTGTAAATATTCAAGCGGAACCCCAGAAAAAGGCTAATTGTCTTACCCGGACTGTCTCCTCGCTGAGGCCGGTGTTTTTGGCAAGCTCTGCCCGGGCCTCCACACTCGGGTACTCGGTGATGGAATAGAGCTGGTCGAGCTGCTTCATCTGGCTCTCTGTGAACACGGTTCTGATCCTGTTCCTCTGCCTCTGTTGACCACTCTGATAGCAGTGGGCTTCCTCTCTGTCGCAGTCTGTAGTCAATAAGAAAACAAATCACATTAATAAGCACAGCAAATACTCTACATTCAGCATTTTTGTTCAGTGGTGGTGGCAGGCTAACAACGCCTGTACATGAGCTAGCTTACCTGGATGGGAGTGAAACCAGAGCTCACTGCCGCTGTAGTTTATGTTAAAGTTAGCTTGATAGTACGTGACTGGCCCACAACAGTTAAACGTATTATAATAAGGTGCACCGTCGTACATCCCGGGGCAGGGGGTCTGAAGACCTATCACTGCGCCCCCTCTGGTCTGAGGGGGAAACACGCTCGGTGGCAGCAGGTTCACTTCACTAAAGTCTCCCCTGTAGACATGTGGAGCTCCAGTACTATCCGCTGGCTGTGTGTGAGGCCGGGTGTTGTCACCTAGGATGTAGTCGATGGTGAAGTTGGAGAACTTGGAGGCATCCATGTTCTTCTGTCTGTTCAGGCGTTGTTCATGTAAAGCGGGTTCCTGCAGGCTCGATCTATCTAGTAACTCCTTCCTCAGTTGTTCTGTCTCAATGATCTCAGTATGAAGTACAGGCTGTATTTATTCTCTCCACCATCTTAACTTCAAACCAAGTCCAGGTTCGGGGTATTAATAACTCCATTATTGGTCAATTAACACTTCTTGTGTTCACAGTGGAAGCACAAAGATCGTTCAAAGGCAGTTATTTTTTGTTAATGACACTTTAAAGAATCCAGTACCCTTTGTTGTAGTTTTGATTACTTTGATACTTTCATGTTCAAATAGAGGTTTGCTGGAAAGCACAGAGTTGGAGTAACTAATAAAAGTGCATTCAATGAATAAAAATGTTTGTGTTGAGAATTCCATTCCAAAGAAACTCAAATAAATTGTTCCGAAATGTTTCAATATTGCTTAATAAGAAACTGAATTGTTAAATGGAAATGTGTGCAGTAACTGACTTAAGTTCTTGTAATTGTTTTAGCGTAGGCTACATTATTAAATATTTAATAAAGGACCACGAGCGTTTAGTTGCGTTAAAAGTTAAGAATCACTGTTTTTAAAAATGCAGCAGATAAATTATGTTAAAATAAGTCTATTAATAATGTTCTTAATCTATATCTTCACAGACTTTGACTAATTAGTACGATAGAAGAAACGTTAGCTGTAGATTAGCGAGATATATGTAAAGTGAAATTGTGTTATGACACAGTGATGAAATATGCAGTATAAATGTAAACAAATAACTGTGATGTATCATTTATCATAACTTTTTGCTGTTCTAAAAAAACATTGAATTAAAGATACTGGATAATGCATAGCTTCTGGTTTCAGTTTACACTGTCTATGTTGAAACTGGATGAAAGCAATTGAAGAGTTAATTACAACGTGCTGCAACTATTTTGATTATACAGAGTTTAAGGAATTACAGCTGATGTATATGGGAAAACACGTTTTACTTCTATTTTTTAATCATAATATGGCATTGATAATTGTTGTAGCCTATGTGAGAAGCCCTCATACAATGACGTATTTCATACGTAAAGCACTTTGGAATTCAATTATTAAAATAGTATGTAAGTCCAAACTTTTGTTTAAAGTAACAATATTAAATTAAATAGTGTCCCTGTAGGCTTCTGGAGATTTCATTACAGTTAATGTCCAGTTAAAAGCTGCTCTGGAATCGACAAGCCTAACTTTATATATTTGTAACTTTAGTGAAGAACAGTAGTCCAGTTCATACATGATTTTTATTTAAAAAGCTTATCGACTTTTATGCATGCTAAATGAGCGACGATGATTTCGTGTTCTGGTGAACTACGAGGCAATGACGTCATTCATTGATGTCCGTGTTCAAAGCGCGAATATCAGTTGAACAGAGACCCGGAAGTAAATAAGATTAAAGTGGACCTGCTGCATGTGACACAGTATAACTGCCACTGCGAACAGGCTTTGTTTGGACATCTTCTCTCTTTGAGGAACTTTGGACAGATTATACAGATTAGCGTTAGAGAGATAGAGATTAGACTAGAGTTGTTGCTTGTTGTTCGTTCCGTTTAATGGGGAAAGGAGCTTCACAGCGACCTCTCAGGCATGCACGCGGGTGCGCACTTATATACATAAACCGAATGGCCAGTGCAACCCCAGCCCTGTACATTCCAGCTTTATCACACATCTTAATTTGGTTACGTACACTTGTAATTAGAGCTAAAAGTTTAATGTAATCTCAGTTTCAAAGAGTGTAAGAGCTCCAAGTGTAACTGCAGCTTGTAACCCCTACACTCGTTTTAAAGTTAAATTCCACCGATGTTTTGTTTAAATCTGCAACATGATTCAGTCGTTAAAATGTAAACAAATTCATTCTCTTCAGCTTGATTTCTGCACAGTGGTGTTGATAGGAACCAGTTGGCGTGATGTGTACAAGCCGTTTATTTACTTCCCAAAAACACCAATGAACACCAGGGTTACATGTCCTCTCGGTTCTCATATGTAGTGTCGATGATGGTAAAATAATGGGCCTCCAAGCACCATCAGTTCGAATCTTTAACAGCATTTTACATTTCTGCATCTTTATTCGTAGGTGCCATCTTGTCTCCAATTTCACAAGAAACTGGGATAGCAGGCCACAACTCTGTAGATGGAAACTGAGAGTTAAAAGCACATTTGTGGTTTCGAACAAAAAACAAACAAAAATGGTGAAGAGAGGAGGAGAATGAGTACCGACTTGGTTTTGCTTTATTGAAATGTTATTCACCTAAACGTCCCAAATTAGAAAAATGGGAAGTATAACGTTGCTTCTGTGAAATGATATGATGACCATGTAACCATGACTATTACACATGTAAGTGCCACATGCTGCGTTGTGTTTGCTAGTCAGCAATACTGAAAATTGATAATTGATTACCTTCCATAACCAGTATGTGTTTGTGGTATGCTAAACCAGCACCAGACAAGTTTAAACCAGCACAGGCCAGCATAAATCAGCTTAGATATGCATGATATGATGCTGGTTTTTAAATAGGAGGAGCTATGTATGTCTAAATTCTGCTGTCCTACATGAACCCGTTACCCCGAAAACAAAAATGGCAGATTCCCCCTGCCATAAAGCTTTTCCATAAAGGTTTCCATAAAGCTTCAAAATGTCGCCATCTATTGGTTGTAGGTGGTTGCGTACAATTAAAGGGGGCGGCAACTCGGGATGTGACCCGAGCAAAGCATGACATGACATGTTCGAGTGTTGGAGGTCTTGGTTTATAGACTCTCATTTTGTTTCTAAAATGTATAACTGACATCTGTGTTCAGTTTTTTATAATGGGAATATTTACAAAATAAAATGTGATGAAGATAATTTAATGCTTTGCTAAATTTGTTTTATGTGGATTTTGTTTTTTATAATTTGCCTTTTCTAGCGAAGCTCTTAACTAAAAAGTGTTAAAGTGTTGAGGAATTCATTTAGAAAAACAATATGGCAGCCATGGTACATTTTCCAATAATATTTTTAATAAACATGCCAATAAATTTAGGCTAACTCAAGATTATGATTCTCATCATAATAATTTTAAACCCACAGATTAGGGATGTTACTAGTGGTGCGTCAGATATGAGGTGGAATGTACCTTTTACAAACTGATTCCATCAACATGAGTTTATAACATCATTATTTGGTTGCCTTTTTTTAAGCTACTTGGGTTTACAAAGAAATCGTATAAAATCCCACTGAGCGGATATTGGTTTTTTCTTGTGTCCATGCCAGATGAGATCATTTTATAATCCTCAGCAGCCCACTAAGAATGTCGCATACGTAGTATTTAGTACAAATGCTGCTGTGTCTATTTGTGAGCAGTTTCAGCATCCGTTCCCTGGCTTCTGTAAGAGAAATGTGGTCCAGACAGTCCAGAGGGGTTTTGGCCCTATTAATCCCCCTCACCCTCACTGATCTTAGAGAAATATCCTGGTTGTTCTCTCTATAGATGGAAAGAAAATGGGATAACTAGAATCCTAAAATAGCCCAGCATTTCATAGAGATTAAATGCAGTTTTTTAGCCAAAGAAATAAAACAAGCACAATCCTATTTCATTGGAAGATGTGGAAATATGCTAAACGGGGTACGACTCTTTCAGCGGTTAAAAAGATGAATGAGTGCATCACATCAATCAATCATGCACATGCTTAATAGATCAAAAATACAACAGCATCAATAGGGTAGAGCTAAAAAGATCAAAGCAACTGAAGCATACTCTTCACAAACATCAGCATTCATCAAAGAAGCACAGCTCACAATGAACCCAGCACAGCACCATACTGAAGCTGAAGAAAATCTGTGTCTGTGCATGGCATTGAATTATGAATTGATGCGACCCATTTTTAGTCTAGCAGTTGCAAGCAGAAGTGAGCATCCATCTCTGAAGCCAGAGATTTGCACAACGCAACTGACAACCATTGATATGATTTGGGCCAATAGGCAATTAGCAAATGCATGACCTCTCCCGAGCATAGCTCAGCGAGGGCTTGCAGCAACTGCTCTGCCAAATCAAACTGATCTGAGCATCTAACATAAGGTCCACTGAACTACACATAATTCCAAAAAGACAAACATAAATACAGCTGCTCTAAAATAACATCTAAACACGTTTAGGGCAAACATTGAGAAATGGGGGATATTTTGATGCAGTAATAGATTGACCCTGTTGTGATCACACTAATGAGTTAGAGTTCCAAAACTTACAGGAAAAGTCCAATTTTTAAGTATGTAGAAATGCTGTAGTCGTGTAACACAAAAAGGACTGAGTTAATGCAGTCTGAAATTAAGATTAGCTGAGTCATACTGGTGCTTGGCAGAGAAAGAAGAAAACCTGAGGAGGTCTCTGAAATGACTGAACTCATACAATGACGCATACAGCGTGTTGCTGGAGGGAGAAACATTTTACCAGAAAAGAATTCCACGAAATAAGAAAAAGGGTCAAATAACAGACAATTCTGTTCTTCCACGCGGTTCCTAAGTGCTTTAAAACTTTAACATACAGTTCTATGAAAATCATGTGATGGTTTACATTAACAACTCTCTTCAAAAATCACCCGAAACAGTATTTAGGAAACATTCAGTGGCATCACTCCAAAGAATGAGACTATTATATACAGGGCAATATAATATAAATATACATATAAAGAGGTCTGAACACACCCAGACAAATGACCGCTTATTTTTAATTTATTTGCTATATTTAAAACATATGTTAAAGAAAATCCATTAAAAAATGTGCCATGATTTTTGCACAGGCTACATGTTATGGGTGACCGGTGGTAGGACCAGTGACCCCGGTGCCTGAAGGCTGCAGGTTCAAATTTGATTACTGACTAGCGGTAGGTAGTTGTGCCACAGCTTTCTGCTCCAAAATGACAAATAAGACCACAAAATGACAAATTTCACTTATTTTATTTTTTCCAATGTGTCAAATTCAGCAAATGAACAGTAAATGTGCATTTATGTGTTCTCTTTAAAGAATGTGTTTCTGTATTTTTATTTACAAAATCAAAAAAACTGCTTATTTGAGCACCCAGGCCTGTGCATTAGAATGTGTAAGTCTTTTTTAATAAAGCCAATGGTATATACAGAATCATGATTATCTGATTGCAGTGAAACATCTCAATAATCTTACTTTCATTGTGCTCTAATATAAAAAAGCATCTCAACCTGAAACATTCCATAGAACATCAGCATGTGTGGGCAGGGCTAATCAACTGATCAATTTATATGTGTGATCTTTTTATATCTGCTGGTTTTTGTGACATCACATACATTCAAAACATATGGACTGAAAAGCAAACAGTACATTTTGAAACTTTAACAGTGTTTCAGTACTTCATCAAACTTTAAAAAAGTAAGGGAACCTTTTTCTGTGATATGGGCGCTTTAGTCTGTGTTCATGAGTCAGCAGGTTCATACACTAGATCTTGCTTTGCCTTGATGGTCTCTACATCCTAGTAGTTTAGGCCATCAGTCGTATAAGGCAAGCATATTACAGGCCAAACTTCTCCTTGACTCCTCCAGATGGCTTCAGAAGCAGGTCACATCTCATCCCAGCTAAGAGCCTCTGTGTCAAGTCAGTGTGATTTGTAGCCTCCTTACAAAGCAATTAGAATTATGAACTGTGTAGCACAGTTCGGTCAAGCGTCCGAAGGTCAGGTTGCCAAACTCAATCCCACACCAGCTGCCTCTGTTAAAGAGAACAGATCAAATGTCACTCTGTTAGCGAAACCTAATTAAAAATGCTACATCACAAAATGCTGGTTTCAGGTTCAACATATATTACTGGACTGACCCTTATTTGCATATGTTTGCATTAAAGAAGTGTATTCGACACCTATGCATCGCTTTTAAGCCTAGGGCAAACATTTTCCAAATAATTTCAATAGGAAACAGAGATGTCGCTCCAATTTCCTTTCCAAATGGAATCGTTTGAAATAAATTTCACTGCTAACCAGATTCTTTCATTGGTGCTGACATTGTGGCATCAGTTAGTCATCTTTGCTGCCATATTCCAACATAGTATAAATGCCTGACTGTTAAAACCCTCTCAGAGTTGTATGAGGACTCATTCCTGAGGAGGCTATGCTAAAATATTTACTCACCTAAGACAAGATTCAACAAGACAATTGGCTATTTTTTTTAGAAGTTAGGGCTCATGCATTTTCTTAGCTTGAGAAGCTGAAGGTAGGCTGCCGGATAGTGATGACCTAATAATGTCTGTTGCTGGCTCCTGACAAAGCCTTTCCATGCCCTCAAAAAACCTGCAAAATAAGGCATCTTAAGATATCACATCTATTTAACATGCCTTCGGGTATACAGTACACTAAAGCCATGGTGAATGCTCAACATCAAAGCAGCTCAGCAATCTTTGTTATGCAGTACAGAGCATAGCCACAAGGGGGGGACATTCCATTAAAAGAATACTATTCTGGTAAACCATTACATAATTACTATGTAAACATTGAATGATTCATTGTAAGACTGGGGCTCACTCAAACAAGCTGCGTTGTGCTCCCTCTACAATATTAATATCTTACCCATAGAGAAATGTCTACTGACATGGCACAAAACAAATGTGAAATTGCTCTTTTGAGTAGGCATGAAGACCAAGAAGGTGATGTCAGGCAAACATTCTATGTCCCAGGGGCTGCCTCACAAATTGAGGGAGCATCTGTGTGCCTGACCTGCTGTTGCTACCCTAAAGTACTGCTGCTTTTTGACCAAAGGTCCCCCAAACAAACCGGCCCATGCATATGAGCACGCTCGCACACACACACACTGTTAGGCAACATAAATTTAAAATAGCTATTTAGTGCAGGTTATTCATTTTTCAGTGCCAAGAAAACATAAAACATATCTCAACAACTAAATATATACTTTTCGGTATTCAGAGTAATCACTTTGCCTTTTCAGGTTCCATTCTTTTGAAGAGACTACCATCCAAATAATATTAAACATTTTCAGTGGTGTCGTGGGCTGGACCTTCTCTTTCTGTATACATAGTCCCAAAAGCTATCATTGCAAGATTTTCACTTCATTATTCGACTTTATATGATCAAAATATGTCCATGCTGTAATATAATTAATATTGCCTTTTTTTTTTCCCTCCTCTCTCTTCCCTCTCTCAATTCTGCACTTTATACATTTCAGCCCTATGTTTGATTATTTTGTGTGTAAAGGGCCGTTGGATTGCTGCTCAGTTTCTTTGTACACTGTGCAGTGACAATAAAGGTATCTTATCTTATCTTACTATCACCAGGTTGTGGCCAAACAGGTGACTGCTGCATTGGAACATTTATGATGAGTTTTAATCTGGGTTTTGGAAACAGCATTATACTTTGGAGCGTTTCAAATGAGTCTTTTTGTGTCTGCGTCCTTTCCACTGTCCTGTGGTGTCTCACAAAGCTTGGTTCTGGGACCCCTGCTATTCTCATTAAATTTAATGTCCTTGGGACATATTATACAAAGATTCAATATTATGTATCACTTTTCCACGTCTCATTTAAATCTAGCAAGGGTCATGTGCTATCTAGACTCTTAGATTGTTAAATTGTTTTTTTATTGTTTTGTAATCATTGTTTTGTTTTTTTATCTGGGTTCTTAGATTGTTTTTTTTTTTCGCTATCAGGAACAGGGTGGCTAAATTTTTACAGCAGAGTGCTGATAAGACATAGGTTTTGATTGCTGCTTCAGAAGAGGTTGCCTCCTTGAATAAACAAAGTATTGTTTCTCTTTCTTCTGCCACCAATTCTAGCTTGTATAATTTAAGGGTTATAGCTGATCAATCCTTGTCATTGACATTCATGTTAAGCAGCCAACTAGATCTTTTTTTTTCAACCTAAGAAGTATTAGCAAACTGAGACATTTCAAATTCACAAAGAAATGCTTATGCATGCCTTTATTTCATTTCATATAAGTCTTACATAGCTCCTTTACTCCAATCTCTTCACTAGCCTCCTGCTGTGTATATGATCCAGTTTAAAATTCTTACTATTATTTAATTATAAAGCAGCATTGCCTGGTCATGCTGCTGCATATGTGGTTGATCTACTTCATTCTCATCTCATTATCTTAGGTCAAATAAGCTAAATTTACTGTTTGTCCTATGTACCAGGCCAGATTCATGGTGGTCAAGCTTTTATGGCCATAGCTCCTAAACTGTGGAAAGCTCTGCCCACTTCTTTTATATTTTTATATAAACCTTCAACCTTGTTTAACCTTTAGTAAGTAAAATCAAGCATGCAGTAAAAGTTAGAACCACTTTGCTGGTCCTGATTTAGTAGTTTAGTCTAGTTTTCTCACAAAGTCAGGACTGAAAATGTACTAGCCATGGTATGCTCACAAACACAGTGGTCATACACCAGTCCAATTACAGACCTGCATGTACTAAACCTTGACTCCCACACCCAGAGCAACTGGCACTTCACACATCACCATATTAATACGCATGTAAATATGGTTGTTCTAAATCTTTTTTATTTTATTATATGATTGATTATATACAGTGTATATATATATATACACATATTGAAGTGTGAATTGAAGTAACCACACTTCTTTCTTCCTCTCTGTGTCCCTCACATCAGATTAAAAAAGCCTGAACTTCACCCTTGCACCTATTCTGTAATGAAGCCTGTGGCCTCCTCACCTTTCCACCTCAGTGGACACATGCACTATTGTTCTTCTGGATGGTCCAATTTGGGAGCTCCTCTTGTCTGCATAATTAGAGTCAGGGTACAGCGAATGAATCCACTCCAGTGCATAATTACAGTGTGTTTTGTTCATAATTAGCAGAGTGAGTAATCCTTTCAGACGGGCGCAGTGAATTATCGCAGAAGGAAAGGAACCCTCCCCATGCAGAGAGATGAGTGAGACCTAACGCTTTCTCCTTTCACTGGGCAAGAAGGAAGACAAATAGAGGCTGTCTTCGCAAGCGGTCTGCAAGTGAAGGTTGGCTGGCGGATCTCAGAGACCCCAGTGTACTGGCACACTCTTCTCGTCTATTTTGATCAAAGGAGCTAAATGGTGTCACTCTGTCTTGCCATGTGCTTGCCATGTTTGGAGACAGTGCCTGTCAGACAACAGGGCATGCCCCTAAGGGTTCCTCCTTTGTTCCTCTCTAATCAACACAGCAAAAGCCTTTGGGAAGGTTGCCTATTAATACACTTATTTCTTCTCTCTAGAAAGACATGCTACATACACGCTATTCTCCAGTGGTTTGCAGCTTCCTTAGAAGAACAACACATGAACCTTATAAATTTTTTTTGTATTCTAGTTAATTTTATTTCATTTGTTTATAACCATACAGCATTGTCCCAATACGTTGTCAAAATCCATAGTCAAATTTCAGTGTGAACATGAATGTTTGCTACACAAAGAGATTTTTGTGTGATGCACAGGAAGCTTTTTTGAATACTGCCCTTAAGTAAATGATCCAGAATACGTCCTTATTTGAATATGCATATTACCCTTCACACAAGTCCATCACTGAGACTTATAAATGCAAATAAATCCATGAAGTTAATAGTGCTGATACACCACCCAGATTTAATATGTTCTAAAGGTGCATTTAAAGCAGATGCACTTTAAAGCAGCTTATTTCATTTGTAATGTTAATTTACCTTGGAAAATTAGACAAGGCCACTCATTGTGACCGCTGCAAAACCCCTCTCCTCTCCAGCAGCCCTTCTGTTCTGCCACACATAACTAGCCAAGACATGACTGCACAGTTTTAGTCCATTAGCAGACAAGTATTTCCATCCCTTTAATAGAAAGACCTAACCATGAGATTGTAAAATTGCAAGGATCCAAGCTACATTGGTGTAAACAGGAATTTGAAAGTAGGTGAGTTCAGCCTACAAGTCAACTTACAAAAGACCATTATACATAGTTTGGCAAATAACAAAAAAAAACATTATACAATACAATTGAACAAAATTAGCTTTGGTAATGTTCAGTATTCTGCACAACAAAATGAATATATTAACATCATAAGATTCAAATATATAGACAATATTTAAAGTGCCAAACTGATTAAAACAAGATTGTGACAAATAACAGAAAAAAGTCTCTCCAAGAATTTGACTTATCCTGAGCCCTGTGGTCTGAAGCCCTGGCAGACGGAGCCTCTGGGCCTCTAATCCATCTGTGTTTCAGAACAATAAGAAGTTTTGTGGCACTTTTCCCAACACCATATTAAATCTATCGGTTGGGTGTGAATAGGTTAACAGCATTTTTTAGGCAAACATATTTTAGGGGGGCTGGGTTTTAGGGGGGGGATGTTGATAAATTATTACTGTTTTTTTACTACACTCACATAGATGCACTAACTGTAGTTCTACAGTTAAAAAAAAAAACTCCCACAGGACCACCACATGTCATTCTCAGCACTGCAGTGACACTGACGTGACTGTGGTGTGTTAGTGTTACTGGTGTGAGTGGATCAGACAGTGGATCAGCAGCTCTGCTGGAGGTCATAAACACCTCAGTGTCACTGCTGGACTGAGAATAGTCAACCAACTAAAACTATCCAGTGGGCAGCGCCCTGGGACCCCTAATGAAGTATTAGAGCACGTTCAGCACAAACTGTAGGCAACAGATGAGCTGTCGTCTCTGACTTTACATCTGTAAAGTGGAATAAACAATCCAGACACTGGACTGTAAGTGGGCACAGTGTTTATGAACTCCAGCAACACTGCTGTGTATGATCCACTCTTACCAGCATAACACGCCATAACCACATCAGTGTGACTGCAGTGCTAAGAATGATTTGTGATGATTTGTGTCCTGAGGTCCTGACGATTGAAACACAGGATAACCAAGTATGTAGAAAAACAGAAGGACTACAGCCTGTAATTATAGAACCACAAAGTGCTCCTATATGGTAATCAGAGCCGATAAAATAGACTGTGATGTTTAATTATATTGTTCATCAAACAATAATCCTCAACAGGCATCAGCGCTCCCAGCACCAGACAAAAAGAAATGAATAATGAAATAAATAAAACCAAAAAGTCAATCACGTGGCCCGGAGGCGTGGCTTCAGCCTACCTGTGTCAGGTGATAATTCAGTTTACCTGGAACTGCCAAGATTGTGTTTCCTTATCTGTGTGTGGCTCTAAGCATTTTGGATTTCCTAAGTTTTATGCTAAAGTGGGAGACTGTGTGAAGATGTTGCAGTGTGAGGGCGTACAGGTCGACCTGTAGACGAAAACTTGATGCTGGTATTCACGTCCCCGGGGGATTCTTGCGGCAGTTTTCGTAGAGCTGCGCGAAGCAGGCAGGCAAGCGAACCTACACGTAAGTGCAGTTCTCACTTCTGAGCGGTATTTATGCTTTAGATCGACATCAGTTCTGTAACACAGGACCCACGTGTACACAGACTGCAGGGTCGAAAATACAGGGACCGAATTTTACATTTCAGGACGTTTGTGAATTGTAGTGTATGGTCGAACAGCTCTACATGTATAATAAGATCTAAACTTGAAATATCTTTAATAAAAAGTCATCAGAGCTCATAGCACTTGCTGATTGCGTCTATGTGTTTTTCAGCTACAGCACGTAAAGCACGTAGAAGGTTCCTCCTCCGTCGCTGCAGACTTTATTGTTCGGGGTTAGGTTAATGTTTAGTAATGAGAGCCCACCTGTGGTAAAGCACGCATGACTCACGGTTAAAGCAGCATGTCAAACCGTCCGGTTACCTGCGTCTTAAGTGTCTGTTGGCCTGTTTGTGGTGGGCCTGTCGTATGCCACACTGAAATGTGATGCTGAAAAACTCTCGTGTGATCACGCACCATAAGACGGTGCCCTCTATTCATATGGTTTATTGTTATGTACGTTAGTATTTCGTTTTAATAGTTTTTGATGCCTCTTAAGAGGATATTACAACAGTGGCTATGTTAAAATAACTGACTATCGTCTTGAGATGCATCGACCCCTTGTATTCTTGCACAAAGACATAAATTCTCCTTCAGCCATCATTCAGCCCACAGAGAGGATGAGTACTCTGAATATGTGGTCATTGCATTATTCATCTTTGCTTTTGGCACTTCTTGTTTCCTTCTACTCTGTTCAAGTCGAGTTCTTTAAAAAAAAACAAAAAAAAACATGAGACTCATTTTGCATCATTTTGGTTCTTTAAAAAAAAAATTGCATCATTTTTCAAGACAGCTGTGACTAGTATAGGTATGGTGTGCGCAACACAGACGTTCTTATATCCACGTCAATTCCTCTGTGCTCTAGACTGCAAATCCTTCATTTGTCAGTTCTTTGATTCATTAGCATAAATATAGAGCCTGATCTCTAAACCCTATCAGCAGTTAAGAGGGAGAAGGAGTAAGACTAGGCCTCACTTTAGTGGGCTAGTTTATGGAACACTTAGCGTGGGCCGCTCACACAATGACACAGTGATCATGAGAATAATTGCTACACTTATGCAGAGGTGCTCAGCTGATGGTCAGACTGCAGACAGCATGAATAAGCTCAGTCATCAGAGTTTAATTTCTCTGCTTTGTGGGGTTTAGAGTCCTTGTTGAAGAGGGTGAGTCGTTTACCTGCTCTTGCTTCAGTCCATCAAAAGTCTTTTATTGAGCCCGGCCTGGCCTTCCCAGCCCATCCGGTTTTTGCTGCTGTAATTGATTTGATTAAATATTTACAATTGTCTTCATCCAATCTAGTCAAGTAATTACAGAGAGCCTGGAAATCACTTATTAGACCTCGCTGAGCAAGGACGTCTCTAATGCACAACATTATTTTATTCTCTACTTGCAAAGAGTCTAAAAGACTCCTTCATTTAGTCTTTGAGTTCGTTACGGATTTTTTTTTTGTTTGAGTCAAATATGAAAAATAGACCCTTTCAGTTGTCAGTTCTTTTCTCTTTTGAGTGCTGTTATTGTGAACCTACACTATAAAAGACATAGCGCAAGCACCCTGAGTCACCCCTCTGTTTATTCTGTTCATGAATGTTGTCCTACACCAGAACTAATTGGCCTTTCAGTCTTGTGTTCATGCTTCTTGGTTCTTTTGGCATCTTAAGTCCTAATGAGCACTCCCACCATTATTTCATTGTGGTTATTGGCCAGTTTCAAGCGTAGTTGCCTGAAACTCCCAGCGCTTCTGGCCAGAGCTCTGTTTGCAAAACCTCTCTCGGATTTCACCAACACAACACTGTTGTTGCACACATACACGTCCTTTGTAAAGACTGAGTGACGAATAGGGTGTTGTTCCAACTTCTGCCTGCAGGCCATGCAAGTAATGCGATCTACCTGAGCATTTGTACAGTTCTATTAATGAAAATAATCTTGTTCTTTCCTCCTAGTTTTTTCTCTTAATCTTCACATTGATCTGAGAGGCAGGCATAGGCGCTGTCACCCAATCACCCAGTCTTTGTTTATCCAGCCCACTCGGCCTGTCTCTAGCTCTCTTTTTTTATATATATATATCTACTGAGAGAATGCCCTTCCTTCAGGCTATGGCGGCTCCCTGTCACAGACAGACATTCCGCTGAGAGAAACGTGCTGTCTGTCCTTGAGTGAATCCTTAGCCATCAGGTGAATGAGTCTGGGTTATTCTGCCTCAGCATTGCACCTGCCACAACGAAGCCTGCTGGCAACCAAAGCAGAGGTGATAACTTAATGCTCCATTCAGTCTAAAGCCATTCATGTGAAACTACAGAACTTGTGCTCTAAAAGGGAAAGGAAACATTTTCCCAGGAGATCAACGTTCCTTTGGTCCCCAAAATCGACTCAACTTTAATTCAGTAGTCCAGTGGGCAATCAGTAAACAGGGTGGAGCTGCTAGACTATTGCCTGGCCAGGGGTGAGCAGTCATGTGATCCTATTATACAGCAAGCACTGTACCACACCCAAAGCTAGCAAACTAGTCTAAAACCTTAGTATCATATTCCAGTTTGTAAATCTTCACATCAAATGAGCAAACAGAGAAGTCTGAGAATTTCTGTAAAGCTAAACAGGGAAATATAAAGCTTATGTGTCTACCATCAATAGTATCTTATTATCATAAGAGCTAGACTGAACTTTCTGGTTTTAAGGCCTGGGGAATGTTCAAGCTCCCTCACTGTGTTCACCCTAGGGCTGCATGATATGGACATTAAATACAGGAATAATGTACAGGTATATTTTTGTTCGGAAAGGAACAAACAGTGTACTCTCAAAGGTGTAACAATGACCTTAATGGCCAATTGTGTAACTTAAGTGACTTGTAACCTTGCATTCCCTTTCACAGAGGAAAGGTGCATATTTGTATTGTGATTTTTTAAAATAAGCTGGTGTCAGTTTTAAATGTTACATGTTGCTGCTACAAAGCCACTATCAATCCTAACCTACAGTGCTGAATTAAGTTGAAAATTGAGATCAGATCAGTGATGAGGGTCTGCCTTATGAGCGTAGGACCTACATTTTCTGTACAGAGACAATGATTTATTTTAAGTAACTCCCATGGGTCAGGAGCAGTTGAAATAAGCTTGCTCTACTTGTTGCTCTCCCAAACTTATCCTCTCCTGCATGGCTTGGTCTCCATGGGGACTGAACTCGGGGGCTGGGGTGGGGAGGTTGGTGCCGGTTGTAGATGTTAGTTTGGTTCATCTCTAGCTTTGTGAGCACGTTGGATAAGATCAGGTGTCCTGGCAGTGCCCCCCTCCCCCTTCCTCCGTCCGGATGCTGAGAAAGGCCCGTTTGTTCCCCATTTGGGCCTCTAGCACTAAAGAGACAATGAGTGCAGTCTCTGAGAGGATTCGGCGGGATGGGGGGGTTGGTGCAGGGGTTTGGGCTGATTGGGACATGGATGTGTGAAGGAAGAGTGAATGTAGGGTTCCTTCGCTCCACTGCCTCGCTGGGTCCGACACCGGAAATGCAGATGGTCTTTGGTCTTCTCTGCCGAGTGGTACAGACGGGAGTGGGTGGAACTGTCACCTCACCAGGGGTGTATACACACATCAGACATTAAAAATAACTTCTTAAGACAGATCTTAATATAAATATTTGACTATTTTTAGCTTTGATGTGCCCTACATTTAATATATTTTCATTACAGACACAAAAAAGTAATATATAGCAATAATATATACGGAAACATACGGTCTCCCAAAATCAGACAAAACATTGAATTTTGATCTGTTTATTTAGAAAATGACTAATGACCTCTCCAGAAGCCTGTTTTTTGAACCATGATTGCTGTGCATTTCACCCCAGTCACCACTCGCTAGGGTTTCTGTAGGTCACTTGAGGTCATCTTATGGTGGTAAGGTGACACTCTGTGCTCAGTACATAATATGAATATGTGTGTAAGTGTGTAAGTGTGTAAGTGTGTAAGTGTGTAAGTGTGTAAGTGTGTGTGTGTGTGTGTGTGTGTGTAAATTTAAATTGTGGTGCTACATTTCTGTTTGTCAAGCACTAAACAAGATGTCAGAAATAAATTTAGAAGGAATGCATGCAACAAATGAATAACATAAGAACAAATAAGTTGTTGTGCTGTTTGCATTCACCAGCCAGCCATAACATTAGTCACATCCTTGTACATTTATTGTCTATTCATGCTGGAGTTTTTAAACACCTTAGTGTCACTGCTGGGTTGAGAATAGTCCACCAACCAAAACTATCCAACAGTATCCTCTGGGCAGCGCCCTGTGACCACTGATGAAGGATCAGAGGATGGCAACCCAAACTGTGAAGCAGCAGAATGGCTATCGTCTCTGACTTTATACCTACAAGCTGGAGAAGGAAGGTAGGAGGGTCTTATAAAAAACAGTGAAGGGTCTGTGTTGAAATGCCCCAGGACCAGTGCTGTGTCTGTTCCTCTTGTACCAGTGTAACATTAACATACCACCCATGGAAGCTAACAAAGTAGGCAGAGAAACAGATGGACTGTAGTCTGTACTTGTAGAACTGCAAAATCCTTCTATATGACAAGTGGTCAAGTGGTCAACTAAGAGGGGGGTTTTAATATTATGGCTCAGTAATAACAGCACAGTACGTGTATATGTGTATACACACACATCCACATCTAATTTGATATAAAGCATTATTACTAAACCATTATACATTGAAAAAACAGCTTCAAAGTATTTCTTATAGTAAACTGGTTAAACCTCACTTATAAGCCTGTAGAAGTTAAGGGGGCGAGGACATATCACACACCAACAACTGTGAGTCTTCAGCCAGCTTTAAGAAGAAACTAGCTCTTCCAGCATGGTCATAATATCATATAATGTTTCCTTGTAATTGTGGTTTTGTACACTTACAAGTGTCCTCTGTAGGGTCAATGGGCATGTGTGATGTGGGCACACGAAGGGGTTCTGTATGCCGCTGTCCATGAGCATGATCTGTATTTACAACAATAGTGTATAAGTGAAACAAAAATTGACACAATACAGATTTACATAAAGTGCTTTTTCAAAAAAAGAAAATCTGCTGTGAAAATGATTTAACTTGTAGAACGGCGGTGCAATTTATAAAGGCATCCAACTTCTTTATTTATTTTTTTTCTCTCTTAAAATGACTAAAATATAAAAAAAATGTTGCCAATCATAAAGCAGTACAGATGCTGTTGTCAACATAATGGGGAAAGAAAAGGCAACTACATGGTAATGAATAACATCTAATGTACAGTTAGAAGTAGATTACAATAAATTCATAAATATAAATTCATAAAAGCCGTACCTGAATACATATAACCATATGCTTATAATGTGCTGCTTTTTCCGATCAATAAACTGTAGATTAATCCTAGTTTTACATTTCAAAGAGGGCATGTTGGGATTCTGCAAATGCTTTTGGCTATGCAGGAGGTTCAGACTTTTTGTTAGCTGGGGCTGTGAATAACGACATCAATTGGAGCTTTCAGGCAGCTCTGACCTTTTCAGTATCTTTTTATAATCTATCTAAACTCGCTTTTATAATGTGAAGAAAAGACTTGTGTGCTTGTAGTTGACCTGCGTATAGTCTTGTTTGAGCTTGTGTGTTGGGAGGTTCTTTCAGTGTCAAAGCATTTAGGTCATTTTTACATGCTGTTCAGAAGCAGAAGTGATGATAGTCTCAGTTAAGAATCTTTCGCTGTGCAGATGCGTGTGAGAATGAGTATGCCAGTGCAGGCGTATAAGGTGATCTGCAAAGCTGGCTGATGCCAGGTCATAAAGCAGAATAAAAGGCACACAGCGATCGTTGATGCTCTAAGATCATCATTATTTTTCATTTGTCTCACTGAGTTAGGTCGAGTCATCTCTGCTTCACCTTTTGTCCAAGGAAAGATTTTTTTTTTTGCATTGCAGACAGCAGTGTTTATTCATCCTGGGCTCATTCAAATGCGGGCTGTGTTATGGAAAAGTACCCAGATGCACCTGCTTTGCCTAAGCAAAGCCAAACCACCAGCAGTGACTAAATGGGTTTATGAAGAAATAGGTATCTATGTTGTGTGGATGGTTCATACTGTGTGACGTAATAATTGCATCGATTGTTGGCTTTGTTTAATGAGTGTTTTGCACCATGACAGCAATTGTCAAAGGCTTTCCAGTATGTTTACCATGAAGGGCGAGTTGGAACTAGTCATGTTATGTGA
Source organism: Prochilodus magdalenae (assembly GCA_024036415.1). Classification (NCBI taxonomy): domain Eukaryota; kingdom Metazoa; phylum Chordata; class Actinopteri; order Characiformes; family Prochilodontidae; genus Prochilodus; species Prochilodus magdalenae. The sequence goes on from JAMWET010002088.1 coordinate 432,887, forward strand.
TTGAGATATAAAGAAATCATACTCGAGTCCTCTGTACTCTATTGACTAACTTCTAATGTACATTTGAGAACTTGTAGCACCTTTATCATGGATATTAGACCAGCATAACATCTCCAGGGACTAAATATTCCTCCTTTTTTGCATATGTAAGAACAATTTTGCTCTGAAACATAAGCTGGACATTTGTAAGCTTGGGAATTCAGGTCTCCCCAGCATAGACTAGAAAGTAAGGACCAAACGAGTCTGTATTACCTTGTTTATATAGCTGTATTGCTTTTTTTTTTTTTTGGTCAAAATCGCATGTATCTTTGTTTAGGCTAGTTAACATGGATTTATAATGCCCTACAGACACATGTGCCATTCAAATTGCATACTAATTACTAAGCCGAATAATGCTGTATGTAAACTTGGTATTTGTGGCCTTTATGGAAGACACATGGTTTTCTTTTGACATCACTTCAAAAAAGCCATTTTGTTGTATTTTTTACGTTTTTAGAGTGTAGCTGATTGTCCATTGCAGGAGAGGTTATGAATGACGTGTGGACAGTAGTCATGTTCACATTTGACTTCTTTCTAGGACATGGTCAACATTCTTCACAGGTCCAGAAAAAAACAAAACCACTGCCTTTGATTTTCAACTCCAGTGCCTCAGGAAGCAGCTCCAGTGGCTTAATGTTTTCCGTTGGAGGAGTACACAGCAGAGCTGTACCTCCAAACCCTGAGAAATGACCATCATTTCAGCAGAGGCAAATGCCTGAGTATACCTGGGGTGGAGGCAAAAGGCAAGTTGAAGCTGAATGATTGCCGCCTTGCTTTGAGTTATCGACTGGTGGGAGCTGAACGCTTGAAGGGACCATTCTCCTCAAGTGAGAGTGGAAGCCCATTCATAAATCCAGACATGGTCCATTCTGTTATTCCTGCATGGGGTGTAACTAAGAGAGAGGATTAGCTTTGTGCTCTGACTGAGACACTCTAAACCCTCCAGAGTGCAGGAAAGTTGGCTGTGACTTTAGCCCTGGGCGCTTGAGTGCATCACTTTTGACTGACAGAGGCTGCAGCCCCGTGTGGCTGACCTTGCTCTGCCAGATGCATTTTTGGAGGTGTGAGAGCAAGGAAAATCTATTTGGCTTTTTCCCCTGCCAGGGTTGGGGTGACAGTCTCGAAACTCTATTGGGTAACGGGTATAAAGCTGATTTATGGGCCTTGATGGCTGAGATTATACCCCAGGGCCTGAAACCCTTTTTTCATCGGAGGTGTCTGAGATTTTGCGTCAGGGCCTGTCATGCTAAGGCCTAGTGCTGATCTAAGCAGACATGACGGAAGTTATTTTGTGTGTGCTTTTCTGAGACACAGCTTCTTGGAGAAAATATAAATAATATAAATACAAGACGGATTTCTAGGAAATTAGCACCTGTCTCATGGGTGACAATAAAATGTGTGATTGTTTTACAGACATTTGCAAAGTCAGGTGCTAGGCAGAAGCATGATTGTATTTATTGCCGTTTGGCTTCATTCCATGTGCCTGTGACTTTTAAACCTTTCTGTTTACTTCACCCTGTGCGAGTGCGTGTGTAAGAGAGTGATCTTGAGTTATTATTGGACTTGGCCTTAATGCAAAGAACCAAACTGCAGCTGACCTAATGTTTGGGCTTAGTTATACAAGCTTAGCTAACTGGCTAACCAAAGATATCCTCTTACCTAATGTAAACCTTTTCTGATACTGTCAACATGAGTAGTGTGACAGCCTTAACCTTTGCATAAAGTAGCATATGATATCCCATAAAAAACAGGGAAATTCCTACGCTTACACTGTGGGAAATTTGACTTTTACTTTGCATCTGCTTCCAGCAAAACCAGCTCCTTTTTGTTTAGCTTTAGGCTAGGATAGGGTCTTGCCTGGTGATGAATATACCTTAGTGGGCTTTTAGTGGGTAATTTGAAAACTCTTATTGTATGTCCTGTTTCCTTGAGGCTAGAGATGGCAGACAAAAGGGAGTCAAGCTGATACCTACTATTGGTATCAGGCCGACACCAACAGAAAATGCTAGATCAGATATCTAAGGAAAAAAAAATCAGGAATTCAGTCTGAATTCAATCTTTCAAATATAGCCAGAACATTTAAAATGCCAGTTCCTTTATTTTGAATGGTCAAATTTTACATGCGTTTGTGCTCCAGATGATATAAGGAGATAATATACAGGAACATTTTGGTTTTCAGAGGGTTTGTGTTTAGTTTTTTCTTTCTTTCTTTCTTTTTTTTTTTACGGTAAACAATGATAATTTCTATGTTATAGCCAGGTTCTTGCCAATGCATAATCCTAACCAACAGGTGAATAAAAATAAGCCATGTCTAGGCAATCTCCACAAGTCAGTATCAGTGTCTCTGGAATTGATATCTGCACAAGAACTTGGATCAGGTTTGCCCTGTTTGGTCTTTAGGAACTCCAGTGGCACGCACCATCGTGGTCTCAAGCCCGCAGACCACCTTTTGGGATTAATTGGAACGTTAATTGCAACAGCCTTCTTGTCCAGGGTTAGTGAATGACTTCACAAATGGTCTTGTGACTGTAATAATTCCTACACACGCTCTCCAAAATCTTGAGCAGGAGCTTTACAGAAGACTCAAAGTTATTACAGCGCCAAAGGGATCAATTTCATATTAATGGTAACTTTGGTTTCAGAATCAGAAATACTTTATTGATCCCAGGGGGAAATTGCAGTTTTTTACAGTAGCAACCATTTAGAATAAACAAACAATAATAATTTACAACAAGAGAGAATTTTTTCAATATGTACACCTATATAAAGTCTTATAATACAATAAAAATAAAATAAAAAGTAAAGTGGCTGTGGCTATAATAATAAGTATTTTATTTTGGTGTGGGATGCAAATATAGGAGTATTGGTCAGGAGGTTTGAGTGGTTGGAGCATGGTAGTTACATGACCATCTTTATTACACCAGTTACATTTATTTAATTTTTTTACATAAATAAGTTGTTACGATCTAAACTGTTGAATTTAGTTTTTGATGTAGAACTTGCCAGTTATTATATTTGCACTGTAGATGTTGTGACTCCTCCTTCTGTGAATATAATTGTAAATAAAATGTGTTGACACGACTGTGAAAAGGTCATACAGCTTCTGTAAGGATGCATATGCCAACACAGATATTCCGTGTTACTTTAAAATAAATGTGTTTCAGATAACACAATAAGGGAAATGAGACAAACGCAAAGCTCAATCAGCATGTTTTCATGCACATCACGTTGTGGCGTATATTGCACAGAGTTTGTTCTTTAATGAGCTCACCTCCTACTGTGTTGTTGCCAACAGGTGACGCTTGGTGATGCCAGAATGCCAGTGGAGACAGCACTCAAAGCCAGTCGCCATGGAAACACCCGAGTTTGCCCCACAGGAAGCGATGAAGAGGAAGATGAGAAGCAAAAACAGATTCAACACATGAGTGCTCAAGCGGGTACGGGTCTGTACCTACAGCCCACTGAAGCACTTTACTTAGATAGAGACCACCTAGAGAAAGATGATTTGAAGGAAGACTCCAAAGAATGGATGTCACTAGCAGATTTGAGCCATGATGACTCCTCCTGTCTGGAAGGCTGTGTGCAGTAAGTAACTTTAGGATATGTAATGTGAGCCTGCTATGCACATACAATGAGAAGTACATAAGTAGAGATGGCACCCTTCCAACATCCAGTATCAGGAAATATCCGATGCCAGCAGAAAATGCAAATTTGAATGTTGGAGGAAATAAGAATGAATTGGGTCAGATTAAAAATAAAAGCGCTAAATAGCTTTTAGAGCAACATGACATGATGTGAAGTGAAGTTTGTTGTGTGATCAGCTATATACTGTATAATCTAACTTTACAATTAGCAAGTACCTACATATGCTATGTATTATACTAGAAATTAAATTGTAAATAGCACAATATATAAAAGGAATACTAGAAAAATTCAGTTGTTACATTTTTGGCTATATACTTTTTCATACTGGGATAAAGTGTTGGTGACTAAGGTCACTTTTCTGTTCTCCTGGTGTTCTAAATAGAAATTCTACACTTGCATTTAAAATCCAAGTGTAGTCCTTGGGACTGTCTCAAGGAGCAGGTTTCTCACTTGCTTTATGGTTAGGTGATTCTGGATTTTTTTCACTGGATTTTTTTGTCTACCACTGAGGGATCCCTTTTTTAACTGTTTGCATTACCATGACAGCAAGTTTTGCCTGACTAACCTGCTCCAGATAGCAGAATAGGTGGGCTTAGCCTGTATTTTTTGTTTTTGTTTTGGTTGGGGTTGGCATGGTTCTTCAGAAGAATGGGGTTTTTGTATTTTGTTTTGTTTTTGTTTGGCTTTGCTTTGCTTTGCTTTTGTTTGTTTTGTTTTCACCAATCTAGATAGATTAGTTGTCTATGATCAATCTCTGTGAAATTTAACACAATAGTAGTATTGCGGAGCATTTTATGTTGGAAAATGTGATTGTCTGCATTCTTGTGTGACAGAGTGTTTTTTAAAGTGGTATCTGTGTGGAATACATTTGTTTGTCCCAAGCACTAGATATCTCATTGGTCTTCATACCTGTCCTTCAGGCTGGAAAGGAGGTGGATGCTCTGGCATGAATTCATGAAGGAATATTCATCCCTGGGTGACTGGCTTCAATTGGCAGAGGATCTGGCTGCCTCTCCAAATTCCAGCCATGTTTTGTACATTGCTGCAAAAGAGGAACTGCAGAAATTTGAGGTGAATGAAATGCTACACTAAACACTTCCACAGTGTCTTTCTTTTAACCTGTCACCATATCTTAGAAGTTCATTTGATACCCTGCCTCCTTAAAGTGTGTTATCCTTTACTCTCTTTTACATAACCAATCCACTGCCAATGCTTTTTAGTCATCCTTGCACATTTCTTTTTCCTGGTAAGTGAATGTTGGCAACAGTGGTAGGATTGTCAGCAAAGTGTAATCAGTGACACACATCCTTACACATGCAAACAGCACATCTATTAAGACTGTCTAAAACAGTGAGATCATCTCCAGTGCAATGCAACTACACCAAATGGGAATCCATCTCCTTGGCACATCTCTTAAGCACTCTGGGGTTTTTGGTACCTCCCTCTGTGCTGCCCCACTTTCATATGCAAACTAACCGACATGAAATACGTTTGCTTTTTTTCTTAAGGGATCTCTTCATTTGTTTGATTTAATTATAAGAAACTGTTAAATGTATTGCTATATAGTTTTGATTTTCTTTGCTGTTTGATTTTATCATTTTGCCACAATTCAATTTCTCAATTTTTATTTTTTTTTGGTGTACACTAAACTCCATAAGCCTAGAGAACCTATTTGCAAAAGTGAAAGTATTTACTCATCATCAAAATAATAGTTGCACCCAGAGGGAAATATGTAATTGCAATGCTGTTCTCCTAACTCCTAACACTTTAAAATGTTGTTTTTTTTGTTTTTTGTTTTTTTAAGAACACATTTTTCTTTTCCCTTTGAAGTTACACTACCCCAACACTTTTTTTGGATAGCCCACAGTAGATAATTTGTCGATTAAGGTGACTATTAATTCACATTTGACTACATATCTATTCAAGTCACCTTAATTTTACCGAACTGTAACCCTGGGCCTAATCCCTACCCTAGCCTTATTCCAAAACTTAAAACTATTCCTCACCCAGATCCTAAACCTTTTAGGAATTGCAATCTGTTATATAATTTAAGCATCTTTTTGGTGCTATCTAATAAAGTGGACTAGAAGTTTCCTTATTACAGTAAAATGCTTGTTTGTTGTGAGGGGAGGGATTCATAGACTCATATGGGCAATTTTTTTTTTTTTTTTTTTTTGAGCTGCACATTTTTTTGAGTTAATGCAACATGCCACATGTCTTGGTATGGAGTTATAGAGTTTCCTAATGGTGTCCTGCAATAATCCATCCCATGTCACTCCATTCTGAGTCACTCCATGACATTCTGTCAGAACTCCATTGCATTCTTTGGTGACATTGACATGGTGTTAAGGGCCGTCATCATAACAATTGTTCTGTGGGCATGTAGCCCTGAATCATGCAACTATCTGCCAATGATGCTCACGCTAACACAGTGACTTATGGAGGACATCACTTCTCGCTGATTGTCTGTAACTGTGGCTGTTATCAAACTTGAATCATTTGCATGTCTCAAGATGTCAAATTTTCCAACCATATTTAATTTCTGTCAGCTGATATCTTCTGGGTGCAACTATTTGTTAACTTTATTTTTTACTTTATAATTGGATCGCTGGGCAACAAAAACCCCAAAATATAATGATGTGCCAGTCATTTAAACAATTCACTTAATGGAAAATAGCACAAAGACAACACTTCAAATGTTAAAACTGAAAAATGTTATTTATTAAATAAATTTAAAAAAATATATAAATAAAGTATTTTTTTTATTTGCACTGCATTAAAACATTTTGTTGCTGGAATCAAATTCAAAATTTAACATTTGATATGTTTTTTTTTATGTAGTTTTTTTTTTAATAAAATATAGTATTTAAATGATTTGCACATTAATGCATGCTGTTTTTTTATTTTTATTTTTTTTGAGAAATTTATTTTGCCCTATAAACACTTTCTTTATTGAATAATACCATAATTTAACAATATTCATGCAGTTATCACCACTTAAAAAAAAAATAGGCAAAGAAATTGCGGTCAGATTATTTTACCTATAGCCCTGTGTCCCCAGAGTCTCCGCACTGAGGCTAGGCTGCACCTGGCCCAGCTGGACAATTTGAGCCAGAGAAGCCGTGTCCTGCTGGGCCTGTTCAGGGGTGCTATGAGAACCCGACTGGTAGAAATGACCAAAGAATGCGGCCAGCGCTGGGACCAGCTCAGCACCACTGTGGACTCCATCTGCCGCCGGCTTAAGGTATGCTCACCTGCAGCGTTTTAGCTGGAAAATTATGTAGACAGACGCACCATTAACTTTGCACAAGGCGTAGGGCCAAAACCCTTGTAATTGTGTTATTGCTATATACACTGGTCTCAAACATTCCACTCAAGTTTTGGGGTTTGTCCACTTGGCTTATAATTTACAGACAATAGTAAAATACAACAGACTTTTTGAAATATGTTGTCAAAAGCTGAAAAATAACACAAATGCAGGTTTTGTTGAGATGCTACTGCTCTGTTTTAATCCATGCAACCTTCTCTTCAGCCCTCCCACAAGTAGATGTTGCAGTTCCTCTCTTTCACCCACAGTGGCCTTAGAAAGTCATTAGCCTAACCTGTGGCTAACCTTAGACCTGCCTATGACTGAACTCTAAGCCCATATATTGTTAATGTCAGCATTTCTTTGCTCTGGGGTCAAGGATATTGGTTTGTCATGTTGTATTTTTGATTCCACTCTTTTTAGGGCTTGTCCAAAAATACTCATTGTAAGACCACTAAGTGTGTAAGAGTGTAGACAAAAATAAATCCAGTGTGCTTTCTGAATGCCTGTGTTTGCTGTAGCACTTTGTGCTCCAGCGAGAGGACTTTGAGAGGCAGAGGGAGGAGATGGCCGTCTGGCTGGCAGACATGGACCTGAGACTGACTGAGGTGGAGCACTTTTCAGAAAGAAACACCTGTGCCAAGATGCGGCAGCTTCAAGTAGGCATTAATTTTTCACCCAAATATATGAGACACTTTGAGTTAGAATGAGGGAGAATATGAATATTTAACATGTGTCTGTGTGGGTGTGTATCAGGGCTTCCAGCAGGCCGTGGCTGAAAGTGCATGTCGTCTGAATGCCCTACTCGAGCAAGGAGAAGAGCTGATCCAGCGGAGCGAGCCGGCTGATGCTCAGGTTATCGAGACCCAGTTGCAGGAGATGCTGCTGTACTGTACCCGTGTTTTCCAGGGCCTAGGCCGCCTTCATACACGCCTTCTAAGCATGAGACTGGTGACTACCAACACTTATTTGATTCTTTTTTTTTTTTTTTTTTTTTAGACACTGTTTAACTTTATCCTGGTCCAGTTTGACTTTTGGAGCACTATACTGTATTTTCCAGTCACGAAAGGACACCTTCTCGTCCTTGAAATGTAATATTTTCCTGCTTACCTACTTTTCAGATAAGTAAGGAAAAATATTTATAAACGTTCACACAAAACACAGATATCTTGTAATACCTTTGTTGTTGCAGAACAGCTTTATATTTAAATTGAAGATTGACGCAGAGGTTTGAGTGGTAATGGTGGCTCACAGTACAATAAGGGGATAACATTACTAGACCTTCTAGATTTTTGCTACTGCTGGTAGACCCGTATGACCATAGACTTCGACACATCTGCAAATTCAGGTTGTTGCACACTATGCCCTTTGGCATGCCCAAATGAAATTTTCCTTTTTGCCAATCATTAACATCTACTTTAGACCTATTTTCCACACATCGAACAAGACATTCTCTGCACTGTACCATCTGTCTCACTAGGAATCCTGTTACACACCACACAGGCATTTATAGCTCCATCATCCTCTTGCAACTGCATCTGCAGGAGCTGGAAGTTACTGCCACCTTAAATGTATTCCTCAAAATTGACCTGCCTAGTCAAAAAATGCAAAAGAGTGAAAGTATGCTGTGATGTGAGATTCAAAGTGAACAAAAAATGAACAAAAGTAAACATCCAAAAAATGAGAATCCTCTTCTTGTTTCTTTTTGAGCTATTATCACATATCTAGATCATACCTGACACAGATGAATGTCTGATCAGTTACATGACTTTGCCCAATACCACATAAAGTGAAAATGTTGCCTAATGCCCAACACATTGCTCTAGGGTGGTTTAAAGATAAGATTTTAGCCTAAAATTGTTCTATTAATATCAGAGAGGTACAGGATGCAGGATGCTCTATGGCAAAATAGTAGCCCAATAGATTTGATTCATCTTAAAGTAAACACTCCATTATTAAAATCACATACAGAAGCACCAGATGTGTGTAGGTTCACACAGTCAGTTTCAATGACATGTATGCCTTGTATACGTTCTATGAAACTGTTAAGTCTTCAGTATGCTAACTTGTTGCAAAGTTATGAAGCATGCATACTCATTTGTATTGACCAGCAGAGTAGATTATATTGTTAATGTGAACAACACATGTGCAGTGAAGTGTGTTTTGGTGTTTTATCTCTCATTTTACCACAAAAATGTCATGGTGATCTATCCCCAAGTCACATGTTTTCAAGCATTTGAGGGTGAAACATCATGAATATTCCCCTGAAATAGTTTGAATAGTTGTCTTGAAGCCAAGCGGTCCCTGTATAATGCATGTACTGTCCGTGTGCACAAGTTTTCTGTATGGGCCATTGTTTCTGTAGGCCAGAGCAGATCATGCTGAAAATGAGCTGCACTGATGCTCATTATACTGTAGGCATGTAGAGGTTATGGAGTCATAAACTGGACATCCAGTAATGAGTTGACAGGGTGCGTGCTTCCCACAGCTTTGCACATTTTGCGTGAGAGGTTTTATGTTCCCTGAATACTGGAGTGAAGGAGTTTTAAAGGAAAGTCATGTGAAGTCATAGTGGTGGGGGAGAATGCAGTTTAAATTTCTGAATTTTACTGAATGAGTTTTACTCAGTGAAGCCATGATTCAAGTCTATTGGTCCTAAAACCTGGCTTCTGAGACTCCATTATGTAATCAGAGAAGAAAAGAAGTCTTAACATCTAAATTAAGGAGGCAGCCTCATAGGGCTAGATTATCCGTCCTCGTAGTCTCTCACAGTTTACGCTGCTAAAGTCAAACAGTCTGCTCATCTTTTTCTGAAGCGCAGTGAAAAAATATCTTGGCTTGTTTAAGACCTAAAAAGCAGGTGATGTGTTCAAAGAGTCCTTGTAACTAGGAGGATTAAATTACAATTTTTTTAAGCACAGCCTTAGGTGTATATATAGATGAACCTTATTATAACACTTTTGGACTGAATGTGACCAGCTTCTTAAATGCAGCTATATATATATATATAACCGGCCCCCCCCTCAACAAACACACTTCAACAAAAGTACTTTGCTATTATGGGATAAGGTTAGGGTTGGGATTAGGGCCAGGATAACAGTCTGGGCTATATTAAAAAACGGTGTTGGGGAAGTGTAACTTTAAAGGGAAAATTGTTCTTCACGCACCTTGGATCATTTCTATTAGTCAGTTCCTTAAGTGTTTATATATGGTTATGAGAGTTTTGTGTGACTGCAATGACCAGAGTCTATTGGACTGTCTTTCAGGTGTTTGAGGAGGACTGGCCTCTGTGTCCCGATTCAGGCTGCCCATCTGAGACAGTGCCGGAAGAGGATGTTGTGGTTGATAATGGTCCATCTCCTCCATCCCAGAACAACCCTTCTCAGCTCTGCCACGAGCACCTTGTTCTCGAGTGGGACCCCTCAGTGGACATTGGGGGCTCCATGACTCATGATGATGCAGACTCTTCTTACTTCAGTGCCAGTGCAGGTGGCTCAGAGTTTTACAGTGTTTGTTTTTAAATGCAAGGCTGTTTCATTAATCAATCTTACGTATTCTGGATCGTCAGCATCTCAGCACTTGCACTACTGTACAAAGTATTACGGTTTAGAGGACTGAAATCAATGGTTTGAATATTATGGAACTGGTTAGGTTGTAAATAAAGGTGTAAAATAAATGTTCTGTTCAACCGTCTTAAGTAGCTGGAAGCTGGATAAAAAAAAAAATCATGACAAACACAAAGATTTTTTTAAAGAAAACATTAAAGCAAATAGGTTATTATTGTATTCTCTAATCCTTAGCGTAATCAGTATCTAACCATAATTGATCTATAACAACGTTATAGTTTGTTTTACGTTATAGTTTTCTGACAATAAAAAAAAAAAATTATCCTGACTCTTTTCTATCATTCTGTGATATAATTTCTAAAGTCCTGTCTTGCTCTTGTAACTTACTTTAACATGCTAGTTATGCGTTTCATAGGCCCAGTGCACTGTATAATCCTCTTTTCACGCATGTCCCTGTGCAGCATATCAGTTTATTATTATCTAAACGACTCGCAAATCTCCACTGACTCATTGAGGGCATTAAAGGTTATCTGCCTTCCCTAGGTGTCTGCAGTGTAGAGGAGCTGCTTACCAAAGATCCTCTGAGGAGGAGAGCTTACCTGAGTCCAGCAGACTTGCAAAAGGCCCCAACATGTGTCCAGCACCAGGTGAGAGTCTCACACTCCCCTGCCTCTATCCTACAGCTGGGTCCGGCCAGCACTTACTGAGATTGTGTATAGTGAAACTGCAGTCAAGAAGATTGAATAACCTAATTGTAATGTATAGTGGCATAATGCATGTGCATATATTTTACTGGAAGCAACAAATGCAATTGAAATTCAGAACTGAAGAGGGGTGGCTGCATGCTTAGAATATTTATATTGATTATGAAATGTGCTCACAATGAGCAGTGTGTCGGGATCTGTTGTGCATGTACCATATGTCTGGCACACACATTTACATGTGGGCACTAGCCAGAGTGAGGGCTTATGTGTAGCATATGGGTGGACAGTATAGCAAAGCGTTATTGTGATATAAATTATGTCATGACACATTTTTGCATATATGAGAGGCATTAGTTCAACCCTTAAATATGTCATGTGATAACAAGCATGTTTTATTTATTTATATGGCTTTATAAATATATATTTTTGCCTCTGACATCCTTAAATGTTTACAGTCTTAACAGATTTTTCCCCAATTCCTTTTCGGATATTTTTTTGGAGTGAATTAAATAAGCACTGTTTCTAGTTTAGTTTTATGGGGTTTTGTGTAAATATTTTTTTTTCATATATATATATATATTGAAATATATTTCTTATATATATGAAATATATATATGAAATATATATATAATTTTTTTTTTTTTTAAATACTGTGTACTATTTAATATATATGTGCCTTTTGTTCAAAAGTACTGAGCTTCATCTCCAAAGATTGCTAGTTTTGTAAGCATGTTTTTTCACAAGTTGAAATGAGGCTGAATTTTGTTTGTTGCCTCCTTTTTTCCAGGTCACAGAGAGGAGCTTAGAGGGTGCTGCTCCACCCCGGACCCCGGTGCCAGGTAAAACCATTGCCTCTGATTGGTCACTACCATAATGATGCCAGCAAAGGCACTGCTTATCACAGCTTAAGACGTGATCAGCGTTAGACAGCTATGCGTTATGGGCTGCCCTCATTATGCCTGTTTTTCCAATAGCCTTAATCCGAAAATCTAACCAAAGTGCTTCTCGGCATACTGCATGTGTTGTCAAACTTTTGAATTACATTCTAATGCAAATAAAGTGGAAGTTGAAAATGAGCTACATGAGTAAATAGTCCAGACACAGAAATAGCAATAAAGTACATTCAAAACCGCGTTTTAGTCAGGACCCGCATCCTGTACTGTTTGTTTGCCCTGGCAGATGCTGGCAGGCCGCAGTACAGCAGGCTTTGGACAACCTCCACTCCAGACTCGCACTTGCCTGAGCCTGTCACCTTTGACCCTGAGCGCATCAGCGCCTGGCTGGGCCAGACACACAGGCTTTACTCTAAAGCTGTCCAAACAGAGCCCGTTCCACAGGTACTGTCCACACCCTCTCGACCAGAATCATTCTATCATCTTGATTGTTTAATGTTCTTGGTCATGACTGTTGAAAGCACCAGAGATGGGGTTGGGGGGAATAGAGAAATTGGACCTAAAGGAGCAGTGTGTAACCTGTAGCAGTACGATTGTATTGTAACCTATCGAAATCCCACAATTCACATGCCCTTCCTTCCACAAACGTATGGTTCTGCTATTGCTTTAGTGTCTGTACCGTTTTCTTTTCACTTATCTTCCATTTTTTTAATTTCAAGGATTCACTCTTCTTTATTATTATTTTTTTTTTTTGTGCTAAATTTGATACTTCATTTGTCAGCAATATATTCTTCCCATGAATAGATCCTAGCATGCTCATATTAGCGTAGTGTAATGATGGTAGCTCAATGTTTCCAATGAATTATGGTTTTAATATTATTCCATACTTCCCTCCTGATAAGCTGACCTATTGCAGTGAGTTTCTCGTTCCACCCTACATGGAGCAGCAATTACTTTCTGCCACCTGAGGCATTATAATAACTGTTGCACCATTGAAGGTTTAACAGGAAAATGTGAACGAGAAGCTGGTGAATTCGCTAATTGACAAATGACTTCATATGTGACTTGAAGTTTTAGGGATGAAAATACCTATTTAATAACTGCTATTGTACAACATTTTTAGGGAATTTGTATTACTTCTACATCTTCAATCATTGCTATACTGTCATGTAAAAACACCACCAAGGGCACAGTCTTCTTCAGCTGTGTGGTTTGTTTGTTCTGGGCAACTGTAGCAATACTGCTACTTTATATGGCCCCATCTGCTGGAAGATGACCCAATCTTAAGTAGATTAGAGGGGCTCATTTAAAGTTAACAAAAAACCTCAAAAGTCCAGTGTGTAGTTATAAAGAATTATACAGTAATGAAACCCTGTTTGTATACTATATTCCATTTTTGGTAAAAGATGCCCTTAAATCTTACACATGGCTCCTTTAAGTGAAAAGTATGTGTACTGTGTCAAAATCGTAGTTAATTAAAAGCAGATGTATGGAGTCAATAAAAAAAAAAAACACTGGTGTGAGTAAAAGGTTCTTCCTATTATTTTTCATGTTTTATTTACTATGTATAACATTTCAATGGTTTTTGTATTCTCACTGCTAAAATGCTGGAATTTTCAGATCTTTTATCCATCATAACATTTCATTCACAGTGCCTTAGAAATATTGTCATGGGTTTGCATGCTTAGAGGCCTGATGATCTTAAATAGTTAATTTAGTGTCACCACTGTAAGGCATTCTTTAGTGCAGCAGTGTAGCCTGTAGGCTGGGATGTAGAGTAAATATGCATGAGAAATTTTACTCAGGCTTAACGTCACAGGATGCAGGCATAACGTCAGCACCCTGGTCTCTGTTTTGTTGGGGCCGTGATGCTGGGCTGCTATTGCTTCCATTTTGATGCATTTCCCAGTGACTCATTAGATTCATGTTTACTACCACAGCGTGCCTGTAAACACATTTATATTCCATCTTGTAAAAATCTTTAGCATTCTAAAATCAAAACTGTCCTCTGCAAGGCAACAGCCATTTTTAGAGGCAGAGAAAGAGATGTTCATATTGAGAGAGATTATTTTTGGACCCACTAATTAAGCCGTCTGAAACTAATCTTGACTAAAACACAGTGACTCTGCTGAAGGGTTAGAGGGTGGTGGGTGGGAATGTCCGGGGTAGTGGGGGGTGCTATTGCAGGGAAAGAGAATTTGCTGGGCTGATGCAAAAGCCGATAGCCCGCTCTAGACTTGGAAGAACCTAGGCGAGAGAGAAGCTATTTCCATTTCAAAGAAGCTCTCATAATTTCTCAGTGCTGGCGGTTAATTGGCAGCTTTACAAGGCTGGAAAAGAGAGCCGCAGCACTAACTGGCTCTTTAATGGCTGCCGTAATTGTGGGCGCAAACATAAAGCAGCACACAGCGATGGGCCAAAAGCAACCGCTCTGCAAAAAGCACTTGGAGTTGGTACTGGAGGGGCGGCAGCTTATGCATGCATCCTATGAGAGTAATAGGGTGTGTAAGTGTGAGAGAGTGAAAGAGTAAAAGAAAATGGGGTGAAAGCCCTCATTAGTTAATGAAGGCACGCTGTGTTTGTTTACGACTACTCTTTGTGGCGTAGAGATTCTGTCATGTGTGGTGAGTGCCATATTGTCTGGCTCTGAGAACTCGTTTTGTTCTTTGTGTAAATCCTCGCAGCACTGCTCCAGTTTCACTTCATCACCATCCACCCAGAAGGAGGAGGAGGATTTGGGAGGAGTTGAGTATCTAGAGAATGTGCTCCCCATGAGGCCCCCCTACTCAGCACAAGTGCAAAACATGTGTTCCATTCAGTCATGTGACTTTCCACCTCACTCTAGCAAACGTCACCCAAACCCACAGGTGAATTTCTTATTCTCCATCTGTCTCTGTTCACTCCCCTCAACTCTACTCCTTTGTATAAGTTGTTTATCCTCCTCTTATTTCGAACTTTGTAACCTCATCCTTCCAGACTGCAGTAACTCTGTAGGTCATCAATGACATTTCTGTAATGCCCGTTTTTTGCAGTTGCTTGAAAGTTCGGAATTAAAGACAGGGGTAGTGGAGTGTGGCAGAGTCAACTCCTTTCTCTAGATGCTGTTGATTTTATGATGCGCTTTGCACCTCTAAACCCCCTGCATATAATTACACTCTTAATGTTTTCTGATTGCAAATTGCTCATAAACAGCAGAGTCCCTGTGGGGTTCCTTTTGTTAATCTCCTGCCATTCTAATCTTGTCTCTTACTTTCACTAGTGTTTGAAGAGACTGCGCTCAAGTGATTCAGATGAGGAAAGCAGTCGCAATAAGACGTGTCGGTGAGTCAAAGTTAAAGGTCCAAATCCATTTCTGGATTAATATGTTATCTGGATTTACATACACACTTATATATATATATATATATATATATATATATATATATATATATATATATATATATATATATATAATAATTATTATTATTATTTATTTTTATTTTATTTTATTTATTTTTTTAATAATTAATTAATGCCAAATTTAATGCATAAATATCAGACAGCAAGATAATTGAATGAAGTCACGAGTCCTCCAAATCCTAGGAAAAGTATTTTTCAGATTCTCCTCAATGGCCAGAGAAAATGTAATGAGAATGATTTGACAAAGTGAAGTCATAGGGTTTTCTTGCCTAATGAATCTAATTTGAACTTTAATATGACATTAGGCCATATATTGGTTTTAGCATGGCCATATCATTACACAGTTAAGTGACAGAGCAGAAGTTTTTTAAGGACAATGTGGTTATTGGTTATAGAGAGTGTGGTTGTTATCTGAAGGTTAAATACACATTGGTGCTCATGAGGTTTGATACAAGAAGAAAGTAAGCTTTAACAACGCATCGCAAAATTGTGATTACTGCAAGTATTATTATTGTCTGTTTGACACCATAGTGTTGCTGTCCAAAGAAAAACAAGTATCTCTATTGTGAACACAATTTTCACACAATATCAAAAGCAGTAGCTAAGTGTAGAACATTTCTTGCCTTCAACTGCTTTCTCCATGTTTTGTTTGCACAGTGATGATAAGCATAGTGGTAAATTTGTCATCAGCATTGTCAACCTGGCTAGTTTTTAACGGCCTCAGCAACTCAAACATTTCTTGAACTGGTAAATAAAGTTTTACATAGCAACAATTTTTTTTCTCTGTCTCTCTCTGTCTAGTGGTCAGATGGTTTCTGCTGATTGCTGTGGCCCCTGGCCCCAGAGAAGCCTTAAACTGATGGATGTGCTAAGAGCACCAGCTCTGCTCTATGTTCTTCTGGCCCTACTGCTAATTGTGGTGATCTGGCCCCCCACAGTGCTCCAAGACAATCAGTGCCACCGCTCCAACTCTCTGGAGCGTTCCTTTCACTTCGCATTGCGCTATGTCAATGGGCCACCTCCAACCTAAGGCCAGCAGTGATGCTAAGTACTCTAAAGACATCAGTTTAAAATGTCCTGAAAGGAAGGCACTGGGACAAAAAGACTATGGAAGGATTTTTTTTTTATTATTATTATTATTTTACGCACTTCACCTATATTATATATAGGATGACATGGGGAAAAGCTTGTTTCTTAAGCTAGGTCTGCCACATGGCATTGGTCTTATGTGCGTTTCAGATTTTTGGGTGCAATTATTTCACTTGATGTTGGCATGCTTGGCTCAGAACCCCAAGGAGTGTGCTTAATTACTAATATTTTGCATTTGTTTGAACTAAATATTGAGTCATCAAACAGGCATCAAACATCCTTTCCAATTTCCCACATATAAGGCACAAATAATTAAATGCATGTAGATTTGGTTAAGCACAGGTTAAGCACCTAATAACCCTTAGCTTAATTGCCTAATAAACCAGTGGTACAGTGTACTGTTTAGGTTCATGGAATTTGTAGAACTTACCTTTACAACAGTAACTTACGGTGCAGAGGAACGAAGATAAATAGCATATTATAATTATATACAAATTATGTATTAATAATTTAAAAAGTAAAATAAATAACATGTATTTAAATGTAGCCCATCATGTGAGCCGTTTGAGAAACCTCCATCCTGCAAGACATTTTTTTTTTTTTTTCTACTGCAGGAAAAGTAATCTACAAACAGAGTCACTTCTAGATGACAGCACCCTCTACATGAAGCAATCTTTGTTTACTATGCTGTCAGAAAACTCCTTGTGTTGTCTGTGGCACTATTTCAGCGATGTCTGACTTTAAAAAAAGTATTGTGTTTTTTTGTTTTTTTTTTCTTCTCTCTCTTTCAATTTCTGTCACAACATGTATATGGTAGTAAATGGTTTGGTTTCACTGGTTTGGTGTAAATGTACAAACTATGAGAAGCAACATTTATATGATGCACACAAGAAATGTATTCCCAGCAAATAAGATGCCACAGCATTTTATATCCCGAAGAACAGATTTTACTTATTGTTTTGTTCCAGCTAGGGCTGTCAGAGTAGTGGCATTGTTACTGCTCGGCCATTTAATTGCTCATCTGACTCAAACTCCTCGCGCATCCTTCCACTCCAATTTATCTTTTCTTTCGGTCCTAATTTACATTGCCAGCCTAGTTCAAGAACAAGCGGTGAATTGGCGACTTGCACTTCGCTATTGTCGATGCTTTAACTAATTGTCACTTCAACAAAATGACCTAGAAACAGTCGCTGACAGCCATTTAGTGCAACACATCACGCTCGTTGAGGTTAGTCTATCCTCTACACCCTAATTTCCTAGACCGCTTCACCTCTTCAAGACTTTGCGGAAGTTTAGAGTCCTCATTGTGATGTGTGGATGTACACACTATGATTACCTTCCAAGCCCACAAGTATGGAAGATGATTGGCAAAATGTGTTCTCCTCAGTCCACCAATGGACCTTCTCTTTATTATCAATATCATACCTTTGTGATCTCTCAATTTCTGTAGATCATACGCAAGTTTTACCTGGTCCAAAACAAGCCATATCGCAATCCCGTTATACGAATGATTCCTGACACTTTCCAACTGTGGTTTAGTTTTTGTCTATGTCTTTCTTTCTTTTCATTTTATGGGTGGTGGATGGTAAATTGTTAAAAACCTATGTGCATATGCTCAGGCCCTGTATAAACAGCCAGCACAAATGTGATTTTTGGGATTTTCAGATTGTATTTCAATGGATTTTTGATTGACTGAATGGCAAAACGCCCCTGTTGTTACCCATGCAGACAGGACGGTGATGTTTGGACAGTCAAATCTGATCGGATCACTTGTAAATAACAGTGTGGACAGTTTGATGTGAGAAACGTATCCGATTTGCCTGCAGTCGAAACACAGCCTATGTGCCTTAATATATACAGCCATGCACTATGCCAAAACAGTTTAAAAACAAGAAACCATTTGAGGATGCTAATACTCTCAACTGGAAGCTGGAATCAGATTTGTTTTTGGTTTGTTTTTCCTTAACCCTGATTTCGAGGTTGACCTCCTCTTTTTGTTGTTTGTGTGCACACGACTGGTGGAAACGAGTTGGAGGAGACCCTAGAAAATTATGAATACCTGTAGTGCAAAAAAATCGCAATTTAAAAGAATTGATTTTGTGTTGAGTTTAGGGTGTTGAAGGGAGAAAGGAAACAGGGGGAGATGTGGTATCGGTAATTGGGGCGGCCACTGCTTGTAGAGCCTTGGGCACTGGAGTGTTATGTGTGGTATGTGTTGCGGTAGCAGCCTCGAACACCGACATTGATGGTTGGGAATTTAGGCGTTTATTTTAGGATATTGAGCTTAAAGGCAGGGTGGGAAAAACATGACACAATAGCTGATAACATACACAGGTTAAAAGATGGGTGGAACTTGTATGATCTTCTGCACTGTTGTTCTACAATAAGTAATATTCTCATGTAGCAAAGCTATACAGAAGATTGTTTGTACCAAGAGCAACTTTTTGCACTGTTTTTATTACATTTAATAAACAAAATGGGCAAAAACAAGCAGTCGGTTGTAGATGTTTTAACTTGTTTGGAATGTGAGTGGAGTGATGCACCGTGTGATTCTCATTGGGGGGGTGGGGTGGTGTGGATACGGTCAGTGTCCCTCTCTTTGTATCTGGGTTAGTGGACACTTTGAATGAGGGTTTTGTGCTGCTGCTGGAGAAAATGCCCAAGAACATTTCAAATTCAATTAGTACACAAATGTTCTTAGCTGGAGGAATTTGCAGATGGCCTTTCAACCTCACAGCTATCCATTCAAAGTATGTAGAGTCAAACTATGAATGTTTGAGAGGCAAAGAGAGAGATTTTTCTGTAATTATTTAAAAAGAAAACAGGGTGCAAGATTAGACCATAGAGCTACAGCCAGTCTGATTGTTCTATTTACTTTAGAGGGCAAAAACAAGACAAAAATGCGAAAAACCATTTTACCACTGATTTTCATGAAAAGGTGCATGTATTCTGCCTGCGCTAAAGTCATATGACTGAATCACAGAACTGTGCAATTGTAGTGCAACACATTTCTATACTGTGAGCTTTAAGATATGTGTATCGAATGCATTCAATGCATTCCGCTCATGTAAAAGCACACTGCTTTAAAGTAATGTCTTTCTAATCGAATATTAACACTGACTGATCCACTTTTAACATGAGCTGGGGTATAGATCCCAGCTGCTCATTATTTTAACCAGCAGAGAAGTGATAAGCTGATGGGGCAAATGTGTAATAGCAATTTACCTGGTGGCCTGACTCCGATTAGGTAGCTTCGCGAACTCAGTTTTGAGATTATATTTATAGATTAATCTGATGACACCATCTATGGCCTGCTTTGTGCACATGCAGAATGGTGGTCACTAGTTGTGCACAGCCTGAAAAAAGGTACTGTACAGGTACATATTTTCTTCAACAAGCTACAAATGTACTCCTAAAGGTGCAACAATGATTTGAAGGTCCAGTAGGTGTAGATTCGATTTGTGGGTTTTTTCCTTGAGTAAATGGAAATGTGATGTAAGTAATGAGATCTAGTGCATATGTAAATATTCTCCATGCTGACTGGCTGTGCTGTGATTTCTTTAAAATGAATAACAGTCCGGCAGTGAATATACATAAATGTGTTGGCTCTTCATCAAAAAGGTGCTGAAGTGCGGTTAGTGAACTGTTACTACATTTGCTGCTGCAATGTTAACCGGTTGCAATTACAAACTGATCTACCTGTTCTGTGAGACAGCAAATATATGTTTTAGTTTTAGAAACAGAACCACCTCCTCAACCCTAAAGAAGCTAAAGCTCATTTTTCAGACTTAAAAGTGCAATGGTTACATTCAGGCTCTGGTACTGGAATGAAACTGCTGCACCATGTGAAATAGGTAAATGCAAATAAGACAACATCAGCCATGTCAACTCTCTGAAGTCTGAAACGCCTCGTCAACTCTCAGGAGGTGTCTCAAACCCTTGCCTGATCTAAGTTACTGATTGGTTGGAAGAGTGTTGTGACTCACCAGAAACACTGTATTTATTTCCTATTACAGATCCAGGGCTGTGTATAAATGGCAGATTTTTTTTTTTTAGCAAGCGCACAGAATGAATAGCTAGCAGACTAGCAGAGGGGATCGTTGCGGAATTTAACGAAAAGTGTACCATATTGTAAATCTTAAAAGGCAAGGTAAGCAAAATACTTTTTGATTTGTAAGAAAAGAGTTTGAGAAACATTGACCTGTAAAAATGATATGTGATTAGTTTTGGTAGGTTAAACCTCAGGGGGGTAAAGGTAAACTAAAGAAAGCATATGGGGCCCTTCATTTATTTGCTTTATAGCAAAAAAATTAAAGCACCTGCACAAGTGTTGTCTGGCTACATATGTGGAGCACCTTTCAGTGCCATCAAGATTTATAACTGTATAGTTAAAAAGGAAAAAGGTCTCTTCATAAAAAGATGAAAATAAAAAGTTTGAGCTCCTGTACCGAGAATAGACTTTATTGTAGATGCAGATGTTTACACTTACCTGTAACATCAAATAACGCTAGTGTTTAAAGTATAAAACTTTTGTTTAAAAAAAATTGTTTTTGAAAAATAAATAAAATATTCCTTTCCTTTCGTCTTTTGTCTGGCCTTCAGATATGGGAGCTGTTCATATAGACACTGTGACATATTTAAAGCACCTGTATGTTGCAAATTGTTTGAACAATTGTAATTAATTTTCTACTTTTTTTAACATTTCCTTTTTCCATAGAATTCAAAATTGATTATGTTAAAAATTCCACATAACTAAATGGAAGTAATGTAAAAAGACTACTGCTCAATTCCAGAGAAAGAAGTGTCAGGTTGCAGTGCTATTGGGAAGGAAGATAAAGGTTACCAGGACCAATAAATGATGATAAATTTAGACTGATGTGGGCAATATTTATTAAGCTACACATACAGAAGTAGTGTCTTTCAGTATGGTTTTGGGCTGCCATGATTGCTAACGCAGCCTACCTAACGTCTTAGCATGGAGTTGTAGAGGTTCCCAATGTTGTTCTGCGATAATTTATCCCATGAAGCTTTAAATAGTCTCTCACAGGTCCTTCAGATTTTGAGGTAGGGGGTAGTGACCACAGGCCTTCTGTACATGTGACATGTGACAACAAAACGTTCCTCATGGCACTGACCACGGTGCCTCCACACATGGATTCATTGATTGTCTCCACCAAGACAAAAACAGGACTCATCACAAAAGATGACCCACTGCCATTCTGAGTCACTCCATCATTGCAGTATTTGACTATGGTGATGTAGTGTTCGTGCACGCAGTCCTACATTGTACAGCCATTTGCCAATGGTGCTGACACTAACAGGATGAGTCAGGTACAGCATCACGTGAGGTGCTTCTGATTTTCATGAAAAAGCTCATGTCTGTGCTAAAGCAATTTGACTGAGTCACAGAACTGAACAATTGTAGAAACCTGTAGGGAATGTGTATTACATGCACACAGAGCATTCCATTTATACAAAAGCACAGCAATGTAAAGTAATTTCTGTTTCCCATCGAATAAAAATATACTCCTCTGATTACACCACAATCCATATTATACAAATTATGAATTTGTGTCATAAAGATGCTTTTTATTTAAACTCATAGATGGTAATATGTCTCAGAGCTTCACTGAAATACATTTTAGACCCCTGTGATAATTAGTTTGCCAGGTGAGCCCAAAAACTACTTATTATAATTTAGCAGGCCACAGGTTTCGAACAATATGGGAAAGAAAAAGGATCTCTCTGCTGCCAAAAAGCATCAAATAATGCAATGCCTTGGACAAGGAATGAAAACATTGGATATTTCACAAGAATTTAAGCGTGATCATCGTTCTGTGAAGAGATTTGTGGCTGATTCAGAGCACAGATGGGTTTGTGCTGGTAAAGGCATAATGAGGAAGGTTTCAGCCAGACAAATTGATCGGATTAGGAGAGCCGGTGCTAAAATGCCATTACAAAACAGCAAACAGGTATTTGAAGCTGCATGCAGCGGATGCAGTGGGCCCAGGCACACATAATGGATTAGAACTCAGCCTGGTGGCTTAATTAATTCTGCCATTACAAGTTACAGCCAACAGGTTCTCCGGATTTGAACAGCATTTTGCAGCATGCGGTTGCAGTGAGGGGCCCGGAGGCCACACATGGCTAAGACTCTACATTTCTTGTTAGCCGATGACTATCAGCCATTTTGCACTCTGGATATACAATCCTGGAATGGATGGTTTAGGGACGTGTGCTCAGGTTGGGTGTGGCACACGCATGTCCCCAACAAGGGCATGGTGACGTCAGTTTAGGTTAACAACAGGACCTCTGCAAAGAATAGGAGTTTCTGACTGACCACTTTCTTCCATGGTACAAAAAGAAGAATCGTGCCTTCAGTCGCTAAATGATCTTCATGGATGACAATGCACCATTTCATGCTGCAAACAATATCTCTCTGTCATTGGCTGCTATAGGCATAAAAGAAGAGAAACTACCACCCTGACCTCAACCCTACTGAGAACCTTTTAAGTATCCTCAAGCAAAAGATCTATGAGGGTTGGAGGCAGGTCACATCAAAACAACAGCTCTGGGAGGCTATTCTGACGTCCTGCAACAAAATTCGAACAGAAACTCTCAAAAAAAAAAATTCAAGTTCAATGGATGCAAGGATTGAGAAGGTGATATTAAAGAAGGGGTCTTATGTTAACATGTAGCTTGGCCTGTTAAAATGTGTTTGATTGAGCTTTTGGTTTCAGTAAATGTGAACGCTTAATGCTGCAAATTCAACAAATGTCCATTTTCATTTTTTTGCTACCTATAAAATGTTTTGAAACTCTGTTGTGCATAATAATTTGAAACAGTGCTTTAAAAAAAATACTGTAAATATCAAGAGGTTTGTTTAATAAAATTTGATTAATACTCTATACTCATAATGTTTAATAATACATTTATATTTTTGTTTTTATACAGTTTACCCTCTTAATATATATTTCAGTATGTTTTTAAAAAGTATACATTACTTGGTGGTGCCAATGTGGTACTAGTGATATACTTAAAATAAAAATATGTGGGTAGTAAATGTGCTTTTTTTATGATAAAACTATACTTTCACAAAATGTGTCCTATGTTTAGCAATAAAACAGTGCTTCAGTGAAATATGCTTCCAAAACATATATTTTGTGTTGCTTTTAGACAGTATATTTGTATAAACTGTGCTAATATACTTTCTATATGTTAAAACTGTATGTTGAAAAGTAAAGCTTGCAATGAGATGTACTGTTTTGTTGGTGTATGTACAATCCTCATGATCAATGTGATGTTGAAGAAATGGGCTGGTATACTTGTAATGACACAGAACTTTAAAATTAATATATAAAAAAATAAAGTAAAAAAATCCCTACTTGCATTTCAGGATTTTAGAGTAGATACCAGCATTATAGCAAATGTGAAAGTTTTTGCAAGGTGAGGCATGGTAGTGCAGTGTGTAGCGCTGTTGTATCACAGCAAGAAGAGCCTGGGATTAATTCTCAACAGGTATCCAGAGATGCTAAATTGTCTTTACATGTACAAATATATTTGCCTGTGTGTCTACCCATGTGATGGACTGGTGGCCTGTTCAGGGTGTATCCTACCTTCTGCCCAGTGAGCACTGGGATAGGCTGCAGCACACCCCGTGACCCAGAAGGATAAGTAGCTCAGAGGATGAATGAATTGAATGAGTTTACATGTTCTCCCCATGTGTGTTATGCTGCTGCTGAATTAGAGATGCTAAATTGTCCCTGTGTGTCTACCTTGTGATGGACTGGCAGTTGGTTTACCTAGTTTTACCTAGGCATATTAGAAGTATATGACATATCTAAGCATGCATATAAGTGCACTGAGGGACATAAAGTATATATATATATAATATAAAAACTTTATTGTAAGAAAGAATAAGTAATATTTGTTTTTGAACTAAGTTATTATTAAAAATATATCTAAAATGTATGAGTGGTAAAAATTATATATGACTAAAATACTCAGTACACATTAAGTGTACAAAGTGTACTTAATATCATTTTAATTGCGTATTCATAGTTTTTTAGTACAAATTAGTCTTTCCAAAATAACTGAACTTACATATAGAAGTATTTTAGACATTTAAGTATACTACTTTTTTCACATGTCAAGACATGACCTTTCTGTCCCTTCACCTTGTGTGGAGACTGTATAGTGAACTTTCGCCATGGCAGAACATGTTGGCAGTATGTCGTGTTTGGATCCTTCAGTGTCTTCATGCTGTGCCAGCACCAATGGGCAAAGGCACTAAACAAACATAATGAGATAGCATGGAGCTAATCGACAGGATGGATCACCATTGGCTGGGCTTTTGGCGCCCTCCCACATTTCCCCCCTCCTCCCATGCAGCAGGGCTCCACCACAACAACAGCGGTGATCGAGATTGACAGCCTGTGCACACATAAAGAGATTACGTAGAAATCCCTTGGAAGGCAACACTTTAGGACAGCAAGCATTTGGATGGCTATAACAGCTGCAATTCAAAGGTCGACTATGCATGACGAGAACTTTAGGACTAGCCCCCTGTAGCAGGGGACACGCTAACGAACTACATCTATAAAAGGTCAATGAGCTGTGCAGGCGCTTCCAGTCTGCTTTTCGGGGTTGGGTTTGTTGGGCTGAAAGATCCAAACACATTAAATACAAAGAACAGAAACATGGCCGGCCCTAGCCGAAAAGGTGCTTAAGAATCTGGCAGGGTGCCATAGCCTACCTTTTCCTGATCATGGCTCATTGGAGCTTGCCGCAACTGAACAGGTGCATATCTCCTTACTGCGGCACCACTGTACCAGTGAGGACCAGCCCACTTCCAGAGCCGGCTCTGGTTATGATGACTCATATGTGATGTAATCTCCAGCTGTTGGGGTTGATGTATGGTGTTTTGGAGGGGGGCTGATTATAAAAATAAAGAAGCCAAAATAATGTCACGTCTGCTGCATGGGCACAGGCCGGGTAAGAGTGAAGTATGCCGGCACAATCTATTTCACACGGTGCGGCAGAAAACCTAATTACACCGATTAATGTCCCATGGAATGTGCCATTACCTAAATGGCTCCCCAAAAAAAGAGAAAGGGAAAGAAAGACTGTGCTTCAACAGTGCAAATTTCCAGTCTAAATGCTAATGGATGACTCAAAATCTAGATTAGAATATGGATGTCCTGACTTTCCCCTGTGCTGGGGAAGTAAGATTTTGAGCAGCCTTTAATTCCCCTACAGAAGCACTTGAGTTAGCAATGACAGTAAGCTTGGATGAGCCCCCTCCACTTCCTCCCCCTCCCCCCTCTGCTCTGTTTACTCTTCCCTCTCAACTCCTTGAGGATCTTACTCTTACCCCAAATTATAATTGATTGTCCAAGACATGTGTGATGTGATAAGTGTGTGTGTGTTGTTGTTGTTGTTGTTGTTGTGTGATGTAGTATTAGGGTACTATAATAGAAAAATACAGTACTGTGCAAAAAGTATTTATTTAAAGATGCCATAAAATTAGAAATTGTTCTCTACAGCTACATGAAATATATGTGACTTTGGTTGGGGTTAAATGATGATTCCATTCTGGAATGAAACTGGCTGAAACCTTTTTTGAGATCATGAATAATTTGATCTGATTTGCTGGTTTAGGGTGAGGAACCCCAATGCTCACACAGAAGCAATATAAGCAGGAAAATGAAATAGACCTCCATGTGATAAGCTGGTCATTCAGTGGCTATGTTTAATGGTGCTTTTTTACTCAGTACTTAATGTTTATATTGTCATTGTTAGAACTTGTAGTCCAGGTGGTAGTGCAGAGTATGAGTTACATTGCACACTGCCTGCTTGTTTCTCTGTGCATATGGCAATAAACTCTTAAATCTTGACTCTAATGGCCGTTACTCTGAGGTTGCAAAGACCTGAAGTTACCTATACTACTGCTTCTTTTTGTCAATCTTAGCATCAACACAAGGTAAATTAAAGTTGTCACTCACTATGAAACTTCCATGCTTCAGCTGACAAACAGTGATATAATCGCAGTGATTGAGATGCTAATAAAGTTAGAACTGCTCGCCTCTTCAAAGTCAAATGCTGAGTGAAGCTACTCAATGTTGTACAAAAATCTGGAAAACATTGAGTAGCTGTCTGGAATCTGTCTGGAATCTGTCTGTTAAAGATCGTAAGTGCAGAAGTTAGCTTTCTATTCCGCTACTTGTACTGCAAAGTTTCCTTCCCACTCTAAATGATGGTCATTTACTTTCTGGCACCTGTACAAGCTGTAGCATTTAATGTGGAATGGAATGTTTGATTGATGCCAATTTGAAAGATCATTATTAGCCATGCATCAGCCTGGTTTTTCCCCACGTAATCTTTTCATAGTTGTTTTTTCTTGTCAGGATGTAAATATTAATAAGTCAAGACTGTGATGTAACAATCTACAATTTTGAAATTGGCCTAATGTGTATTTGTGGCAGGAGACAGCACTGTTTGAGCTTCACGGTATATCAGTTCCATGTATCAAACTCTCCATATTCAACAATGAAAGGTAAATACAGTTTTAATAGTGCTTCCATTCATGTTTCAGAGTAAAGATAAAAGTGTGAAACATTTGACACAGAGGCCTCAACAGCTAAATAATATCATTCAGTCAATTGTTCTGATTTTTGTTTGATCTTCAATAGCTCTTCTTTTTGTCTTTTTTGTTTTTTTCTGTAACTAAAATCATATCATTATGTCCATTCTGATTGTAACATTTTTCACACACATTTGTGGGTGACAGGTTTCCATTACTTATAGCTGCAATGGCCTCACAGCTTTAGTGCACAAACTGAAGAAGTTTAACCAACCATGGTGTGATCAGCTGATCGACTATGTTTGGGTTAAGGGAAGATCCTGTGAACTTGATTTTTCCTGTGAACTACTCCTTTAAGTGCCATGTCCTGCTCCCTTGTCAATTATTGTACATGTTTACTTACATGCTTAAGGCAAAACAGAAGAGGATTGCCACCGAGGTGCCATAGTTGCCATAATTGCCCTGTCTGTGTCCTAACAACCCAGTTATATGTGCTTTGACTGTAGCATGGTGTTTACAGCTGAATGCTGAAGCACGTGCTGGTCAAAATAAAACCTTTGCATGGCGGATGGGTGTGCGGGAAATGGACTTGACAGGCTTGTAGCCGTGAGCTTGACACACACAGCCTTCAGCTGTGCCTGTCACAGGGGCTGCACCCCACCCCCACCCTCCACACGTCACCCTCCTTCACACACATACACATAGGCTGTCAGCAGGCATTAGGAAGAGACACACACATACACAGTCTGGGTCATTCACGACACCAGCAGTGCTCGGCTTCTCTCTGTTGGGCCCACGCTGGATCCCTGAGCTCACAGGACATCACCCGTGCGCTTGGTTTGTAAATGTGAGCACTGAAGCTTGTATGGCATCCATCTTTGAGCTTGTGCTAGGGAATTTGTGCCGCTTATAATTGAGCACGGAGGAGAAGATGAAAAAAGAAGAAGAAAAAAACAGTCTGGGTCTGTGGTCTGATCAGAGCGAGCAGCTGACGTTACCAAAAAAGCATCAGCCCATCTCACACGCTGACTTTCAAACGACATTGAGCTCAGGATTGTCAGGAAAAGGAGATGCATAGCCTGCTCTAATTGGATCAGCCACTGGTGTAGAGGACGAACGATGGCACGTTTATCTTGACCTGGTTATGGGCAGAAGGGCAACATGATGTTTCAACCAGGGAGTGAAACACCTAAAGAGGAATTCCACCAACATAAAAATTGCATCAGTCATTGTCAAGCCATTCACATTAATGTGATGTGAAAGGCGTTGTTCTTCAGTGGTAGTGATGGGAACCAGGGATTGTGACTCAAATGTAACCATTTTATTTATAATCCTCAACCACCAGTGAACCTACATGTGTCTCCTGAACTTGTACACAATGTTGATTATTAGAAATAGTGATAAATGCCTGCCCTCACCCAATGAGGGTTGGGATAGGTTCCAGCGCCCTCCGCAACCCAGAAGGACAAGCGGCATAGAAGATGATGTTGATGATGATGATGAGGAGGAGGAGGAAGATGGCTATTGCAAGGGCCCATTCTTTATAATGTTTAACATATAACACTATAAGCATTACTCCTTATATACTGTAAGTTTATTTCTGGCACACTTCCACATTTAATTAAAGTTTTAACACAGTGCCCAAATATTCATATTTAGTCTAAGTGGTAGCTGTGTTCTAGACTCCTAGTAGACTTGAACACCTTCACAGCTAACATGAATGACATGATTAAGCTTAAATAAATGTCCTGACTGCAGCACAGGCCTCTATCATTGTCATTCATGCCATGAACCATAAACAATGTGGCTTACAAAGAGGCTCAGTGGCATCCTCCACAAAGAAATGAAATCTTAAAGTAGCGCATTGTTTTTTGTGCAGATACTCTGTCTTATAAAATATGAATCTCAGAACAATACGTTTCCTTTGCAAAGGCACATTTTATTCAGTCCGGGGGCCAAAAATTCTCCAGATATTAAACCAGAGACAAACAGTGTGTTGGCATAAACCCAGACTGTCTGTCCACTGTTCACCCCTCTGACTCAGCCCTTAGGCTCTTTAATGGTGTTTTTGTGATTTCAGTCAAATGACACAATGCTCAGGTACAGCCTGGGGATGTTCCCTACACAGTTCCTCTGGAGTAGATGTGGGCAAGAAGATGATATGTTGCCAGTATTGTGATAAACTGCGTCTCAATATGATTTGGTGTGTATATTATGGGTATCGGATATATTTAAAGTGTTGTTTAAATTTTATTTTCTGGCTCCAATTCATTATAACTTAATATCATGAGTAAAAAGTAAATATCATGCTACATGTATACACAAAAGTAATAATCATAGCCAAAAGGTTTGCCTATTTTTTGTCTACTATTATTATTATGTGTACTATACAAATGTATATTATACTTATTTACATTTAACTGTCCCAATTGGATGGTAATAGTAAACATGGACATCAGTATTATTATTGATGTCTTATAATTATTTAAATACAAAACCTTTTAAACATTTTTAAATCTTACCGGCTATTTGTAAGACTATTATATATTAATATTTATCACGCAATAATGATAACAGTGCGTAGCGGCTGCGGCTCTAACGTCATCGCCTGTTTTTCCACCCTCTGGAAGCCGCGGCTGTTACTCCAGAGAAAAATCATGCACAGTTACCCCCGGCCCGCCTCCCTCCATCTGCCCCGGTACAGTAACCCTCTCTTAGGGCTGGGGGGCAGCTGCATGGTTGAGGCTGCAGCAAGGTGGGGGGTGGGTGGGCTTCCTAGTTGCTAAGGGCAACGGGGTGAGAGAAAGATGGTGTGTATGCGCGTTTGCGTGTATGCGAGCACGCGCGCGCGCTGGTGGGTAAGTGTGTGCGTGTGCGCGCGCGCGAGGCAGCCCGCGCGTCCCCGCGCGATTCTCCACACTGGGTTGGCTGGCTGCTCGGAGGCTCGAGGATGCGAGCGGGGATTTAGGTTCAGTGTCTTTTCCAGTCCGCGCCAGATTGTTATTACCTTCCAGCGACACGCAGGGACGGATTTAGCCTCACGAAACAAGGTAGGGAGCTAATTCAGCAAATCAGCAGGACGAGTTTTTAGCTTTTCATGCTGGGTTAAAATGTTTGACTTGCGTCTGTGTGGCTGTCTTGACGCGTACAGCTTAAGTTTTTTGGAGGGCAAGTCTCATTCTGCAGCCACAGCTCGCTCGGCTTTGGTAAAATGCACGACGTTTGTGTTTTGAGCGCGATGTGTGCAACAGATCTGCTTTTATTTGAATTCCTTGCCAGTGTGAGGTGAAAGTGGAGATGTTCAGACTGATGGAGATGAACGAATGCGCCTGTTGGTTGGATCCATGGCAATCATGCTCTGGTGAAATTCAGTGTCATGTCTGCGCTTGTTTTGGAAACGCGTCCATCTGTTTTATTGCTTTGTTCGCTCGAGCAGACGGCTTCATTCATTCGATCAACTTAGGCTAAAACGCGCCAGACTGTCTCCGAGCACATTGTAATCAGACTCACTCGAGTGTGAAAGGCCATAGTCGGATACGGGGGAAAACATGAATGAATATGTATTTTTATTTATCATTCGCGCCAAGAAACACGTTCTGTTTGGTCGTATAAGCAGCAGGACTGCTCAGTCGCAGCAGAGATTTCGAGAACGGAGCCTAATCGGTGGCTTTACCACAACACGCCGCGCTCCCTGCTGCTCGCCCTGTGTCGCTTCACTTGCTGTTTTCCCGCTGAATGTTGATTTTCCTATTGCAACCTCTGTCTTTGCGCACCTCTGCCGGAGACACTGCGCTACAAGCACAAAGATTTCCATGTAATTCCATCTTTTCCACCACACAATTGTAGAGTATTTGCCCATTAGGATCTGCTTCAGTTATGAATCCACAGTTACGCATCTGCCCCCATTGTTTAGGATGTTTTTCCAGACGCAACACAAGCATGACTCATTGTCCTTTCCATACGTCCAACGACGCTCATTTAAAAGCTTTGAGTAGCCCCTTTGTGAAATAGTAGTGTTCATTTTAAACTCATTATTGTTGATTTTTTTACATTTATATTTTTTATTATTATTTTTCTTCTTTTTTGGAAATGCAAAAATGGCATTGCTCATTAGCAATGCAAATAAGCTTCTGAAAAGCTCGGACACCTGCTGTCTTGGGGCATTTGCATTGCCTTTTTTATTCTCCCCTCATTAGAATTACGCGCTACTTGTGCAAGCGCGAGGCTTGAAGGCCACCGTTAAGCTCTATGGCGGGAGCTTCTCCAGACGTCTCCCGCGCACTCCGCTCGCTTTAGCATAACAAAGGGCGAGGGAGGGGGGGCCTCGTCTATGGAGAGAGAGGACAAAACCGTCCGGGCTCAATTGTCCCCATGGCTGTAGGACGGCGGGGGAGCAAACGGACTCGACGCCATGCGTAAAGACACGGCGCAGTCCGGTTAAAACGTGTCCTTACGCGGCGCCCCGAGCATGTTCACGAGTTAATTGTGTAGGTTACTGTATGTTCTCGCGGTGCAAGCTTACATAGATGTGGAACACAAACATACCCTTGGCTTGGGTGTATGGTGGTTGGTCTATGGTGAGGTGGATCTCACCACAGTATATAAATATAGATTTAATATATAGACCCAGAGTAACTGAATTATTTACAGTTACAAAAAATGGTAGTTCAGTTTGTTACAAGAAAAACAAGCCGGATTCTGAGAAGGTGATCAAAGCTGACTCAGAGCAAAGAGTTTCTTAACACTGAATTCTATTGTCAAAAGTAAAAAGGACTATTTTTAGTAGGGATGGGAGTTACGAAGGGCCCCATGATACAAAACTATCGCGATACTTTACAGTTCCGATACTGTAAATGAAATGAAAACTGACACTGTCAGAGTCACATAGGAATTTACTGGCTTTGACATCCACACGTCACAAGTTAACTCAATCCTTTCCACTTTAGTCAGAGCAACTGATGTTATTATTCTAGAACCAAAAGTTTAATTTGTGTTGGCGATTACAATAGATTTGTATTAATTGTTTTATTCCTTTACTCCTATTTTTTACATTTTACATTTCTAACCATTTTACAAAACATGTATTTAAGCATGTAGTTCTGTAGAAGGTTTGGTCTACTGGGTGATTTTACAAGCCAACTAATGGAGAAATCACTGTCATCCCATGTGTTCTTCTACAGTCAGGCTGGGTTGTGGAAGGACAGTGTGCACCAAAGATACCCCTCTTAAACAGAACTCATTACTAAACAAAACACTGATCCACTTATCTAACTAGCAGTGCCAGAAAACAGGAGTCAAGCCTCTCATTAGATTTTTAGGAGCATTCTCCATTTCCTCTCCACATAAATCATCATGATTTATTTACACTTTGCACATACATGCACTCATTGAGCTCACTAAATCTGTCACCTGTCAATATGGATGTGTATTCAAAGTGGCATTTATGAAAAGCATCTAGGATTGTCCTCTCTATTAGAAACAGAGAAAGTGCAGCATCTGTAAGCATTTTAATCAAATGTCCTCTTGCTTTCTCACCCTAGATTTGAGGCCACACTTCTCCACACGGAATATGATGCAGAATTTGTTGTTTCTTGTGGGAGTATTATCACACACTGCTGATCATCAATGAACGTGATTCCATAAAAATACAAGAAAAGAAGACAGTGTTTAAGGATAGGGAATCGAAGAGCACTTTTTTTTTGATATGGCGGCAACAGAGGCTAACACGGAGCCTGTTCAAGCGGACACTGTGGAGACCAAAACAGAGGAGGAGCCTGCAAATGTAGAGGCAACCCCTGCTCCAGCTGAGGAAACACAGCCCACAACTGAGGTGACCCAAAGCACGGAGCAACCAGCAGACAAAGTCAAGCCAGCTTCCGAGAAAATCTGGGACTCTTTCTTGAACAAAAGTGGGCTTGGAAAAGTGATGGGAGGGAAGAAGAAAAAAGAACATAGTACAGCAGCTGAGGATGCTGTTGGGGAAGAGCCTGATAAGGCCACTGCCACCAACACGAATGATCAAGGGGATGCTTCAGTTCCCAAGGAACAGCCAGCTACTCAGACATCAGAGGCAGGTGAAGCTGCAACTGAGAGCCAAGCTATTGAGAAAGTACCAGACAGTGAGGAGGTTGTCCAGGAGCAGAAGACACCTGGTGCCAAGCCAAAGCAAGGAGAAAAGTCCAGTGTGCGTGATTTCATTCGCAAACCTGTTGCCAGGATTTTCTCCCACAGAAGCACAGAGAAAAAGGATGGTACAGGGGAGGTTCAAAAACATGGGAAGGTTCGGTCAAAATCTCTTGACAGACTGGAGGATGCTGATGCCAACACAATTGTGGTGGATCAAATTGAGGACCCACAAGTACCAGAGGAGCCAGACAAGTCAACCTCTCAAAGTACAAAACACATGAAACGCTGGCACTCCTTTAAGAAACTTATGGCACAGAAGAGCCACAAGAAAAGCACTGATGACTCCAAAGATGTGGAAGGAGCAGAGGGCGTCAGTGTGGATGCACCAGGGGACACTGGGACACTGGACTCCACTACAAAGTCAGAGCACTCTGGGCAAAAAAGATGGAAACTGAAGAGGTCATGGACATTTCAAGGTCTAAAGAGAGATCCATCCCTTGTTGGAATTCACAAACCAAAGGATAAAGACTCTTCAGATAATCTGAAAGATGAGAATGCCCCAGAGGGAGACCAGGGGGACACAAGAGTGTCTGAAGGCGATGAAGAAAATCAGGAGAAGGCCAGTGCAGAGGGAGAAGAGGAGAAAGGGGCAACTGCTGCAACAACACGCGCAAAATTTGTGGATCAGCACGCAAATGAGATCTGGACTTCGTTTAAAAAACGAGTAATTCCCAAGTCAAAGAAAACAGCAGACGCAGGCGGAGGAGAGGAGGAACCAGCAAGTGAACAAGAACAGACTGACGAACCACAGGCGGGTAAAGACCCAGCCAAGACTGCCAAGTCTAAAAGGACACATTTCAACCGTGCTGTGTCACTAAAGAATTTCATACTGCGCAAGGGGAAGAGTACTAGTGTGGATATGGGGGAGGGCACAGCAGCACAGAAAGAGGGCGAAGGGGAAACTAAAGAAACGGATGGCCCTGCAGACACAGCTGGGTCAACTGACCTCCCACAGGGTGGATCAGAGGACCAGGCTGCCACACAGACTGGGAGCGACAACGGAGCTCAGGTGGCAGACGAGCACAAGAGCTCTGATGGAGAGGAGAAGTCCCTACCAAGCATACCATCTGGTCAACAGTCAGACATGCCTCACTTAGCAGCTGAGGGAGGAGGCCAGACAGAGCCAACAGAGGAACCCAAGACCAATGGTGAGAATGGATGTTCAGATGTTGCATCAGAGGACACCACAGCACACAATCATGAGCCTCCTACGCAGAATGACGATGGAAAGACAGAAGAGACAAACCAGGAGGACATCAACTCTAGTGACAAAACATGTCCAAAGGATGGGAAGATCCTGAACCAAGATGGAAAGTGCGGCACTGGAAATGCAGTTGCCCAAAGCGGTGAGTTTGACGCAGAAATTGACTCCAGTGATCCCCAAGAAAAGGGAACTGGCAAGGCAGTGTCTATAGTAGGCCTAGGTAGTAGTGTTGAGTTAGAGAACAAGCTAGGTAGGGGTCCTCAAAATGGAGGGTCCTTATCTGAGTCCACAAAGACCAGTGATGTGCCAGATGACCCAGAGGAGGCCCTGAAGAGGATGCTGTACGAGGCTGCAACCACCATCGTTCGATCTGCATTATCAGCAGCCACTGAGCAGTTAGCCAAGGAAAAGGACCTTTTGGACAGTAAAGGGAAATACTCTCAAGCAACAAACAATGGCAATTACACAGAGGTTGATGTTGGTTACTGTCATTGAGCAGTTAATAAATTAGGGGCCCCTTTATTTATTTATCTTGGGTGCCGATTTCTTCATGGCTATGTTCAGAAACATGTTGTGCCAATAGACATGCATCAAAATCCACTGATCCGGTCTAGTCCAGCCTCCCCTCATCCCGCCTTCTTGTTTAATTGCTTGGTTTGTATTGGTTTTTGGAATCAGAGGTGTTTTTTTGTCAAATCTCTCACAGTACCAGTTATATTGTATACTGTATGTTAGGTGAAAAATACCCCTAAATATTGGAATTGGCAAAAACTTTTGTGTATTTTTGGGTAGGTCAGGCAACACTTTTAAGAATAATTGTCTCTCGAATTTCTGTGTCAAAGTTTTATGAGATATTGTGCAAAATACCTCTGTATAGTGTCTGGTGGTTCTTATTGTGGCATTATAACTATTCAAAAAATATTACAAAAAATGTATTACTAAAATGCCACAATATATGTGCAAAATTAAAATGAATGCTATATTTAACCATACTGTAACCTGTAATATATTTAATCTCTTCTGTTATCGTTCACCAGAAAAAAAGGCGGGAAACGTGTGACGCCACACAAAGAGGATTAGATCTGCATGGGATTCGTTCTGCGAGGAGCTTTGTCCCCCCCAAAAAAAAGGAGTAATCACACGTTTACGTCACGATTCACCATGGTGAGAAATGCAATCCATATAGCTAAAAAAAAAAAAAATACTCGAAAAGCAATAATTAAATCATCAATCAGCGCATTCTTGCTACCATTCCATCACTGTAAATGTTTTGCTTGTCTTCTAGTGAGATTTTATATTGTCAAAAATGACATTCCTTTAAATTGTTAATCTCAGCGATCACATGTGCTGTGATCATAAAGACTGTTAGTTTTATATTAATTGCCATTCTGTTTGTAGTTTTCCTTTCACTAGATATATCAGTGTGATACATACACATTTGAGATAACTCCAGACTGCCCCTAATTGTGAATTCAATGCGGAATGTGCTCTAATCTCTGTGTTTGTTTTTAGACTGTTATCTTGTGTACATGAATAAACCACAGTGAAATCATATGTCACTCACTTGGCTTTCTTGCAAGATTTATCATTCCACAGAAAACTGTTGATCATATGTGCAGCTTCAAAACATGAAGCAGAAATAAATTATATATATATATATATATATATATATATATATATATATATATATATATATATATATATATATATATATATATATATATATATATATATAGATATATATATATATACATATATATATATATACATATATATATATATATATATATATATATACACACACACACAAGAAAATAAATACATAAAT
This sequence comes from Prochilodus magdalenae, assembly GCA_024036415.1. Taxonomy (NCBI): domain Eukaryota; kingdom Metazoa; phylum Chordata; class Actinopteri; order Characiformes; family Prochilodontidae; genus Prochilodus; species Prochilodus magdalenae. The sequence goes on from JAMWET010002088.1 coordinate 469,329, forward strand.
AAAATGTCTCTGGGTAATACAAGCTTATATTGTGTAAGAAACTAACTGTAAACAATACAGGTGTTAAAGCAGACAATATTTTACACTGGATACATAAAGGAACTCTTTAATAGCAATGTTTTGTGACTGCAAGCTCTCACTTCATCACCATGTTAGCATTCAGCAGAGATGCATATGACTGCATCATCCTTGACAACCACAATTCTGTTGTTTGTGACTTTTCAGGATATCAATACTAATATGATAATCACAATGCTGATAAATTGAATCAGAACAAAATAGGTACCAGGGACAAAACAGGGCAGCCATTAACTGCTACAGTACTGGCAAATACTTCAGACTGATGCATAATGAATGTTGCCTTAGAATAAAATCAATTTATATTGACAGCTAAAAGCTGAATGAACTTGACTGAGTTTTGTTACATTAACACCTCTTGCCCTGAAGTACCTACATATTTAATCAGTGAATTGAAACATACAGATTTACAGCTCAGAACTAACCAGTCAAGAGGCAAAAGTTGTAAATTAGAAAATACATTTGACAATAATACTAGTACTGCATTGACAGGGAATGAAGTTAAAGTACACATTTTGATTGAGAATTGAGGTAATTTTAAGGGCAACAAACCCAAACACAGGAAAAAAAACACAACAGCATCAACGACACCATGTAACCCAAATTTTCCACTGTTGTCACCTAGGGTTGCCAAAAGGCAGAATGTGTATTGATTATAGTACATGGAACATTTTACTAATTTTAAATAATATTCTCTTGAAACCCAGGCTGTTCAATAGGTGACAAAAAAGCAAGAGACTAAAGTCCATTTTAAGTGACAACAGATTGTTTTTGGCTTTCTCTGTATGTTATAAAATGCTGAGCAAGTTTAGGCTAGTGTTATTTAATTACATTTCGCATTTCAGATATGTAAACCACTGTCAAAGGCAATTTTACAGTTTGGGTTAAAGAAACCGACACCATTCCAGTGAAAATATAAATACATACAGGCAATACAAATAAAAGTAATTCAGTTTCTTACCCTCATTATCGACATCTCACATATTTACAAACATCGCTTACAAAGCTTATACTTTTAAGTAAAACACCTGTTCATAGTCACAGACATTGTTAATATTTACAGTATGTACAAACATTTATTCCATTTTCGACATCTCAAACTTTGTCGTCATGGTTTCCTAAAAAACAAACAAAAAAAAAAAAACACACAACATGATTTTATTCTCCTTAAATAATAAAACACAAATGTGTGAAACTGATAAAACTGGCCTTGGAATAATATATCTATGTGTGCAGGCCTGTTGTATAAACACTGGTTTTGCCCCCTAAAACACTATCAGTCAGTACTGTGTAATGTCCCCATCCTCTTCCAAGAGGTAAGTCTAGCTGTGATAGCTAACCTCTTCAAGGCATGCTTATGAGAGCTCTTATTAGTCAGACAAAAGCTCCCAAGCCTCTGTGCTCCCATTGTTCCAGGCAGAAAGAAAACAACCAAAAGGGAGAGCAAGGATAAACAGTGTGACGTGACTGGCTGATCTCTTCATGCTCTACTTAAAAACTCAGAGATCGCCTACTCATGGCCACTCATGGTATTACACAAAAAAACAAATAATGTGTATAACCTACCTCATCAGAGTCCAACAGAGGTGGCAGTGCACTGAAAGACAAAAAGGCAGATGTACACAGCCAGTGACTTATATATGTGTATAAACAGATTTATATTCAGTAGACAATCACCAATCACAGTACTAATGTATGGTTTGTGGCAGAATAATCACATATACTTTGGCATTGCTGTATGTAACCAAAATCATTTTAATGATAATCACTACTGTGGTCGTAAAACTTACACATCAGCTATTGAAGAGGGAATGTTTTCCTCAACCCACTTCAAGTCTTCATCCTGAAAAGAAAAAAAAAACGTTACTTTTTCTGACAATACTCAAAATCTACTTTTACTCATAATGCAGAGGATCAAGTGGCTCTGCAGTTTCTACAAGTGGTTGCTCATCATGGTCAGCTCATCCTGAGAGAGAGAGAGAGAGAGAGAGAGAGAGAGAGAGAGAGAGAGAGCGAGCCGCTCACAGAAAAGCTGATCAAAGTGAGCCATTAAAGAGCAACAGTTGTTGCCAAACAAAGTCGGTCACTCTGCTGATAAAACCATTCTAAACATTTAAATGTTAAACTGACTTAAAATCCCTGAGTGTGTAAAAGAAGCATTATATGAGACTCAGAGTTGTTATCTTTGCAACTTGAGGCTGCATAAAGCATGAAGGGGTGGTTTACACTAGTCACTGAATTCAAGGTTTAACATCAGTCTAAATCATTAATTAATATATTAAATTATATATATAGCTTTCAAGTCATATCAACAGAATAATTCCAAACAAACAAATACCATAAAAAGTAACAATAATCTTGTGTGTAAAAAAAGTAGTTGATATGTTATGAACTAAACTTTAGAACAATTTGTTTCCAAATGTACCCAGCTACCTCAAGGATTTGTTAAATTCATCAGCACACAAGATTTAACATAAAAATGTATTTATTTGCTAAAATAGGTATTGGATGATGACTACCAATAAGAAAAGGTTTGGAAATGGTTTAATCAACACATGCAACATCACTATTTTAAATTATTTGCACCATTATTTGTATGTATTGTAAAATTAATGTTCTGCACAAACAAACACTAATTACCCAGATAGATAGGCTTTTTAATTTAATCTAAGTGCCTAAAACTTTTCTATTACAGTATGCATGAAATGTGCAACACATTTAACTTTCTTGCTCTCCATAAGAACATGATGACAGTTGCTCAGCATAACAAATGCTAGGTGTTCTCAATCTGAGTGGCTCAGATATGTTGTTTATCCCATTTAAGATGTGGGATTATCTTTTCCTTACACAAAATGTCTCTTACCACTCTACTGGCCTTCGCACTTCCATTGACCTCTGATTTAATACCCCTCATTTTCACACCTTCTGTGAATTAAAGGATATTAGTTAAAAGTTTAAGATCACTGACATAACCAAAACTGGAAAAGTAAAAAAGAGATTGCAAAAATCTGTTCACTCTTCAAATATATCTATAAGGCTAAGGATTATACCACAAAAAATTCTCACTATGCCATTCTGTAGACAGAAATATTTCTGGACTCTTACCAAAGGCTTCATTCATTAGTTGCTCTGCTTCTTCCTCATCACTAACTTCATCCACCAGTGGGCTGAAGGCATATCTGGGAAGTTGAGAAAGAACTCCCTTAGGTAAGACTTAGACGTCTTATTACTTTGGCCATCAAAATGGCTATCGCTCCCTCAAGAGTTAAACATCACGGATTACTTTAACAAACTGTTATATAAGTAAAGCACAGTGTTTTGAATGTTCTCTAGTCAAAAACACAAAAACAGCAAGATCAATCTGCGGCATACGGCTGACCTTATTTATAGCTTGGATTAAAATATATACTTAATGGAATTATGAGTGTCCAATCAAAACTACTGAAATGTATCCAAATGGTGCATCCAGGTATAAATAACACCAGAGAGAGCCATTATGAAGGATGTATACACTAATTCACCTAGAAGACATATATTTCATTTTAAACTATTTAAGTGAGCTACAGTGATGTGAATATACTGCAGGTGAAGCTATTATGTACAAAAAACCCCACTAACCTCCAGTTACCACAACAAAGCCCCATTACACACCCATACCTATTTACATAAGACAATTAAGCCCATAGCCACAGTTTACTACATAACTATAAAGATAAGTATGAATATTACAAAATGTGTAAATGTATAATGTGAAGGTTATAGGCATGTTTTGCTTTTGTACAGGTAGGTTAATGATAATGTTAGCATGTTCATTTCTACTACAACAGAGTGGTAGAGTCTAATGGCTTAAGATAGAAGGACTACAGAGATATCTAGAGGTCAGTGCTTTAAACACAACATTGTCTGCCTTAAATCTTTGCATGTAAACCATTCATTAAAAATCAGCACTGTGTTTCTGAGAATCAATATAGGATGACAAAACATATCTCAAGAGTAGCAATATTTTCTTACACCCCTAGTAAGCAGAAACCATTAATAAAGTTAACAAAACACTTTTTGCTTCTTTTTAATGTAACTTTTACTGAGAAAGGACTAAGTAGACTTTTGCCTTGAGTAAGTTCTTAGCCTATCATGGTGGGGGATCATAATGTCGATGTCCTTTTTTTTAAGGCATTGACAAACACGTTTTAAATGATAATGGCTCCCCCCAGTGGACAACCCACAAGAACATGAAGGAAAATTAAATAAATTAAGCCAGTCTGCTTTAAATCTATCTATCTATCAATTTACTTGGATGTATTTCTTAAGTATGTTTATGGGGTAAATTCAGTTAATAAGGATAAAAATGGTTCAAATGTTTCCATAAGATGTAGAAAGTGGCCATAGTGCACCAAAACTACAGCTCGTTCCAATCCTGTGGGAGACGGCTAGAAAACAGAAAGCCTGATATGAGGTTACTTGGAACTGTTGTTAGTGTTGAGTGTCCCCACCTCTGATTGTTGGCAGACGGTCTCCATAAGAACATGATGACAAGCAGGATAGTAGAGAAAAGAAAACGCCAGAAAGCATCATCTATCCACAACTCCCTCCAATCCTACAGCGAATAGGAACCACTTTGGTAAGGGCAATGTAGGTTCGATAATTGTTCAATTTTACTGCTTGTTAAACAACATAAATTAAATCATACTCACAGACTGACATTTCGATAATTTGAAGGTCTTTGTTGTCCAAATAATGAAAATGACAGAGGCTGAAATTTAAAAATAAACAAATAAGGATGAAAGGTACTCTGCTTCTCTTTATCATGATTTCAAAACAGAGTATCATAAAAAGCTATAATGTTTTAATTTTTTTATTTTTACCTATGACAGCAAATATGAGGGTGTTGGTGAAGTGGCGGTAAAGGGAAAGCTTCACCACATTTCTCCTAAGCCTCAGAAGTTTCATGGTCTGTGCCAGGCTTATGAAGATGTAAGTCAATGTCAAGGACTAAATCGTTAGCCTACAGATAACACATCTTAAAATATTCATCTTTGTTTACAACACAAATCTATCTAGGAAAAAATAAACATTCACAACAGCATTCATTTTTACATATTTTAGTAGTTACCTGTAGTTTTCTCATGTATCAAGACAATCACTTCTGCGACATTAACTCTTTCATCCCTCCAGCCATATAAGTCAATATATAATCTATATAAATATATATAATCATTGACTTATATGGCTGGAGGGATGAAAGAGTTAATGTCGCAGAATATATCAGTCTAATTGTGAAATTTTTGGAGGCAAGACCAAGTAGTATGTATGCCACAAAAGCAAATAAAGACCGTGTGTTGGACCGTGTCTACAAATATCAGTCAAGCAAGGTTGAGGATTAGTTCAAGTTTGTAGTTGTGATTTTTTCTCAGAACAAATATTTCCTTAATTGTCATTTTGGCTGTCAGTTAAATAAATAAAAACTTGGACTTGAATTGTTCCACAGTACTGTAACTGCAGTTGTACCTTTTTTATCCTTCTTATTGATTGTAAATAGACAGCCAAAAATTATGTACAGACTGAAGCATTGTTCAAAAGAAGGGGGTGAAAACTAGCAGCGCAAAAGACAAAAGAAAAGGGAAAAAAAAGTTATAACCCGTATACAGCAGCAGTTTTACATAAATGTTAAAGTAAAAGAGAATGAGGGTGAAAAATAGCGAGAAACAGACATAGTGCAATGCAGGATATCCACCAGCAGAGGGTAGAGTCAAGGACAGCCAGTGGGATTGCAGCCAGCAACACCAGGTCATCCTCAGCCTGGCAGGATAGAGAAGAAGGGTAGATAGAAAAAGGGAGCAAGAGAAAAAGAGGAGAGGTAGCACCATGACACCATCACCAGAAAGAGTTGTGCACACACACATGCAAATAGTGCATACCCCAATCAAGGGGGTAAGTTTAAAAATAATTGATGTCCACCTTTTTCCAAAATGTTAAGGTCTAGCAATATAGATTTATCTACTGCTATGAGTGTTTGTGTAAAAATGTGTTCCTGTATTGGTAAGCTATATCCCCACTATATGGAAAAGTACAGTATATGACCACATTAGTGAAATTGTGCAGGGGGGCTTCACAAATATGTCTGCACCACACAGCTTCTGTGGACAACTGATATATTAAAGGATATCCACCATACAATGCATGAGTCAGTGACAGCCAGAACAATGTCACACAAGAGTCTGCTGGAGCCCCCCTGCTCCTGTGAGAGAGACATGTTTACTTTTAGGAACGTTATTAGCAACATTGTGTCAATGTCCACAAACTGTTCAAAGAACAGAACTGAAGGGCTTAGAAAAGGTTTCTGGGAACTTCATAAACTGCGCTAAAAATGATTTATGGAACCAAAGGTTGATTGTCTCTTACCGAGGTAACTCTAAGAACTCCCTCTACAATGGAGAAGCTGAGATAAAGCAGTCCTACACCCACCACTCTGTGAAGTAACGCTCCAAGCCTAGGTCTACAAAAAAAATAGAAAGAAATACGTTCACTGATACATTTTTGTAGAGATCACAATATGTTCCATAAGATATACAAATCCTCCTTTAACAATGCAGTGGTGAACTAGTGTTTGCCATTATTAGTGACTCACTTGACAATGCCATAACCAAGGCTAGCGATTATAACAAGTACTCGAGCCAGAGTTCTCTTCACAGCGGACAGCACCTCAGCAAACACTACCGCTCCCTGGACTACAAAGAAAAACAAAGCCTACCAGAATCACAATTGCCTCTTTTGGTAAAATGGCTACAACCTTTTGCGGTGTGTCTATAAAAATAAAAGGACAAATCATTTTCGTATTGTTGGTATTCAACATTTAGCAAATTTGTTAAGACGATGTTTACACATGCAACTAGATGATCACTGTGAAAATCATCTGTACGAGATTGAATACTGTAACAGGATGTTACACAATTTAGCTGCTGATATAAGCTCAGCATTAAACTTTGTTTATTCAAGTGCAATAAACTGACCAACTATCTGCCAACACTCCTATGGGCAATTCCATTAAGAAATATGATAAGGCATCTAGTTGCAAGGCAAGTTCTTCCGCTTACCTGAAAGGCCGTCATACCGGATGCTTTGAAACTCAGCATAGTAGACAGCCTTCTCTAGCATTCCAAGGAATATGACCCCACCAATCCAGAACTGGATCCGTAACAAGTCTCTCCAGTAGCAGGCAGAAAGGGCCAGCCACAGGACACCAAGCACTACATAAATGATGCACATTACCATGTAGAACTAAGGGAGGATAAAAAATAAATAAATAAGTCATTAGTATAATATATAAAAACTGTTTTCAAAGTCCTTGCAGGCAAGTCTCATAAGAAATAACAGGCAAGAGCGGTAAATCTGTCTAGACTTACAATCATCAGAGGCCACTCAGATGCTGAGATATACTGATACGGCCCCTCCATGCTGACCTCCACTGCGAACATATAAAAGAATTTCTACGTAAATGCAAGCTCATGTTCGTATGCACTGACCGTCACATCTATGTCATGCCTGAGATTTAGAATCTTACACTCAATTTCCCATCTTATGGGCTGGCCTGGGCTTTTCTGAACAACATGGACGATAAACATGTAAGGGCTGTCCTCCCATGTCTTTGCCACCATGTTGTGTGTAGGGGTCTAAATAACAACAGAAAATGGTTAACTAAAAGAACAAACCACAGCGAGGTTGAAGTTGTAAATGTACACACTCACCTCATCTTTCACCATTTTTGAAACCTTGTTTTTGCTGTCCACATCCTTTCCTGACTCCTTGGCAGCATGACCTGAAAGCTGCAAAAAGACACATCAAAGAGATTATGGCTCAAAAGAATCTGTATATAAATTGCTGAACTGCACTAAAGTGCACTACATGTAACGTTTATAAACTATGGAACGAAATACAGAATGAAAAAACTGTTAAAAAACATTTTTCCTCAATGTTCCATTTCACTAAAATTGATTCAGTTACTTTATTCTTCACCAATCTACCTCTATGTCCCTCCTTCTCCTCCCTAAAGTGCCAGATGTTACCTAAAACACAAGACATGGCATTTGTTCAGAAGTTAGTATGAGTAAGTCATGGTCTCTATGATAGCAAACAACACTCTGTTATATATTACCGGTGCTTCTGCATAGGTCAGGACTAGAGGCTTGTCAAGCTTTGACAGTCCCAGCTACAAGTAGATAACAAATAAAAGTTAGATGACAGATTGTTCAGTGTATTAATATATAATGTAACAGACATATTTACAGATAATCAAATTAATGTTTTACATAAAATAGTTTCAACAATCTCATAACAGACCACATACATAATTGCTGGTCATGGCCTGTGGGCACTCCTTCACACCGTAGTGATGAGATACATAGAAGCCATTACCACCCTTGCGAAACACTAGATTGGAATCAAAGTATTTTTTGGTATTTTGTTCCTATCAAAACACAGAAGACAGCAACAGATTGTTAATAGCAAATACTTTAATGCAAAAGGTGTTAATGATACTTCTATGTAATGCTTTGTACTCACATCCTGGGCAAACACCTCATCATAGCATCGAGAGCTACGCAGGTACCATGAAATACTCAGGTTAACAGGTGTAAGGCACTCTTCTCTGACCCCTGAAGACACAATTTATGATGAAATGAGAGCTGTTAAACAGTGGAATAGTGAAAGAAAAACAATATACTATGTATGCGACTGGTGGACATTGAGAGCGTTTTGTGAGGAAGTGTGACCTGCTGAGCTCTATACTTACACTTGAGTTTCACCTGCGAGTTATTAAACATCGTCTTTGGGAAATAGAGGTAGTGCTCCTTTAACAAATTCTGCAAAGCGAAAAGGCACCAAGAGTACATGAAATCTCATTTATATGGCGCATCAACAAAGCTATCATTCTAATAAATAAACTCAGACATGACACTTTCGATTCACCATATTGTGCATTTATTAGACATCTGAGAGAGAAACGATGAGGTTATTCTTCATGTCAAATGCTAAAAATAACCCAGCAACAGCTAGATAGCTAATAGCACCTATCAGGTCGGTAAAAAAGCCATTTCAGGGTGACATGTAGTGCATTAAAATATGCAGGACAGGGTGCTACCAGGGCCAGAGTTAAGTAATTCTGTAATAGCAGCTTCTTCTAAACAGTTCCAAGTGACAGGGAATCAAATTAGCTAGTTTGCTAGCAGCCGTGAGAAACTCATTAATTCAACCTTAAGTTAAAGCAATGGCTTAGTTAGGTTTTAACAAAGCATAGTGAGTCTATTGTCACGAAATTACATAAGACAACACTTTAGTTTAAAACGTCGCCCTGGAATAAGCCACTCTAGCTGTAGAAAGTTAGCTACAGAGCTAATGTCAATAGCCGGATGCGCGCGCATCTCAGGAAGGCAAGTTAAATCTGATGGGCTTACGTTGTTCTGTACTTTCCGGATCCATTTCCCCACTTCGGACACGGCGCTCAACGGCGGGATCAGTATTAAAACCAAGACCAACCGAAACAGTGTTTTTTTCTGATTTGCCTGTAATAATAATTTAGCCGTTGCAGTTGCCATTTCTGTTCTGTTGTATTGCGGAGGAGGGCGGGGCAATTCCACACTTCCGCATCCTGAGATACGCACTAAGTAACGTCACTTAGAGGGGCGGGCTCTGCTGTGTGCCAGAGAAATACACTGCGGGGCTAATTTTTCTCAAGATTAGAGAGGTAATTGTCAAATGCGCAGAGAAACATATGGTTGAGCACTGTGCAATTAAATACTTACTGTCCACTGTCTAAATAAACATTAAGTTCTAAGTAGAGAAAGCGCAATATGCATGACTGTGGATTAGACACACAGAGGAGAGCTGGTCAGTATGGCTGGGTTAGACGTACAGAAGAGTGCGGGTCAGTATGACTGTGGAATAGACACGTAGTGTGGGTTACTATGGCTGTGGATTTGACACAAAAAGCAGCGAGAGTCAGTATAACTGAAGATTAGACACAGAGGAGTGTGACTGTGGATTAGACGCATAGAGCAGTGAGGGTCAATATTGCTGTGGATTACATACATAGTGGAGTGTGGGTCAGTAAACCTGTGGATTAGACACGTAGAGGACTGTGGGTTAGTATAACTGTGGATTAGACACTTAGAGTGGTGATGGTCTATGGCTGAGGATTAGAAACAGAAGAGTGAGGGACAATATGGCTGTGGACACATTAGACAAAAACATATGTTTGATATACTAGCCTATGTGTCCACCTCTAAAACTTAATTTAAAAAGGTATTTTGTACTGGCTTATAGGAGTTTTCTACAGGGCATTGTGATCATTTTATTGTTACTGTGATCTTTTTGTAATGGCAATGCACTATATGCATTTCTGAATAATCACTGTGAATATCTATAGTACTTAAATGACGCTGAACAACTGCATTTTTAATAATATCAAGGGCATCATTAATTATGTTTAACTGCATGCAGCTCAAAATGAAATCTTGACTAACAGCAAATCCTGATGGCCTTGCAGATGTAGATCATTAGTGTGTCTTTACCCAGCATAGATGCCTACTACCACAAGCAAACTCTTTGCCATCCTGTAATCTGGAAGATGCCAGAGAATCTGTTCTACCACCAGACTCGTAATAACTTATTTTTTGAGAATGTCAGATTACTAAACCCATTGATGCCATGCAATGTATACCTGGAAGAATCTAGAGCTCCTCCAACATCCGCCATTGAGTGTTCACACACTGATTCTGTCAGGTTGCCAGTGATCTGATGTAATTAGCATTTAACTGTCATTTTGCTGGTGAAATTAGAACTCCATATGTTACAGCACAGGCCACAGAAACAAGTTGTTAATGCAAGAGCCAAAGTGTTGAATTAACATAGCAAACGACTTTTGGGCAGGGTGTGGCATTTAACGCCTGTAATGTCTGTATACATAAAACCTGGTGTACCCAGAATAACCAGAAGGCAGGTAGGGGAGAGGTTACAGCTGTAGCAATTGTGGTTGAGACTGGTGTTGCAGCAGCATACAGGGAGTGACACAATGTTCCTCTTTTAATCCGTGTTCAGTATATTTGGCCAACATTTTCAAGGCTGCTTTTGACATATTTAGCAGTTTTGATGATCAGTGCACCTGGAATTGGCATCTTATAAACTCACATATGAACGCAGTGACCTCTTTTATAGCTGACAGACACAGTTATTTGGCTTTCAACCTTGTATGACTCACAGCTGCCTATGTTAAAAGTCCTTTTTCATTTCTTTACTTTGTCCACCTCCTCCAGATTTGTATATGAAAAACACTGTAATTATCCATGGGTTTACAACAAGATGCCTCAGTCCCATCATAAACCACACAACTGAAAGCTCATCACATTTCTAGGCTATAGACTAGTAATAAATGAGAATGTTTCTACCTACAGTACTGTGAATATGTATAGCTATAGGACCCTGAGATTTACCAGTGCACCTTTTTTTTCTTTTTAGGGCGGGGAGTGCTCTGCTCATTATGTCAGCTCCAAGTACTGGCAGAGCAGGTTTTTGTAGTGTTTGTTTAAGTTAGTTAGAACAGCTTCATAGCCTGCTCTTCTGCATGTGCTATTCCACTGGAGCGTTCACTCGTCTGATCTAGTAAGTGTCACATTCCATTTCAGTTCTGATGCCTTAAACCTTTTTATTGCTACGACTGATTGTGTTGTGTAGTCATTGCAGGAAAGGAAGTTAGAGTACTATGTCACTGTAAAGCATGCAAACGTTGCATCTGTTTACTGTTAAAGCTACTACCACTTTTGAGGTTTCTTGTATCCTGTTTCTGATGTTTGTCTGAGATAAACATCGCAAAATAAATGATGTACGTCAACTCTACATCTTATTCCAATTTCCACACCAGAGAGAGACTTTTAATTAGCTAATGCAGCGATGTAACTGTCACAGTAACAGCCTACTGATTATTTGAGCATCAGAGGAAAGTAAAAGCAAAAAACAGAAAGGTGGGCGTTCAGGAAGTGAAAAATTGGAGAGCAACTGAAAGTCAAAGGCAGAGTTTTTTTTTTGGAACTGAGTTTGTTGACTGCATTTCCAGGCTCACAAACTGCATTTCCAGGCTTTACAGACGTGCCCCTATCTTCATAGCCACAATGTTTACAGCCCAAAAAATCCTAGGAGGGATTCTGAATGTTGTCAGGTTAGTAACAGGCTTGGTGACAAAGATATCAAGTATTTGCATATACGATGTTTTAACTGCACAAGCTTTACCATAGCTGCTATGGACTCAGTTGTAGCAAAACATGTACATGCTCTTGTTCTTTTCTTGTCGCAATTTAACAGCAATTGTCTATTATTTCTCTTATCCAAACACAGCAATATTGATCCTGGGCAGTTTATTTCATCTAATCCAGTAAGCTCCTGTTTCCCTTTTTTACATTGTCATTCTTGTCAGATACAGGGTTCTGTAACCATCTCCTAAAATAAATGAACTGAGTACGCTTAATAAGCCATAGCTGGGCATGTTTCTTATAGTGTATATTTTTACTCTGTATTCAGCCTCCTGCCAGAAGACCAGTAGTACATGGTCAGGCTCAGCAGAATGAGAATGAAGAAGAAAGGCAGTTTCGCAAAGTTTTCCAACAGCTTGCTGGAGATGTAAGTAGTTTATTCACACACATCAGTTCTGCCCCCTCATAACTCTCATGACTTTTAACTAATTTAATGCAGAGTTTTAGGCCTTACTATGGTTTCTTACCCAGTCTGTTTGTGTAACTTTAATGTACATTGTTGATAACTGTTCTTGGTAGTATCAGCATGCCTGGTCATGTTAACAGTGAGTGGTTAGAGGTGTAATAGACGCCCACGGGAGATATACTTAATGCTAATTTTATGCATGTAAAGGCATGTTTGACTTTCTGTATTGGATTAAAACAAGTTATTTGTTCACCTTTATGCCAGCCCTGCATACCCCGTAAAACGACAGTAGACATTGCTAGCTTTGTACTGTAAACAAACAGTCACATGGACCACAAGAATACTGTGATCTTTCTGTATTCTGATAAAAAACAATAATACATTTTTCAAATACTTAATGTAATACAGATGCGATACAGAAATCTTCTGTATTTTACACAAGAACACTTTAGTCGCACTAAAAATAATGCAACGTAGTAGCCAGTAATTTACTGTAGATGTACATATGTATTGATATTCACTGAATGCAAAAAACTATTGACATATTTATTCAGCATGTTTTGCTTATATGGACACACAAAATACCTCAAATATGCATTTTAATTTGCACAGACACAAGTAAAAACATGTTTGAATACCAATAAACAATAACATGTTTATCAGCAATTCAGTGTCACATAATTTTAACAAAACATAAACAAACAAACAAAGACAGAAGACACCACAATTTTGCTGCTGTAAACCATAAATGCTGTTGTACTTCTTAATTTCAAATTCACAGTCATTTGCATTTAAATGCTCATAATATTGCTCATGTCTACATTTATTGACTCCATGTTTCTTGTTGTATTTCTGTTTTTGACATAGGCTTAAAATTAGTTTAAAAATAAAGGCCTGTTTCATTGATCTAACTTACCTAGCTCAATAATCTTTAAATGATGATAAAAATTAAGTATGTTTTTGCTTCATTTTTAGGATGAGTTGATTTTACATAAAGATATTGACTGTTTTGGGAAATCATTTCATTAACCTTGTAAAATGCAGTTGCCTTGAATTCAGAGCATAATCCTGTTGATTTAACTGATACTAATATCTGATTTTAAAGGTTTAGGCAGAAAGAGGTTTTTAGTGATGACCAGGCTTAGTTAGAATTTCATGCATTACAATGTGTTTGGTTTTTGTTGATCTGAGTTCAGTTGTAGGTCTGTGGGTTTGTGTCCTGATCTTCACACAGAAACTAAGGGAGTGGTTTGAGCATGCAAATCTTCCCCGATTCCTCGGCTAGGAAGCCTGACTGGTTCATCCTCTTTAACACATTCCTACCATAGTGAGGTGGGGTGGCTATGGAAAGATTTGTAGCACAAAATGGGTGGGGTTGGTGAGATGGCTCCTAGGAATGGAATGTGTATGATGTGTAAGGCACGAATGGAACCACATAATTACATTTTTAATGATGCTTTGTTTTCATTTTTTGTAAAAAGCATAACCTCTTATGCCTCTTTACATTTACAGCAAAAGAGAAAACATCGTCTATCCTAATGTATGTTAATGTAAAAAGATTGCAATATTCTGAGTCATCAGACATAAATAGTAAATAACACAACACATTGGGTTTTATCTGACATCAACTTTATGCTAATTGCAGATTGATTAATTGATGCCTTGACATTCTTTTGTCACCTTCAAAACAAACATTTATATTAATTGGTTGTTTTATTGTACTTCTTGAATGTTCTCTCTCTTATTCTAGGACATGGAAGTGAGTGCCAATGAGCTGATGAATATTCTTAACAAGATTATCGCCAAACGTGAGTGTGCTTGGCTTATACATCAACTGCACCAGAGCTGATATGAAACCTTTAAAATGAGCTGGCTAGACAATACGCAGAGACATATTGGGGGCACTGTTAAGGAAAAAACTAAGTAACAGTATTGCTAAAATAACAAATAAAGGGATGCATTTTTGTATATAACTAAACCTATCCATCATCAAGTTATTAAACTGTAAAAACAAGTTAGTTAGCATGATATAGCATTACCTTACTATCATATAGCATACTTCAAACTGTAGCGCAAAGGGAAGCAGTGCTGAAAGGAACCAGTGGATATTGAGTTGACTATTTACTTGGCAAATTAGCTTTTCATAGCAAGGTATGTTAATTATCACATGCGGAGACTCTTATAACTGATTGGTAGACACTCTGAGGCAGATTTTTGTCAGTCAGATGATGACTGACTGTCTTAGTTTTCATAACTACTTTCCATAACCCCTGGCCATCTCTTGGCTGCACCTCCGCTGCAAATGGCTCCCTCACAACAAGGAAAAGCTATTTTATCACAAAATCATATTCAGAATCCTCCACTCCTCTGTGATTATAATGTGTATAATGGTGAATGACATGACCCACAAAATTCAACACTGTGTCTTTTGCTGAACCTCTAGATCAAGACCTAAAGACTGATGGCTTCACAGTTGAGTCTTGCAGGAGCATGGTGGCAGTGATGGACGTATCCTTTTGTATGAACACTGAGGAGGACAAACGTCCTCCTGGGTGTTCCGTGCAATAGACTGCACATATTGCACAAGAGCAGACATTTTCCCTTTTGCCTTAACTCTTCTCAAACAGAGTGACAGCTCTGGAAAGTTAGGTTTTGAGGAGTTCAAGTACTTGTGGAACAATATCAAGAAGTGGCAAGTAAGAAAGATGTTTTTTTAACTATTTAAGTTTGATTTAGCAGACATTATACTGCAGTTTGAAAAACTCTCCTTATATTACATTACATTCTATACATAAAATGAAAAGTGTTGAAGAAGGAGTTCTTTATGCAAGGCCAGTATTTGATTAGATGGTTGATTCTTGTAGTTCACATATATCTGAAAAAAAAAACTTTAAAGGCCCCCATAAATAAATATAGTGCAGTACATACACATTGTTTTCAGTGCAGCAGTATGTATGTACACATAAAGTTCAATGTTTAAAATATGCACTCTTCAGTGGATACAGTAATATTACTACATCACCTCAATTACTTATAGCCATCCATTCAGTTTGGGAGTCCTTCAAAGCCTGTTTAATCTTAAGGGATAAAAAAGAACTTGGAAAATCGTTTTTGGGCATGAAATCACATGGAAAGCATAATAGGGGGCATGTGCCCTTTACATTGTACTGTTCAACTTGAATGTATGAATGTAATGCAAAGTAATATATTAAGACTTTAGATCTAACACCTTAAAGCGTAACACACACAGTCTTGTATGTTATGCTACAATAGAACTGTGAATGAATTGGATTTTGTTTGGAACAGGGCATCTATAAGACGTATGATGCAGACCGTTCTGGGACTATTGGGTCTGATGAGTTGCCAGGTGCATTCAGAGCAGCAGGTCGGTACAGTAGGAACCTACTTCAGAGCTATGTCTAACATTACCCTGATTTGCACAAAATGGGCATAACTGCACAGGAGATGAACTATCCTCCTTTTCTGTCCTCAGGGTTTCCTCTCAATGAGCATCTCTTTCAGTTGATCATTCGCAGATACAGTGATGAAAGCGGCAACATGGACTTCGACAACTTCATTGGGTGCCTGGTGCGACTGGATGCAATGTGCCGTAAGTTGACTTTTCTTGCAGTTTAACACTCTTAACCATTTATCTGGTATAGATTTTTCTGGACTGGACTTATTCCATCTATGTGCATTTGCAGGTGCCTTTAAAACGCTTGATAAGGACAACTCCGGTTCTGTCAAGGTTAACATCAAAGAGGTAGGAGACCTACATTTAAAAAGGCCTGGATACATCTGGTACCAGTAGCAACTTAATAACCTCTAGTTATTAAGTTTATAACTTGTTATAAATTTTACAAAAGTTTCATTTTTATCCTTTTTGTCCACAGTGGCTGCAGCTGACCATGTACTCTTAAGTCAAGAGCTATGTGCACCTTCTCTGTCAAGTTCCTTTGATTTTTCAGACTTGTTGAATAGGCTTTAAGGTAACATTGAGTTTAACATATTTAAGGACTAGATACTAGATCAAGTTGAATTTAATTAGTTAATTCAGTAGTCTTGTGAATATGTTAGGCCATTTCCAGTAGTAACCATTACCATTTCTTGTGAATTACACGAAACCATGAAACATGTTTGCATTTTAACAAATTAAACGGAGAAATCAAAAGAGAGGATTGCAATCAGAGGTTCTGAACTGTTGGAGAAAAGCTGCAGAAAAAAGGAGTGTGAATTCAGTTATTCACATGTGATAGAAAAATGTTTGTATATGTATTTGCTTGCATTAAAAATGTGTCATTGCTGTCCAAACACAACCTTGTCTAAATTGGTGACTTTACAGGAGAAGACAAACACAAAAGACAAAATGGAAATTTCCTTTTAAGGAATTTTAAACCGTTTTTTTTAACGTAACTGGAGTTTACATTATATAATAGTGTCAAATTGTATGTCTTATGGGAATTTATTACAAACTACAGGTTTAAATATACAGAAATATATTTCTTGTGCAAATTACTTATGTGTAATCAGGTCAAATGGGATTACAGGTTCATATCACTAAAACTGTGTCTCTAACTTTACCCGTTTAGAAACCTGTACCTAGATTTCTTAAATTACTGTTTGTTGTCTATGTTTATCTAAACACAGAAACACATTATTGATTGTTTTACTTTATTTCAACCTCCAAACTCAATATTCTAAAATAATGAGAACAGTGGCATTTTACTAGCAACAGAAACATCTGCTGCTAAAAATGAAATAATAAATAGTATGCCGCCTATATATAAAAATATATATTTAAAAACACAATATTTTGTTGGACCACCTTTAGCTTTAATTACAGCACATATTCACTGTGGGATTGTTTAAACAACCTTATCCAATGTCACAACATTTATTTCAAAGCTGCATCAGTTTTTGGCTGAGATCTTGTACTGATAACAAGGAAGTTAAACCACCTTTGTCAAATATTTTGATTGAATAGACGGGAAATTCAGTACATGCAGGGGACAGTTGACTTTGTTTAATTGCCACATAAAGTTGATGAGCCTTGAACTGAGAAACTGAAGCACCCCCAAATCATAACACTGCCTCCAGAGGCTTGTACAGTGGGACATAAGCGTGATGGGTGTATTTCTGTATGTGTTTTCACACCCTGGAACAGGGTAAATCTGGACCACAAGACCTTTTTCCATTGCTCCAGGGTCTGAAGTAAAGCATGCTTTTCTGATGTTTTTTTCTCACAAATAAATGGTTTTCTAATAAGCATCTAGCTGTTTTGTCACAATCCTTTAACTAATAGGGCAATATTTCTTAAAAAAAACTATAACATCTTTTATATAACCCTGAGATTTTTTTAGTTTTGCCTAAAAAAATTGGTTAGGTCCCAAAAAGGTTTGAGAATGGCACAATGGCTTTGAGAGTAGTGGGACTTAAAAATCGTGACTGCAACTGTCACATACCCCCCTCTGGTGAATATACGGTACTGCACAAGGCATATTTTCCTGCTCCAACCTGGCTCCACCCACTCTCATACCCGCAGCTGATATAGTACTCGTTAGGACTTCCATTTATACACCATGGTTTGCTCTACCTAGTTGCCAAGTCTCTGTGTTCCTACCAGAGTTCTAAGCCGTGTTTTTCCTGATCCTAGGATCTGGCTGTGTTCCTGTTGTTTTTCCCTTGTTTTGACTCTTGCTTTGGTTTCTTGTTTATTGTTTATATGGCTATGTCTCTGATGATGCTTGCCTGTGTTCTGACCCCTGCCTATTTTGATATTGATTCTTAAACAACCCCTAGTAAAACCACTCTGCACTCAGCCTCAACTTCCATGTTATAACATACCTGATTTACAGCTTTATGAACTTGTAGAGCATGCTTGGTGTGTGCAGACTACAAAGTGTTCTTGTAATTAACTCAGTTTCTTTTATCTTGCTCTCAACCACACCATCATTACTGTTATCGTCTTAAATAAAGGGCTTGTACAACATTGGGGTTTGTAGGCTGGACAACCAACCTACAAAACAGGTAGCACGTTTTTAAGAAAAGTACATAAAATAAAGTGTCAGGTCACCACAAGCCTCCAGAATAGCTTAGTGTTGGGTTGAGATCCGGTGAATGCTATGGCCTTTGATTTTGATTTACCCGATTTACCTTACTTACATTAGTAGAGTAATCAGAAACAAAGTTGGAGATGTGCTTTATTTGTACTATATATTGATATTCTATACATAAACATGTTTGTGTAGACTTTAATATACTGAATATTGCAGAATGATATATACATTCATAAAACTGATCTGTAAATCTGTGCATTATGTTACAGTGGAGATACTGTAATAGAGTGAGATTCAGTTAAAGTTTAAAGTGTGAGGTGAAAAAGCTCTTAGCATGTTTTGATGTTTTGTTGTACTGTTTTTGATGGTCCTGAGACTTCTACCAGAGGGCAGGGTCTGGAAGAGGTGATCTTCAGGATGCGTGGGATCAGATCTTGGGCATGTGCTTTATGACTCTGCTGTTGTAGATGTTCTGAAGTGTTGGGAGACTATATGCAGTGATCTGCCCTGCTGTCCTGATTATGCACTGGGGTTTGGGCTATTCTTGTGGGGTACAGGAACCGAACCAGATGGTTATGGATGCTGTGAGGATGGACTCAATCTGCAAAAGGCTGAATGTATTCAGGAGACGGTGATCCTCTCCCTCTTCCTGGATATGGTGGTGGGCAAGATCTTGAGTTTTCCACAGTGAAAACCACCAGTGGTGGACAAAGTATACAAACCATCTGAGTTAAAGCAAAGATACTCAAGGTAAAATATTTCTCCGGTAACAGTAGCAGTCTCTCTTTAGACCTACTCTTGGATAAAAGTACAAAAGTTTTTGCCTTCAAATGTATTTAATAGTGGAAAGTAATAGTAGCGTCATATTAATGTCATATTATCATATTTGTAACAGTACTCTTAAATAACAGTAAAATTATACATTTTGATTTTATTATTTTGCTAATCTAATAAAATTATCAAAAGCACAAAACACTAAAGGCGAACAGTTCTCATTAGGTAGAATCAAGCTATATCCAACAGGTAAAGACGAGCTCACAACAAACACAGTACAGTTCACACTGGATTCTGATTGGTATGTTTGTTTCACTCTTTTTTCATTTCAGATGATGTTATGTTTAATGCACAAATAGGCCAAAAGGAACGACAGATATTGCATATAGTGGTGTACAAAATAAGATGTTTGATTTTGAAATATGGTGGAATGAAACACAAAACTACAATGCTTTTGATGTTAAGGGGTGTACGGAGCAAAATACCTCAAGTCCAACACCATGCCTACCCTCTTTAAGGTGTTGAGCAGCAGGTGGTTGGTCCTAACCCTAGAGAGCAGCTGCTCGACTTCCTGTCTGTTTTCAGACCATGGTGGTGTCGCCTGCAAACCTCAGGATCTTCACAGATGGGCATTGTAGACACTGAAATAAATTATATTAATCATTTAAAATTATCAAACTACCTGTTATGCCACTCATAAATGGCACAGGCCCACAGATTACGACCTTTAACATAAAGTTAATATATAAAATTAAGGGTATGATCAGGTTAAACGGCTAAAATCTGTTATAAAACAAAGCGGTCTCCGAGGCGGAAGCTGGCTTGCTGTCGCTGAGCAACCGCAGACAGCGGTGTGAGACATGATTGACGCTCCAGCAGCCAATCCGCGTAGAGTAGCCGTAAAGTCAACCACCAATCGCAGAGCGGCGCGCCGGGTGGGCGTGGTTTTAGCTTCACCTGAGCTAGAGGAGAACTGAGTGAGTGAACGATGCTAAAATCAGATCAGTGAGCAAACACAGGTGCTCGGGCGTTTAAGGAGAAGAACTGCTTTGTCTGTGAGGCAGGTACCTACCGCCATCCGGCTTCCCTTTATTCACCCGCAGGGTAAGTCCTTTAAATCACAGCTTTCTGAAAGTTGTAGCTTTTTGTAGCAGTTTGTATGTAGTTCCTGTCAAAGACGCAGGGGAAGAATTAAGCGCAGATGGTAAGGCACAGCTGGTCACGTGACGTATTCGAAGGTTGTTCATATATACCCTAGAAAAAAAGTTGTTCTAGAAACTAAACAGTGGATACGCTGACGTCAGAGGCATTGCATTTTCTTCTTGCTATCTGTGACAAACATATGCGCAAGATCATAATTACGCGGCTGTTAACTGTTTCCGTGGTTGTTTCTGACCATATTGTCCCCATAAACGTTCATAAAGGCACGAAGGCAGGACTGAAACTGACGACTTGTGAAAATTCCACCTGCGGTTATAAGACCAGTGTGTAAGTCAGGCTGATGAATTATACAGTGGATGGTTATGCCCGGGGGAACGCCGCACATCTTGACCTTTTCTGAGGGGAGTCAATAGATGTTTTAGGGATTTGATAAGAAAATGCGTCATCACGAACATCAGTCACTCACAACATATATGTAAAGTGGAAGACTAACTGTCTTCACAGGGAGGTTTGACAGTTGTGTTGTTGCTGTTTTGGCCACAAGGAAACGGTTCAGGAATGAAGGAAAGGCTAAACACACATGCAAAATATTGCACATAGTGTCGCCTGTGTATCTCCGACACAGATGCCAGTGAAACATTAGAGAAATAAATAAAACTAATCCTTTTTTATACCTAAAGAAGTAAAGATAAATCTTGTCACATTTTAACACATTCATTTATTTAATGATAGAAGCACACCTAACTGCCAAGATGACTAGTTTATAATGATCTAAACTTCGACACATGTGCAGTAATCTATGCTGTCAGAACAAAACCTCATATATCAAAATGGAAATATTTCAGGGGAAAATAAAATTTCTTTAAATGTTATGGTTTTAAAGGTTTAAGTTTTAAAATGGGCCATTTATTAACACATGAACACGTTTTATGTGTTACTATATGTTATTATATCTGTTATGTATGTAAGCAGGTTTTATACATGTTGTTGATTAATAGAAAATATACTGTGCATAGATAATAAACATATGGATAAAAATATGCAGCACACAAAACAATCTTCAAGTAAGTTATTCATACACAACACTAAAGTCACTATATAGAAATTTTCTTTACAGTGGTACCAACAGGAACGTGTACATTGTAAACATTTTAGTTACGTTAAAAAAAGAAAAGATCCATGAGTGTTGACGGTTGGTGTAGCTCAGTGGATAACACCACACGTGGGAGACTGGGGTTCGAATCCTGGTCTGTGCTACACCAATAAGAGTCCTTGGGCAAGACTCCTAACGCTACTTTGGCCTACCTGTAATGTGATTAACCTTGTAAGTCACTCTGGATAAGAGCGTCAGCTAAATACCAGAAATGTAAATGATGTTAAAGCTTAAATGTGGAGATTATTTTGCCTTACAACTCTCCTTGTATAACATACAATAACACAATACAGTTCTATGAGGGAGCCTTTAGCGGCATTAAAAGCTTCAGACATCTGCTTCATTTCTGACACTAGAATGAATTAGAAAAAGCATTACGATTTTGTACTGAACACATTGAGAGATATTTAAAGATACGGTTTTGAGGCGGTTTCACTCTCTCAACTAACATCACATTTTTTACATGAGTCCTATTTTGGGTCAGGCC
The DNA here is from genome assembly GCA_024036415.1 of Prochilodus magdalenae. NCBI lineage: Eukaryota > Metazoa > Chordata > Actinopteri > Characiformes > Prochilodontidae > Prochilodus > Prochilodus magdalenae. The sequence continues at coordinate 491,737 of JAMWET010002088.1, forward strand.
ACAATGAATCTTCACATCAAATGAGACAACAAAGTAACACGAAATATCTGGTCTTTAACTGGACACACAGATCCATTAAAGATAAGAACACATACGCCATTTTTGCACCACAGTTTGGAGTGTATTCATTCTATCAGTACATAACATGCAGAAATGTACAGTCTGTGAGTAATTGCACAGTGAAGCATTTTTGCTTGTTTTGGCTCTGTAGTCAAGCACACTGGATTTGAAATGAAGTGTTAACAATGAGGTTAAATGCAGAATGTCACATTTAATTTGAGGGTATTTACATCTGTATTGGGTTATGTAGGCATCATGGCCCTTTTTCTGCTCTTGCTGTGCCTCTCAGCATGCTGCCTTGGCAGAGACAGTCTGTAATTAGAATGTAATTATACCTGCATTCAGACACAGCATCTCCAGCTCTTCTTTATAAAATGGCTTGCTCTAAAGTGATGATCTAAGATGAATGAAGCTTATTGTTTCATCTAATACTAAATGCTGTGAAGATACAAGCTTGATCGAGCTAGATTTAATATTAAATGGACACTTTTTATCTTGTCATTTCATGTTTTATGTTATAGTTTATGTTATGTTAAGTTTTCTGCATGAATAAATCACTACGATACACTACACTAAGAAATTCACTAAACTAAACTAATTCCTTTAAAATGGTTTAATGTGAAAAGAGAAAAAAGTAAATGTAAAAAATGTCATGTGAAAAAGAGAATGTATTTTTTCATGTTTGCCACAGTTTTACCTTAATCAACATCACATATAAGAAGGCACATGTAGCTTTACAGACAGGTCATTTTGGATAGTGTCACGATCATTGCATAATTTTTTAATCCCAATTATTTTAAGACCACAATTAGTTGTTAGCTTTAACACTCATTTGCTGAGGCAAATTGGGGTGTTTTCATCAGTTGGGTCAATTTAAATAAACAGAAAGCATGTTTTTTACATGAGGCGGTGCAGTGGGTATTGCTGTTGCCTCAAAGCAAAAAGAGCCTGGGATTGATTCCCAGCTGAGGCCACCAGGGTCCTTTCTGTGCTGAATTTACATAGTGTAAAAATTGGGGTACAAAAGCTCTAACATCTGGATACTTCTTTGCAGTCTAGTGTGTGTGGCCTCGGTGGGCCTGTCATCAAAAGTCTGTTTGGCACTTCATCAAATCATAATGGTGTGAGTGTTTTTCAGCCAGCCAATCATGGTTAGGGTTGGGGTTAAAGTTATTGGCAAAAGGCCCAAATGGGTATTCAACAATTGTTACCTCTTTCTTGTATTTATCCATCAGCACAAGCACAGAGCTTTTGCGCAGGGTCCTGTCTGGATGTGGATGTCCTATTTCTGACTCCCGTTATTTTTTTCCCTGGAGAAACATAAAATGCTTGCAGTTATGCAAGGCATTGTCCTTTGAGAGGTTACATTCCTAATCAGTTCTAATTTTCTGCATTATAGCAATAAGTAAAAAGCAAGATGATTATATTTTCTTTTTTAAACTGAACCAATGGCACAGTAAATACCTATAAAACATGTTGGTTCTTAAAAAATATGTTATGTTGATGTGAAAATGATATGCTTGTGTTTCTATGCAAATCCATTTGTATCCATTTCCATTTGTCCTTTAGATCATTTTCACCTTATGCAGCATCTTCTCTTTTGTCTCAGTGTAACCTTTTAAAGGATTGATATGATCTGCAATTTGCTGCTGTCATCTTCCATAATTCTTTATTCACCCTGTAATTAATAAATGATGACTGCTGTGCTACACGTAGCTAAGTGTTTGCAGTAGATTCAGACATTGCAGTAGGGGACTGCTGGGGTCCTGTGTACTTAGGCATTTACTTTATTAAGTGATCTATGCTCTAATCCAATGTAGCAGGCCAATTATACCTCACAGTTTGAAGCCATGGTGAGGGGCGTCTCCAATCTAAGAATAACTGTGCTTTCCTCCTCCCTTGTCCTTTGATTTTTCCACATAGCAGTGACGCTAAGATGGCTGCTGACTCCACCCAGAGATCTGAGGTGGAAGAGCTTCAGAAGAGGGCCAATCAGGTAACAGATGAGGTAAGCAAAACTTCACTCATGATAATCTTATTATAAAATCTTTCTGCAATCTTCCCCATCACCTGAAAATGGGCCACTGTTGGGTAAGGCTAAAAACAGTTATGAGTCTGCTTCCAGGTTTTCCTGTTTGTTTTAAAGTCAAGAAATGGAAAACACATGGATCCCACTAAACAAGACCAAACACATGAGACCTTTACATCATATTCACATTATAGATAATCAGGATCCCCTCTTCTACTCATAAACACAAACATGGGATGGACTCCTAGTATATAATCTGTACTCCCAAAAGACTTTCTCTGCTTGCTTCAATGAGTTATACTTGATAAATATTTTTAATGAAATTCCATATTCGTTGACTTACCTGTGTAAATCTGTGCCCACAAAATCCGACTAGATCAAGTCTTTAACTGGTTTAGGCTTCATATTCTGGGTATTTTCCAACCTTACTGGAAAACTAGAAAACTTCAGCAGAAATCTCACCAGCCAACTCTCCAATAGCAATTACATATTTAATTAAGGCATGCGATTTAAGTCAGGTGTTTTCAACTGGTGGGATGACAACCAGTGTTGTATAAACTGACTTTAGTATTCCAAGAACAGAGTCAGATCTTCATAACACATGCAGTATTTGTGAAAATAGGTCACTGATGCTCATCAGGCTGAAAAGTATTGCCTATTTTGCTGCCTTTGGGCCAGGGACGCTTGCCATAATTGATGGTGCAATGAATTCTGAAATATATGTCAGCAACCTGTCCATGACTTGAAGCTCAAGGGAACATAGGTCATGTATCAGGTCAACGGCGCACAAGTGGCTAAAAAAGAATAAGTTATTGTTTGGTATGACCAAATCGAAGTCCTAGCCCTAATCCTGCAGAACTGTTTTGGAAGAACTCATCAACATCCCAGAGTTCAAGCAGTTGTGTACAGACAAACAGGGCGAACTTCCTCCAAGCCGATGGGCAGCACTGATTAACAGGTACCAGAAATGTTTTCTGATATAATACAGGATCATTTTCCTCAATAAATAAATGAACATTTTTTATTTATTTATTTATTTTTTGCTTTATTGTGATGATATTTATGCAGTAATATAGAAAATTCAAAAGTGTTCACAAACGTTCAAGCACTGTGGTAAATGTTCTGGAGCACATGATGATGCTTTGTTTGGTATTCTGTACTGTGTGATTACGAGACAAGTGAGCAAACATGTCTCAGTTATTACTGTTCAGTGAACTCGTTTAGCAGCAGTGACATCACCTCTGTCACTCCATTAAGTAAAGGTTACTGCAGGTCTGCTCTGTTCCCCACTCACTGCTCAGCAGGGAATATGACACACACACTGTAATGTCCTGCATGAACAGCACTAGAACCAAAGCCGCTAAACAAGTGGTTTCATTGAAACATATATAAATATTAATAATGACCATCACTGTAATTTTATACCAAATCAAGCAGTTTAAAATCACTAACAGTAATACCTGCATAATGCAGTATTTGTTCTGATTTTGTGTTTTTTTATTCCTCTCTAGTCACTAGAGATCACCAGAAACATGAGGCTCCTTTTAGAAGAGGTGAGATCATAATTCACAATCTTTGCAGTTCGATCCATATGGCACTTTTTTATCATCTTAAATGATACCAAAACATATTCATTTTATATCAGTCCTCAGCCTCTGACCACTATAATTTCCAAAAACTGGGTTTTACTGAAGTGGACAGAGAGATAAGCTTGCGTCAATTGCATTTCTCTTTGGTGTGAGCTATAAGTTTATTACTGTGCTTGTGAAATGTTGTTTTTATGTATCTAAACATGTTGCTATAACAGGCCCGAATGAGCAATGGCTCCAGGTCTGTTTTTATGAACTGGCCCCTGGGCACAAACACAGCATCATGCATATGGAAAAAAGGACACCTGTGATGTGTACAAACATGCACACACACACACACACACACACACACACACACTTTGTAATTAAGGACAATCCCACACATTATTAAATTTGATAAGACACCTCTATGTAAATGTGGTACAGTTTACTTGTTTACTGTAGCATAACATACCATATCTCGATGGTAAAGTTAATGTTATATTATTTGCAGTAACAATAATAATAATAATGTTTATTTAATTTAGTCATTCTACAGAGTATCAAAGGTCAGCAAAGCAGCCGCCAATAAAACACAAAACTACTGTAAATAAAAAACAAAATACAAATTAATAAAATTAACAGGACAGAAATAAGAGTGCAACAAAGTGATTAGGGTAGAAAAATTGTATTAAAAATCTAGTACTAAAATCAGAAGGATGATAAATGGATTTCTAAGCTTTTCATTGATCCTTATGCAATTTCACGGCACTGTGTTCAGTGTTATCTCTAAGTCTTTAGACGTAAGTTTGTTGTATTGTAACATTTCTGTGATAGTGCCATAGCCTAGTAATGACACAGTTAGCTTCTACTCACAGAAAGTTAGTTATTTTTCTCTGTTTGACCTACTGACCAATTCAAGCGTTTGTATGTTGATATAACACTCATTGTTTATAATAATTAATAAACACCAAATTACATTGAGCAATTACAATTCAATCATGCTGGAACATGGCACAGTTCCTCTAGACACATTTTTCAGGTGATTAAAATTGTATTCACATCTAAAGGAGCTCACTTGGTAAATCTAAAAAATCATTAATTTAATTTAATTTTACAAGCCATTTCAGTGTCATGATGGTCTATGTCAAAACCTTTCAAGTGTATTTGCTATATAGCAATTTTTTAGATCAGTGTTGAAAGTGCCAAGCACTTTCAGAGCAACAGTCTTAATTGCAGATGAAATCTACTGCAGTAAGCCTTTATAAATGTTAATGTAGCTTTATGTCAATTTCATAGGTTCAAGTTTGCATACAATGAAGTGTTATCAAATGAGTTGAGTTATTTCATTACGTTTATTGTTGTTATTTATTATTTGTTTAAAGCACTTCCCCATGTTTTTGACAGAGCAAAGATGCAGGGATTAAGACCCTGGTCATGCTGGACGAACAAGGCGGTAATTACATATTATTCTTTCCTTGTCTTCAAGAAAGCCTACTGGGGTCAATTTTCTGGCTTTTGGCTTTTTTATTTTCATAAAATTCTAATTCGAGTTTACTGTTTGTTCTTTTCATAGATCTTGGTATTTAAACGGTCTTAATTACATTTTATGTTAATTCTCAGTACATTATCATACAAACACAGTTATATAGTATATTTGTATGTGCATACAAACACATAAATCTTTCTTATACATATTTTATTCATATTGCATCAAAATGGTTTTTAGACCATATCATGGATATCTTCAATACATCAAACGACTATCCAGCTGCATAGTTTGCCCTGTTTAACTGGATTTAGCTCAGTTCAGTGTAAAAACAATTGCTGCATTTGTAGTTTTGATACTGCTTTTTATTGTCATATATATTGTGCATCAAGAAAACATACAGTGGTATATTTTTGCCTTCCACCTATACTTTCATGTTAAGAGACGTGTTTATTGTTTAACCTCATGGAACTTACTGTTCTGCATTCTTGCTACTATTCAGAGCAACTGGAGCGGATTGAAGAGGGACTGGACCAGATAAATCAGGATATGAGGGAAGCTGAGAAAAACCTCACAGATATGGCCAAATGCTGCGGCCTGTGCTCCTGTGATAAGTACGCAGTATTTGTGACTTTAGTTGAATGTATATGTGAAAATTATTTTGCTTGACCCGAATTCTTTAAATATTTTTTACATATTTATGTATAATTGTGCAAATACAAGTTTTCCAAAAATTTTGACACAATGCAACCTTTTGACTTCAAGATGACTGCTACTGCTGTTTTTAGCTATGCAGCACACTTTTTAATATTTTTATAGAAAACAGTATGTCATGTTGTGTTAGAACAGAAGAAAATAATTGTGTACACTTGATTCATTGATTTTAACATCCTGGAAAAAATAACGCAACAAAAAAATATAAAACATGCCACACCTTAAGCACCAGACAGATTTTAAGTTGTGTTAAAGCTGTTAAACCGTAAATGTAAAGTGTGTTCTCTGTACAAAATGTGTACCATCTTTTATTTAGAAAATCAACAATACATGCAATTTATCTTGGGTGTGCAAACATTTGTATACAACAATATAATGCATGCATGCACGCAAAGAAAATATGGTGAAGTATTAAGTCTGTAGATGACGGACAATATATTTAACATTCCAACCTTTAAAATTCCCTGTGAAATTATATTAGACACTAAATATTACTAGTCAGTTATAATTTGCAGTTTAACAACACCTATGTTTTTAGTAGGTTATGTCACAGAAGTTGTGAAACGTGGAATTGAAGCCTTGAGACAGATAAATGACAGATTTTAATGTCACATAAATGTTCCCAGACTGAAGGACTTTGAGGCAAGTGGAGCCTATAAGAAGGTGTGGGGTAATAATCAGGACGGTGTGGTGTCCACCCAGCCCCCATCCCGTGTCGTAGACGAGAGAGAGAAGATGACTATGAGTGGTGGATATATCAGAAGGTGCTAGAATGTTACTTCCCTTAAAACCACAATGTTTTAGATATTTGGTCTGATGTGATTTGACAGCGCGTGTTTCTGTGTCCACCAGAGTGACAAATGATGCCCGAGAGGATGAGATGGAGGAGAACCTGGCTCAAGTGGACAGCATCCTAGGGAACTTGAGAAGCATGGCGCTTGATATGCGTAATGAAATAGATACCCAGAACATTCAGATTGACCGCATACAGGGGAAGGTCAGTGTTTCTTAGGTTTCTATTTTGTTTTACTATAATTATTAACATCATTGTACCCAGCAACATGAATTATTATACTGTTTCTTGTTTCATCCTTTTGTAGGCCATTGTCAACGAGTCCCGTATCAATGAGGCCAATCAGAGGGCTAACAAGCTAATAGCAAGATAAACGCAGAGACAGCCTTTTGTTCAACAAACTTGCACGTTTGGAACTCAAAATGTAACCTAAAGCTTTTCTCTCATTTTGGAAGCGAGTTAATACTGAATGTTATTTAACATATGTAACCACACCCACTAAAAATGAACATAACTGTATTACTTTATTTACTTTTGTACATTTCCAAAAAAAAGGACTAAAGGACCTTTACTAGTTTTGTGGTATTTGAATTGTTTCGTAATTGTACCTCACTGCATCTTAGTTAATGCATATAAAAGTTGGCTAAATCTTAACTTCAGCTGTCAAAACAGTGTCCTTATTGACTACCAACAGCAAGGAAAGTCTTTTCATATATCAATGCCACTTGAACATTTAAGTGTTTTGGTGTGCACTCTCAAATTACTGTTATGTCAGGAAGAGCTTGAGTGTGTAAACAGCAACAATGTGGCTTCCCATTTGTGTTTTTGACAGTAATTCAGTTTCTAATAAATATTACACTTTTTACTCTGCTGCATACTGCTACAACATACATGCTCCTTTTGCCTTCCTTGATTTTATTTAACCTCCTGAGACCCGGACTTGCTTGGTGTGCAATTTTAATTTCTCCTAGCTATTTGTGATTAGTAGGACCTAACAAGTATAAAAACTAAACTTTGTCTTTGTACAGGAAGTTGTTTTGGCAAAAAACAATGTCCTCATATGAGGCCAAAGGGTCAATGTTTTAAAAGGTATCCTGGTGCAAAGAGGCAGAAATGTAATCAGGAGGTTAATTATGGCAGATTTGTCAGACTCTCACAGCCCTACCTGCTGGACGAAAAGAGTACTGAATGGTTGGCCTGCAATGAGAGACACAAGCTTAAAATGGAAGCTTGTAGTGAGCACTTTGTTGCGAGGCCGCTTACTGTACTATCCATACCAATAAGGATGTTTGCATGTTAGGTGTTTGCCTCTGTACTTTTGCCCTTGAGCTATGAGGCTAATGTAACTAACAACTAATGGAAGTATGTGTTACCAAGCATCATACAAACTGGATGCTTAAATCATAACTCATTACCTGAAATCATGCATGTCATTAAAAATGCACTTGCTTATTTCTGACACTGAATAACAACCTGGTATCTATTAAAATGACCCAAAGGCATCAATATGTTAGCTACAGTTAACATGGCAAGTTTGGGGTTTACATATTATTTTGAGATTTTATCTAAAATAATACTTTTTATAATAAAGTATTTTTAAAAAACTGTCAACAGAACAATTAAATGAATGGATACAACAAAATACAAAACTACAGGGGCAAACTCAAGGACCATACACATGTCTTGGCTCGCTGACTACATTTGGTTGAAGAACAAAACTGCGTTAATAAGATTTGTCAAACTAACATAATGCCATTTTATGCTGTAACCTGAGAGTGATACTGGGAACTTCTTTAATCTGTCTTTTTTTATTATTATTTTTATGAAGTATTTAAAATTCATGTCAGGCAAAATATGAATTCATAGCAAAACAGCTACTATATTAACTTTATATCTGCCTAGCTATAACAAGAATTCAGCTTATTATCATCCTTATTGATGTAACCAAATCACACTGTTCTCTACCAAAGTGCCTATCATCATTGAAAACTGTCATACAGAGAATGTGCTTCACATAAATTTAGTTGTTCCTAATATTTTTAGTCTCTATACTTTCACTCAGACTGCAACTATTTTATTGGACTTCAGTTAAATTACATTACATGTCATGTCTTTAATCATTGTTTTATCATTACTGTTTCTATTTATTTTACTTCTTAGTTAATATTAAATTTACTACTATTATTGTTACATTCGTAATTGTTTTTACGGCTTTTGAATCCCCCATTTCTATTGGCTCGGCTAAATCATAAAAGACGGTGCCCCTCAGTTATTTCGTTAGAAAGTGCGCAAACTAAGATACGGCGCAATTTTCTGTACGCAGTAACCAAGGAGACCGCTCAGTTCGTTCCAACGCCGTTAACTTACGCTGGTGAACGTGCGCAGAGAAAGAGGGAAAATGACGTAGCTAGCGGAGTCTGCGCGACGCGGGGGATCCTCACTACAGACTCTACGAAGTTTTCGGACATGAAACCGAGGGCGTATTCGTCCATTTGGCGATAAACACCGAAAGGTTTATGTAGGTAAATGCAAAGTTTGTTGCGCTTTATTCGAATCCCCTCAGTTAAAATACGTCGCGAAAAAAGAGCATTTCGTGAATAAGCTCTTAGTAAAAACCCGTTCTTCGAAAGCTTGCTTTCTGCTATCCAAGCTAGCTAGCAAGTTAGCTAGCTAGCTAGCTGCGGGCATGGCAATAACAAAAAAACAGATTCTGCCATAATAGTACTGTTACTTAGTCTGTGTGCACGTAGATGACACCGGACAAAATCAAGCATCACACTGCCTATGCGGTTCTCCTGAAATAGTGACCGGCTGAAATACAGCCGTGTGGGTGCCCGACTAGCTACGATGGCGTTTGTCGGTTTCTCGATGTTCCCTCAACGCAGCGCGAGCACAACAAAGAAGCAGAAAGACCGCGAGGACTGACGAGGCGCTGCGTGTGCTGTGTGCGTATGTGTGTGCGTGCGTGTGATAGTGTAATCACTCAGCAATTAGATGTAACGCTTAATTTAAAGCAAAACGACCCTGGAAAACCCTCATTGTCTGGTTGAATCCTTCATAACCCTCGTCTGTGTTTTTAAGGAAACGCCTCTCACACAAACACACATAGCAGGCAGGCACGTAGTGTGGCATTCATTAAGAAGCGAATTCTGTTGGTATTGGTAATAACATCAGTTGCGTGATGAAAGCCGATATGGCTGAAAAAAAGATAGCTTAGCAAAAACTGCCTGTTTTTCTCATCACATGGCACAGTTTATTGCACTCTAGTTATATTTGTTAGATTATTGTTTGGATGAGTCTTTACCGTATGAGGAGTCTCTAAAAACAAAAAAAGCTTTCTTTGTTTGCAAAGCTTTTCCCACTAAAGCACAGAGCTTGTTCACACTGAGCAAGCATCAATTCTGGGCTGTTCTTAGGGTGGAGTGTACAGCCAACAAAGTGATGTACCATGTTATTTGGAACTCTAAGCCTAACCGTGTTGTCTAACATTAAATAACATTCAGGGGGTCTTGTTCATTGCGTTCTTTCATAGCAGTGGTGCATCCTAAATGGTCTTGGGATTAAAGGGAAAAGGTTATCATATAATGTCATATAAATCTTATAATGTCATTTGGTGTTTTATAGGGGTCTATGTAACTGGGAAGTAAGAGATCTGTGCGATGTCTGGGTATCCATATGGTGGGTCAGCCGGGAGCTCAGTGCGCTTTAAGAAAAGGAAGTCACGCTTCACCTTCCCTGAAGTCCAGCTGCTGCTGACTGAGGTGAAGAAGAATCGGCACATACTGGTTGGTAAGTATAAATATTTATGGTCAGACTAAGTTTATCATCCATATATTTGAAATATGTGGGCCTGCACAGTTATCTTATATAGGTGTCATGTTAATTATGTTCCATGTTCCAAACAGGTAAATTCAACCAGGGTGTGTCAGGCGATGTGAAGAAGCGAACATGGGCCACACTGACAGCTCGCATCAATGAGATCAGCGAGTGTCACAGGGAGATCATTGAGATCATTAAGAAGTGGTCAGACCTCAAGTGTGACACCAAGCGCAAGGTTGCAGCCATGAGGGCCTCTGGGTTCTCAACTTCCCGTATCGCTCAGGACCTTTCCCCCATTGAGTCCATGGTGCATCAGATCCTGCAGGTGACCCCACCTGCAGATAAATTTACAATTGTGGCAGAGGACCTCCCAGATGAAGATGAGGACAGTCGAGGTGCCCTTGAGATGTCACAGCACTCCCCTAGCACCGTGAATGGCAAGCTGCCCATACAGCCGCTGGGCAAATCTACCCTGCCTCCACCCCCACTGCCTCTGGATATGATGTACAGTAGTAAGTGATCCTCAATTCTCATTTTGTGTTGTTTCTGGAGTTACATAAGAATGATAGTATGCTGTATTACATGCTATTTATGTTGTTAAAATGTCGTAAAGTGTCCATGACTTGTTTTAACAGATGACTCTGCAGTGCCCCTAACTGACTTACCGTTTGAATCATCAGGTACAGAAGGTAAGCTGTAAATTTTAGACATAGAGATTTGCTCCTGATATTATAGGACTTTATAATATGTATAATATGTGATATGTTGTATTTAAAATACACCATTGTTTGGCTTTTTATTGTAAACGGTATAAAAGAGGAACAAAATATCTGGTAATCCAAAAAATATTTATGTTTTGTGTCAGGGCTGCACACTGGAGTTTTTATCATTTAAAAAGATAAACAGTTAAGGTTACAGCTCGAAATACAGCCTAACTAGAGTTGCAGGGGTAGCTTTACTCTGCACATTGTATTAATAATAACTAAAACAATGTGCCTCTGATTGGATGTAGCACAAGTACAGACTAATGGATGTGTAAACAAAATAGCACAAACAAAAAAATAGCAAAATACAAAATGGAAAAGCAAACACTGAATTGTAAACAGAGTAAAGCTACCACTGCAACTCTAGCTAGGCTGTATTCCGAGCTGTAACCTTAACTGTTTATCTTTTTAAATCATTTCTTTCAGTTCAGTTTCTCAGGAAACTTAAGGGGATATGGACCCTAAGCTTGACTCTCACAGGTAGTTAGTGGATGGAAGTGTTTTAAGCTGTTTTTGCTGTGATTGTCCATATTGTCCATTGGCTGACTGTTCAAGTTACTTGTCCCTCAATTGGGAGAGCCGGGTTCAATCCTAGCACAAAATAATCTCTTATTCGATTTTTAATTGTAACATGATGATGCTGTCTTATACTGTGTGCATGAGGTAATTTCAACTTTCATTTGTTCTGTCATCGCTATGGTGTTTATCGTTTTATCAACAGCCCTATTTTGTGTATGCTTGTATAGTAAAAATCACATAGCTGCATCTTTCCTCTCCAGACCAAAGCCAATTCAGTGAAGCTGGACACCAGTCTGATAGAAGTGGTACTTTTCATGACCCATCCAGTGCTAAAAGGGAATGCATCAAAACTGAAACCCAGCAGCAGACTTCCAACAACCGAACAAGTCATGCAGGAATTTCCTCCCACATAGAGCCTCCTCACCCACTACCCCAGCCAGCTTCAGTGAGCCCGGGAAACCTCCATGAGCACCTGGCCAAGAGTGCCTCGCTCAGCCTGCAAGAGCAACAGGCCACCACTGTGCTAATGGGGACGCTGTCCCGATCCCTTGAGTCACTGTCTGAGTCGGTGCAACAACTAGTGCAGACGCAGCAGCAGTTTGCCCGGGACACTCTGCGTCTGCAGCGAGACACACTACATGTGCTGCGTGACTTTTCCTCCACCACCCTGGCACTGCTGCAGGACAAGGCCAATGGCCGGCCTTAATATCTTCCCTTCACCTCACTGATTGTGTTCTACAAGTACTCACCCCAGCAGTGAGCTGTGGGTCAATTAAGCTGTAGAGAAAATGGGGGTCACTTGTGAACAAAAGCCCAGGACATACCGACCTAGTGTTCACTAAAGACCAGGGTACATCCTCTCCCAATAACAGCAGCAAGCTCAAATGCTGAGTGTACCATAGCTGGCTATGAATGTTCTCCTCTTTTTCAATTCTTCACACTGGTTCATTTGATCAGTTCTTTTTGTGAATATTTTAAAACTACAACCAACATGACAATGTTGCACTGTGACTGAAATAGGTCTCTATTGTAGTATTATTCCAGAAAGTTTAATGAATTTTGTTCTCAGCCACTTAGCTACCACTGGTTTTAATTGTAATGCAACTCACAATGAAAATCGCAGTATGGCTCGTAGTGATTTATGATATTCACTAGATACTACTTTTTGTATTTCTGGAATTCCCTTTTTGTATTTCTGACACCAAAGAAAATTGGGCAGCAGGATCCAATCACAACCACTAGTTTTATAATAGAGGCGGTAAACTTTGTTGTTCCACAATAATTAACTGACAAACCAGTCTGAATGGAGGAGAACATAATACAATAGTGTAAATGGAGGGGAACCTTATTAAATAATATAGCACACCAAACAAAGATCTGGATTTGTTTGTGTTTGTTGGCAGTGCTGTGTCGGTGTATTCCAGGCTTCTAAGTTCTATGCCTCAGGAGGATGTTCTGCTGTAGTGTTATCAAACTTCTCCTCTAGGAATTCAGTCCCACATGCACTAAACCCTGCTTACTTTGTTCAAGAGCCTTTAAAAATAAAGCCTCTCTTGTCTCCAAATACCAGTGAAGGGAGCCTGAGAGGATGCGTCAAGAAAACTGTATGGAAAAGTAGCATTAGTAGAGGAAACTGTTATTCATATTAATAATGGTTCATTACAGGTCCTCTGTGCTTCTAACTATTGACTGGTTGGACCAGTGAAATGACATGGTTACATTTAATGGACAGAGCTTTATTTAATGATGCAATCTAATGTAATTAAGGTAATTTAAAAATACTACAATGCTTGTAAATTATGAGAGTAATATCTTTATCTAAAGTGCTCAGCTCGCAGTACTATACAATAGTCCCCATGTGGACCATGCTGTCTGAATTGGATTTTCTTTTGCTAGTTCTCTGATTTTTTTTTTTTTGAGTAAAACCTTTTCAGCACTTTCTTCCTGACCCAAAAGTTATGATTTAAATAAATTGTTTGCAGTTTATGTGGAGCACTGGGTTTTTTAGAAAGTGTGTTCCTCCTTTAACTGTTAATGTTTCATGTAATTAACTTTTAACCAGTTGTTACAGTAATGGTTACTTTGACTGGTTATTTTGTTTTATTTTTAATTTCCTTTTAGATTCTTATATAATTCTTGAAAGTAAGGTTACCTCTGATGAACTGTCCTTGACTCTTTCTTGGCTGCTCTTCCAATAATTTTAAAAACACTGTTAAAGATGTTCCTGGTGTGACAGCTACTGTAAAGATTGGCATGAATAAAAAAATAAACATCTTGTTACCAACAAGTAAATGTGTTTTGAGAACTGTCGGTACTCTATATGTCTGCTGTTGTGACGCTTTTGCTTTAAGACAGAGGTAACAGCCTCTTTGTAACTCGATCAGTGGCTTTAATTATTAATGGAGCGTTTTCTGAGCTTGCTGCAGTTGGTAGTGTTGTTGCTGTTTGCTTATTTCAGAGACGAAGACAAGGCAAAGTGTTTAAGAAAAAAGCAAGACTCTGCTTTTTGGAACAGTGCCATTAAGTGACTTGAACATGAATCCTGAGTAGTGAGTATATTGTAGTCTGGGTGTGGTGGTGTGAAGAATGATGTTTTGTTGTAGAGTTAATTACTTCATTTTTACAGATGAAAGAGGGTCATACACCCAGACAAACACATATAAAAGGAAGCCTGGGCCACAGTTCAGCTTCATTCTGGGTATCCTACTTTTTAGCAGTAGGACAGAAACTTCCTGAAAGAAGTATGAACTGAATTATAGATGAGTAAATGTGTTGTAAATAGTGATATTGTCAACATCGATATGGTTGCCTTTGAATCTCGTGCATATCCAGTAGTATGTTTTTGATATGTTAAAAAAAATTTTTTTTTGTATAGACTGACTGTAATAATACATGGAAAAAAGATTATTTGTAACAGAATCATGCTTTCTCTTAGTGATTATCTGTTCAAGCTGCTTTTGATTGGAGACTCTGGAGTGGGAAAGTCATGTTTGCTGCTGCGTTTTGCGGTAAAGTTGTGAAACTATATATATATATATGTTTAATAGTCCTGGTGTAAATCTAAGACTAGTGCATCATGTTTACGTAAACACATTCTTTATTTTGGTCACACTTTGACGTTGGTATTGCATATTGATGTCAACAGGATGACACCTATACTGAAAGCTACATTAGCACTATTGGGGTTGACTTCAAAATCAGGACTATTGAGATGGATGGGAAGATTGTTAAACTTCAAATTGTGAGTAACAGTTCACTTTTCTATTTCTTCTGCCCAGCCAGTAGTGTAATCCCTAGTCATTTTGTATGATAATATATTTTTCTGTTGGGCTATGCGAGTTTCCTTATCTGTCCAGGCGTTGAGTCCCATGTTTTCCATTATATTCCTATTTTGTGATCTAATGGCATATATCAGCACATATTATTCCAGTAGGTATACACTGCATAATCCACATGCAATTTAGCTCTAGAAAGGTTTGTTTCACTGTTTTCACTATAATTCTTTCAGTTTACATTAACCATAGAAATTCTTCGAACCTTCTTTTCTAATTGCCTCAGTGGGATACAGCTGGTCAGGAGAGATTTCGAACTATCACATCCAGCTACTACCGAGGTGCCCATGGCATCATCATCGTTTATGATGTCACTGACCAGGTAAAGACGATCTGAATTAGTTTTTATGTAGGATTTTCATACATCTAAGACATAATTGTGCTTGCAGGAGTCCTTTAATAACGTGAAGCAGTGGATGGAGGAGATTGATCGGTATGCTTGTGAAAATGTCTCAAAGCTGCTGGTGGGGAACAAAAGTGATTTAACTTCTAAAAAGGTGGTGGACTTTACCACAGCAAAGGTATACTCTCAAAATGGGCTCAATCCTTCATAAATGTTCTCACCAGGATGTTAAAGTGGTTGTGATATACTTTAGTTTAATGTGTTAGAGCTGATGAGATTGATACGAGACCAAAGAGCAGAATGTGAACTAGATTGACATGTGGGCATTTTTGGGCAGATGTGCTTTGTCATTGTAACTTCTTGTTTCCAGACTGTCCACTTTTGATAAGGAGTGAGCAGTAAAATAGCATTTTAACTGGTTACTTAGAGATAGGTAAGCAATAAGGTAAACATTAAGTTAAAATCTGTTAAATTGGCTGTTCTTAGTATTATCCCTCCCTTCTTAAGCCAGTGTCTGACTTTGGTGTTAGTAAGCACAAATCAACATGAATACTCAGTAACATCCTCAGTAAGGAACAGCACGCAATCTGGATGAATGTATACAAAGCAGTTCAGAATGGTTTGATGTGCACTGTACAATTCAAATTTGATTTACAGTGGATTTGATAGGAAACAGAAGGCACAAATATAGGCATTTTAAAGGGCCACTGTTTTAAGCAAAAAGCCTATTTCCAAACTGTGTCCAATGTCACTGGCATCAGGCAACATATTCATACTATTCACACCATACTATTAATTTAGTTTTTAGAGGCTTTAACTATTTTAGACATGTGCTGCCTATAATCACTGGTGTTAGTAAATGTGATTTTAGATTTTTTTTTTTATGATAAATTTGACATCAACATACTTTGAATGACTGCATCTAAACTATTTGATTATTTAAAAGTAAAAATAAAATGCATCTGCCTAAAACTATGTAGAATAAATAAAAGTGATTCGTAATATCTTAATTATAGTCTCATGTTTAGTTGTACTGTGTTTTTTAACAACCCACATACTGTATTAAATCTTTGATATTAAGTAAAGATTTTTTCATTTTCACACATTTTTTTCTAGGAATTTGCTGAGCCCCTCAAAATCCCATTTCTTGAGACGAGTGCAAAGAATGCAAGCAATGTGGAGAAGGCCTTTTTGACAATGGCCTCTGAAATTCAGAAGCGACTTGGGGCAGACAGCGTTCAGAATGAGACTGTGAAAGTGGGAGCCAAAATAAACAGCGCCCCCCTGTGGCCTGGAGGACAGAGCGCTACAGCTGAAGAAGTTGGTTCCTGTTGTTAGTCAACAGTAAATAAATATTTTGTGAACTTGTATTTTACAGTTTATACTGATGAACAGTGGCCTTACTGACGAACTGTGTTCTGTGTGATTATTACTGCGTTTTGCTGCCTCAGTGTGTATTTCATTTTGAAGGCCCTACACGTCAGATCAAACAACTAACTTTGCTTTTATTTCCAAATTCTACCAGTGGTGTTTATTATACAAGTCATTTCATGCGTTAGCATGTGTAAGTATAAACAAAAGCATGCTTATCATAACTTTATGAATAGGGAATAAGTGCAAACTAAATTTGGAAAAAACAGTATTCCTGGTCATATAGACAATCGTTATGATTTGATTATTATAACAATCATTACAATGATTTTCCAAATGTAAATATCTTGCGTGTAGGATCTTCTGCTATTTGGAAGCAATGTTGTACTGGCTTTTACATCTTTCTAAAGATTAATTGATCTGCAGCTTTTTATAAATGAAATCCACATCACATTCTAAAGGGTTTATTCACACATTTATTTATTAATCGTATACCTCATGATGAGTAAATGCTTTCTACAAATGTTTTAGGATTATGGGTTTTCAGAAGCAAGAGTAAACCCTTAACTAATCTCTGATGTGTATTTCTTAACTAATATATTGACGTTACCTGCTTTGGACACTTATTACATTGGTAACACGTTTACCAAATAAGAAAAACTGAATTACCAATAAAAGTCTTTTTATCATTAATCTGCTTTAAAGCATCTGGTCTTGGCTTACACTGACAGGTCCAGTAGTCATAGAGCAACTAAATACATAACATTAAAAAAACCATATAGTGACCAAATGTGTGTTGGTTAAATATGTTTACTTTGCAAAAACATTTATAATTCTTTAAAAAAAATCATGTTGTAATTGTATTCTGTGTTCATAGTCTGCTTACAGTTTTGATGGAGGACATTAGTAATTATGTCCAAAAAAGTGAAATTGCTGCCCTCTCTCGGACAAAGTTCAAACTCATATGTACAACAGCCATACAGCACCCAAATCAAGTGATGTAAATAAAGGTTACTAGCCTTAAAGACACTGACTGGTGATTCACTGCAGCAATATCACTTCACAAAAAGAAGCTTTGGCATTCTTCTAACATTATCATTCTATTCTTATCTTTTTACTTCAAATACTTTGTTAAGAATGTGCGTAGTCCAAAAAGGATTTCTTTTTTGGCAGTGTACAATTTTGTGAGGGCATTATTACATATTATGTAATATAACATACAAAAAAAAAAAACAGTTTAGTGGGATATCTTGTTTTGAAGCACCACAATGTAATAGTAACTATGCAGTACAAATCATGAAGTTCAGCTACATGTATGAAACCTGCTAAATGCCTTTAAGTTATACGTTTTCTGTATACAGTTTACTATACAAACAATGAGACCGTACCATTCCAAGCAATCTGAGAAGCAATAAAAAAGTATCAGGGACCATGTCATGCATTTAGCTAATTCTTCGACATAACATTTATCATCAGTTCCACACTTTTGCTTTAGGCCCAATCCCAAGCATTAAATTCCCCCCAAAAATTCTTAAGGTGATTGGTGGCATTATTTTGCATACAACATGCTATGTACATATTAATGTAGCTCTTCTACCAACAATTGTCAGTTTAACAGTTATGTAGTGGCAGTTCTGGATCGCTGTCAGATGGAGTTTGCACCCTAGATGGCTCATAACCAAGACTTTTTGCTGCTCAGCCTAGCCATGTTGGCTAGTTTTAACCTCATGCGTTCTTTTTCCTCCGGATTCCTCTTGGAAGTGCACTCTACCGTGGAGTCTGTCTCAAAAGAAATGGCTGGTGCGTGAGACAGCAAGGCAGTGGCTGTCTTCTTGGGGGACAGAGGGGCTGTGTGAGGCTGCAGGACCAACCTGCCTCGCATGGAGTGTCTGAGCCTTAGCAGCAAAGGACTATGCGGAGAAAACTCTGTTTCGGGCTGGCAGCACAGGAAGCATGCGGTGCACAGCATGCGGAAGATGTATACCCAGCCCAGGTAGTGAAGCTCTGCCATGTTGAGGAGGAAACAGCCCAGGCTGATGCTAAACATGAAGTTTAGGAAGATGGTCTTTTCAGTAGCACGTGAGACAAAACAGTCGGTCCGTGTTGGGCAGGGGTAGGTTTCACAGCGATACAGATGTGGCACCTCAAAGCCAAACAGGTAGTATTGGCCCACTAGGAAGGTTATCTCTAGGATGGATCGAAGAACCACATGGATGATGTATATCAGCAGAACCTGGCTGGAAAGTTCCGTAGGATCCTTGCCCATCTCCTTGTAGTCATCCTGCAGGAGGCTCTGCTCCACACATTCCTCCTCATGTCCAGTCCACTCCTCACCCTGCGGCCCATAGGAATGTTTTCCTCCCTGAAAAACATCACCCTGCTCTAAATATTCTCCATGTGGGCTTTTGACCCCAGCCTCAGCCTGCTCTCTCTCAAGCTTCTCATCTTTGGTGATTTTGTGGAGTACATAGACAATATAAAAGATGGACGGAGTGGAGACCAGAACAATCTGGAAAACCCAAAAGCGTAGGTGGGAAACAGGTGCAAAGTTGTCGTAGCAAACGTTATTACAGCCAGGCTGTAGAGTGTTACAGGTGAACTTAGACTGTTCGTCACTGTACACAGCATCTCCCACCAATGTCACCAACAGTATTCGGAAGATCAGTAGAACCGTCAGCCAAATCTTGCCGATTACCGTGGAGTGGTTCTGAACTTCTGCTAGGAAGCGACCCAAAATTGACCAGTCTCCCATTCCTCAAGGACCAAAAAACAATAGATGGAGAGAAAAAAATAAAAGAGTAATATAGTCATTATCTTAATAATACATGCTAAAACCTAATGTTAATAATTTGGCTGTTTGAGTTATACATGCCATTCGAAAGATCCAGCATGTCGTCAATAAATGTTAATATATATCATTATATTATCTGGACTACATCCTTCAAAAATGTGTTTGGACAGAACAGAAATAGTTGCTCTCCCGTCAATAACATTTAAACTTTAGGTCCATAATATGTTAATAACATTAACTTATATAGCAGTTATTTTATCTTCGTGGTAAAATAATATGTTGTCACCAAAGTAAAGATAAAATAACATTTAAGTTTTAATACGAAAAAGAGAAACTCACCTTTGGATAATTTGTTTCTTTTTGATCCCAAATTGACAACATGCACAAATGTGCCATACGCATTTCTACATTTGAAGAGAAGCTTGTTGTTGCAGGGAATGAACTCCACTAAGCGAGCTCTGGAAGAATAGGCTGACCCAACGCATTCAGGCCTTCCATCCGAAACCCTCATTGTACTGTATTCAAACAAAGACTCAATATACAGCATAACAAAGATTTAGAAGTACAATAGGAGGCAACTTCTCTGAATGGCAATGAACAGTTAAACAAGAACTTGCTGGAATAGGGGAACAATGCAAATTCTTTTTTCCCTTTTATCTTTCGCAAAAGTATAAAACCATTTTCTGTTGATTAAAATGTAAATATAATATCATAACATTTCAAATTGACAACAGAGAAACTGATGTGATTAGTGATATTGCAGATATCTTCTTGGTCTTTTCTTGGCGGTAAGTTTGTTGTGAGGTCAGTTTATAATGGCCCCTCTGTACTGCAGCTCTGTGGAAAACACCTGGACTGGCCCGAATGACCTTGTTAAGTGTTTTATGATTGAGAACTTGATTAGGTTGCATAGGTGAATACACTTTAGGATATCAGTAAAATATATTACTGCTGTTAAAATAAAACCTCGTATCTCCAAAAGAATAACTTTACAAAAGTAAAATAAATACTTTACTTTAATGCAAGTCAATGTGACCAAGTAATTTTGGGACGTTTCTTTTGGTCTGTTCATAAAAAAATTTACACACTTTAAAATCATGTAAAAATCAGAAAATATTTGAAGTTATGTTTAGGTCATGTTTTGTCATACTGAATGAATGAAACAAAAACATATTATTGTAATACAGTATTATGTGAGGACAGTGGCCTATTCAGAATGAGTGAACAGATAGACAGACAGATTAGATAGATAGATAGATAGATAGATAGATAGATAGATAGATAGATAGATAGATAGATAGATAGATAGATAGATAGATAGATAGATAAAATAAATAACAACAAATGATAAAAGTCCAGTGTCCCATCTATTTGTGTATTAAAAACAATAAAATAAAATAAGAACGAGAAAATAGAAAAATAAAAACAATTCAAAACCTAAAATAACAATATAAACATATTTAAAAAATAATAAGTGCGTGCATAAACCGCTTCTGTGTGAAAGTAAGTGTGATCGGGCTGTTTTGTGTTTGTGAGCTCTGCTGCGAGTCTGGGTGTCTGTTAGTCTCCGTGTCTCCTCCACTCTGACGGTCCGCCCGCCCGAAGGGTTACAGACAGGAAGTTGGAGCCGCTGCCATGTTTAGCTGCTTTGTTGTAGATTTCTTGTAGGTTTCCTGCAGATTTTTTTAAGTGTTGCAATGGAGCCGAGCTGGAGTTCATTTTTATTTCAGGTGAGTGAAACGTTTTAAACGAACCGCAGCGGGTCGAAATCGGTCGCAAACCCCAAAGCCCGCGCTCAATGCCGACGTTTAATGTCTAAAAAACCCATTAATTTGAGGTAAATCTATTCAACCAAAACAATGGTAGCGTGCTAACATGCTAACTAGCGAGCTAGCGTGCCAGCTTACATTAGCTAGCGAGTTTAGCTAACTGGCTACATCAGTTCCAGACTTCCAGCTGTGAAGTACGGACGGGGAAGACGCTTGGCCAAATTCTTAAATGTTTTTCCCCCCTTTTATTCTTTCTTTACACCCTCTCTTTTTTAGCTTTGGTTTGTTCAGCTAGCCTAGCCGGCTGCTTACTTTTGCCTGGCAGCGTCCTGCTACTTTTAATGATGCCCGTCATTGATTTAATAGTCGCGCGGGTACAGCAGAGCAGAGCCAGCATGTCGAGAAATAAAATCCCACATCGTCATGCAGCAAAGCGGCGTTTCTGGTTACTTTATTCGACCTAAGCATGCGTGGTTAACACGGGAACGGGTGTTAAAAGCGGCCAACTTTTCTGTGGGAGCTCTTTTATTTT
Source organism: Prochilodus magdalenae (assembly GCA_024036415.1). Lineage (NCBI taxonomy): Eukaryota > Metazoa > Chordata > Actinopteri > Characiformes > Prochilodontidae > Prochilodus > Prochilodus magdalenae. The sequence goes on from JAMWET010002088.1 coordinate 513,630, forward strand.
GCGTTTCATCCACGCCAGTGCTCTTTCTTCGCTTTTTATAGCATCGAGCGTGTCAGCGTGCAGCCAGCTACAGAATCCATATCAGGAGCTCTTAATGTCTTTATCAGTTTATTAAGTATGTTACACATACAAGGACCATGTCTTGGTAAAGTCACACGAGTATGGCATGTAACATACTAAAGACGCCTGACAAGCACACACAACTGTTACAGGCTGTTTAACTAAGGGACATGAAATTAAATACACCAACCAGAACAAGGAATAAGGCGAATAAGAGCTGGAAAGGCGCTGCACCGGTTTGTGATGGCTCGTGCGTAAACGATTAGACATGATTAAACTATTATATACAAACATATTACAGAATGACTGACACTGCAGCATGTAACAGCTGTACAGCTGTGCAAATACACGATATGTTAATGTAATGCAGTAAAGTTAGCTTTAAAGTGCAAGGTGACCGCAGCTAGAGCTCTGTTCGGAAAAACTATTTGTATGTCTGGTTGTTCTGGTTTTGATGGTCGTGAGCCCTCTATCGGAGTAAAGTAGCTGACAGAGGTGATCTCCAAGATGAGCTGCATCAGCTGTAACTTTGGGAGTCCACTTTATCACCCGCTGTTGTAAATGTCGGCTACATCCAACGACCCGATCAGCTGTCCTGATTATGCGCTAGGTTTCTTGTTCAGTCTGAGATTCTCTAAGCACAGCCTTTGGCGGGCTTGGGATGATGAAGCCAAAAGTTTTTTTTTTTAACTTTGCTCCCTAGACTACTGTTCGTCAAAAACGAGCATCTACATGGAATCTGAGCTATGCTCACGTTGCTTGGGCTGCTTCAGGCTCTGCTGCTGATTCTCGTGGCCAGTGCCAGCAGCCCTGCCCTTTTGCATTTAGTACAGCAAGACTAGCCACTTCATTAACTTTACCACGATACAGCGGCTCTGCCGTGAACTCTTTCTTGGCGCTTAGCAGTGGGTAGTGTTTGTTTATGAATTCAGATTTATCTGGACTATGACTCCTTCTGCTGGTGCTGGAGGATTAATATAAGTGCAGCTTGTAGAAAATTTACACATGGCCCACATACACTGAGAGATTGGACATTACAAATACCATGTTTTGGAGTTGTTTGATACCTCAGTTTAACTCCAGTTATGTGAGAGAACAGTATCTTACATGGGCCCTGCTCCTCGAATTTAGAAGTATCAGAAGTAGAAGTTGAACGAGAAAGGTTACAAAAGGTTTGAAAACAATCTGGCACAAGCATTTGTCTAATACATGCCAGGTCCATGTAACTGCATTTTGCACCTAAAACGTGAAGCCTAACTCCATACTGTGATGTTGGTTAAACTGTTCACATTTGGAAATGTTTCTTGTTAGGATCGCCCAAGTTTCCATTTAACTGGATAAATGGCAATACTCTTTCATTATAAACTTATTTAAACATGTAACTCAGTTACATTTAGCATGATGCATATTGTCATTGAGCAGTGGGATTTTTTTTTTCTTTTACTGGGAGAAATTCTGAATAGAAAGTGCATCAGTTGTTCTGCTTGATTCCACCCTTGTGATGAAGCATCTAATGAGACGGCGGTGTAACGCGTCACCCGCATTGTTTGGGAGGCGTCTGAGGTTATTCATAAGCGTGGCATTGTCCAGCTCCCAACAGGCGTCTCTTAATCCGTCTGTAGCAACTTGTGCAGCTGTAGGGCGAATTCAGTCACTATTCTGAACAATGAGTAGACAAATAGAAAGAGGCAGGTGAAGTAAGAGAGCTTGAGTACACATCAACAAGCTAGCCATAATAAAGGATAGACTCTGCCACACTGTTAGCATAACTAGTAGAGGTGGGCATTATGGCAAAAGTAAAATATTACTTCAAGAAAGTTTCGCGATAAACAGTGTCCGCTTTGTAAAGGTTCTTTTGGAGTAAGTTGAAGACCATCAAAATGAACTATGTCATGTTTGCGAGTAGCTCTGTTAGCATAAATCAGCCGTACTCATTAAGAATGGATTCCTTAACTTTATTAATGCATGCTTAAATATCATCTGGTGCCGTAATACAGCACTAGTTCCCATGCTCCACTCCTCTGCATTATTATTGATGTTGATGTTAGCCTTCGGTCTGGATTTGTATCTGAATCATCGGAGCAGTGAGGACTCTCAGCAGGCTGCTCTGCCACTGGCACAGTCTGAAGCATCTGTCTGGTCTGCCCTGTCATGTATCAAGTTTTACACATACACACTCACTTTCGGGGCACATAGATCCAGTCAGATACCAGCATGTTCTTTGCTGGATTCCAGCCTTAATTATAACAGCCCTTATCCGAATAATATTCACACACATTCAGTATTTTTTTTAACAATGATGTTACAAACAAAGATGTTAATTATCGGCATAATATTTGTGCAGACGAAATATCAATTTTGCAGAGATATTATGAATTAATTGATGTATTGGATGGCCTGTAACAGATTTCGCTGGTATTGTAATACCTAAAACGGTGTGTATGGAGCCCCGTAGTGCAGGTTGCATGTTACTGTAAGCCTTACTGTTTTTCAGAGCGGTTCTAATGAATGCCATTCCTTTTTTCTTTCTTTCTTTCTTTTATTTATTTCTTTCTCTCTCGCGCTCTGTCTTTTTCTCTCTGGATACCATGACCAATGGGACAATACTGGCAGCTGTAGAATAGACAGGCTTTAATGATAGTGTAGTCTTTCAACTTGTGCTTGCCCTCTGTTCAGGCCCGGACTCCAGAACCCCTCCTGAACTGTTGACCTCCCTTTAAAGGCTTCTCAGATGTAAAAAAACAGTGTTTAATACCTGCACATGTCTTACCCTCGGGAGAAGAATTCTGATTCTCTCAAAAAGACTAGGTTTTCCCTTTACAGTAATTAGCAATGACACTGTATTATACTTATTTGTTTTTATACACTTTTATTTGTCTTTGTTTGCAGTATGTGAGCAGTAGATGATTCCTGCCACATAATCTTATGGTTTTTATTTGTTGAGTACCTTGTAACAGGACCTTGTAAATTAAAACACTTCTGTGTGGTTAATAATATTGTAAAAAATAAATAAATAAATAAATAAATAAAATACACATATATATATATATATATATATATATATATATATATATATATATATGCGTAAAACATACAATTGGGAATTGTAGTATTATGCTGAATGATACTTTATTGATTCTCAGAAATGCAGTTTCATTTTTAATTGATAGTTTACATGCAAAGATTCGGGCAGACAGTATATCATTTTGTGTTTACTTTATACCCCTAACTGCTAGATAACAGTAGTTTAATTTAGTCTCAGCCATCTTCCACGTTAATGTACACATATAGCAAACAAGTACCTCACTAAGCCATTCTGTTTTTTTTGTTTTTTTCTTTTTAAAATACACTAATCTTTATAAAAAAAATGCTTAACCCAGAAGTAGGTATCAGATTACAAAGCTAAAGTTTACCAGGAACAATAAATTCTAAAAACATTGACTCGTATTGGCATATGAGCATATTTAAGCTTCTTCACACAGGAGTAGTAGTGTCTCTCAGTATGGCGTCAGGCCACCATGTTTGCTAATACAACATGCCAGACATCTCGGCATGGAGTTGTAGAGGTTCCTAATGGTGTCCTTTCATAATCCATACCATGCAGCTTGAATATTCACAGAGTTCCTGCAGATAATGCGGTAGGGGCTAGTAAGTCTGGTGATGCGGCAGTCCATGGCATAGTATCTGAGTGTTCAAGGCAAGTTCTTCAGGTATTGGTATGCAGAAAAGAGTTGTCCTGTTTTATTAGCTTATGGAGTGTATGTTCAGTTACGTACAGGAGTACGTTTTCGTACAGGAGGCTAAAACCTGAAGAATAACTAGAAACATCTGTGTGCTTTTGCGAACAAACAACCCATACTGCCTTGTACTTAGCCAAGCAGTTTAGACCAACACTTAGAGTTACACTTCTTAAATGACAGGCAGACTCATAGTGACTTTATTGAAGGGAAATTTTGCAGCCAGTAGCAGTTTCACAATACAGCATAGTAAACAAAACAAAAAGGGTTGTACAGTATGAAACTTTAGGGGCAAATATTATAACTTGTATCTCGCTTCACAAGGAGCCAAGAAAATATATACAAGAAATCACAAAAAATACAAAGAAATACAGATTTAACTGTAGGCCCTGCTGTTGGATTCCAAGAAACTGCTCAGCTATCATTCTAGCACTTTTCCTTATGATGATGAATAGAAAAGCAAAAAAGGTGGCAGTTGACAGGGCAAGTTACACTTCTTAAAATAATAAAGAAAAACAAAGTTTGCTGCCAGTGGGCCTTAATGCTAGCTAGCTAACATTAGCACCCACTGGCAAAAAATAAATTGCCTTTTTGTGAACTCTATTGATACAGACTATGGGCTTTATATGGTGTTTGTTGCTTTGAACCCACATCTTTATGTTAGTCAGCTGGTCTTGGCTCCACCTTAGTTAAATAGCTAGTCTTTGTGAGCTCTTGTCAGACCGACAAGCCTGACAACCAAAACACGATTTGGTTTAATAGCAAGAAAATTCTATAGACTATAGAGCTAGAATAATAATTGATTATGAAGATATGTATTTAAAAAGACACGACTGAACTCTGTCACCCTAAAGCCTCCCACAACAAAGCTTAGGATATTGGCTTCTGATTGATGCTGAATCTCTGGGAACCTAAAAATGGTATTCGGGTCAACCCTAGTTGCCAGCAGTTTTTATTAGCAACGTTATTGATATTAATGTTGATTATATAAGCAGTATGTGGTTCCTTTAAATAAAACTTCATGTAATGTTCTTATGCATGTTAAAGATTTCAGTACATGCTATAGACACAGAGTATTATGGTTTCGTTCAAGACAAGATTGTTTGATTCACAGACAGCTTTGAATGATTGCCGGTGGCAGAGGGAGATGAAGTCAAGGATGCCAGACCCACAAAGATTCACAGCATTCAGTACATGATATGCAGCAGTGTAAAATAAAAAAGCACCCAAGTTCTGTTACACTCATAACCACAAGTGCCTAATGTCAGCACAGCAAATGTAATGTTAAGCCACAGCTTATTAAAGAAATGAATATTTTTTAGTAATGCTAGGTACATACACTGTAGTAAACTAACTGGCCTATTAATCCAATAATGAAATGATAACAGTCTGCCTGGTGGTTCCAAGGAAAATAAAAATATACTAAAGGAACATGCTACTTTTGGTTTGAAACACTTTTAGAATTTGCAGATTTATTTTTTTATTTGTGTGGCTTTTTTGTTGTTGTTGTTTGTTTTAATTGAATAATTAGTATTCATAACAGCCCTCTTACTAATTAAGTAGTCAAGGAGTAGCAATGGTGCACAGATTTATTTTGCCATGTATGTTCTTCCTGCATGGTGGTCTTCAGTGGTGTGATCTATGACACATAGAGTAGGTAGGTTTGACACGTCTCCCCCATCCAGAACAGGCTGTGCTCTACGAGGCCAGTCACATGAGGAATTGCTTTCATCACAGTCAGAGATCACTTTACCCGCTACAGATTTAGGTGCCGTAGTGGCAGCATGCTTGTGTGTCTTTTTATGCAGAGGTGCCATAGGCTCTAGGATGTCCCGCGCATACTCCTGCAAGCCCTCTGCACTCAGTGGTGATTTGATCTTTGTACAACACATTATGTATGCTAGGGTGTGATTCTGTTTCTAAAATTGCTTTAGTGATTTTATTAGCTGTGTATGGATAAAGCTTTTAGGAAAGAAGAAATGTGTCTCTCTGTTACTTTCAGTCTCTCTTGGTTGATTGCTCGTCATTCTGTATCTTGCTGAGTCTCAGTAAGAGCTGCTTGTTTGCAGTTGCACAGATGCTCTGGAAATGAGTCACTTTCTATTTCTGATAAAGATTTAACACGGTCAGGCTGCTCTGGCCTTGATGTCCACACGCTTCCAATTAATACCATTACTCAGCATTTATATTTTGCATAATTTATTAAATGTGATCCTTTGTTTCAGTATAATTAGACATGAAATAAAATTTTGATGTGAAAGTTCCACCCATGTTACACTATGCCGCTCATACACAAATGCTGAGCAGTGAAATTCAGTGTATGATAAGTTTGTCTTATTGTCAATGACGATATGAGAAGTAATAAATTGTTAAATAAGATAATTGTGCAGACATCTGTTTTTTTTTTTTTTTTTGGATAAAGAAACACAAAATCTAACTACCCTCTACTTTTAGAAATAAGCAAAACTTCGGTTTTCTATTTATTATATCCAGTTCTAAAAAGAGTCTAATGCAAGGCTTAGTTTAATCTAGGTATTAGTTACTAGACACCTTGATATGCTTGTTTCTTGGTAAGTACTCATTCTCAAAAGCAGAGGCCAGTACAAGGCAAGGAGAACTTTAGCAAGGATTGTGTAGCAAACAAAGTACTGTAGATCTATGCTAACAGTTGGTGCTAGGCTGAATTCTTAAAAAAAAAAAAAAAAGAGCTGTAAACGGGACTGTTTTACTAACACTGTAATATGGACAATAATATTAGCTATGGGCAAATCTGACACGAGTGTGTTAGCCCTCACCTATGCCTATGCTAACTTCTCTTGTAAGTTGTGACAGTAGCTGTTACTGTCTTGCACACTTGTTGTGCTCACAATTCTAAGGTTTTGATGCATGATGATCACGTGTATTTTTGTAATTGGCCGTTATGCAGAACGGTTAAGTTATTTGTGTTCTATGTGGAACAGTGCAAATCCAGTGCAGTGAAGCCCTTATTGGGCTTCTAATGCTTTGTGCTGGAAGCCGTATCTGATTGGTGCTGCATGTATAAAATAATGTTAAATGTTTTGTTATTGCCACTGTAACAATATGCTTATCATAGGAACACAATAACATACAGTGCTAATGTTTCCCTGGTGTTTGTGTGTTGTTTCTAATTCCAGCAGGCGAATGAAGCGCTCCACCACCAGCACCAGGTGGGTCAGAACAGCCTACTGCCCTTGCTGAACTCTGGGGCTGAACCACAAGACCAGAAACCTGTGATGCCCATCCCGCTGGACCAGAAGCCTCCGGTCATTGCCACAGAGCTCCTTAAAGACAATGTGGCCGGTGGGGTAGGTGGTGGTGGTGGAGGAGGAGGAGGAGTCCCGGGTGGAGGGGGTCCGGTTGTGGTCAAAAAAGAACCCAAATCCAAGACCCCCTTTATTTGCGGCTACTGTAACAAGGCCTTCCGTGACAGCTACCACCTGCGGCGGCACGAGTCCTGCCACACGGGCATCAAAATGGTGTCACGACCCAAGAAGACACCCACAGCTCCCACCATGGTGCCTCTCATCTCCACTGTCCCACGGGACAACAATGGCAACCCCTCCTACGTCTCTACTGTGGCAGGCATCCTTACAACAGCCACCACCTCGGCCTCTACGGCAGTTGGTATAATGTCTGCCCTGCCCCAGCAGCAGCAGCCCAGTGTGCCTAAAAAACCTCCCAAGCCAGTGAAGAAGAACCACGGTTGTGAGATGTGTGGCAAAGCCTTCAGAGACGTTTACCATCTAAATCGGCACAAGCTTTCGCACTCTGACGAAAAACCCTTTGAGTGCCCCATCTGCCACCAGCGTTTTAAGAGGAAGGACCGCATGACCTACCATGTGCGTTCACATGATGGGGGTGTGCATAAACCGTACATCTGCTCTGTGTGTGGAAAGGGCTTCTCCAGGTGAGTGGAGCATGTGATCCCCAGGTTTGGTTGACTCTCAAAACAGAGATGTTTATGATATCCAGTGTAATACTAGTACTTCCTGCATAAAGATTTGGGATTATCAAAATAGTCATAATAGTAATTCTCTGTTTGTTGCTGTGACACTGATTAACATTTAAATGTAAGGTACTAATATTTTTGTATTTTACACACACACACACACACACACACACACACACACACACACAAAATCTATATATCTTTAAATTTAAAAGAGAAATTTGAGCTTGGTGTAACACTTTAATCCTTTCTCCTATCTCTTTGTCCCCCCTGCAGGCCAGATCATCTCAGCTGTCATGTTAAACATGTTCACTCCACAGAAAGACCTTTCAAATGCCAAGTAACGGTAAGAGGCCATGTTTCTGTTACTCAGGCTTTGGCTTGTGTTGGTAATGGGGACACATCTATGGGGAAACATCTTTTGTGTTCAGTGGAATCTGTTTGTTTCACTAGTTAATGCCTAATTGCTTCTGCAAGTGGTAAAATGTGTGAGACATCTTCTATAGAATCATATATGATGTACATATAACCTGCAAGCTGACATTGTTCTTTCTGTGGTTGTGTGTTCTGGTTATATGGTATACCACAGTATTTAAAAAATAATATCAATATTTAAATAATGGTAGTATTAAAAAATTATGCTATGTCAAATCTGACCACCCAAATAATTATGCACTATATTGCCAAAAGTATTTGCTCGTCTTCCTTCACACGCCTCTGAACTTGAGTGACATCCCATTCTTAATTCATAGGGTTTAATATAATGTCTACCCACCATATAACAGCTACAGTTCTTCTGGGAAGGCTTTCCACAAGGTTTAGGAATGTGTTTATGGGAATCTTTGACCATTCTTCCAGAAGCGCATTTGTGAGGTGAGATGCTGATGCTGGACGAGAAGGCCTGGCTCGCAGTCTCCACTCTAATTCATCCCAAAGGTATTTTATCAGGTTGAGGTCAGGACTGTGCAGGCCAGTCAAGTTCTTCCACACCAAATTCGTTCATCCATGTCTATATGGACTTTGCTTTGCTTTATGCACAGGTGTGCAGTCATGTTGGAACAGAAAGTGGCCATCCCCAAACTGTTTCCAGAGTTAGGAGCGATAAATTTGTCCAAAATTGCTTGGTATGCTGAAGCATTCAATGTTCCTTTCACTGGAACTACGGGCCGAGCCTTTACACTTGGTACAATGCTGTCAGACAAGTTCCAATCTCCTAGCAATTGCCAAACCCGATTTGTTTTCCCCCCATGACTTGTTCATCAGATTGCCCAACAGAGAGATGTAATTTGTCACTCCAGAGAACGCATTTCCACTGCTCTAGAGTCCAGTGGTGTCATGCTGTACACCACTGTATTCAACACTTTGCATTGTGCTTGGTGATGTAAGGCTTGAATGCAGCTGCTCGGCCATGGAAATCCATTTCATGAAGCTCTCTACGCACTGTACGTGAGGTAATCTGAAGGCCACATGTTTGGAGGTCTATAGTGATTGACTCTGCAGAAAGTTGGCAACCTTTTCGCACTATGCAGCTCAAAATCCACTGACCTTGTCCTGGTCATTTTACATGGCCTACCACTTTTTGTTTGTTGCAGTTGCTGTTGTTCACACTCGCTTCACCTTTGTTATTATCCCACTGACAGTATTTTTAGTATTGAGGAAACTTCATGACTGGACATGTTGCACAGGTCTCATCCTATCACGGCACCATGCTGGAATTTACTGAGCTTCTGAGAGCGACCCATTCTTTTACTAATATCTGTAGAAGCAGTCCGCATGCCTAGGTGCTTTTATGCATCTGTGACCAGGGAACATGCAAATTCACTAATTTGGATGGGTGAGTGAATACTTTTGGCAATATAGTGTATTTCACATATATATATATATATATATATAAGGGGGTTGACTGACTGGCGTGTAGGACCTCAACTATAGGCAGTTGCTGATGGAAAGAAGGAAATGGGCAGGGCAAGGAAAATTCTCAGATAAACTAAAAGCTACCTCACTGGATGTCCTGGGTTCTGTAGCTTTACATGACAGAGCACTGCTATGGAATGCAAGCAGTGGGAATTGTGTATACTGAGATTTAAAACACTGACTACCGTTCTCGGTGTACATTATAAGCCACATTATTTACCGCTACTTTCTGTAATCTTAATGTGAGTTTAATTACCATAGTAATGACAAAATGTTGGGTGGCTGTGTAGTGCTCAGGGTTGATGAGCCTTCATCAAAACAGTATTTTATTTTTTTTATTATTGTTTGGATATAATAGAACCGAAGTGCAGTGATCTACCAAGGTATCAACTAAACACACTGTTGGGTACCTTTGCAAAATGGTTGCCCAAACTTTTTGCCTAAGTAGCCAAAAAGACAAACAGTACACAAATAAAATTCAGGTGGAATTTATTACTAATTAATATATTAGCACAATATTTATTTTACAAAAATATTTTGTTCTCTTCCTGGGTGAAAGTATGGTATTAAGATACATTTTGGGGAGGTGCCATATCACGTGTCCCCATGGGCCAACTTTTTGGCCCACACTGGTACATATACATTGTATTGTATTTTTGCTAGGGGTGGTAGTAGATACTTTCATTAGCTGTGCATTTATTCCAGCAGAGGGCTGTAATGGCTGTAGGAATCTTTTAGCTGAAATTTGATCATTTCTGTTGAAAAAACAATTATAATGTTTGCTTTTGATCTGTGACAGGCCTGCACGTCTGCTTTCGCTACCAAAGACCGTCTGCGCTCACATATGATCCGCCATGAGGGCAAGGTCACCTGCAACATTTGCGGCAAGATGCTGAGTGCTGCCTACATCACCAGCCACCTGAAGACACATGGCCAAGCCGGTTTCACCACCCCCTGTAACAAAGGTACGCCAGCCCTTGCCCTTAACCCATTTTCCCTCCTCTACCACCTCCTCCTGGCATTCGCTCACCTCGGCCACACCAAACAGGGACGCCACACACTGACACGCTCAAGTGGGCCTCTTTGTTTGCCACAGTGTCGTCACTTCTGCAGGGATCTGCTCCCACTGTTCCCTCCTGAACCCTAGCGAACCTTGCTAATGTTGACACCTACTGACCAAAGATTCTTTTTGTGGATACCATAGATGTAGTTTTTTTAAAGTGTGGTGTTATGAGTTCACATGTTTTTTTCTGTCATACAAACGAGCTGACAAAGACAGCTAAATATGGAGCTAAGGCTAGCTAGCTAAGGCAAAACAAGCTAGCTAGGGCCAGCTTCCTTAGCTTTAACCGAGCAGCAGCTGACAACCGGCACATAAAGATGTCGGTTAATAACAAGGAACATCATATAACTACATAGTCTATATCGAGGAGATTTTGGGCTTGCTTGCTAGGCTAGGCTTGCTTGCTAGTTAGCTAAAATTAAAGCCCAGTGGAACCAAACTTTGTTTTTCTTAATTTGTTTAAACATTTTCCCCCCTCCTCTCTCATCACAACGTAGGCACTACAATGAAAACTAAATTACTGCATGCTGAAAAGACAGAGGCTTAGGTGGTTCGGCTAAGACAGTTACCTGGCCTGTGAAAATAATTGGAGAGTTACAAATTTAGATCCTTTTAACCCACAAGGGTGCCTGAAGAAACAACTGTAAAAAGAATTAGAAGTTTTGTAATTATGATTTGATTTGTTTTGGGGAACTGCGGTCACATTTTCCCCCAAAAATGTTAAGTTAACCTTTCTGTAAAGGCCACTGGCTGTTCCTATCCACCTACTTCAAGGTTTTTTTGTTTTTTTTAACACAAAGCTTATTTATTAATTTTTCAATTATAAATACCTTAATACAATTGTTGCAAAAAACAATTCAAACTTTAAATTTCCAAGAACCCCCCCCCCCACTCCCACCCTTTCACTGAGAGAATATAATAATAAAAAAAAAAAATTAATTACACAAAAAATTAATAAATACAGAAATAAATATATATTTTTTTATTCAAAACAAAAAGGGATATAGTAGATACATATACACTTTAAAGTACACATACATATAAAAGAAATAAATACATACTACAATCTATGTATCAACAATAATAAAGAGTGATAAAATGATAGGGGCCAGAAACAGTATATTTTTGTATATTCCCAGAGACTCAACACGACTAGGGAAAGTGGCCATATTGATATAAATCTTTGTGTAGATCCCCTAAGTGTATACTTAATCTTTTCCATATTATTGAAATACACCATATCCTTTATCCACTGGGCAAATGTTGGGGTCTTTCCATTTACCCGGAATTTGTCTTCTAACTATTAATGTGGCAAAAGATAAAATGTTTAATTTGTTATTGTTTAAAATAAGTACTGTTAGAAAGCATATCAAATATTGATTGCCAAAAATGAAAAAGCTTAGGGCAATCCCAAAACATATGCATTAGAGTGGCTTGGCTCTGCTTGCACCGATCACATGTTGTATCAATATTGGAATTAATATGAGAGAACTTTGGTCCAATGCAGTCGATGAAAAAGTTTAAACTGCATAACTTTATGCCTCATACATGGCGAAGATTAATGTATCCCCTTCATCATCTTTGACCAGACAGATTCTGTAATTTCTATACTTGGATCTTTCTCCCATTAATCTTTAAGGGAGATTGAGACTTGTCATGTATTCTGTCACTAACAAAAAATACATGTCCCCTATCTTACCCTTCTTAGATAAAGTGTTGTCTGTAATTGAATCTAGGAGTGTATCTGGGGGCTGTACAGGGAATTGACTTATATTAGAAGATACAAAGCTACGAACCTGTAAATATCTGAAGAAATGTCTATGTATCGTTTATGAACATATCTTTAAATGATCGGATCCCTTGATTAAACCAAACACTGTATGCAGCATCAATCTGGCATGGCAGAAAAACATGATTCTTTACCATGGGGGCGAGCACTGAGAACTTATTAATCTTGAAAGACTGTCTAAATTGTTTCCAAATTTTTTATGAGTGAATAACAACTGGGTTTGACATATACTTTGTCACAGGTTCTATGCATGGCAGACTCGAATATAATAAGGTACACAGTGAAGTGTTCTCACAGGACCATCTTTCCAGGTTTAGCTATTCAGGTGCAGAGACATGAAACAGAGTTTCATTATGTTTCATTAAATAAGAAATCATTTTAATATTTGCTGCCCAATAATAAAGCTGAATATTTGGCAGTCCCATTACCCGCACTCACAAGGTTTCTGTAATATAGTGTTACGTATGTGTGGGTTCTTTTTATTCCAAATAAAAGAAGAAAGTTTATCTAAAAAAAATGAAAAAAGTTTTTGTTAACAAAAAAAAGTTATGCACTGGAACAAGTATAGAAACTTGGGCAATACACTCATCTTAATTGTATGTATTCTACCACCTAAAGACAGTAGTAGTAAGTCCCAGCGATCAAGATCTTCTTTGAGGGGACAAAAGAGGCGGGAAATTTGCCGAACAAAGTTCTTTAAATTTGTGAGTGACCCAAACACCAAGATATTTTATTTTTTTCCAACAAACTTTAAATGGAAGTGTGTAAACAAATGAGGACTCTCTTGCTGTCGGGTTTATGGGCATCAATTCACTTTTTTGCATGTTTACTTTTTACCCCGATGTTTTGCCAAATTCAGATAGGAGATTAAGCACTACAGGAAGAGATGTGAAAGCAACAGATAAATAAAGTAACATGTCATCTGCATACAATGAGACTTAGTGTTCCCCCCTGCCCTCACAGTACCTTTAATATCTTTGTTACTACGTAAAGCTATGGCTAACGGTTCGATTACAATCGCAAACAGAAGGGGGGACAACGGTGACCCCTGCCTTGTCCCTCATGTTAGTGTAAAATAGGATGATATATTCTTATTAGTCTGGACTGCTGCTATTGGCAGTTTGTAAAGGATCTTTATCCATTATATAATATTTGGCCCAAAGCCAAATGCTTCAAGAGTGTAGAATAAAAAGTCCCACTCCACTCGATCAAAAGCCTTCTCTGCATCGAGGGATATAACCACTTCTGGTTTGTCAAATGGAGAGGGACTATAAATGATATTGTACAATCGCCTAATATTGAAGATGGAATATCGTTTTTTTTTTTTTTTTTAATGAAACCTGTTTGGTCTGGTGAGATTTCAAGGCGACGGGCAATCATTTTTACAAATATTTTGTCTACATTAAGCAGAGAAATAGGATGGTAATTGCCACACTCCTGTTGATTTTTACCTTTTTTATGAATGTCATATAGTAGCTTGTCACACTGTTTTAGGCATTAATTCAACCGATAGAGAGTCATTACATACAGTAAATAGAAGAGTGGCCAAATGATTTGAGAATTTCTTATAAAATTTTGCAGAATACCCATCTGGGCCAGGTGATTTCCCCCCTTGCATACTTCCAATGGCTTCCTCAATTTCTGTAATTGAAAACAGAGACTCCAGCTCTGCCTTTGTTAAAGGATCTATGCAAGGAACCTCAATATCTTGAAAAAAAATGATGTAATTAGGTGTTTATCCTTCACGAAGCTGATGTGCAAGAAGTTTCAAGAAGTTGCAAAAAGTTATGGCGAGATCTAACCAAGAGGTTCTCTGCTTTTTGTGTGGTTAACAAATTGTATTCTTTTTGAAGTATTAAGCGTTCCTTACTGCCCTCCTCAGATGGGGATGTTGCTAGCTATAGTCCCCAATTTGTTTCATCAATTCATTAATACAATTATTCCTAACTCTTCGTATCTGTGCATTGTAGGAAATATTCTGACCTCTTAAGTATGCTTTAAGTGCTTTCCATACTGTTGATGATGACATACTGGGTGTTTGATTTCTATAAAAAAAATAAATCTGTGAGGAAATAAAATCTAGAAAATTTTTATCTGACAGAAGGAGTGGGTTAAGAGGCCAAGGTCTATAAACAGGTTTCATAGCTGGTAAATTAAGCTTCACTTTGTGAGGAGCATGATCAGATATCACAATCCGATGATAGTCGCATTCTTGAACCCAAGGGAGTAAACCCCTATCCATTAAAATATAATCAATACGTGAAAATGATTTATGAACTAAACGGCTCATGTTACGCCTCTTGACTTATACTGAAACTTTGAATGATAAACTTCACCCACCCATCTAGTATGTAACCGAGTATGATTAGACATATCTAAATGTGTTTCCTGGAGAAAGGAAATGTCCACCTGTAACTGATGTAGATGTGTTAGAGTTCTCATCCGTTTTACAGGATGATTTATCCCTTTAACATTCCATCTTACAAATGAAATTGGGCATGCCGTCTTCCATCCTATTCTCATACCCTGTGCCATGATCCGGAATAATACACATCACTTCTTATCACCCCTTCACCCCTTATCATTGTATAAGTCAAGATAACACATTGCATAACATGTAATAGAAAATAAAAAACAGAATAAATGAAAATAGAAAAACAAACAAACATATAAATACTTAAACCCTTGTAACTCCTTATTCCCCACTCCCTTCTTACCCGTACTAACAGATTTGAACTCTCTCCCCATAATAATGGTATCCACACAATGTGTTTGTGCCAGGGAACTGTTAAGCCCGAAGCAGAACATATGAACTTTTTAGACGTATACATCCAACCAAAAAATAAATCAATAAATATTTAAATAACCTTACTTTGTCTCTCACAATATTAACAAACTTTTACTATTTATAAATTAACACAGAAGAATCGATACCTTTGCAAATGTTTCAAACCAACCCAAAGCCATGCCCACCACAGAAAATACACACTACACATATTACGATAAACTGACCTCATAGTTTAGTCATGTCTCAGTTATTGTAGTGTTACCTAAAAGGAAGATACAAATTGACGGCAGTTGCTTATTTTATAATGTCTTGTAATAATAATAGCAAACATTTCACTTTCAAAAACCACTAGAATCTCATCCTTGAAAATGCTTGCAAAAGCTGCCAGCAACACTGCCACAAGTTCGTCCTTAAAGGCCATGATTTGAGAAGGGCTTACCGCCGTCCCAGGTGTTTGAACGGGGTCATATGAATCACCCAAGTCTTAGCAGGCCCGGTAGACGGAATGGCAGCAGTACACCCTTTACCTCATAGTTTACCTTCCCTTTTGTTAGATGTGCAAGTTGGATATAAAGTGGAGAGAATTCTAATCTGCATTACGTCCAAATATCACTTAAATGACTAAAATTTCTGAAGAGCGCTGCAAAACGCTACCTACTCCATTGCTCGCTCACTAGCGCCCCCACTTCAAGGATTTTTTGATTGCATAAACAATGCAGTAAATTAGGGGTGTGTCAGCAGTCAACAAAGATAGCACAATTGTTTTTGTTCTTTAACTGAATCATGCATGTTGGTGGCTAACTGAATGCGTTGAAAGAAGGGATTTGGCCATCAAATCCACACATGCTTACACTTCAGACACACACAAAATGCCTCACATTGCAGAATCATAACATGGACTGGCCAAAATAAAGATAGGATTGATGTTGGGAAATATCGTATTCCAGTCCTGAGTGATTCTGATGGCTGACCCCTAATAGATTGTAGATTTAATTTTTTTGCTAAAGAGCTTATTACACTAACCTTTTCATTTTTAAACATGTACACAATAAACCTAAACATTTCTTCAAGTAATAAACAAGTCATTTCTTACACATTTACTAATCATGAAAACGTCGATTTTTGTCTGTGTGAGATGCAGTGTGAGATGCAATGCTATGCTGCATCTGTAAGAATTGTACGCAACTAAATATTTTTAATGAGATACAAGTGTTTTAATCTTATCCTGTTTTTTTTTCTTCCAGACACTAACAGCGTGTGCAACTCTGTCTCAGTCACACCAGTCACTGCCTCGGCAGCTGCCAGCACTACGACCATGAACCGTGGCACAATCAGCAACCCCGTCACCATTGCCTCCAACACAGTCAATATTACAGCACCAGTCAGCCTGCAGCACCCAGTCACCATCACCGCCCCAGTGAACATCACTTCAGTCAATATACCAGCCACAGCACCCATGAACATCGCCCATCCGGTGGCCATTACCACACCTATGCCCATGAACATCACTGGCCCTCTGAACATCGCCATGAGGCCTATGGAGAGCATGCCGTTCCTTTCCCAGGTCCTCCCGTCCTCCCCGCCATGGTAGAACCGAGCATCCACTTATACACGTCCAACCCTCGTGTTTCATTTTAAAACATTGTCTCCTGTTCTGGTCTTCCATCAGTAGCAAGATTCCTGTGTGAATAAGGGGCATGGAAGGACGTGAGTTAGAAGCTACAAGCTAGTGCGGACAGACCGCATCAACAGCAGATGAATGGAAGTGAAGATCTAGTAGATGTTAGATGGCACTCTGGTTAACCTTATTTTTGGCTAAAGGGTAAACAGACCTAGACTGTCTAGAATTTAGT
The DNA here is from genome assembly GCA_024036415.1 of Prochilodus magdalenae. Lineage (NCBI taxonomy): Eukaryota > Metazoa > Chordata > Actinopteri > Characiformes > Prochilodontidae > Prochilodus > Prochilodus magdalenae. The sequence goes on from JAMWET010002088.1 coordinate 530,804, forward strand.
GAAGTTGCTTGAGAAAGAAGAAAAAGTAGTTGATGCATGGAATGAAGGCCTGACATGCTGTATGTTTGGTGATTTCACTTTGCTAGTGCCAGAAAATCTGTCAGTAGCCATTTGAAGAGGAGCAAATTGCTCCATCAAATAGTGTGTATGACTGGTATTAATGGTTTTATGAACTGTGAGGACTTTATTTTTGTTATTTTAGCTTGCTCATCAGTATTCCCTAGTTTTTATGCATTGAGTCATGTACTACAAAAGGGACAGAGGCTTCCAAATATGGAAGATGGTGTTTTTTTTTTGTTTGTTTTTTTTTGTTAATTAGAAGCTGTTCTGGGGTTAAGTGGTTTTACTGTTGGTGTAAACCACTTAAAAGTGTATCTTTTCTAGTTTTAACAATTTCTGGAAATGGTCCTTCCTGGTAGAAGAAAAATTGTAGTATTGGTTTGAATAGCTGGGATATCCTTCTGCTTAGTGCGTGTTGGACATTACAGTAGCGATTTGACACAAGTCTTGCACTGAAACATGATTGGTGATATTCTAATGGCAGTATTATGAGAGATTTTATTATTATTATTTTATTAAAATTATTATTAATATTATGTTATGAGTTAAACATCCTTATGTAAATGTTAGGTCATCTAGTTGCCTCAAGCAGCACACTCAAAATGTTTCCCAAGATTTTCAATATTCAATATTTTGAGAGCGTTAAGTCAGTGAGAATTATTTACCCTTCCTTCTATCAGGTTTAGAGCTATACTCCCATGGGCCTTGCTCAAAGTCTTTAAGAGAAACTCATTTATTTGACACTCATATTAATAAGATCATGCCTAACACTTTTTTAATACACTAAATCGTTGTTGTCTTATTTTCTGAGGTCCCTTGAAGGTCCTGTTAGTCTTTGTCAGAGTAGCTCTCTGTTAGGTCTTTGCCTGCTGATGGCTAAAAAAGGTACTGTGGTAATGGCCACTAGTGACAAAAATCATTTATTGCAGGTAATTAAAAAATGAACTTTTTTTTTAATGATTTATTTGATGCAACCCATAGAAAGACACTAAGATATCCACAAGTGAGCATCATTTAACTTTTAACAGCTTGTGTTGTAGAAATGTGTAGGATGACGACTAGAGGACTAATGTTTAGGAATAAGACTATTGAGCTCTGGTCTTTGAATGCTTCAGATGTCATGTGAACCAAAAGCCCTCTGAGGATGTACATTTTAGGACAACCTCAGACCACAGTGTCAAGTTTCAGACAAAACGGCTTGAGGTCCTGGGGGAATAACACTGTCATGTGTCGGCTCTCATACAGTCGTGCTAAGCTAGATGGTAACAGAGACCACAGCATCAGACTGTAAACTTACAAGTGACAGTCACAGTTCTATTCTTCATTACTGTATTAGGCTTTTGTGGGCAAAAAAAAACATGACCATGTTTTACAAGCTCATTTTTAACTGAACTGAGCATATATTATGTTCTTTTAGTTTTTAATTCGCACTGTGTTTGCTCCTGTGTCTGAGTTGGGGAAATCTGAAAATTACCAGAAGAACAAAATGTTGTTATTATTATTATTATTATTATTATTGTTAGTAGTAGTATTAATAGTTGTTGTGGTTTTAGTATCCCTGTGTGTCCATCTGCTAATGTGTCTGGACAGGTTGTTAGCAGTGCTCCTGGAATCATCAGTAGAAGTACTTACAGATGGTAACCATTATAATAGTAGTAGTAATAATAAAAATAGCAACAGTTTGTTCCTAATCTAGACAGTTCTTGACATGGTGATCAGAATAAGAGGATCCTATAACCCGCACAGGCCTACTGTGTTTTATGAATGTGCTTCAGTTGATTAGGTTTACCTTTTTTTGTTCCTTGATTACGATTAAACCAAAACGGCATCTATTGTTCAGGGTTTGTTGGCTTGGTGTTCATCCATGATGCTCATCTCTGCTCCAAATGACTGTAGGAAGTTAGTAATGAACAAAGGCAAAGTATTTCATCCTTCATGGATGGTAAAAGCAATATTTAGACTGAACTGCTAACCCATTCCATTCCCTTCTGATTTAGTTTATGGAGTCACTCTCCTCTTGATTGTGTGTTCTGTGTTTTAGGGGTCAGCCTGGACAAACAAGAGAATCAGCTAAATGTGCCCGTCGATAATCAAGGCTGCAGTTGTGGCCATTATATTATTACTGCATTTAAGACTGTTTAGACGACAAGGAAAAAAAATAAACTCCACTTTATCCTCCTTAGCCTGACTCACCTGAGGACTGGGGGGTACAGCTACCTTGCTGAAATGGCTGTCATCATATGAATGTGGTCACAACTGGAATTGCTTTAGTTAGATCTGGAGAGGTTGAATTACTTTTATTTGAAAATAAAACGATTTGGCTGCAAAACAGGCTGTGAGTTTAAACGAAGCATAAAGCCTGTTGTATGTGTGAAATTCTATTGGTATTAAACTATCTCCCCATTTCAACATGTAGCAGCATTTTCATGCATTGCATGAACGTCCCAGTGAGTACCGTGGCACCTGAAGCGATTGTCTGTCTGTCTGTCTGTCTGTCAGTCAGAGAGCGTTGCCTTGTTTAATAGTGGCATCTTGTTGGACTTTGAAAACTGGAATTTGAGGAATGTGACTGGTTAAAATCATTATAGAACATTTGGGTTTTAGAGTATGCTTGTGCTAAATGTTTGTCCCTCCACGGTGGCATTACTTCTGTGCCTGATCTGTAATTGTCTGAAAATGCCACAGCGGAACATGTCAAATATGTGTGAAGATTTAATACCTGTTTTGATTTGGACAAAATCATTTGATTAATTTGTCATGGTGTTTTCCCTAAAGTACTGTCTTTTTGTTTGTTGTGTGTGTGTGTGTTTTTTTTTATTTTTTATTTTTATTTTTTTAGACGCCTTATGCACCAGTATCTTTTTAAAGAAACCTGTTTGATTAATGAAAATAGTGAGGGAAAACATTTATTTTCCAGTTTGTATTGGAGAATGAAACTGTAGTTCGGTCCTTTTTAAGCATTTTGATGAATTGGCAAAACCATGTGAATGCCAGTGAATGTATATCTTTGTACAAAACATTTAGCTCAGAGGATGTGGTAGTTATGTTAGACATGTGCAAGGAAAAACAGAAAACAAGTCAAATAACCTTTTATAAAACTTTTTGTATTAGAACATTAACATTGATAATTTTGTATATATATGAAGACTAGGCTTTTTTTGTTTAGCAGAAAAGTAAAACATTCCTACATTTTTTAAATGTATGTATGTCAAGAACAATTATGTAAACACAACACGCAATGTTTTATGTGCCTTTTATTTGGGTTGTCTAAATAAAAGAAAATTGTAAAACATGGATTGAGGTCATGCTTGCACATTTAATCTGATTTAAACTGTGGATCTAAAGTGATGTGTGCTTGCTGATTTGATTAAATTCAATTGCTCATTTAAAAAAAAAAAAAAAAGACAAACCATCAGTGCTGTCTTTTCAAAACCTGTAATAAGAACAGGCCTACATTTGGTAACGTACATTTCAACTATTATTTCAGCTATTTGAAAGTGAATATATTTCTAAAATAATACCATTACATTTTCCTCTTGTATGGTGATTGTATTTCTGAGTGAACTACTGTTTTACACAGAATCTGAGCTGGTCAATGTTTTTGCTTAATGACAGTGGTGGTGTGTGGAGCAGGTGCTGAAATACAGTGTTTTTTTTAAATCCTGTCTGTCGTAGCTTGGTGGTATAATCAAAACAAAGGATTTTAAAGACAGGAAAGTAAATAATGCTACGGTCTGTTCTCCTTTCTCTTCTGTAAAACAGGTTCAGAAACCCTACCTACAATCAACGTGTAAAAGCTCCCAGGACAAAAAATGCCATCTTGCGTGTGAAAGGTGGTAGGCTCCTTCAGATGGTGTTAAATGAGGATGATCAGGCTTTAAATACCTGTGGTGTGTGTGTGAGGGGATTCATAAATTGAGAAGAGAGGGTACAGTGCCGTGAATGTCTTGTTCTTTGTGTGGAAAATGTGTTGCAGATTTTAAATACTGGCAAAAATAACATTAAAATCTGTAGAAATCTCTGTGTGCAAGAGACAAGACCAAAAATGTGTACAAGAAGGTTGTAATGTCCAAAAAACCAATATCAGCAGATTCAGAAATGCTACTGCCTTTCCTGGCCATTACTTAAGATCGAGATGAAGTGGAAAAGTGTCAAATCCACAATCCAAATCTGGAATTATTTTTGGAAATCATTTCAAAATCAAGTTGTATCCTCCAGGCTAAAGAGACTATCCAGCTTCATGTTGATGCACAGTTTAAAAGTCAGCATCCCTGATAGTATTGGGTGAGTGCTTATGGCTTGGGCAACTTCCACATCTGTGACGGCCTTTTTGTTGAGCGATGTATACAGATTTTGGAGTAACATATGCATAACAGTGATCCACGTGTTGATTTGAAGTGTTGTTTCATTATTATTTTACTTTTTACAAAAAAAACGAGTAGTACAACACTAGCGACATACTAGTACCAATGTTGTTGATGTAATCTCTCTGTCTGTCTCTCTCTCTCTCTCTCTCTCTCTCTCTCTCTCCCTCTCTCTCTCCCTCCCTCTGTCCCTCTGTCCCTCTCTCTCTCTCTCTCTCTCTCGCTCTCTCCCTGTCTCTCTCCCTCTGTCCCTCTCTCCCTGTCTCTGTCCCTCTCTCTCTCTCCCTCTGTCCCTCTCTCTCTCTCTATCCCTCCCTCCCTCTGTCTCTCTCTGTCCCTCTCTCTCTCTCTCTCTCTCTCTCTCTCTCTCTCTCTCTCTCTCTCTCTCTCTCTCTCTCTCTCTCTCTCTCTCCCCCTCCCTCCCTCCCTCTGTCCCTCTCTCTCTCCCTCTGTCCCTCTCCCTCTGTCCCTCTCTCTCTCTCTCATATTTATCCAGACATGGTGGAACTCCGGCTGCATTTCTCCTCTCTCTCCACTAGGAAGCTGTCTGCCCCCTTTGTTTCCCTCAGCCCTTCAGACTCGAGCAGACGCACAACGACAATGTCGGCCAACGGGAACCGCACACTGACTTAGTTTCAGCCCTCTGCACAGAAACCGTCGATGTTGGCGTCTAAACTCCGTTAAACTCCGGCGTTTTAATGCGGATTGTACTGCTCAGCAGTGTGGAGGAGGAGACGGGGAGCTGTGTGTGGATCAGCTGCTGCTGCTGTTCGCCGGAGTAAGGAGCCGAGCAGTGAAGCTAACCTGCTGACCTTTACTCTCTTCAAAGCTTTCTCTTCAGGCCGCTTTTATTTCTGATATTTAATTACAAAGCCGCCTACTTCTGAACTGAGCCGAGCCGAGCCTCCGCCACTTTGTTCCATTCCTCTCCCTGCCTCCTGTAGCTACAGCTGGGAAGGTCCTATTGAGCTTCTGTGATTGTCCAGCTCGGCTGTGTCCGCTTGTTGTTGGAAACCGGAGCGGCCTCCCTTCACAGCGTTTAGAAAACGATGTGAACAAATCCGCTGATATTTAAAAGAGAAAGCTTACACCCAGTTGTAAACCAGCGCCGATGTCGGTCCTGTCCTGGCTAGGCGCTAACGCTAGGCTAGCGGAGGGTTCTTCAGTGCAGGCTATCGTGTTCACACCATATGGGAATTGTTATAAACTGCTGATATGGAAAGCTGCTGGAGTAGATGAAGTCCTGCTGAGCTATTAATCCATTCCATCGATACTGAGGTTGGTAGATGTATCTTTTCTCCCTCGCTGATTTTGTGCATATTCTCCTCTGTGGCGTGTATCATTCGTTGGCACTTTTCTTAGCGCTGTTTAAATCCGACTTTTCTTTCTAATTCATTTTGTAGCTCTTGGCTCCCTTATTACTCCCTTATTGTAAGAACTTGGTATTTCCGTCTGTGTCAAAATAAAGGCATCTATAGGAATAAAAATAAACAGAAGAACAGTTGGGCCTTACATGAATAAGATACAGAATACAGAAAACATTGACCAGCTAAAGCCTTGGGTTGTTTTGCTTAGCCTTTTTACAAACGGACTGTTCTTAGATAATACACACAAACAGAGGCAAAAACTAGACATTTCAAACATGTTATATAACAGTAACCATACCTCAGTTTTATATATTCATTTAACACATTAGTATTAATGTAATCCTCTCTTCCAGTCTGAGTAACTCTAAGCAATCTATAAACTTAGTTTGTGCCTTCATAAGCTACCTAGCTGGCTATCCAACTACCTACTCATCTGTCTATCTGCGTGGTTGATAAATCTGAGGTGTAGTCACCTTGCTGCTGTTTTCTGTACACTGCACATGCATGAGGTCATGATTGAGGTGTATGCAGGACTGGTAACTCAATTGCAAATACCAAAACTATCTCAGTAGTCCCAAAGATCTGTGATAAATCTGTGTGGTGAAATGTTTTGTTCCAGTCATACCCCTTTTCAGGAAACTAGGCTGTCAGTGGGCAAAGCTGAGTCTTATTTAAGGTGGATCAGAAAAACTGACATCTTTAACAAGATTTTATTTGGAGCTTTTGGTTTGCTCTGCATATTCCACTCCAGACAGTTTCTCAAACTTTGGACAGTATTGAGCAGCTTCACTTGGCGTTTGACACTGAAGAGACTGATCATTTCAACAGCAACCTGTAAGTAGCAGCCATGCTGTGTGATTTTTATCACAGTTTGCTGGTTGAACCAGATGATCTTCAACTGTTAAGTTTACGGTGAGCGACCATTTTAATGTACCTTATTTTGATGTCGAGACTCAAACGAAGCAGGTAGTATAAATTACATTGTCTACTGTCAGGCTCATGGTAACTAGCATGGGTAGCTTATTATACATTATATCAGAGCAGATACAAGAAGTCTTATGTCTAATTGTATGTCTATTGCTTCTGTGTGAGTATCACATACAGCTGTAGCAAAGCTCATCAAATTATTAGGAACTTTAAAAAAAAAGGGAGAATCCTTGGTCCAAATCATGGAATGTAAATGGGCATGTGAAAATGTTTCTCCAAATGTACATAACCTGTCAGTAGACATCTAGGAACAGTTTAAAATACTGAGTAAATGCATTCTGTGGCATCATTAAAATCTACCTTTTTTGTAGCAGTCAGAATAAACAGCAATAAAAGTCTTTCAGTCTGTTTGACACAAAACTAGAGGCAAAGTACTCTCTCTAAATAGTGTCAGAAATCTGGTGGTGCTTTCTTGCTGTTGCCATCTAAATAACTAGATATAGCACATATAGGGTAAAGTTTGGCGTCTGTTTGTTATTCCGTTTGTGAAGTGTGTGTGTGTGTGTGTGTGGTATTTTTTTTTTTTTTTTCACCATTATTATTGTTATTATTATATTTTATGATTGAGGGGGTCCTAAAGGCCTGGATGGTAGACAGCTGGTGTCGATCCCCTTCCCACTGAAGAGCTTTGAATTGTATAAGGCCACTGATCCTCTTTTTGCACTGCTTAAAGACACCACAAAGGCATATGGCCCTTTAGTATCATGTCGCAAGCTAATCCATCTGCTTGACAGCAGTCTGTGGAGGGCCTAGAGATCACCACTGTCCTCTGTATCCTTCTTGCAGGGTAGAGCTATACTGTAGTTGCTCAGCTCTGCTTGCAGACGCAAGTAAAACCCAAGAGAGGGCCTGTAAAATGAATTTGCCTTTCGTTTAACTTATGTGGAAGGCTGTTATTTGTGTCGGTTTATTGGGGCTCCAAAGTTATTTACACCATAGACAGGCCTCTCATATCTGCACTGATATATATAAGCACAGGGCTGATGATGGCATATCAAAGAGAGGGACTGATCCCGTCCTGTAACAAATCCATCCCAAAATAGCCCACACTCACATTGTGTGCTTATTGTTGTTTTTGTTGTTCGGTTTAATTCTCTGACTGTTTTAGAGGGTGATCTTGCTTTTAGAGTAAAAAAAAAAAAATTTGATTTAAAGTGTAGTAGTTTCAAGTATAACTGAAATAACTGAACCCAGTGGTGTTTCTGAGTGCATCACTATTTCCCCATGTAAATTTGAACTGCTGATTAAAGTGACTAGTGAACCTGCTAGTGTAATATATAATACTGATAATCATAGAAAATATATTATATACTTCACCACGAATACATATTTCAGCAGCAGCACTAAGAGACTTTATCTATCAGAAACTGGTTTCCTTTCAGCTCAAAGATTCATTTTATCTCTAGTGCTGAAACATATGATAAAATGCTGTCTTACACCGTATCTAAATTCATCAACATTGGCCACATAATGGAAGAGTGCTTTAAAGTGCTTTGCCTGCCATTAATTTAAGATGTTTGGTTTCTATCAGTGCTGCTATTAATATACTGTAGGCTTTCCAAAACTACTCAGAATTACATAGTAATTACATAATTAAACATTAATATTAAAAACTCAGTCAAAAAACATGTCTCAGTGCTTGGTTTTGCCTCCCAGGAGAAGGTAGCAGACCTCCGTTCCCTCTGTGGCAGATGGCCCAGGAAAAGGCTGCTAAGATCATTGCCATCATTATTAATTTTGTGGCATGAGTCCTGACAGATGCTCCAAGGGGCACACACTGGAGAAGCTGGGTATTCAAGTCATGCACCTGAAAGTAATTTATTCTCTCCTGTCCTGGCATAAACCTCCAGCATCAGCCCGAGATCCTCCATTGTTAAGGTTGTGAAGGTGTTCAGTGTCTAATAATGTGTCCCATGTCCAGAATGAAATAGGGACAGCTGAAAATAAGGAACTGCAATTACAGGGTCAAGTCTGGAGATTTGAGTATTGCTTTTAGATGGTTTATAACAGTTTATTTAAAAGGGGCTGGGGGGGCGGGGGTTCCTTTCTTAAAAATACAATAATGTTTAAGGCTCTTTTTGATGTATGCGGTTCCCTTTGATGTGATTCTAAAAGCAAAAACACAGAACAAAACTGTTCAATCAGATCAAGCTCAGAGGACCAGTACTCAGCAAGCACGGACCTGTTATCATTATCATTAATAATTCATGCTTTAATATCATCACCAGCCACCACTGTAATTGGAAGATTACCTGATTCATATTTGATCTGAGCAAATCTGGTGCTGCATTACGGTTTTGTTTTTTTGTTTTTTTTTTGGGAAGATTTATTTTTGTTCTGTGCTGCTTCTCGTCACTGACCTCAGTAATAATCAGCAGTGACAGAGGAACTGTCTATTGGTCTGTCTGACTGTCTTGTTTCTTTTTCTTTTCTTTCTTCTGTGCTGTCGGCCAGTCAGTTTCACTACCCCTTAGAAGCTATATACTCATTTCCCTGATCCAGAGTCAAAAATAACTATCCCCTGTCCTGCCTTTTTCTGAAGTCTTAGAGCAGTAGAGTAACCCTGAGTAACCCAAATGACTACTAACAATTGTATTGTACTGCATTATCCCAGATTTTGGGTTAATACACTCATCATCAAAAGGTTGGTTTCATCCAGAAGGAAGTGTGTGTGACTGCAGTGCTATTCAGAGGAAAGATAGAGGTTACCCGCAATAATAAATGAGAACTTATAACCAGTATGTTTAAACTGTTATGTCTGAATAGATTGATATGGGTCGTATTTAGCTACATATACAGAAGTAGTGACTCTCAGTATTGCATTGGGCTGCTGTGTTAACTAATACCACATGCACACATCTCTTTGTGCTACTTTACTTTTGATGATGTGTGTGTATTGTTTGGTGCATTATACCAGTGCAACTTCTGAAGAGCACAAATTTTATTGTGTGTTGTGAGTTTGATGATAAATTATTGGCCCAGGTTTTTTTAAACATTTTACTGAATAAAGTTATTTGCATGGATTTGCCAGACAGTAGTTTTGAGGACATTACAGTACATTAGGGCAGGCTAGTAATTGGTATTAGTATCAGAAAAGAACATTTCATATCAATCTTGATTCATCAAAGCTACATAGGCTCAGACTGGATTTGGCTGCCCTCTAACAAAATAAATGGCAAAAATCAGAATGCCTAAAGTTTATTAGTTTATTTGTAAGTTTTTGGTTTTTTTTTTTTTTAGCTTTTTTGTGTTTGAAAATAAGCTAAGAATTTTATATTGACTTATCACAATTAAACATGTAAAATATTAATTTTAACATGCCAAAAGCTATGCAGTTTTAAAATGTATATGTTTGCCTGCATATTATTTTAGCTTATACAATATTGAAATGTATAACTTCAATATATGTCACAGTATTTTAAAAATTAGGGGCAACTGATCAGATAAATGAAAAATTTTTTTTTTTTTTTTAAAAGATTAGTCAACAAATTCACAACTGACAAAAGCTGTTGGTTAATTTTATTTTTATTATTATTAAATTATTTTATTTATTTGTTTGTTTTACTGTAAAACGTATTTGAAAACGCACATTGTATTCACCCATTTTTCTAGGTAGGCATATATTTGTGTGCATAGGCTTATGTTGGGTAACTTAAGTAAGTGAACTTTATTTGTATAGCACTTTTCAAAGGGGCAAGCACACTACTTATGATCACAACACAAATATTCTTAAAAGTAAAAGTTCATTTTAGGCCTTTCTTAAAAGACATGTGGACTTGGCAGGTCTAATATCAAGGGGAAGACTGTTCCATGATCTAGGAGCATGCACAACAAAAGCTCCTTTTCATGTCTGTTTAGTTTTAGGAACAAGAAGAAGCTGTTTATGGATCTTAGTGACTTAGTACTTGTATGGCACATTACAAATGTATTCAGGTGCTTCACCGTATAAAGACGTCTAAGTAAGAACCAGTACTTTAAAATCAATCCTGAATTTCACAGGCAACAAGTGAAGAGTGGCTAGCACTAGACTGATATGTTCCCTCTGTGAAAGCCAAGCAGCTGCATTTCTTGAAAAAGCTCTTTGACTTTTTTTTTTTTAAATAATGATCTCTTTCTAAATGCATGTAACAAATATTAAACTAAACATAAGATTCACAGAATTGGTTTGGATTTGTTTCTGTCCTCTCCGTTTCAGTGCTTTTATCATGTCCCTAAAAAGCTCAGCAACACAGACCTGCTCCCAGTCTTACCACAAACAGCCTGGCTTCAGAATGAATGGGCACCGGCAGCCAAACTTCCCCAGACTGTGTGATTGATTATACTCTGTCTTAGTTCTGGTTTGCAGTCAGTCAGCTCTTGTCCAGACGCCAAGGCGTTATGGTGGAACTGCCTCACTCTGTGTGGAGAGTGTCAGAAAATGTGTGGAAACTGAAGCGGAGGGACACTTTCCAAGTCCTCCTCGGCCTGTTTTGTTCATCTGTTTAGCAAACAGCCTCATTTTCTTGCTTCCAACTGCGCTTTTCCTGCTCTTTTTCTTGAACATTTTCCAGCTGGTCCAAGTGTTTGATACTGTTACCTAGTCAGCAGGGTTGTATGTATTATGTTACCCTGTTCTGTTTTTGTCTAATGGGACTCTGATTCAGACTGATTCAGTTTGTGGTGCATTGTGACTATTCAACAGAGCATCTAAATTTGGAGGCAGGTTATTTTATGTAGCATGTTTTTCATCTGGTGTCCCTTATCTGTGTTTGTTCCTTGCTCTCTCTGTGAAAGTGTCAGCTCTGTCGTCCCTGCTTGTTTCTTCTTTTCGTCTTTTCTACTTTCTACGAGTAGGACATTGGTTAGGGGTCATTTTTTCTTGTTCTGTCGTATCTTTCTCACTTCCTGAATGTGCCTGTTGATTAAGGTCATTTTAATTATGCCTTGGTGGCATAAAGCTCAGATCTCACAGTGATATGATTTGAAAATCAATCATAGTGAAGAAAGATTAAATGAGTCAGGAAATCTGAAGCTTCACTACAATTTATTTTGGTTGGATTTGGAATGTTTTCTCGACAAATTCTGGAGGTTTTATTTGTACAGTAGAAACAGCATACCATGCGTTCTGTGTTTTAAAATAACCTTCAAATTTTATATTGGCTAAGCACAACAAAAAGCACACACATTTATGAAATATTAATATGATTAGTTGTGATTGATTAGAACATTCCAAACCTGATGCTGTATTGCTTTATTTCAACTGATTGCAGTTATTATTTACTGGCAGCATGAACGTGAATTGGGTGAGGGTTTATTTTATTAGTTGGTCTAAGGCAAATACCTGTAGGCAAAAAAAAACAGCAGCAGACACTAATGCATCCTAAATTTCTGACTCATGACTTTTTGCTTTAACACCCTGAGAGTAAAGGTACAAGTAATTTATTTCTTTATTTATTTATTTAAGCCTGAATGGTCATAAGTGGGAAGCTACTTGTATCACCAGCTAAGAACAAGATGACTTATCAGGCAGTATTTTAAAAGCTGTGTACAGTGAATCAAAAATTACAGTAAAATGTTAATTTACTGTTATTTATGGCAATTAATTGTCAGCTGAAGTGTTATGATTGTAACTTGCCCACACTTTGTATATGTGGTACTTTGAAGTCCTGCACTAGTATTGTTGTACCTTGGAGGATTTGCCAGTGCTTTTAAGTCTTGTTTCTTTTCTGATAAAGCCCATCTTTGAAATGGTCTGTGTCTGTGAAATGGCCTTACCATATCTGTTTTGTCTTTGTCAGCTGTCAAAACAAGATGAGCCATGTCCTGTTTACAGAGGAGCAGGACAACAATTCCCATATAGGGTTAATGTTCACAAGTCAAAATACAGTAACGTGTCGAGTTCAAAGGATATCTGTTCCTCTGAGACTCACTGTAATGGCGAAATAGGGTGGGGTCAAAATGGAGTAGACCAAACATCTCAGTTAATTTCTGATTACCTGACCAGGGGAAATTTGGCATGTGAAAGTATATGGGCCATGTCAGTTCATCTGTCTTTAATTGCTGGATTTACACTTTCTTTTGAGCTACTAATGGTAGTAGGTGATGAGGTGTAGAGCAAACGTGGATCATGGGAATATATATGTCATATGTCATAGCCAGTTACATGAGGGCCTTGCGGCACCACAATGAGAACATACTAACTGCATTGTTGGTTGTGTTTCCGTTATGCACATATTTTTATTTGTTTAATCGAGCCGAGACAATAGCAAGGGTCTACAAACAGTAACAAAGATGTGTAAACACTTTTTCCTCACTGTACTTTTTATTTTTGTAGTGTAAAAGGACACCCTCTACTCTGGCTGATAAAGGAATAGTTGCAGTGATTGGAGGCGCATCCAGATTATGTCCATCTGTAGCTCTGATGCAAACTTGAAGTTAGTTCTTTTTTCCTCACTATGCTGTTTATAAAGTTCCCACTACAAGACCAAACAAGCATTTTGATTCTCTCATTAAATTGCTTAAAGGGACCACAAAGTGACTTGGATGTATATCGTGCTTTGCCATTGGGCCTAAAAATATGTCGAAGCATATTGATTATGTAATATCTTTTAGAATAAAGAAAAGTCATAAATTAGAGGGAACAAATATCTAGATAATTATGCGTCGGCAGCTTTTATGGATTCTCTGTGGTTTTAATGGTGATGTTAGCCCAGTTGCTCTCAAAGCCTGCTTGTTTTAAATGGTGTTAGTCAAGTAGTGCAACATCTGGTTGTCAGTTGGCCAGCTGCCAGTCTGCAGACAGGATGTGATAGGATTTTTTTTCCTGCTGTCCCGTAATTTACATCATAGATTCCCTACAGTAAGGGGTTGTCCACACTGGTGCATGTATTTGCTGATTTACATGTACTGGCTCTTCGCAGTTGTAGTCTGAGAATGTTGCGTTTTTGTTGAATCACTTTAGTCCTTCCAAGCATTCAAGCTCTGATTCGAAGCAGCTTGACCTGCTTAAAGTGGTTGTTGTAAAAGCCCCAGAGCAGTCAAGCTGTTTCTAGTAGTGTTCAAGCCAGCACCTTCATTGTTTGCTGTGAGTGTGATTTCAGTATGCTGTTTCTCTGTCTTGTTAATGAACGTGCTATCAAGTTTGACTAATAACTGACACACTGTTGGTCATGGAAGCCATAATATCCACATACAACAGTCATCAACTGATGAGGCTGCGCTCCCAAACTCATTTTAAACAGATGGCTCTAACAAATTCTTTGGACCAATAGTAGTAGTGGAAAGTAGTTGGTGTCTCTTGATGGGTTAGCAAATCAAGGTCCCTACAGTGTTCTGTTAGAGTACACAGTTTCACAGCTAGTACAAGAATGTTAAAGACTAAAACATGGCTTGAGCTCAGATGCTGCCCGAACAAGGACCAGTGCTGTACCTAGAAAGAAGAATACCATATTATTAGAGTACGAGAGTTAAATACAGCATAAGTATATTGCATAGCAATCTCAGGCCAGTGTTCATACCTAGATAGAAGAAACGTTATGCTCAGTATGAGTGCAACACTAAGTATTTCAGTATATACATCTATTAGTGTTCACTCACTTAAAGGCTTTACAAAGAGATCGGTCTTTAGTCTGCAGTTGAAGATCACAAGAGAGTCTGCTGTTTGGACAGCCAATGAAAGATTGTTCCACTATCTGGAAGACAGGACAGAGAACTAGACACTTGTCTTCTATGCATTTTGAGGGATGGCGTGTGAAGCCAAGCTGTACTTGTATGTAAATGAAGCTCAAAGGTCTCAAGATACAGATCCACTTTTAACCATTGCCATAAGGAATGGAGGGTCTTGTTTGTTTGTCTAGGCAAGAGTTTTAAATCTGATGCAGGCAGCTATAGGAAGCCAGTGATGTGTTGGTCTACACTGGATCACCTCTTCTCACTCTGTCAATCCTGTCTCGCAACACAGGTATTTATAGCCCGATCATTCTCACACAACGCCATACTACCACTTTGGTGACTGATTTTTGTCCTCTGAGCTTACGAGCTGGTGTGTTGTTGTTGTTGTTGTTGTTCCCCAAATGATCTCCCCACCTCTTACTGGAAAAGTGTGATTGTAAGGAAGGTATTTATAATCTCATCGCATATCATATGACAGTTCTGTTTTTAGGTCCTCTAGATTAGTCAGTTTAGCTTAAAAGGAAGAAGTGACTGCAAGACTTTGTGAAGTCAGTGAAGACGAAGCTAGCAGGAGCTTCACTACCCTGTTGCTGTAACAGCTTTAGACAAAGAGCTCTGGATTCTATTGCTAAATATAGCAGGATCTCAAATGCAGATTAATATAGTGCTGTCTGAATAACTGGAGAGTGCACAGCGAGGGCACAGTGAAGCTTTCAGTCTGCACTGATTGAACTTGACAAGTGTTTCTAAGGCCACTGCCCGATGCCTTCCATAAGTGCTTTCTGTTTAAACTAGTACTGTTCAGTGTCAAACTGCAAATTCTAAGAAGGCTAGACACAAAAGTAGCCTTATCCTTAGTATACGCGCATTAGTTCAGTCTTTTCTAGTTAATGGTGTGTCCTGTTAGGATTGATTAGAAGTAGTTAGCAGTGTGTTCTCTTTTCAGCATGCTGTATATGCATTTCACATTCCACATTTTGTGTGGCATCCTGTTTCCCATTTCCTGTTTTCAGGGGACCTAAGGCATGAGCCCTTTTAAGGCAGAGTTTCCTTGCTGAAATATCTATTAGGGACAAAGACCTGGGGCCTACATGTTTGTTTTAAGAGAAAATTCAGAAGCAAGCTATGTATGTTCTTACTCTGTTTCAACATATCAAACCTCCAAAAAAAAAATTCAAACTGCTAGATTGAATCATACATTTATGAGGATTAAAGGTAAAGGACAGTTTCATTTCTTTAACAATAGTCTTTCATGTGTGAAAGGTTTACACCTCTTCAGCATATTTTGGGCATTATCCAGGTATGTCAGTTTATCATTTAAACAGTGTTAAGAAATAAAGGTGATGTAGTTCAACAGGCAACACTTAATTTTTTTTAATCAAGTTATTTTATGTGATTTATATAATTAAAATATGTGGATAGATTTGAGATCATGGGAAATGTGAATGATTCAGGTTTACGTGCTGGACAATGCATGTGATGTAGGCAAGGATGAGTCTTATCCTGAATATTTAAGGTTCCTCTGTTGCGCATGCTTTCCATACTGACTCATGCTGTTGTCATCTTCAAAGAACAGTTTGAACAGTTGAAAGAGTTTGAGAGGGGTTGCATCGTAGGGCTCTGGAAAGCAGGATGGTCTTATCGATGTATTGCGTGGCATACCTATCGTGTGGCTACTACTGTGGCACGCCATGTGGCAGCGTTGGGTAGAAGAAGGCACAGATCAGCGGCATGAAGGATCTGGGAGACCTGTACGAACCCCAGAGAGTGAGAGAACCAAAGAATTGTCTGTCAAGCACAGAATGACCCAACATTGCTGGACATTCAGCGAGCAGTGATGCCCTCTGTCATTGTGACGGCTGCACGGCACAGGACTACTTGCATGCTGACCGTTTTGATGACTGCCATTAACACCTCGATACCATTGTTTGGATGCAGTACTAGAAGCCATGGTGCCGGAAATGTTATGATGTGGAGCTGTCTTGCTGCCTCAAAGCCTGGCCTACTTGCAGTCATAGAATCAGTGGTGAATTTTTTTTTTTTCTTTTTTTTTTTTTTTTCTCATTACATGTCAGAGAGTGTTAGAGGAGCATGTGAGTCCCTTCTGCCAAAAATTTATTTTGAGCAAGTGGACATTCCAACAGGAATTGTTTGACTATGTACTTGTATACAGCTGAAATGACAGATTCTCAAGGCTCTTGAGGCTAAAGGACAATGATCCCAAATTTGTAAGTAAACCAACAGGGAATGTCTTGGAGCTTCCCTTCAAGTAAAGGCTTATACATTGGAGTAGTCTAAATCCCGGTAAAGTGCTGCGGGGTAATTTATAACTGTGCTGTGCATGTAAGCGGTGCTGTGAAATTGGTGGACCACTGTTGTTTCAAATGTGGCAGTTGCTGAAGCCTACGAGTGTATTTACATTTTCAATGATAAGAAGACATTTAAAAAAATTTTTTATTATTGTTTTATCATGAAACATGTTTAGTTGATAATGAAATATGGATATGCAGTCTTATAAGAGAACATGAGAATACTTCCAAAGAAACACCATCAATACTTTTTTATTAGCTATTTTAAAATCGCCACACATGTGAATGTGTTTTTTAGACAAACTGATAAACCAGTTAATAATGCTGAAGTTCCTGCGAAAGTTTGAGTGATAAATCATTGTACTGATCGGTTATTAAACTCAGCATTACTACCTGTACCAGCATTACTGTCTAGTGTGCATGTTTGCAAGTGTTAAGCATATCATCAGTGTTGTACTGGACTTCTGCTTGGAGGATTATGGAAGCAGCAATGGTACAGGTGGTGGGAAACAAAACTGTAACCTCATTTACAAAGGGACATTTTATAACTTTTATTTACATAAGGACATATAGCAGGAAACGAATTAACAGAAGAATAGTACAGTAATAGTATAGTAATAGAACAGTAGGATTTATTAAATAAAGATTAATAGACCAGATATTTTTCCATGCTTATCAATAGCAATCTAAATGAATTCTGAATACATTACTTTAAGTATTATAACAGAATATGTTACTGAATACATTTAGGTCAAAGCATTTAGTATTCAGCCACTGCTCCCTTTTTCCTAAGTGTTTTGCCTCAGACTGTCGCTGACTTGAATCACTGCTTTGTGCCTAAAACAAGACATTTAAGACTAATAATATCCTTTTGTCTTCTAACTGAAAACTAAACCATGCTGATAATAGGTTTAATACATTTCTTTGTACAGCTTTTGTATTTGGTGGTCGAAGGCGTCTTCATGTGTTGTCAAGGCATCATGGTGCCCAAACAGAATGGTTAATTAGATGCAAATCTGAGACTTCCAGTTTAAAATCTCGGACAATGCCTTTTGATTACATGCCTTAGGTCTGGCCAGGCAACTGCAGCTTGCCTCAGAGCAGCTTGCCCTCACAGCTCTGTCCTTAAGCGATAGCGTCAGGACACGGACTACATATTCTCATTTTGCACAAAGCATCCTGTTTACATCATAAAGTATCTCCATGCCAACCAGCGTTTGGCAAAGTGCTCTGGGTCCTGGCAGTGCCATGTGGGCCTGGCTTCGACTCGGCTGGGTGCATTGTTTCCCCCAAGCAGGGATTTCTCTACCCAGCACTGAGAGGGAGGAACAGGGGTGGGGGAGCACTGAAGTGGCTGAGGGGAGGAGAACAGATCATCGCAGGGAAATTTCAATGACCTCTACAGACTCCCACATTTTTAGAATTCCTATTTTGACATTCCTGTAGGAGGAAGATATGGGCGTGCCTTCTAGAGGTGGACAGAGGACATTCGATTTAAGTCAAGAAGTAGAAAAGTGAAGGTAAAATCAGAATTTGAACTAATTTTGTATTTATGTCTGTAAAGTCTGCTTTTTGATATTTTGTTTATTTGTTTACAATCCATCAGTAGTTTGTCTACACTAAGATATATTGTGTGTGCATGTGTTTTGTTTATTGTGAAACATTGTGTGCATTTTGTGTATTATTTATGAATGTACACAATATGGCTGTCAATATGAAGCTTAAACAGGTTCACTAGCTTTGCACACTACACATCTTGTACTGAAATGGCACTCAGGCACTGTGTACTTTTTATCCTCCCTTAATTGTTCACTTCCAGTATAATCACTTTTAACTGCATCTGTTGGTTGCAGTAGATCTGTGTTACTACAATGCCGTTTAGCCAACAATTTCACAGGCACTGTTTTTGCCTACTACTAATCTGACCCAGCCTAAACTAAATGATGATGATCATCATCATCATCATCATCATCATCATCTCCAGAGAGCCAAGAGACATATTAGTCATGGGTTTTCTCCTGTGATCTATACATATACAGAACACTGGTATGGAACAGAAGGCTGCATTAAATGCAGATGAGCCCTCTGACAGATCACGTTGTACTAAACTATATTGCTGTGGTTTTTGATGAGTGTTTGGGTAAATCAAGCTAGTTATATATTGCAGCAAATTAAAATGTTTGTTTGTGGAAATGACACTGGTCAGTCTTTAACCATGTTACAGTGCTGATTCACCAGCATGTTTTTAAGTTAAATATTTAAGTTAGGAATAACTAAAGATTTCTGATTTAGTGTTAATGTGCTTTACCTGTTTGAACTAGTCCTGTGTGTGGTGATGTTTAACCAGGTTACTGTGGTAACACTTTATTCAGGTACAATCAAACTTTTAGTAAGGTTAAATACGTAGTTTGCTTATTGATTTATTTGTACATAATTGACACCTGCACATAAAGCAATACGCAAAGAGAGGCTGTGTGTTACTGCAATTTTATCTTTTATATTTCCATTTTACAGTTGATCATACCATATGTACAAGCCTGTGATATTTATTGAGCTTAGCATGATCGCTATCTTTTAGCCTGTTATCTAACTGTCCAACCTGATGCCTAGTAAAATAAAAAAGTCTTGGCTCTTCAGTTTTAACCAACAAACAAAACGAGTTCTTTCTTTATCAGTTTGCTCTGTGGTCCATGTACAGCCGCACAAGTTTTTTGTGATGTGGTCAGTAATGCAGAGTTTGAGAGTTATGGGGCAGTAGGTTTGCCTATATCATGTATTTTACAATGGTTTTGAACAGGGCTCAGTCAATCAAATTTTAACACCAGAACTATTAGTTTTATAATTAAGCTTTTTACCTTGGCTTAATTGAAATCTTACATTTGGTGTGCATTTTAGGGTGTTCGTATACCACAGTATCATCCTTCCGAAATCAGACCAAACAGCTTTAAATTTCTTGGGGAAGGGCTGTAAGCCACAGGCACCACCTCATTTTTATATATATATATATATATATATATATATATATATATATATATATATATATATATATATATATATATATATATATATATATATATAATCTCATGCTAAATTAACTTAAATGATGACTATTAACCATTACAGAGTAAAATGGCCTGAGGAGTAGGCCACTCGCATCTCATTTTGATAGACGGAAATTGGCTGGTTATTAAATTATGTGGGCTAATTTTCTTCCTGATGGATGGAACAAGCCAGCCAACTGCTACAGGGCGAGGAGGCCATGTTTTCCAGATTTTGGCTCTTGAGCAGCTAATGGTCATAATTTTCATTTGGCGATTGAACTTAAGAAATAAGAGTGATGTAATTTGCTTTATAATTCCCTGATTAACCACCCAGTACAAGATGCTTCCTGAGGAACAGTGGCGTGCATATTTCTCACAGTTTCTTCGAACTTGTAGAGAAAGTGACTCATTAGAGGTTTAGTGCTCTTAGCTTCTTTTCATCTGCCTAGCACCCTATGCATGTCATCAGTTCTGTTCTCTATGGATACAGCTTGTTGTAGAAAAGTCATGAACCATAAAATAAACTGCTTTCTTGAGCAAGCAAAAATGGGATGTAAAATCTAAGAGGTCAATGTCCCAGTGTTCTGGGTTCTTTTGTCTTATTCTGTTCATCTGTTTTATTTTCCATTCTGCATTCATTTACAGAACCAAAGGAACTGATGGAGAGCTACTGGGAACGTCATCTGGAGGCTTAGGCCCAAGACATTGATCGCGTACTTCCTCTTTGCAGCCTTTCCTTTACTGTTATATTGGATGCAGCTGAACAAGCAGAAAAAGAGAAAAAAGGCCTTCTCGTTTCTTAGTGGACTCACATAACTTCACAGTGATGAAAAAGGTGTCTTGAAAAGCTGTGGTGCTTTAAGACAAATCCTAGTGGATATACAATAGAGAAGTCCCATTCAGAATCTTTGTGGCGTCATCGTTTCGTGGGTGGCGTAGTAGCTTAGACGAAACACACAGCCCTGTAGGATGACGAGTCTCTTTCGACGGGGCAGCAACAATGGTAGCTCTCGTGGTGGCAGCGGAGGAGGCTCGACCACTGGAGAGCTCAACAATAGCAGGCCCAACCGACAGGTGCGGCGATTGGAGTTCAACCAGGCCATGGAGGACTTCAAGACCATGTTCCCCAGCATGGACTATGAGGTGATTGAGTGCGTTTTGCGCTCAAACAATGGGGCAGTGGATGCTACCATTGACCAGCTATTGCAGATGAGCATCGAGGGCAACGGATCAGACGATAGCTCGGACTCAGACGACAGCATCCCACCAGAGGTAATAAACCATATGCTCAAGCTGATACAACGCTCAGAGCTATTCATGAGTCATTCATGATGTATTGCAATTTCAGGTCCTCCCTTTCTTAGTTACATCTTGTTGCACCCCATGCTCAGTCTGAATGTTGGTATTTGCAGTGCATTAAAAGATACAGTAGTACAAAGTAAAACGCATGTTGATGACCCATGAAATAGCAAATATAGGCCAATTCAGGTTAAACTGTGGTTATGGACACCATGTTTACGTTAATCGTAACAGGGAGTTTTATATGTCTGAACGGCCCAACAGATGAGCCAACACTAAAACTATTCAGAGCAATGAAAACAAGTCATAGAAACACTGATGTGTACGAGCAGATTAATGGTCAGGTGTAGAATGTTTTAACCTGGGGCACTCTAACACCTTTCCAACAATCTAAAAAAAACAACAATAGTAGTAATAATTCAGCAACACTCTAGGAACTACCTAGCATCTGCTTAGGCTGCACAATCACCTGCATTTTCTTTTCTGTTTAATCAAAATCATTTCAGTGAGATCATTGATACCACTTTTATCCCTCTGAAATCTGCCCAATATGTCCAATATTTAGTACCAGTATAAACTCTGTGCTTTTTTTTAGGCAGTTACACAGTTAAAATAACATTTTATTTTGGTAAATTTTACATTCTGTATCACAAATAAAACAATTTGTAATGTCATTGACCTAATGACATTCACATGTTGGATTTTATACGTATTAGATACATTTGGCATTTACTTGTTGGCTTATGTATATTGGATGCTTCAGGAAAATGTGGGTAGATATAAATTAATTTATTAGTATTATTTTTCTGTATTTCTTATAATATACTATTATCATTGTTCATAATGCTGTTATTTGTAGTTAATTAAAGAACCAATCACTTAAATGTAAACCTTTGTACTAGGTAAGTGCTTTTGAACAGTATGTAGATAAACCTGTTCTGTGTACATGTAAGCACCCAGCTGTTTCTCAGACTCAACAAAGCTCAAATCATTTTGTGGTCACTGTTTTTCTGACCATGATAAGTTCACTGTACTTCAACGGCCTCCACACTCCCCAGTCAGTCCAGTAGAGCACTTGTGGGATGTTTTGGAATGGGAGATTTTCATCATGGATGTGCAGCAAATGCGTGATGCTATCATGTCAAAATGGACTGAAATCTCTGAGGAACGTTTCCGGCACTTCTATGTCATGAAGAGATCCAGCACTAGCAAGGTGTGCCTAATGTAGTGGCCTGATGAGTGTAGATATGCATGTGTGTTGCTATGTAGTACTTAGCAACTGCTGTGAATACACAGATAAATAAATGAGCATCTAAGAGTTAAAGTAGTATTGCCAAATCATAAAACCTTTAAAAATTAAAAGATACTTTATATTAGTATGAGAGACTATATAAATAAATACACACACACACACAGACACACATACACACGCACTCAAATAGGGATGCATGGTAGAATTCTTAGCAAGATAATTTTGCTTTTTAAAAATGCTCGTCCTCTAGAACAGCAGAATGTTTGATCAATGTTATGCTACTTTATTGTTATTGTTATTATTATCATTATTGTTATTATATATTTAGTGCTCTTAAATGCATTTGGATTTAATCCCAGGTTGAACATTTTTTTTAATTGACAAAAAATATCTATAAGGTATTTTTCAAGTCGTTGCATTCCTACTCTCGAGTTCTATAACCTAACAATACACAACCTTAATGCTTGTTTTCCTAAAGTTCATTGGTCAAAAATGGCAACATCTAAAATCAGCATGTCTCAGCTCATCCACCTAATTATTCCACTAAAGTAAGTGTGATTATGATTGATGCCCTCTCAATTCGGGCTCCCTTTCACCCATCTCCCCTGATTCCAGAGACTGTTTAAGGAGCTGTGCTCATACGCTGAGCCCTTTCCTTGCTAAGACATGCTGCAGCCTCTCTTTGGCTCTGCCTTTGCCACATTCAGCCCTGCATTAGTCCTCTCTTTCATGGGCCACTGGAAATGCTGAGCCATGACTTGGATTAAGTCCCCGCTCAAGCATGAACTGCAGTATGTTGTTGTTTTTTTGGGGTTTTTTTTCTTCATGCATGTCTTTGTCTCCTGTATTGTCGTTTTCTGTAAGGACATTGTTTTTTTTTTTGTTTTTTTTTCTGTTTTTTTATTTTTTTGGGGGGGGGGTTATAGATATGAAACAATTAAATATGTTTAAACTTTATTGTGCTAATGTTTGCTTTTCTATGATGTGGGTTAAACTAAATTTGCCACATTTTCATCTGTTCTTCATTAATCATTTTTATTTTTGATCCACATATTTTTGTTTTTTAATTTAAAAACCTGATTTGTTCAAACAACAGTAACATTGTTTTAGGAGCATAATTTTACAGACTATTCAACTTTCAGTAAATGTTACAACTAGCCTTTCTGGTTGTTAAAATGAACCCTACCCATTGCATCAGTTCTTTAGTGGTAGGTGGTAGAAACATTTATTGTTTGTTTGTTTGTTTGTTAGTTTGGTGAAACCATGTGCCGGTTGCTGTGCTTTGTTTGTTTGCCATTTGGTTCTTTTGAAGTCTATCTGCAAATCCTGTAGTGTTCTGTATCGTTCTCTTATTTACATCAGATTCTCGAGAGGACCCTCGAGCCAGACAGCTCAGACGAGGAGCCACCTCCAGTTTATTCGCCGCCCACCTATGACATGCACATATATGACAGGAAATATCCTAACGCTCCGCCTACTCCACCCCCCAGGTAAAAAAAAAAACTGTAAAGAAAGAAAAAAGGATGCTATGCTCTGAATGTTACTTCACATTCCTTAAACAAACAGTACAAACCTTTAATATCCAGTTTATGTTTAAAAAAATCTACCTCTAAGCATAGTTCTTAAGATCACAGAGTTCATAAAACTCTGGAATCTGGGTGTAATGGGCTTCCAAAAGCCACAGTACACATTTTCTTTGCAGCCATTCCCCTTCTGTTGCCACCTGGTGTTCATAAATCAAACTGCAGGTTGTAGCTAGGAATAATTACTGTTTGTGTTTTAGTGTCAGATGGTAATCAGTGTCTAACTCGGTCAGTTTATTCACAATACAAGTAACCATGAATTAGTGATTAGACTGGGGCCAAATGGCGCAACCAGTTTATGCACTGCTAACGGCTGTTGTGCAATGTGATGTACAAGAGCAGGTCTTGATTAATGTGACGTTATTGATTTCATAGTAGCTACAGAATAATTCAAAATTTAAATTAGTAGCCTATTTGACTTATTAATTAATAATAACTCTTAATATGAATACTAAACAGAAAACAATTTGAGGGAATGTCTTTGAGCTTACTTAATGTTTTTGTGCTTGAATGTGGGAAAGGGGGAAGTTATAAGGAGAACTGGTGTATTTTTTCAGTGTTATTTTTACAGACCCCCTCTTTGTCACTGA
Source organism: Prochilodus magdalenae (assembly GCA_024036415.1). Taxonomy (NCBI): domain Eukaryota; kingdom Metazoa; phylum Chordata; class Actinopteri; order Characiformes; family Prochilodontidae; genus Prochilodus; species Prochilodus magdalenae. The sequence continues at coordinate 555,306 of JAMWET010002088.1, forward strand.
CAAAAAAGGCGTTTTAGATGTGTACAAACAAATTTTGGACAAACAGGACAGTGAGATGTGGCTAATATGACCAGTAACATAAAATGACAAGGTAAAAAAGCACACTTTTGATTGCAGGTTGAGATAAATAGAATAGAGTAAAACAGAATCAAAAAACTGTTATTGGCATTTCATTGTAGAACAGTGCAGTTTACAGTGCAACATCCCACGATGCTAAGAGTGTAAAATGTATAAGATAGAACAAGTGTTCAAGCATGAACAGCACATTGGCACTATTCACAAACAAGCATACAAAAGCATTCACCCCCTGCATGTGAATAATTCCAAAGTTGCGCAATGTGTTAACTGCAATATAATAAAATAAAAATAGGCCTATAGTGCAAGGAGTTTGAGGGCTAGTTGATGTATTACACCAGGATGGTTTTGTTATTAAGCTTGCTTTTCAGCTGAACAGAGGAATACTAATTCCATTTTAATTTTAAATCACTGCAGGTTTGAAGCCCAGCCCGCTCCGGCCCAGCCCGCTCCGGCCCAGCCCGCTCCGGCCCAGCCCGCTCCGGCCCAGCCCGCTCCGGCCCAGCCCACTCCGGCCCAGCCCACTCCAGCCCAGCCCACCCGCAGTTACAGAAATTGGAACCCTCCTTTGCTTGGGAACTTGCCTGATGACTTTCTGCGAATCTTACCACAGCAGTTAGACAGTATAAAGGTGCTGAAGTGTGCATACTGTAATTGAAGCATAGCTAAACTATTCCTTCTTTATCGTAATTGTCTATTTGTCTGTTAGAGCTGCTGATCATTTTATGCTTCACCTAAACTTTACCATTCCCTCTTGCTTTTCCTCCTCAGAACTCTCAGAGCAGTTTCTCTGATCCCTCTTCTTCCTCAGCACCTTCCTCATCATCATTGCCGCAGCGAGTTGCTGGTGCCACAGCAGCATCTGGAACATCTGAGCAGGAGCGAAAGTTGAAGCAGTACCTGGAGGATGAACGCATTGCTCTCTTTCTGCAGAACGAGGAGTTTATGAAGGAGTTGCAGCGGAACCGAGAGTTCCTCGTCGCCCTGGAACGAGGTATATAATCATCTCTTTGTTTCTTAGGCACATACTCTCACATAAGTACACTACGTTTAAAAGCTTGGTCTTAAAGTAAGATGCTGTGTAGTATTTTAGGAAAGGCAAGAAGTTATACATTTATAAATAATATGCTGTTATTGAATTAACTGTTTAAACTTATTTGACTTTTTTGGCAATTACCTTGGAATTTCATCAGCATTTTGGAAGAATTTGATGCATCCTCAGTATTAATTTTAAACAAGCTCTCTTCTTGATGCTGTATGGATTGTTTATTCATTTAAGATCCATAGCTTCCTACTATTTATTTGAAACCTCTGCATTTTGTAATGATAAAATTTATTATGAAATTCTGGTTAAATATCATTTATGCATTTATCTGCACTCAGACATTCAAGTCATTGCATTTAAATGTTTAAATGATGACCTCAAACTTTCAATGGCAATGCATGTGTGGGCTTTAGAATGCTAAGAAACCGTTGTCACCCTTTTTTGTGTCCATGTCAGCTGTTTTTACCTGGGATCTTTGTTTTAGATCGACTGAAATATGAGTCAAAAAAGTCTAGGTCAAGTCATTCATCAGCTGGAAACTCAGTAGGTAAATATCCTCCACCTCTTTTTGGTATTTTGGTAAAAATCCCCTGTATTTGGCTTTTTAAATATTTTTTTTATTGTTATGCGCACAACAATACTGTATCCTGTGCATTGCTCATAATATATAGCATGGTCAACGTGTAGAATATGCTGTCTGATTAAATTAAACCAGCTTGTGATGCAGTGTAACAAATTTGTATTCCGGGACTTTGTTTGATTTGCCTTGTCTTCCTCGTGATAGGTGACCACCACTACCCTCCTGGATCCATAGAGGGCGTGTCAGATGATGCTTTGTTCAGAGACAAACTCAAGCACATGGGGAAATGTGAGACCATGTCTCTGAGAAATTGATTTCATAGAATTCGGTAGACAATATTAACCTTTTCTAACTTTAATATTTACATTTTTTAAGCAACCAGAAAAAAACTGTTTGAAATCGCCAAAGGATTCTCAGAAAAGACAAAGAGAAGGAAGTCCAAAAGGAAAACACTTCTGAGGCATCATTCGTATCCTTTTTACACACCTTATTCTCAACACTGCATTTTAATATAGCTATTTATAAGGTAGTAGGAGAAATCAGGTAAAATGTAGATGCCAGCCATACTCTAAAGTTGAATGTTTTTGGAATTTTTACCCATATATATATACATTATTATTATATATACATACATTGTTTTTTTTTAGTTAAGTGTCCTGTTTATTTAGAGTTTGTCTTAATCAATGCCTTAGATTGGGCACTGCCAACTCGACTGCCAATTTGTTGGATGATGTGGAAGGAAACCCTTGTGGTAAGTGATACACTTTTACCAAGTACTTGCTTTAGCATTTTCACTGGCCAGAAACTCTTTTACATTATGAAATGTTTGGCTGTAGCTGTTAACGAAGTTTTAGTGGCCAAAAATAAGAATTTTCTACACTCCCACATTCCTCTACTTTGGCATATGAAGTGACAACGTGCTGGAAATGGACTGATGAAGGGAACAGATAAAAGACACTCTATCCGCTAATAGTAGAAAAGAGCAACAGAATAATGCCGTTATCTGCATCTGTGTTTAGAGGAGGAGAGTCAGCTCAGAAGATTGGCCACTCAGGAAGAAGAGCGGCCCCAGAGGGAAGCGCTTTCCTGGTGAGTGGTCATACCACTTTGCAGAGAATCTGTCACTTTTGGTATTGATTTGCTTGAATCTGTGAATTACGCTTCATTCCAGCACTGTTGACTAGCAGAGATGTGCAGCATTTTATTTGTTTGTGATGTAAACAACTTGCTCAGCTTTTCTGTCAGGATACATGTAAAACAACAACCGTGTTAGGATTTGCATTGTTTTATTACACAGGAATGGCATCAGGATTTGAAGACATAATGAACTATAAGAGTTTTTGTTTTTAGCTACACGTACCAGTACTGCATCGTTCGAAATTAAAACACATGTCTGAACTGCTAATATAAAATAAATGTTGTTTAAAACGCTGCCAGTTCTGGAAAAGAGTGAAGTACAGCACCATATTTTTATTTTGCCCTCAGTTCGTTCTTTGTCTTGATTGGATAGGCAGCGGCAAATCAACTTGCATTGCACAAATGCAGCCAAGCACCTCAAGCATATAACCTACCGCATCTGTGCCAAATATTGACTCCAACAGCACATATTAATTAGGAATTCTCCAGTTTTCAGTAATGGTTCTGTTCTCATGTTTAAGTGGCAGAAGTTGTTTATGGTTTGTGCTATTTAACTTTGTTGTTTGTTTGTTTCTTTGTTTAAGACCATTTTAATTCAAAACATGTTATTCGTTTCGTTTCATTTCTTTTCCAGATCCCGTCGCCATTTGAACAAGGATCCATGGTGACATCAGAATGACCCATGGCAGGTGGTCCTGTAGCCCTGTGGCTCCTCCCTTTATTTTAGAGCAGCCTATCACAGGCTCCAGAGGAACTGTCCCCGCTCACACAGGAAGAAACTGGTGATTCTAAAGTCACCTTGTAATGAGCATATAATTATCTGCATTATATTAATTATATTATAACTATTTGTTAATATATGGTTTCATATGTAAAAATGAACAGATACAGTATTCATTTTACATTTTTCTCCCTCTTGGAGATTCTCTGTATAATGAAATGAATTTGTACTAGTTTTTTGCTTGTGGACTAATTATTATTATTATTATTTTTTTTTTTTTTCTTTACATACATTTCCCCCCCCCTAATTTATGGTTAGTGTGTTAACCATGTGGCTCATTACTATTTATATATAAGAAAACATATATTCATAAAGTCCCAATTATTCTGTCCACCTAATGGCCAGAATTTTCAGAACATGAATACGGAGTGTTTTCAAAAGTGTGTCTGACAGAACCCATGACAAAACCAACCCTTTAAGTAGAAGACAAATGAAATGTATTTAAACAGTAACCACATCTGATTTGTCATCCCATTCTTTCTGATTCCAGTATCACCAAAATGCCTTTCTTAATCCATTTTATGTAGAACAGAGCTCCGGGCATAAGTGTGTTACTTCAGTAACCTCATGCCTCCACACTGTACAACCACAAGCAGCACTATTCAGCCAGTTCAAATGGCCGTTTCTTGTCTTGCTGCGCTAAATGTTCTCCTGTGTAGACAGATGATGTGCAGTCTGAGATGCTGTTACAATGCTGAAATTATTTTTAATATTGCCAAAATCAAATTGCAGCTTTTTTTTTTTTTTAAACACACAAACATGTTCAAGGGCACGGATCTGTGAGCATCCTTGCACCTCTACTTGCACTGCCATATCCGTTTCATAATGTATTTTAATACAGCGTTTCTTTTCTAGCCTTTTTGGGAGAAGTCAGTGTTAATATAATCTAAACCAATTTAATTTTATGCCAGTAAATTTTTTAGTCTAATATTTTTGGATCAGCGGAATGATGTTGTTAAATTGGGTGCACAGAGCACGATTTGACTGATGCGGTCATTGTCAACACAAGACGCTGGTGTTTGGATGGATCACAAAGATCAACTTTGGGATTCTGTTTAGTGCAGTGTGATTCTGCAGGGTGGGAAGATGTCTGTGCTGTGCAAGAACATGACCTCCTGTTAATATTCAGAAGTAACTGTGATATTAGCATAGTAGTAGATTCTGTGTGTTGTCATATCCTGCTTCCATCAGTTCTCTTGTTAGGAGAATTACTTAATAATGCATAATGCAGTTTCTCATTAGTAAAGCATCTCCTAGGGTTTTATAGAGGGCATTGTCTGTAAACTTCTTTGTTTGAAAAAGATTGGCTGTCGCAAATTAAATAGACTTTTAATTCCACCATTACTGGTTCTAGAAAGCTCATTTCCTCAGCTCCATTCATGAATGTTTCAACACTCTTAGTTCAGCTACTCCAGAAATTTTCAGCCTGGAACTAAACCAGCATTGCTGCAACACCTGGCCATTGTGTGAGTAGAGTCAACAGATGTTCTGTTATTTTACTAGGAACAGCAAAACATGTTGCAATTGATGGCCGATAGTTAATTGCGATAACCTAAAGATGACTAAGATTAGAAGTTAGGTTTAATAGCACTGGATTCCTTTAACCCAAGTCCATGTCTGAAATGTGTAACATTGGTCCACATGTTCTCTGAACTCATGCTCAATTTTTGTATTGATTAAACTATATGTCTACACAAGGACATATACATTTCAATTTTTTTGATCAATTTGTACTACAGATTTATAACAGAACCACAGTCATTTTAAATTTGATTGTGAACTATTTCAAATTTAGTAATAAAAACAAGAACTGTGAAAGTTCCAGCATTTAAGACCATTCATATCAAACTATTTCTGTGGCATTATCATTGTAAATGTAGTTGCGGGTTATTAATGGCTGTCAGAGAAGTTAGCGCAGGGAAAGCCCTGGCATGGAAGTCTTAAAGCTAAGGATGCAGCTGACGAAGGCTGCATTTCTCTGCTGGTAAATCACTGAAGCTTGGTGTGTTATGTAGAATTCTTTGAATGTGGCAGAGAAAGGCAGCCTTTATTTCTACAACCATGTTTTCCAAAGTATTGGAACACTGTGCAAAATGTAAATAAAGCAATGCAACAATATGCAGATCATCATACTTAATTGAAAACAGCTTAAAGACAATGTATCAAATGTTGAAACAGAGAAATTAAAGGAGGCCAAATGCTGTAGTTTGCAGAGTAAAAAATCTTAATTCTTTTCTCTACCACCCCCCTCCTCTCCTTTATGTAGGGTTTCAGCTTCTCCACAGCTCAGAGTCATATATTCACTGGGTAATTGTTGTGTAACCCAGTCAGGTCCCTGATTGGGTTTTCCCCCCACAAAAAAGTGATTTTACTATAGACTCCTGCCTGCTTTTAATGCAGTACTATCTGCGAGCCAAGATCATAGAACATCCAGTGCTGGTTTTCAGCCTTGTCACTTCCATAGAGAGGTTTTCCCAGAATCTCTGAATTTGTCTAATATATTGCATAATGTAGATAATGAACCCCAGTTTCTTTATTTCTTTATTCGACATTGAGAAAGTATTTCTTGAATTTGTCAGCACTGTTTTCACAGTGGTGATCCCCCACATCTTTATTTTAAAAAGTCTTCCTGGGATGCTCTGTGGGTTTTTGTGTTTTTTTTTTTTTTTAAGGATTACTTAACTTTACCAGTCTTTCGTTGTTCTGTCCCAGATCAAATTCAAAATGGGACATATTTTTATATGTTATATAAATTTATAAAATAATAACTTACAAAAGTAACTTTTAAAATGTCAGTTTCAATTTATTTATACCTAATATTCATTCAGCTTTCAATTAAATACTTAGAGTTTAAATTATTTGCACATCATTGTTTTATTTTGCACAATGTCCCAATTTTTTTAGGAAACAGGGTTTTGAGAACTTGATGGACGTGTCTTTTTAAAGACCTAAAGTCTATCGTGCGCAGTGTAAATCCATTTAACAATAGCAGAAATATCTATAAACCGTTAGATGCTGTCAGTCATCTTTTGTTTGTGCGTGTGTAAGTGCTGTGAATGGGCCATCAGATGCCAGTATTACCAAGGCCTCACCTACCTTAGCTGCAGCCTTCGCTGTAAGATATTAATAGAGTGCAGAAATGTCTGATACAAGAATGTCAATGGACTGAAGCTATTATGAAATGTATTATGTTACGCCTACAGACATAAGCAAAAAATTACATTTTGTTGTTTTTTATTTTGGTTTTTTTTCTTTCTAGGTGAAAGTTAACAGTACCTTCTACAGGGAATACATATGATATTTTTTCACAAAGTTGTAGTGCACAGTTTCGTAATGTCTGCCAAAATATAAAATATGCCATAACTTTTGCACAAGCCACAGTTTGTTTTAATTTTCTCCTTAGTATGTTCATTTCAGATATAGTTAATGATTATACATTGAAAAGCTCCTTTCTCCTTTTTTTTCTTCTGGCCAATTTTTGTTAACTCACCATTTCAAGATATCCACGCAGTTTTAAAAAAATCTCCATATGACTGAATAACAGGCAAGCGTATATGCCCTCATTTTATGTTGAGCTGACCATCCATAAGTCCATAAGTAACCCAATGTTAATCATGTGGGATATTCTGACAAACACCTAACATCCCCTAGCAACCATCTGAGATACCATAGTAAACACCTTCATAGCCCTCTGGGAAATCTTTAAGCTGCACACTCTGCATTCCCTCTTCAGGATATGCGCTTTTGTGGTTGTGCATTAAAATGTACATGGAAATGTGTTTTCTGAGAATGTGCACCTATTTTCACTTGGCCAATAAAATAGAGTCTCTGGTCACCCAAACTTTTGCATTCGACTGTATAGGCTGGGGATTATCTAGAGGCAGTGTAAAAAACTTGCATTGTAAGGAACAAGAAGTGCTATGTGAAGTATAGGATCGATTGGGTGTCCAGTACCTTCTACAGTGATGTGTTTTAATTGTTTGTAAGATCGGCTCATCTGCACAGTATAGACTGACTGTAAATTGATGTTGCATTAACAAATGTAACTAATGTAATATGCACTGGTGTCTAGCCCACCTGGCCTGTTTACACTAGCATATTTATCCTCTCAGGGAACTTGCTCTCATTTAATCCTTTGGTACAAGCATAACTTGAATGGACATAAGTGATGGCGGAGCAGGAGCTGGTAGAAAGGTTCATGTAGCACACTAGTATATGCTTTTGTAACGCAATAAAAACTATAATTCTAACCAAAAACCCATTTTTTATAAAGCCATGTTTGTGATCCTGTTTTATTTTGTCGTGTTCCTGCATAATTCATTCATAAATTCTCCACAAAATCCATTATCCTGAATGATCTTTAGGAAGGGTAAAGTTAGGTTGAGTACATTTTTATGAGGGGGTAAGTTTACTGTGTGCAGTGTTGTGGTGTAGTAATCAGTGGAATGTAGTCTTTGTGCTTTAAAGTTAAAGAAAATCTTCACCTTTCATCAAATCAGGTGGTCTGAGTTCAGCTCATTGAAATAAATTTCTTGATACATTTACTTCTTTTTGTCCTTTTTGTGGGATTGTTTCTAGTGTGTGTGTGTGTGTGTGTGTGTGTGTGTGTGTGTGTGTGTGTGTGGTTTTGTTTGTGGGGGCAGGGGGGGTGGGTTTGTTTTTTGTTTTTTTTATAACTGGCTGTACTGCCCCACCATTAAGTTTGATGGTTCTGTATCCATTATACTCTCAATACTGTTTCCAAATCCAAACCTTTCTTACAGTCCAGAGGTGATTGTTAGTTATTCAAACGAGTAATAAAATTGTTATATATTATTGTTCTATGTCTTGTTGTCATTATTTCAAACATCGCACAGGCACTACTGTCATGAAAATAAAATCGGCAGTGATGTTTGTTACCACACAGTCTTTACATAGTGTAACCTACAGGCGGCAGTGTAATCCTATCATTAGCAACTGAGACCAATTTATCTGAAAATGAATAATTCTTTATTAATCATTCGTCCTGTATCATCTACAGCTGTGTTGTTTTGTTTGGTTTTCTAGTTTATAGGCATGTTGCGTGTTTTGGGGACTTTCACTTCTCTGGATTAGACACAGAAGTGCAGGTCATTATAGCTGCGGATTAGACATAGAGGAGTGCAGGCCAGTATGTCTGACATTTTGACAGAGCAGTAAGAGTTAGTATGGCTGTGGATAAGATTCTTAGAGGAGAGAGGTTGATTGTGGCTGTGAATCGGACACAGTAGTGTGGGTCAATATTGACTAATATGAATAAGTATTGTGGACAAAACACAGTGGTGTATGGGTCACTATGTTTGTGGATTAGATACATTGAGGAGTGTGGGTAAGTATGGTTGTGTATTAGACACGTAAGGGGGTGAGATTGAGTATGACTGTAGATTAGACACAGAGTAGTGAGGGTCAGTATGACTGTGGATTAGACACATAGTGGAGCCTGGCTCACTATGGCTGTGGATCAGACACAGAGAGCAGTGTGGGTCGCTATGACTGTGGATTAGATACACCTAGGGGTGTGGGTAAGTATAATTGTGGATTAGAGTTTGCAGATCTGCCCTCAGTGAATACATGCTGTAGCTGTCTGAAAAAAAAAAAGAATAGGGCCTGTGTGAGAACATAAAAAATGAATGACACTATGGGAAGAAAGAGGAGCAAGTGGAAGTCAGAACAACATTAAATTCATGCTCGTGGGTTGCCCAGAGATGTAAAACAGTGTCTTTCAATTAAGCAGTAGTAGATGATCTTGCATCTTTTGCACCCCATTCTCTATCATACTTTAATTTAGAAGAAGTAAAAGAAGAAGATAAAGAAGAAAATACTGGCTTGCAATGTGCAATTTTTTATTGATTTATACTAAAATATTACTTATTTTATGTGTATTTTTGGAAGATTGTAAACAATAAATTATCAGTGTGGTTAAATTATGTAATGTAATGTAATTCATTTATTCCTTTCTCAGGTGTTTTTATCCTCTCTGGGTACCCCTGGAATATACGTCTATTTTTAGTTCAGTTTAAAATAATATGCAGTTTGCACCTCTTGCTACTTTTTGGTGAAATAAATAAATGAATAAATAAATGAATAAATAAATGAATAACGTGCCTTTATTCAAGATCTTCGCCCCACAACCAATCAGAGACACAGTAAGTGTTTTACGCACGAAGGGAGGGAGGCGCAACACGTTGCCTTGGCAACTGTAATGACGTGTCGGAGTGACACGCCCACTGGCCCGTGAAGTGCCACCAGAGACCAACAGCGGCCATTAGAATCCAGTGTGTACAGGCGTAGGCTGCAGCGTGGACAGCACAGCGAGATAGCCCCGTTTCTTGACGATTGTCGTTAAATTCGTCTCCCCCAATTTTCGTTATTTTGGAAGCGTTTTCGTTATTAATAGGCTAGTATTATTTTGTTCGTTTTTGGAATATTTAGCTGCACTCTGAGCTGAGCGCTTGCTAACGTTAGCGTCTACGTGCGTCCTCGCGCATTTCTCCCAGGTTTCTACCCGCCGTAGCCGCTCTCAGTCATCCGTTTTACAGACTTTTGTTCATTAACATACACCGGTGTGGTTTAAAGAGACTTGTTTCTATTTAGATGGCAAGCTTCCCAGATTTTGTCAACGAAAATGAAATAGGTGAGTTGTAATTTATTTACTTTTTTGTAAATAAAAAAGTAGGGGGGTGGGTTGTCGGTCGATTGCATCGTTATGGGGGAGGGGCTGGTTGGCTGGCTAGCTAAGTTACGAACTCAGAATGTAGACCCTTCCCATCTTTTGTAATGTTTGTCCTTTTTTAGACAATAGATTTTTTTAATGTTAGTATGTTTATACTGGCATCTTTACGTTTGGCTTCGTTTTTTAACGGTACAGTTCCCTTTACCAACAAATGTTTACACTGTACGCTAGCGAACTCTGTTGGAGGTAGGGACGTCCATTTTCGTTTGTTTTAAGCTCCTAGTGGAGTTTACATGCTGTAGGATTCTCTTTTCCGGGTTGTACCGCGACCGCCAGCCCAATTTGTACTTCATCCCCCACTCACATTAGCCACTTTTGGTATTTAGCTAATGTTAACGTCCCCCACAACCCCCCACCCGCCCCAACACTGGGTGGGACTGCGTCAGGAATGACTCACACGTATTTACCAACACAGGGCCGGAGAATGATTAACTTGGATAAACATGTGTATTGGGTTATCGTTAATATTTGACCTCAGATTATGCTTCCTTTATTGTGCTTTTCCGAGTCAACATCCTTCCGTTAGAATGCGCTAGAAGGAATGGGCAGAGTCAGAGCAACAGCGTTTCAGGTTTGACGGGGTATTCTGAGGATCAAAAAAATCAGGTTACTCCTGTCTGTCCGTCGATGTTAAAGCTGAAGCCATTCAGATTGCTCTGACGTGAAATTTTACACGGCAGAAAAGTTTACCTACTTGGGTTTTCCCTACAGTGGTAGTGATGGGAAACAGGGGTAACATAAACCCTGCGTAAAACGCTGGAGTGTCTCATTTACTAAGTTGTTTCCCCTTTCCAGGCAAAGCTAAGTTCATTGGAGAACTTTTAGCTCCTGTTGCTCCTTTTGACCAGAAGTCAGGACGGGAGACGTGGACTGTAGCTTTTGCTCCTGATGGTTCCTATTTTGCTTGGTCTCAAGGGCATCGGATCGTGAGACTTGTACCATGGTCAAAATGCATAACAAACTTGTAAGTACATGCAACTTTTTCCATATGCCTACAGTCTCTCTTGCTTTCTTCGTTAGGACGTTGTGCGGTTGAGCTACACTTTGTCCTCAGTCATTCAAGGCATTGTATTATAAGCCCAGCAAAAAACACATTCTGTCCTGAAATTAGCTTTATGCGTCGTCCCTGTGGTAAAAGAGCTCTTGGTCGTGTTTGTTTGGAAGGCAGTTTTTGTTCCATTATAAAGTACAGGTTGTAGCTGAAGCATAACATGGCCAGTGAGTTATTAATCAGAAAACTAAATAGGGTCATCAACCTTGTAGTTATTTCAGTAAGGCTTTCTGTAGTTGTACTATTTTAAAGTTTGTGTATGATCCTTTTCTTTTCTTCTTTTTTTTTTTTTTTTTTAATACCAAATGCACCATAATTTTCAGGCCTTTTACCACCAAGGTGGTGCATGATTTAACATAAAACCAACCACTGAGTAATCTTTAACTCTGAAAATTACAGTTATTGAGTCATTTCCTAGCACAAATGTAATAAAAGAAAAGATGCTATGGGGGCCTATAAAAGTCGAAACTCCTTTGATTCATGGTGTATAATATTCAACTCGTATGCATGCAGTCATATCTTCAGGTTTGTTTTACTGAGTGTTGTAATTTACCTGGGTTATCATCTTTTCCCCTTTATGTGAATGTTGTAAGAGACTTCTAGATAACACAACCATTGTAATTGTATAATAAGTCATCCACCCTTTGTGAACAAAATGGTTAATATACAGAGAAAAATAAGTCACTGGAGCCACAGAAGGCAGCACACTGTCTTTCTCTTGTTAGTGTGGCTTATCTCCTACACACGGGGGAACGACTATTCAAGTTTTCTGGCCTTGAACCATGTGGGAAGAGAGTATTTTCAGTAAAAGCCTGAAGAAGCTACCATTCCATTGCTGACTGCCAGGCACACGTGGCACGCATTATCAGCTTCTTTTCTGCAGCGTACGGCCTTTTCTCTGCACAATAGCCTCTTGTGATAGCATCAAAGTTTTGTGTTAAATTTTATGCCAAGTTTGTGATCACTGAAATGTCATTAACGCTGTATAAAAATATAGGGGTATGTCATGCATGATGCCCAGCTGGTGCAACTCCTAAGGAACTTTTCTGCTTTATTAAACAGAAGCTGTGCCTACATACTTCTTACAGCCCATTGCTCTAAATGTATCAGAATTAATCAGCATGCTGCTATTGGGTACTTTCCATGAGCAGCTTAGCTGTGCAAAAATGAGAAACAACAAAAACACTGTCTAAATTCACCACAGGGCAAGCAGAAATCAAAACCAGCAGAGGTTGAAAATATTCTCTTTGGGCAAGAAATGCATGTTGAAATGGTCTCACGCCTACTTCATATTTGACGACTGACGGGTTCTGTGTATATTGGACCAAAGGATTGAAGGGCAGAATGTGTGACCCATGTGTGAGATTAAATAACAATCTCTTTTGTATCTATAATAATGTTAATTACACTTGTGTATCTGGATGTAACCAAAAACACCACACACTCATCACACCTTTGGAATGACAAACTGACGCACAGCTGGTTTAACTATGATGACGTGGCTTTTATTTCCTTTCAGCCAGGCCCTAACAGAGAATTCAGTACAAGTGTGTTGTAGCTTTTTCTGCTCTAAAAGCAGCATGTAGCATGGAACAAGTAGGTTTAGGCAAATGATCTCACATAGTCACTATTTCTTTTCCTAACTGTAAAGATCCAGAGCTCCATACTTACACTCTGCTGCTCTCCTTTGACTTTGTTCACGCCTTGCAGCTCTGTGAGGAAAGAGGAGCGAATAAATGGAGCTGGGCCCAGGCGGTTGTCTCGTCAGGGCAGCGAGGGCACCCTGGTGCCAGGCGAGCCCAGAGAACATACAATCGATTGCGGTGACATTGTGTGGGGGCTGGCTTTTGGATCCTCTGTCCCAGAGAAGCAGAGCCGATGCGTGAACATCGAGTGGCATCGCTTCAAATTCGGCCAAGACCAGCTGCTGCTGGCCACTGGTCTCAACAATGGGCGCATCAAAATCTGGGATGCATATACAGGTATGTTGTTATTGTTGGCATTACAGAAATTACTTTACTTTAAAGCTGTTGTGACAACTTAGCTTGCATATATGAACTTCATGGACTGGGAAATGTATGTTTTGAAACTTCCAAAAGACCCTGGGCCTCACAATCATTCTATATAATCAGCCAGCTAACATATCAGTCAGGCTCTAGAAACCAGTGTGCACTTGGTGATTTTCAGACTTTGTGTTTAATCCTGTCCTATTTTTTAAATGTTTAGAAATTCTGTTGTAGCTTGGCATTACTTCCTAATACGTTTTGTAATAGTCTTATGGGTCATGTGCAGATTTCTGGACATTAACTAGTGGTTCCAACTAGTGTTTTTTTTATTTTTTTTATTTTTTTTTTAAAACCTCTGGGTTATGTAACATGTTTACAAGAGGAGTTCTAGCTTGTCTTCTCATTTTAGGTTTGACTTCTGTTTCTTTTCTTTTTTTTTCCCTCCTGCCAAGTCTTGATGGCATTGGCCTACAGCAATCTGTTACATGGTGTTTTGGTAACTCTAAGAAGTATTCTGCATGCCTAGGCATATCACCTATCACATATCAGCACAGAATAGCCTTAACAGATACAGCCTTTTGGAAACAGATTTGCCAAGTCCAAAAGTTCCTCCTTCAATCACTTCATAGCCTTTAGGAATGCTTTACTTTCAGCTAATTTGGCTGCTTTTTCTGTACTGGTCCCGCAATATGTAAAGTATATATGTGGATTCCTATGTTTAAGTGAGCGATGGAGATTTTATCAGTAAAGCAGCACTGTAACCCAGTGTTGACTGTTAAACCAGTTCTGTGTGTACAGAGGGTGGAGTTTGCACTCCGGAATGACACCTTTCTTTTTGGCCTCATTATTTATGATCCACCAACTGCACAGTATCCTCATTGGTGGCCAGAGTGCATTTAAGGGGTAGGCCCCCAAACTGCCCTGCTATTGGCTGAGTTACAGCTGCTGTAAGTGACACCACCTCCTCTTTATCTCTCCTTAGTCACACGACTCTGAAGCTCCACTGCACACACTCTGCCTTATCTCAGAGAGCCTTGTTTCTCTCTTTACACTTCAAACTCTCCAAACCTGTTTTTGTAGCGCATTTCAGAAATCAGATTTTAAAGAGTTGACAGTACTCGTGTCATTCAAATGAAGAATGCTTTGGGTGGGGGGGAGGGGGGGTGTTTTAAAGATCCTTTTTAATGTTTGTCAAAATATGAACCAACACTGTTTCCTAAGCCGAAACTGAATTTTAGAGTTTTAATGTGACAGATTGCAGTTATTGTGCTTTCACATTCCATGCAGTTATTGTGCTTTCACATTCCTCGTAGCTATTCAGTTTCTCTCTTTGAGGTTTAGCTATATAAACGATCTGTTCTCCTCGTAATATGCTACTGTTCACTCTACATGTAACAGTAAAGAGTCAACTTTTACACTGTTACTGTCTTCTTACTTTTTTTTTTCTTTCTGTTGTTTTTTTTATATAAATAAGGGGTCTTTTCAGTCATTTCTCTGGTATGTTTCTCACACTGTTATATACTACAAACACAAATACTGTTCTAAAATTTAGATTTTATGGCTTGTCTTGACGTTGTTAGAATCAATTGATGTGGACTTTGTCCAATAAGCAGAGCCTACCCAGCTGTTACTTTGCAACAGTTATCTTTTCTTTTTCTTTGTTTAATGTTTCTAATGATCCCTTATTCACGTCTGTACAGGAAAACTTTTGCTAAACCTGATGGATCACACAGACATTGTGCGAGATCTCACGTTTGCACCGGATGGCAGCCTCGTCCTGGTTTCTGCTTCCAGAGACAAGACATTGCGTGTTTGGGACCTTAAGGACGACGGTGAGGAGACATTTTAATGCAAAACTGCAGTATTCCGGGGAGAAAAGTACACTTTTGGCTCAATTCCTGGCGAGATATTCTGTTTCAGATTAGAGATTTTCATAGGTTGAGTACAGCAGAATTGCAAAAAATACTCAGAGTCTGTGTTAGGACATTTAGTGTAATGGTTGTTTGATCCCCTAAGGGTCTCTTCCCCCAATTAAATGCACTTCCCCATATTTCATGTAGAGTTCATATCTAGTTCAGAAGTGTCAAGCTGTTTTTTGTGCAAGGGTTGGTCAGGCTTGGTCAGGGTTTAATGGGTCTAATTCGAAATGGGCACCATGAGGCACACTGTGCCTATTAGGAATGTTCTCTGGCTAAGTATATTATACTGTTTCTGAAAAGTCATTAAATCTGCTTGTGTAGACACAGTTGGGTTTTAGTTTAGGTAAACATGCGGCTTGCCTAGCCTTAAAACTAGAATAGCCTTACACGGTTTTTAAGCAGTTTTGCGTTTGTCTGTTGTAGGTAACATGGTGAAAGTGCTGCGGGGACATCAGAACTGGGTCTACTGCAGTGCCTTTTCGCCGGACTCGTCAGTGCTGTGCTCTGTTGGCGCTGGAAAAGCGGTATGCACTCCAGCACTTACCTCCCCTCAGACTTCTAAACTGCTTGTGTGTTACTGCCTAATCAATGAGATTATAAAGTAAATCTTTATCACATAATGCTCGGTGTCATGATCTGCTGCTACAACCCTGCCTATAGTTTGAGTATTGGTGCATTTTTATTTTTATTTATTTTTTTAAATTTGTTTTTGTTTGTGTATTTCAAGTTGATGTGCAACTGACACTGTGTATGTAAAGTATAGAATATGGAGAAGTGCCATTGCTTTGGTGTCCCTCTCCTTATACTCCTGTAATACAGTTAGCATCATAACCTCATAGTCATTTTATCCATGGCGGAGCCTGCACAAGCTTTTCATTTCTACACACTAAATGGTATGATAGTTAAATGCTGCTCAAACGGTTTACTACATCTTTTTACCTTATTTGTTATCATTAGTGGACCTAGCTTTTACAGAATTTATGGCATTTGTCTTGCAGAGAAAACAACCAAACATGACAAAAGGAAAAAAAATGCAGTGCTGACCTCAACAACTCAAATATTTCTGGCCATTGAGCACTAGCTAACTCGTTCGCCGAGCAGACTGCAGTCGTTGTACTGTGCGGTTGTGTGTGTCCATAAGTGTCTTGCTTTCCCTGTCCCAGGTGGAGGCAGAACTCTGTGTGTGAATGGTATTGAGAGGAAGTGCCGCGCTGACATAGAGCAGCCGGTGCGAAGTACGCGGGGCACGGCTGCCATCGCGGCCCCTGCTGGACGCTCATGTGCCCGTGCCCGCGCCCCAGGGGCTTCCATGCTCCTGTCCGCAGGGGCTTCCTGTACGTAGGTGCTGCTCCATGTCTGTCTACCTCTGCTGTTGCAGTTCATACTCTTTTATTTTAATTCTTCAGTGTATCTAAGAGCAGAAGTGTAGGCTTATATGGCAAACCCCCCCCCCCATCCTCTCTTTCATTCCATCCTTTTGACTTAATCTGTTTTTATTTTTTCAAAGGGCCTGACCGATATAAAAAATTTAATGGTATCAAGTTTAAGGAGCTAAAAAATTTCAATAAATGCTAACATTGGATATTGTACTTTAATACAATAAAATGAAATGAACTCTGTTTTAGTTAAGCATTTAGTTAAGATTTACCCAATTGCAAAACTTTCTATTCAATTCAGCCTATATTTCACTAATAGAAAATATTTTTATGAGAATACAAGTGCAGTTTTGGTACAAATGGCAGTCATATATTTAAGCATTGAAATTACCAGTATTTTATAGATCCATTGATTTTCGGATATTATTAATTCATAGGACCTCAGTGTTGTGGCCAAACAATATATCGTTCAGGTCCTAATCCTTAGTAGCTTTTTTTTTTTACCACCTGTACATCTCCTTTTTAATTCCTCCCCTGTCAATTAAAAGCAGACATCCATCTGTTCTGCTGTATATCTAGGGGTCAGGCAGTAGACTACAGGCTCTTATTAACAGTCATTCATTAGTGCCCTAGCTTACAGCGGTTACGGATACGTGGGCCTTGGAGGTCCGCTGCTGGTGTGCTCTCTCTGGGAAACCGAGTTCAACAACCCCCCGCCCCTTTTTGTAATGGAGTTAGTGGCACAAGGCATAAGACATTGTCGGCATCTGTGGGGAATGAAAGGGCTCTTTGTGCCTCGTCAGACTGTCTGCAGTTTGATAATGTCTGCCTTTGTTAGAGCTGTTCTGCAGAAAAATGGACGACAACATTTACTTCTGGGGGGCGAAGAAACGTGATGTCAGATTTGTTCCCAGTTGCCTCAGAAATGGTCAAAGGGCAGCTGTTGCTTAGCTCCTAACTGACAGCCATTTTCCAGGCTGCTTGTGTAAAGCGGGCAGGAGACACAATTGGATGTGAATTAAACAATGGCTGAAGCATGAATAGTGCAAAGTAGTTTTTCCTCTTATGACGCTGTTGTCCTTAGCCCACCCACACTGTTAAAGCCGCAGATGTAGAAGTTAAATTTGATCTCAAACTGAAACACAGGCTGGGATGTTGGACACTGAGGCCCTTTCATCTCATGGTGCTTTTTAATAGGGATTGGAAAATCTAGCCTGTTGCAGTAGCCCTATCACCCACACTAACTCAATACTGTCTCAGATGTAGCTTGGAAACTAGCTGTTGTAATGCAAATGCACAATTTGCTCAAGTACAATGTCTGTAGTATTAAATCAGAACCAGAGAATAAATTCCATCACCATACAATAAACTAAGTATTTTGTTGCAAACAGTGTTAACTTTTGACTTCATGACTTTTTATATTGTGCTGGAGCAAAACAAGTATATGGAAGATTTTAAGAGTTTGCTGTATTGTGTTTGCCAAAGGCATCAACCTTTTGGCCATCAAATGTTCTCTTCTCTTGCAGTCTGTCTCTTCGTAGGCCTCCGCCGGCGTGGTGCGAGCATATTGTAAACTCAAGTGAACTAAAACAGAAAGGGGATACCAGTGGAGTAACATTATGTTACCTTAAGTTACTACTTGTTTATATATTTATATTCTTTTAACTTTTTGTAGTCATCTTAAAAACGCATTTTAATTGAAGTAGTTTGTACCATATAAATTTATTCAATCTTATATTTACATGTGCAGTAATTATGTATATCTGGAAGTTACTTATACTGTTAGTAATATTTGTAATGAATATAAGCCTGGAAGCATCTTGAAACTTAACAAATTCAGTCTGATTTTGTAGATTTTTTTTTTTTCCTTCGTATAACAAGTTCTATAAACTAGAAATGTGAAGACTGATCATTGTTTATTGACTTGATCATTGTTAAGTGCCTTGCAGTTTGAATGGCATGTTTTAAGTTTTTTCTTTTGTTTGCTGTTTGGCTTAATGATAAAATGACACTGAGCATATATTGATCTTGTCCTAATTTGACTTTAATTGTCTCTGCAAATGCCTTGAACCTGGTTTGCCTGTGTTAATGTAAATGCTGTGTTTTGTTAGGCTTGGATAATGGGCTATAACCAGCCTGTTTTACTTTGCAGGTGTTCCTGTGGAACATGGATAAGTACACTATGATCCGTAAGCTGGAGGGCCACCATAACGATGTGGTGTCCTGTGAGTTTTCTCCTGATGGAGCCCTACTGGCCACAGCCTCCTATGACACTCGTGTCATAGTGTGGGACCCTCATACAGGCACTGTATTGCTGGAGCTAGGGTAATAATAATAATTTTTTTTTTGTTTAATGGAAGCTTTTTATATAACTAGATTGTTAAATTGCTTAAGAGGGCTGAAACAAAAATATCATAGTTATAAAATCGTACAAGGACTCGTTCACAAAGCATGGGTCTAGAATCAGATTTTTATCTTACTATGACTGAAAGACTTCAAGAATATGTTGCATAAAATAGATAATAATAAATAATTATGATTAAATATTATTGTTCTCTCTTTTACAGGCATCTCTTCCCTCCACCCTCTCCCATATTTGCTGGGGGAGCGAATGACCGCTGGGTTCGCTCTGTGGCCTTCTGTCATGATGGCTGGCATATTGCCACCGTTACTGACGACAGGTAAGAGAACACTAACTGCATAACCGGTAATAGAATGTGTAACAAGTAGGGCAGTTGTCAGGCTTGTCTGTCAGAAAGGTCTGACAAAGATGGCTATTTAGCTAAGGTTAGCTATATTCACTTTAGCTGGACAGCACATAGCGCAGCTAACAGCCAGAACATGAAGATGTGGACCCTGTAACACTCACAGTGTAGCCATGAGCATATACAAAGGGCCAGTTTGCCATTTGCTAGTGGAAGCTAACAATAGATAGGTTTGCTAGCTAATATTAGAGCCCACAGGTACCAAACTTCTGTTTTTTGTCATTGGTTTAAGAATTGTAACTTGGTTTATCAACTGCAGCCGTTACCACTTCTCATCACAGAAAAAGCACTAGGATGATAATTGGGTAGTTTTCTGGTACTTTTTTTTTAAACCTCAGTGAACATGTTAACAAGCGGATTGTAGTGGAAAGAATGGATCCTCTTTTAACCTTTAGTGGTGCCTGAGTAAAACGAGGAAGCAACTGCGTAAAGGTTTATAGGATGTATTCCTGTTCCTTGTATTTCTCTTACCGCCGCCATCTTGAACTTGAATGTCCGAATGCTTGATTTCAGCTCTAATAAAAAGCATTTAGTTTAACCCTGTATTTTTTAAATAGCTGTATTGGTTAAAAGCACTACAAGGCCTGTAATGATGGCATTGTGTAAAGTTGTAGCTGAACAGGGAGGGGGTTTGTAACTACTGGGCCTCGTAACTACTGGGAAAGATCACATGCTCCTCACATGACTGCCATTAATCAGTGAGGGGCGCCTAGTTTTTGTCTCCGCCTTTTTGCTCCTTTTGGACTGACTCCATCTCGCCTGTTGATTGGTTGGTTGCTGAGAGGGTGTGTATTGAGGGGTGGGGGGGGTGTGGCTTGGTTTTTGCTGACGGAAATGGAGCACTCATTTTCGATCAGAATATGTGGAGTAAGTCTGAGAATACAGAACAATGACCTCAATGTGTATACACATACACAATATCATTTATAAGTTTATCGAAACAAAAGATGGCACAATCTTAACAGTACAAGCCCAAGGACAAGGCAGTGGAGGCGTTATCAGGACTTGACGCATGTGCTTTGTAGTTTATGATGATGTAGTTTACTGAGGAAAATCACCACCTATTCTAATTTTTGAAATTTTGGGATCAGGCCTTTATTTCTATAGCTGTAGATAGCTAGGGATTAAAGATATAAAGAGTAAATCTCATAATGATCTGTTGTCTTTTCTTCAGGTTGGTGAGATTTTGGGGCATAGATCAAAAGTCTCCCCAGGCCATTGCATCGCTCACTAATGGCCTCTGCTGTGCCTTCTCCACAGACGGAAGTGTTTTAGCTGCTGGGTGAGATTCTTCTCTCTTTTTTTTTCTTTTTTTTTTTTCTTCTTTTTTTCTCTTCCTTTTTTTTTTATTGGTCAGCAGCTGCTTCACAAGCATTTTCCTTTTTTCCCCTTTCTTTATTCAATAATAATCATTTGTGAATGTGTTTTAGTGGAAAAAATGGGTTTGAACAGCCCTGAAAAAAATTGTTAACGATCTAGAGTTGTTTTTCCAGTTTAAAATTGACATGCACCATAACTTTGCACACACATTTATATGTAATTTTAAAAAGCATTTGTATTATCTTCTCTGTAAAAGATATGTTTGGTTTGTTTGTTGCTGTATTTATTTATTTACTACCCTGGGAAAACCAGTAAAACATGTAATTGGACCAGGAGCCCTCACACTACAAGAGCTATTTTTTGGTCTGCATCAGAATTTTATTTAAGCATGATTAATTAAATATTGCATAGAAATCGTGTGCATATTCATTTGTCATTCTTGTGTTATTTACTTTAGTGTCTTAAACATCTTTTATCAAAGCTCTGAAGTAAAACAGTGGCTTCTGTGTATATGGGAGAACTGTTTAATAACTAGCAGCTGTTACAGGCTCTTTTCGCAGTCTGAGAATGCTTTCATATTCAGTCTGATTTCAGGCCAGATATAACTGTTGTACTGTAAACATGCTAGGTTTTTTTTTTGTAACAAGGAATCTCTCTCTTTCAGTTCTCGTGATGGAAGTGTGCATTTCTGGGCATGTCCGCGCAGCGTTGCAAGCCTGCAGCATCTAAGTCGCATGGCTCTACGGAGAGTCCTGACTACGCAGCAGGTCTACACGCTGTCTATCCCTCAGTGCATGCGGGATTACTTGGCCTACAGGAGCCTGTAGCTCAGTATGCACAAGACTGTACACTGACAAGCCAATGAGACATTATTTCTAAGAATAAAAGACACGGGTGGAGGGGGAGGCAGGGGGAATACAAAAAAAGGTTCACAAAAAAAGCAACTAAGAAAGAAAAAAAATACTCTTGTTCACACAGACCTCATGCTGTGCTTAATGAGGTCATCATTTTGTATTTATTTTGTATGGTATTACTGCTTGCAAGTTTGCCTAAGTACTTTTTTTTTTATTATTATTAAAATAAAGATAGCTGCACCCTCACCCATATCAGGCAGTGGCCTTTAGACATCCTTATCATTCACGTCACTTTTCTTCCTTCGTCTTGCTTCGTTTCCAGCACAACCTCCTGTACAAAACTTTATAATGCAACTTCAAATAATAGAAGTTGGGATCGCCTTTTTTCTGGCGGGAGACATAAATAGTTGATAACTGAAGCCCCAAAGTGGTGCTTTTCTAAAAGAGTGACCTCCAGCAGTACTGTGAGTTGAGGTAGGGCAGTAAAGGCGAAAGGAACTCTGGCCTTAAGGGCTATGATTTGATTGGTGATAAATGAAAGGAGCGAATGATCTTTGTAAGAGTAGTGGGGTGTGTGACTTAGTGCATGTGCATTTAGTACATCAGGGACGCAGGGAGTGCCTCTCCATGTGTGCCTCTTTAACAGAAGTTCCTGTGCTGTACGTTCAACCTTCACACTTGAATGCTACATCAGTCAGCAGCCCTCTATTCATCTCCACAAAACCAGAGAGGAAAATTCAGTAAACACGTAAATGCACAGATATCTTTTCCTCTTCAAATTGTATATTGTTGCCTGTACAGAAATTTGTAAAGACACTTTTTTTGACGATGTTTTTTTGTGTGTGTGCGTGTGCGTGTGTATATACACATATATATGCACACTTTTTTTATGTTTTTGCCTCTTCAGTCTCAGACTGAAGAACACTTGTGTTGCTGCGTGCATAGTTTTCTTGTGCTGTGAATCTAGTTTCATAAGGCGGATGTCACATGCTTAGTTGAGACCAAGTGGGCTCAGAGCTGTTTGTGGAATTGAGGAAGTTATGGGTCATTAACAAGAAATTCATTCCCTCTCCTCCATGCAGACCGAAGCTTCTACTTTGCCTACCTATATTTATTGCATATATTTATGATTGTTAACCATGAAAACAAAATGCTTCTGCAGTGTATCTGCGCTTAATCCGTGGTGTTGGTGGAGAGGTTGTCTGGCTCATCTACCTCCTAGTTTCGCATGAGTCACATGGAGGCTTGGAGCTTATTCACTTTAAGATTGGAACATATTAGCTGTACAGTGCTTGATTGTAAGGGTGTGTTGTTGTTTTGTCTGTTTTAGCTGATGGTAAAGAGACATGAGAGTTCAGTGTAAGCAGAATGTTGCATTTCGTCTCTTTCTGTGCCGTTAAACAATCTTGGCAATAACTTGCTATGGTAACAATTAAAGCTGATGCCAAAGACCTTGGTTTCTTCATCATATTTGGCACTCAGTATTTTCCCCTCCCTCTCGTTCCCCATCGATATCTGGCTGAAACTTGAAAATCTAATGCGTACGTCTTATGGCTGTTTTTCCACAGTCTTGCTTGTAAAAAGAATGCTTAAACAAGAATAGGCCTTCTCTTTCCAATGTATTAAGGGGGTTGCATTCAGACTTCGGTGCACTCTCAAAATATCAGCTGCTATAGCATGAGGTAGTGGTCATTAGTTTATTTCAAGCTCAAGTGTTCAACCTCTTTTCATTCCTTGTTCACAAATAGACAATTCTTGTATAATGCTGTGCACAATAGTAGCAATTCAAGTAGTCAACAACAGATTTTTTTTCCCTGTTTGTATGTTTTTTGCATTTTGTAGTTAAAATAAAGGCTTCTTTCAAAAATGAAATGACTGTGTACTGTGTTGGTAGCTCACTCCACACATTGTGGTGCAGACCTAGTCTCTGGCTGTGTACGCAAGCAGCACTGACATTTTGCAGCTATGGTGTGTTTTTCTGCTGAGGGGGAACCTTGCTTTAGCAACACAAAAGGTAAAAGAAATTCCAGATCAGCAAGCGCCCTACCAAATAAACAGCAGAGACTACTGGAGTAGTTTTTTCTCATAGCTATGTAACAGGTCATAGAAGCTTTCCTAAGGCGCTTTCGTCTGAGATGGAAATTTACCCAGATGTGTTTTCTCGCCAGGTTCAAAAGGCTGGTTTATTATTGACTGAGCTGTTTGTACAATCAGGTTAAATATTAAGGAGGAAGGGATGAGGAGAGCACTTCAAATCACTTATGTTAAATATGTTGTTTTACCATTAAAATTAGTTTTTGAAATTGTATGCTGTTTTTAGGTGGTGGTTGTTTGTAAACATTGTTAAAGTTCTCAAAGATATAATAAAAATATAATTCTTTTTAAACAGCCTACATATAAGAAGTGGTAATATGAGCCTTTAAAGCCTGGAAATCAGAAAAAAAAGTTAATTTAAGGCAAAGGCTAAAGAGGTCAATTTAGGTACGCTTTTTCATTCCATGATTTATTCCCGAGTCCATGTGTATTTTCATTTTATGGCTGATGCAAATAGAAAAAAGGCCTGTAAACAGTGTTGCTCCAGTCATGTGCAAGGCACACCTCAAACACAGCTTCTTCAGATTAAGACAGATAGAAAGATTAGCCTGTGTGAAACTTGGATCTACATGCTTCAAACGAAAGGGGTGATGCTATAAGCTACTCTTTAATAGCTCAGCAGAGTTAATGATTATCCTAAAAGTCCTTATACAGTGTTAAACAAGAAACCGACACGAGAGATAAAGGAGATGAGTGTTTAGTTGCAGATAAAGATTGCAGATGGTGTTCGTATCTCTGCTAATTAAAATGCAGGATACCATGTGAGTTCTATTCAAGAGAAACAGAGCAGCAGGTCAGCAAAAGTTATTCCATCTTATCTCCCTGATGTTCGGAAGAAACTACAGACGTTAATTTATTAGCTAATTGTATTTTATTTCTTTCCTTTGGGAACTACTAAGGAAGATTTCAACAGACCTTTCCATAAAGCATCAGTTTTCAATTGTTTGTGGTCTAAAGCCCCCTTTGTGGATACTAAGTGCTATTGCACCCTTACCCCCCACCTCCCCACCATCAACATTTTCTTCCCGTATCCATCACATATAACTCATTATATGACTGCTGGAAATCTATTAATTCTGATTGGCTAGCATGTATATATTAATGATAATGTTTAATAATATCTGCTGCTGTTAAACAAGTACAGCTTCTGTAGATACCCTGGCCAGGGTGACCAGGGATCTCTCTGTATGGTGGTTGGTCTCAAGATCCAAAGGGCATGCAGTCAAGTGAACTGGAGATGCTGAACTGCCCCTAGGTATGTCTGTGTGATTATTAAATGATGAGCTACATAATCATGTGTATCTGAGCAGGAAAATGACCACACTGTGCAGGAATCCAGCCCTCCAGGATTGGACTACCCTACCCGTGGTTTAGATACAGCAGCCACATACAACTGATTTGCCCTAACGTGTTAGATGGGTCAGGTGTCCTGCATCACACAGCTATTTTTAAAGCCCAGTTGTAATGTGACCGGTTCGGGACAGGCGGGGTTATGTAACCACTCATCAGCAGAGAATCTGCCCTACACTGGTGCAGGAGAGACCACCTTTAGGGCATTCGTGCCATGACCTTCAGGTTATTTAACATTATTTGGCGTTGTGTTTCTCCCTCTGCTAATATATGCAGTCATGAGCTATATTTAAGCTTTCTGGGTCAAATGACATGTTTTTTTGATTTTCTAAGTGGAATAAGTTACACATTCACTGATACTATTAATAAACATCATTTAAACCCAATATGACATTCTTCTCACACTTGGAAAATCAACTACACGTACGCAGGAACCCAAACTGTTGCATATGACTGAATAAAAACTGTATGTAAACTGTGCAGTTCACGTCTTGTATACTTTTCTCAGATATGCTACTATTTGCTCAGTTCTTAAAATTATCTTGCAGGAGTGTACACAGGATATCTGTATCTTGGTGTATGTTGTAAGAACAAACTTTCTTCCTCTGTTGATATAAAATATCTTGACATACTTGGAAACAATGTTAGTCACCTTTATACAGTGAGCCATTTAAAAGAGAGAGAGCAATTCCAGGAAAGAAACTATTTATTACAAGATTCCTGTTTGGTTTAGTTAATCATCAATAGGTAGCCAACTAGTTAATTACTGTAAGAGGTGCTGGAAACCTTGTGTGTACACGTCTGAAAAGGCTCGTCCTCTATTCTTCTTGTATTCATTGTTTTACCCTGATGTCCACATATGACTCTTGTGTGGGTTTATGTACAAAACAAAAGTCATTAGTCAGTTTTATATGGCCTACCTCAAGACGCCTTCTTCTGACACGTAAACAAACAAACTTGAACCCTCCTCCCCTCACAGCTTTTGAGCTAGCACAAAGATATCTTAGAGCATGTACCCAACTATCTGAACTCACAAGTTGAGTGAACGGGAGAATCACATCATCACCCTGACAAATTACACAATGTGTATACATCTTATTCCAGCACAGTCTGTAGGCCAGCAACACCATGGCTGCAACCTGGGATGACATAGGTTATTTTTATAGTCACGCAATGATAACACGCGACATCCAGATAAAGAGCAGGAAATGAAATACTGAATGGACGAGATGGAGGCGAGGAGCTCGTATTGTGCTAATTTAAAAGCTGACATCCCACCTCTCTCTTATTTTTAAAAGGGCTCCCTTGCGCCAAATTATTGACAATATCCCAAAAATCTTTTTTTGGAGAGAGCGACTGAAAAAGGGAGAGAAAGACACACAGATGGTGAGAGGATGACAAAAAGAGCATCTTTCTTTGTGCTCAGTAGACTCATGAAGTTTCTCTGTGGACAGGGCTTTACAGTCCACCGCTCCTCTCTTAGTGTAGTGTAGTTTAGTGTAGTGTTGTAAAACACTGTGGCAGAGTGCTTAAAACTGTATCCCCGCCCCAAAGGACAAAACATAATGGCAGTGTTGCTCACTGTTGCCGCAGTACTTCCCTTGTACTCCTGAAGGGTTGACTGTGAAAGACTTGTTGAGTTTAAAACAGAGCTCACTCGTCATTAACATAGCTAATGTTGGTTAAATTAGCTGGCTAGTGCAACTACATTTGTAAAACATGTACAGAAATATAGATATCTATTTGTTTGGAAGAATTCTGAGCTGTACTGGAGCCTTGTCCATTGACCATTTTCTTAAATTTCCAGCAGAGATTTTCAACTGGATTGAGATCTGCACTATTTGCAGACCATGCCATTGACATTATATGTCCTTCTTGACATGCAGCCCCAGATCATCAGTGACTGAGGAAATTTGCATGTTTTCTTCAGTCATCTTTATAAATTCCATTGGACCGGCACCAAACAAAAGTTCCAGCATCATCACCTTGCCCAATGCAGATTCTCGATTCATCACTGAAGATTATTTCATCCAGTCATCCACAGTCCATGACAGCTTTTCCTTAGCCTACTGTAACCCTGTTCTTTTCTGTTTAGGTGTTAACGAAGGCTTGCCCTTGGTTTTTCTGTATGTAAATCTAACTTCTTTTATGTGATTTCTTACAGCTCAGTCATGGATATTGACTCCAGTTTCCTCCCACTTGTTTCTCATTTGTTCTGTTGCTCATTTTGCATATACGTTTTCTATCTTGATACTTTGATGCTTCCCTTTTACAACCTTTCCATTTTGTTTCCAGATTTTAGACACAGCTGACTGGAAACAACCAACATCTTTTGCAACCTTTCATGATGATTCACCTTCTTGAAGAAGTTTTATAATTCTTTCCTGTTTTAACTGACATCTCTCGTGTTGGAGCATGATTCATGTCAATCTGCTTTGTGCAACAGCTCTCCAACTTTTTAACTGAAGACTAATTAGATTTAATCTAAAGCAATTGTTTGTTTAAGAACTGCATATTACAGAGCTATTCCATCATTTTTCCTCAGAATTTAGTAATTCCATATTTATTTCCTCTACTTGATCTAAAAACACAATTGTGATGGACTACAACAATTATTTTAATTTATTTTTTTATTGTGTTCTTAATGCCAGAATTTTTAATAATTAAAAAAAGAGAGTTTTGTAGCCTCTGTGATTAATTTTTGTTCTACAAAATTAAACATTTGAAAGATCTTCCTTCAAGAGTGGTGATTCCATAATTTTCCCAGGGGTTGTATAGCCCAGTTGTCCTCGTGCTACGTCATCTGCAGGAGTCTGAAGGTACTACCACCTTAAACACGCAAGGGAACTCTTATTTGTCCGACGAGCTCATGAATATTGGATGTAGGCTACTGCTGCAGCACACGGACTTGACGTTTTCATCTGATCCTCCCCTTAATTACGTTCACAGCTCGCACTGACCAGCTCAGCTCCTGCTCTCATCTTCACTCAGTAGGCTACAGACCCAGCTAAATAATCGCTACTGACTCGCGATCGATTTGGGCTATCAAAACATCCTTATTGTTTTTTAAGGCTGGACCGTTTTCTGAGAAATATCCTACCAGAGGGTTTATGTACAGAGCTGTCTGTAAATGTTTGTTGTCACAGACATTCCTTCACGTAGTCCTCGCCAGACACCGCTCACCCGCCTGTCCTTCGTGTAGCTCAGTGACGTCCATTTGATGCTCAGTAGTATTTACATACATTAGTTTTATAGGTCCCAACGGCCTCGTAGTTCGGGGGTCCAGTGGTCTTCACCAGAGAAATGTACACACAACAAACGTACCGGATTCTGAGCCTTTTTATTTACCACAGGGCGCGACAGAGGTGATATTACCAAAAGCCCATTCCTTTGTGTCATTGTAAATCCAGCTTCGAGCCGGAGCTTTAGTCAACAGTCAACAGTGTTCAGCAGCTGCTTTAAGACCTGCAGCATTGCTAACCGACTTTGTCAGACCAACATACAATTAGTTCCTTCTGTGCCTTTGAACACTGTCGATGATGAGGTGCTCTGATGCTTCTGTTTTCCTCATTTTCGTACATTAATAGTCACATTCTCTGAATGACTAAACACACACACGGTGTAAGATTTAAAAACTAGCCAAGGTATGAAGGAGTGCTGCTGGGCTGACTGATGGCTGTCTTTGTTGTGTAAAGTGTAGCTGATCTAAAAAGAGGTCACATGCAGAGGCAGAACATTCCAGAAGGTCCCCTTCAGCAAAATGGAAGTGGTTGGGTTACAACACCACAAAGAGTTATGAAATATTAATCATCAGCCTTTGCATTGGTAGATCCCGTGAGTGCGCAACTTTCTGCAGCCTTTGACCTTTTCTTTTCATAAAATATCAAACATGTGACAGAGGCGTGTCATCTTTCTCTTTATGTTAGACTGTAAACAATCAATAATGAATCTCAGAGCAGTTGTAAGAGACCGCGGTCTTTCATGCTCACATGAGAAGTACAGATAAAAACACACATTTCTGGAGCTTCCTATGATTGTTCTCACTTCCCGTTCTCAAACTATCTTACTGAAGGTTACAGAGTCATTTCCTTTGCTGGTGTCACATCTCTGCAGTTCACATTCTATATGTGTGCTGTGCGAAAGTCAGATATCACCCTTCATTTCTCAACGCCAGGAACAAAAGCACCAAACAACAGATAATCGCTGAACAGATCGAGACTCAACAACTACATGTAATAAAAGCTGTTTCAGTGTTTAGTGTGCCTAATTCGTGTCTTTGTTAAAGATTGCACTGGAAGTTGGTTGTATCTGCTGCCTCTCACAGTCCAAAAGTTGAGGTCTGGACTCTGGGATTCACCTTTAAGTTCATATTTTGTGTTTTTCTTTGACATTTCCCTTCTTTACAAGTGGATTCTTTTATTTATAATCTCATTTAAAAGTACTACATTGCTGTTTTGACTAAACATTAAATAAATAAAGGTGGTTCCTGAGTTTTTCCACAGTAAATTTAGACTGAATGGTTGGAGAAGGAACTCTGTACTCTAAACCCTGTAAACTCATTAGAGTAGCTGGAGGATTATAATTAAAAGGATTGCTTTGATCATAAGGGCTCTTTCCCCTCTTGTTCCTCCGTATCCAGCAGGTGGCGCCACTAAACTGTCAGTTGTACACAGCGGGTGTACAGCAAACAATGATTTCTTGGTAATAAAATTATCCTATATGTAAGTGATATATTAAAATTCTCATTTTGAGATTGTTGTAGGGTCATTTTAATATTATTTATCTTATTTACTGGCACGTTTTGCTTGTTTTAAGTTATTTTAGTAAGTAAAATTTCTGCGCTATATTGGCAGATAATTTTGCTTAATTTAGGAAACGTGTTTGAAACAGGTCAAATTATCTGCCGATATACTGAGAAATAAGGCAAATGATACTAGGCAAATAAGCTTACAAGAATCTCAAAATAAGAATAGGAAGATAACGTACACCACTCTTGACCTGTCATGACTTATGCAAAGCAGTGGATTAGATGTTTAGGATATTGATACAGTAGTTCTATACAGAATGTTGTTATAACTCAGTTGTGAAAATGTAAACAAAGTCATTAAATTGGATTAATTAATATCATGTTCTAGTTGAAATTGTTTACAGTGGTGGTGACAGGAGCCCCACACCCAAAGCATTTAATTTCTATGAAGGCTGCACTCATAAAAACGGTGACTCTTCGAAGGTTGTTTAGTGAAAAATGTACAACCAACTTTGGTGCTTAAAGTATTCTTTGCATGATGAAATTGCTGTTTATATTGATCAAGAATATGTTGTTTAAGGTTCTACATAGCACCAAAAACGCTCTGCTGTTGTTATGATGTCAAGCTGTAACAATAGAGGAACACTTCTGTAGGAGCGTACCAAACAGAAAACTGTTAAATGGTAACAAGGTCCATTGTTTTACACCCTGAAATGGTTCTTTACAGGTTCTTATGTAAAGGCAATGGTAGTATACACTCAACAAATCTTTAGAATGCAAAAATGGTTCTTCTCCCAATGGAAAATGTGTGTATAGTGTGTATGTGTATGTGTGTAGTAGGCCCACTACTGTCAAAGAAACAGTTTGGAACTATTTAGAAGGCTTTTTGCTGGGAGTGTACATGGTTTTGAGAAGTTTCCCTACAATGCATCCTTTTATGTCAAAGTAATCTTAAATGACAGCTTCTAACAGCAGGATTTGGCAGGGATAGTAAAATATTACCCTGTGGGAACCCTGCAGTTGGGGGCATATTATGATTTAGGTAACGTTTAGAGCATCCATTACTTGTTAGCTGCATTTGTCAACTCCAGAACTGAAGAAGAGAACTTTAGTCCTGGTTGATCTATCACTATTTGGGACAAGAGGAAAACTGTATATTTGCTAGTTTGGCCAAACCATCGCTTTAAAATGTGACTGGGTGTTAACCAACTGCATTTACCTCTTTGACCAAGCATGCCGTCTGTCCTGACAATCCACACTATCATTGTACTGTCAGTCTGGCAGGGGTGGGGGGTTGGTCTTGCTCAGGATAGCTGAGTCACAGATTGTTGCAGTATGTAATTGTTTGCTCTCTGTTTGTGGACGCACCTAGTAATGACTGGCGTTTCATATTTAGATTCAACTAAAACCTCTAGGCAAAAATACTGCTTACTGATTTTGCTAACCCTATGGGGACAGTGAGCTCTTGGCAAACTGCTAAGGAGAGAAGAATTCTCCCATGGGAAAGATTAACATGCTTCAGCCTGTCTCTCACGCTGGAGCTGCAGCGTGTCATGCCCTTATGCCCTGAACTATTCTGCTGTGGTTTATGACATTATCACATTATCTCTCATCAGCTTACATGTACACAATGTACACATGTACGATAATAAAGAATCATATGGTAAGTTTATTAGACAAGTGTGCTTAGGGGTCAGCTCTTTGCCCAAGCAGAATATCATCCTTTAATCTTAATCCCTGACATTGCTTTGAGGTCAGGAGGTAATGGAAAGTATGAAAAGCAATTTTGTTTTGTCTGAAGTGGTGGGCAATACAGCAGAACCTGTAAACACACACATACAAGATAATGAGAACACCTTCCTCGCTTTTTACGCTGCCTGTGCAGTAGGACTGATGACATCATGGGAAATCTGTGAGTCAACAATACTGAGAGAGAGGCAGAGAGAGAGAGAAAAAGGAGATCTGACAAAATGGCCAGGGAGATGAAAAAGATACTCATATTTTTTATGACTGCCAAACGGTCTTCTTAAGTCAGAGACATTTTATCTAATCTTGCTGACTGCTGTTTGAAAGCGATTCTTCGTATGATTGCCAACACAACACAGAAGGCCCTCATGTCTGCTTATCTCCCTTTTATTCATGATGCATCTGTGATAGCTGTTTTCAAACAGATCCTGCAACATGATATATGCAGTATTTATAACTCTAAAAGCCTGAATAGATGTCTGTCTAACATAAACTATTAGGTTAATGCTAGAGGCCCTTGGGTGGGGTGGTATGGACCAGGGGCACAGGGTAGCGGGTCACCAATTGCCATATACCTTTCATATATGGTAGAACACACCGACTCTACCAATCAGCCAGGCACAGCATGACACAAACATTACTGCCCACATACAATTTCCCCACAGTCCAGCAATTTACAATATAGTCTCTAAGGTTGCACCATTATAGTTATTTTTCGTTATAATCAATCACTTATAATCTATTATTATAATAATCAGTCACTGATGATGTATTAATATTTATTATTGGATATCCTCAGTTTTTGGCCTAAATAAAATTGCATTACTACTTTATTTTTTTAAAAGGTTGCTGTTTTGTGATTGTATTTCACTATATCCATTTTCAAACATATTTGTTTATAATATTTATTTAAAATATATTTCTAATATTTATCTAATTTATCGCTTAATCGCAAAATAATCGACTCGGCTCGAGGCGTAAATGTGCAGCTAATCAAATCATTGTGAGGCGTACACCCTCAGAAGAACTACATTTCCCACGACGCACTGCGACTCCTGCTGTTACTGACTGCTGAAGTGAAGAAAGTGAGCGAGCCGCTGAAGAGCGGAGAGACACTTTAGGATCTTCGGCACTTCACGCATAAACGAGGGCTGACCACACTGGCTGACTAAAGGGTCTCTTTACTGTGGAGGACAGTGTTTGTAGACCCCGCTGACCGGGTTCGGAGTGATGTAGGACACGTTTTCTACGGTGTGCTCTTCTTCAGGAAGACTCTGCGCTCACCTCACCTCAGCTCGGTTAGTGTCGATCTCTGTGACGGTGTGTGTGTTCAGCATGTGTGTGCCGAGGCCGTCGTGCCCCGTGCTGACGGATGGCTAACGGGCAGGTCAGCAGCTCGGACATGGCAGCAGCAGCGTTGCAGCAGTGCCAGCTTCTCCAGAACATCATCGACATCTCCATCTGTAGCCTGCAGGGACTCCGTACCAAGTGCACAGCATCGTGTCACCTCACCCAGCAGGAGATCCACACGCTAGAGGTAAGAGGCTCAGGTGCACACAAAGAACTGAGTATGAGGACGCTCAGAAATGCTCCTTGACTCCATAACAAACACTCAGGAACACCTACGAGTGCAGACTCCGGTAACTCCAATAAACATTTAGAAACACCCAGGTGTACTCTACAACTCTAAAATTTAAATAACAGTCACTCTCATAAACGCTTCTAAACCAAAATGTGTGAATGCTCACATACTGTGAATTCCCACAAACACGAACACTTGGATTACAGCTCTCGAACAAATATTCACTAATACTCTACAACCTAGTTTTACATCCACGAGAACTCTCCAAAATACAAACATACATACATACATATTCATAAATAATCTACTTGTGAATACTCAAACTCTCAAAAATACTTACAAATACTCATGGATACTCCATAACTCTCAAAAATACTTACAAATACTCATGGATACTCCATAACTCTCAAAAATACTTATAAATACTCATGGATACTCCATAACTCTCAAAAATACTTATAAATACTCATGGATACTCCATAACTCTCAAAAATACTTACAAATACTCATGGATACTCCATAACTCTCAAAAATACTTACAAATACTCATGGATACTCCATACCTTTCAAAAATACTTACAAATACTCATGGATACTCCATAACTCTCAAAAATACTTACGAATACTCATGGATACTCCATAACTCTCAAAAATATTTACGAATACTCATGGATACTCCATAACTCTCAAAAATATTTACGAATACTCATGGATACTCCATAACTCTCAAAAATACTTACAAATACTCATGGATACTCCATACCTTTCAAAAATACTTATAAATACTCATGGATACTCCATAACTCTCAAAAATACTTACGAATACTCATGGATACTCCATAACTCTCAAAAATACTTATAAATACTCATGGCTACTCCATAACTCTCAAAAATACTTACAAATACTCATGGATACTCCATACCTCTCAAAAATACTTACAAATACTCATGGATACTCCATACCTCTCAAAAATACTTACGAATACTCATGGCTACTCCATAACTCTCAAAAATACTTACAAATACTCATGGATACTCCATACCTCTCAAAAATACTTACAAATACTCATGGATACTCCATACCTCTCAAAAATACTTACAAATACTCATGGATACTCCATACCTCTCAAAAATACTTACAAATACTCATGGATACTCCATACCTCTCAAAAATACTTACAAATACTCATGGATACTCCATAACTCTCAAAAATACTTACGAATACTCATGGATACTCCATACCTTTCAAAAATACTTACGAATACTCATGGATACTCCATAACTCTCAAAAATACTTACGAATACTCATGGATACTCCATAACTCTCAAAAATATTTACGAATACTCATGGATACTCCATAACTCTCAAAAATATTTACGAATACTCATGGATACTCCATAACTCTCAAAAATACTTACAAATACTCATGGATACTCCATACCTTTCAAAAATACTTATAAATACTCATGGATACTCCATAACTCTCAAAAATACTTACGAATACTCATGGATACTCCATAACTCTCAAAAATACTTACAAATACTCATGGATACTCCATACCTCTCAAAAATACTTACAAATACTCATGGATACTCCATACCTCTCAAAAATACTTACAAATACTCATGGATACTCCATAACTCTCAAAAATACTTACGAATACTCATGGATACTCCATAACTCTCAAAAATACTTACGAATACTCATGGCTACTCCATAACTCTCAAAAATACTTACAAATACTCATGGATACTCCATACCTCTCAAAAATACTTACAAATACTCATGGATACTCCATACCTCTCAAAAATACTTACAAATACTCATGGATACTCCATACCTCTCAAAAATACTTACAAATACTCATGGATACTCCATACCTCTCAAAAATACTTAAATACTCATGGATACTCCATAACTCTCAAAAATACTTACGAATACTCATGGATACTCCATAACTCTCAAAAATACTTACAAATACTCATGGATACTCCATAACTCGCAGAAATACTTACATTTATGAATGCTCTATAATTTTCATATATTTTTGTAAATACTGGGTAACTTAAACACTAGGATACTCATGACTGTACTATACCTCTCAAACACTGAACTACACAGGCCCTGTTTTTTAAAACTACAGAACAGTGTGTGTGCTTTTTGTTCAGTTGTTTATTGATTGTGTGGTTATGTATTGGTCCAGCTACATTTTAGGTACATTTATTTGTTGTTGCTGTCAGTCTGATAAACAGCAGGTGTGCTGACGTGTGAGTGTGTGTGTTTGAACCCACCTGAGCTTCTCTGTTGGTCTTGGATCAGCTGGCACTTACTCTTTCTATTACTTTTCAGTACTGTGGTGAAAGGAGGAAAAAGTTCCTCCCCTTGCCCGGTGTGTTGCTTCCTTGTTCTGTGGGTTTCCTTGTGGGCTTGTCCACCTGCCCACTGCTTTCGGGGAGAATTTATTTTAGAACTTCCTTCAAAGCATGCAAACTAGCGCAAAGGACCATTAAATACCTGCTTTACAGCTGAGTGAAGTAGGATCCTCTAAACCTGTCCTGCCTGTTTCCAAACAATTGGGGATAAACCTGTTCTCAAGCTTTCAATTAAATGGTCTTTATTGGGGTAAATAAATCCCATATGAAACACCCCTCGTTGAAGAGAATGCCAGAACTGTTGGTAAATAGTAAGACTAGGCTTAGTTCAAGATTAGAGCCCTCAGTGTACTAAAAGGTGCTGTGTTGGCTTCTGTCTCTGCTTATCTCTGCATATGACTGCATTTTTAAACCAGAGAAGCCTTTGTTAAATGAGAATATGTACTATGTCTAATGAGGTGCAGGTACATTGCAGACCTGTGTAAACCCTCCCCTGATGTGAAACGAGAGCCAGAAGGTGTGGATCCTTGACACTGTGTGTTCAAAGCCGACACCTGTGTGCTTACAGTCACTCTATTTGTTTACGTATCTGCTTTCTATACCAGGCAAAGAGACATCAGATCTGTTTGGTATTGCTAAATCCATATCTTCACATGTCCTTCGTTCTGAAGGAGGAAGGGAAATGTTGCTTAAGTGCTTTTTTCTGGGTTTGGGATTCCAGAAGAACATGACATACCTGAATAGACAGGGCCAGTATTGAGGCTGCCTGACTTCACAAATGCTCTTTTGACCAAAAGCCTTCCCAAAAGAGTGGAGACTGATATGGTCGCAAAAAAGGAGCTAAGAGAGAGATTCTGAAGAACGTGTGATTAGGAAGGTGTGAATAGAAACCAGAAAGAAAACTCTCTGCGTTTTCTCACTCAGTGTAAATCCTGTTTATCTCTTTACAAGCAATAATCCCTCTATTGCTTTTGTCATGCAGTCATTCTCTTCAGACAGGCTTTTCCAGTCCCTCTCAAGTCAGTTTCTCATGACGCTTTTGCTGTTCCTCTCCCAGGCCTGTTGAACCACAGCGCTAACCCCCTTTAAGTTGCTTTCTCTCACAGTTACAGAAATAGCTCTTGCTCAAAGCAAATGACAGGGAGACTCGGCTAAATAGTAATCATGCTAATTATCATGCGACTGTTTCTCAGTCTCGCTAGATTCACAATCAGGCCGTGGCTGTCTTTTTTTTTTTTTTTTTTTCTTTCTTTTTTTCTAGGTGGAGATAATTCAGACGCTGCAGAAATGATTGAAATGATTGTGGTTGGTGAAATCTCTGGCCGTTAGTGTGTCTTCTCAGGTCTGTTGGAAAGATTGCAGAGTGCTTCTGGTGTGCTGGTGCTGCTGTTGCTATATTAAGCCATCTGCACCCCTCACCCCACTCCCCTTCCAAAAAAGTCTGAGCTAGATGCAGTGTAAAACAAAAAAGAAAAGAAAAACTCCTGAGTGATGTGATCAGCTAGTAAAAGAAAGCTGTGAAAGATTGTGCTAATAATAATAAAGGGTTCTCAGACAGACTCTGTAAGAAACCTAATAATAGCCCCACGCCATAGAGCACTTATGTGAACCTTTTGAAGAGACTGGAGCATGCATTAGGGTTCTAAGGAAAACAAAGCCAGTTGTACACACAGGTGTTTCTGAGTGTCTGCTTTAGTTTGTTGCTCCAGCAGTTGCGCTGTCTAGTTAGACTAACTGAAATAGCCAGAGAGTTTGGTTACATTAAGTACACAAATTCTGACAGTTGTTTTTATGGATATTGGAGAAGTAAGCCAGAGTAAGCTGCCAAATGCAACCAATAAATGATTATTTTATAGAGATGGCATCTCAGTCACAAGAGTTCACATTGTTGTTTTTTTTTATTTTATTATTATTATTTTAATTATTTATTATAATTTTTGAAAAATATGTCATCGACCAGGAAGTGGTTCACATATTCTGGCTTGACACTTAAAACTTATGGGCTACTATTAAAACTGTACTTCAAATCGCAACGTGTAGTAATGCTGAAGCTTTTATTAGTAATGTGTTTATTTCTCTTTGAGCAAGCCAGCAGGAACTGTCAGAAAAAGTTGTATTGTGTTGTATTAATTTTTACATTTTTGTAAATGAGATGTGCAAAGAAGGTTTTCAAAATAAAAGACCCAATGGTTTTTGAAGATCCATTTAGAAACCTTTTATATTTGAAGTGTGCATATGTGACATCTATGTCAATGCTCTCTATAAAAGAACAAAGGATCTGGGCATTGGGTGCAGGTCTCGATATGATGCTATCAGGGAGCTGACATCATGGAGCTGATGCAGGCCTGGGCAGCAGCATGTTGTTTCACAGCCACTTGTTGCATAATAACGAACAGGTGGTGAGTTTCTTCCTTGTCGTAGACTGCCGCTGGAAACTTATCAGGATCAAACTGGTTTATAACCACATGAGTCTTGTTGAAAAAGAGGGCAGATGCGTTGCAAGCATATCAAGATCTCAGGTTTATTTTATCACACCATTTATGTGCCTGCTGTTGTCATATTTGGTCATGTGCGTATTGATTCCCATTACTGGTGTGATGACTGTTCGTGGATGAGTCAGTTGGGACATGATTGTGGTTTATATCGAGTGTGTGTCATCTGTTTTGCGTTGGCAAAGCAATGTAGGTCAGCCTTATGTGTGAAAATCTAAAACCTTTTCCTGCTCTTCACTTGTTTTGGTAGTAGCTTTTTTTTTACCAAATAACTATCTTTCTTTCTTTCTTTTTTTTTTCGTGAATACTAAATTTTAGTATTTAGTAACAGTTTGTAGGTCTGTTTGTATCATAACTCACCTGTATACAGGTCTCCTCCCTGGCTTTATCCGATACGTGCCACACTTCTAATAGTTAATGATCAATACAGAAGGCTGCCCAAAGTTGGCCCATGTTGACATTTTATTTGGCCCTCCAGAAGGTCACACTAACCACATTCTCTCAAACAAAACAAAACAACTTGTCTTTATGCAGTAATTTATTAACGTCCGATTTTTAAATATATGTATATATATATTTTATTATATATATTGTATTTTAGTAACAAAAAATAATATGCATCTTAAGAGCCTGATTGCCTGCTGCCTATATAGCTTCTTTATTTGTATATTGTTTTTGTGGTTTGGGCTTTGGCCAACCACAAACGTTCTCTAAGACAAAAGATCCCTGTTCTAGACCATCTGTAACATTCCATAAGATAAGAAAAAAAATAATGGAATATAAATCACGTCTAACTAATGACCTGGTTAATCCGCTAATTGTGACGCTCATTCTGCGCACTTCTGTGTGTTTGAAGGGAACTGAATTTTGAAATTTCATGTGAACAGACTTAGAAGCTCTATAGCAGGAAGTTCATGGATGGGTCAAGGTCTTGTCAGTTTTTTCAGATGCCCATATATTGTAGACAGTTTGTAATGTAGCACTATGAAGTTACCCGTTCTGTTTTCTCCACCCAAAGTCAAAGTAGTTGGAATGATGGAGGTATACCTTTAAAAAAAATAAATAAATAAATAAAAAACCCTGTTATTGCATAGCACCCTGGGTCATATTTTTGTGTTTTATTTTATTAGTATAATAGTATTGTAGATATAGTATCAAAAATTAGGTTCACAATATATATGTAGGTATGTACGTACAGGCCTGGAAAGTTTATCCTTCACTTAAGCTCTGGGAGTTCCTAAGTGACCTATACTGAACATCCTGGGTGCGGTCACATGACCATTTGTGAACATGTGACCACTGTGCTAGATTAGTACGTGAGACAAAACCAGCTCAGTTTAATAGCATGTTTTGTGTATCCATAAGGTCTGTTATAAACTCATTTCCAGAACTATATGATGCAATGCGATTTTACGAAAATATTGTTGAGACAGAAGTTGTCTGTATTTTAACCTTAACTAGTTACAGAAGATGCCATGTGACCTGTTTTGCACAGTAATACTGACCTTTATAGTCTTATAGCTGATCTCAGCATTTTTCTTCAAAGGGGAAATACGTCTGGGCTCTTATGGATTAAATTGTATTTTGCCTGACCATTATTATGGGCCAGTTTCACTTTGCTTTGTAACTAAAAGCAAATAAAGTTTATAAAATTTCTGTTGTTAGTGTGCAATGTTTAAAATGTCATCCAAAGGCAAAATATAAAATTTGAATTTAAGTGTTGAAAGTATTTAATGTAAGAAATCAAGCTTGAAATACTTAATGTGGGAAAGCAAATTGCTTTGGAAAAAATGTATTCATTTAATCTGGGATCAGACACTAATTCAACCTGATTTTGATGCGATTTTGCATGCCAGACTAATTTCCAGCATCATGTAAGTGTTGGGATCAATGAATGGGCCACGTGTAGTGACATAACCCAGCAACAGTAACGCAGGTGAAAACTCTAGTATGCCCGATATATCACAAAGCTGTCTTAGCCAGTCAAGAATCATTTCCAGACAAAACAGCTAGGTTTCACTTTGTGCATAACTGACCATCACATTTCTATTACCTTGTCAGACATCATGTTCCAAAACAATGGTATTACTAAGAAGTTGGACCCTTCTTTGCAGCTGCTACAGCCTCCACATCTTTGGGAAGGCTTTCCACAAGATTTTGGAATGTGTCTGGGGGAATTTATGCCCATTTAATCAGAACAGCATTTGTGAGTTCAGGTAGCTTTATTATTGCCTCTGAACATTCTGGTAGGTAAAATTTCTCCTGGCAACCGCCAAACCCAAATTTATCCATCACACTGTCAGATAGTGAAATGTGATTCATCACTCTTGTGATTCGTCACTCATGTTTCCAGTGCTCTAGAGTCCACTGGCGGCTTACTTTACACCACTTAACCAACACTTGGCATTGCACATAGTGATCTTGTGTCTAGGCGCTGGAACATTAAAATCCATTTTATAAAGCTCCTGACGCACAACTCTAGCGCTGGTGGAGCTCTGTAGTGAGTGATGCAACAGAGGATAGACAGTTTTACATGCTACATGCTTCAGCACTCTGTGATTTTGATTGGTATACCGCTTCGTGGCTGAGCTGTTACTATTCCTAGATGCTTTTGATTCACTAGCAGAGTAGAAATTTCTCGGACTGACCTGTAATGGAGATTGCATGGCTGTGTGCATGATTAGATTCACCTGTTAGCGATAAGTGTGGCTAAAACACTCAATCACTCACTCATTTTCAAAACCGCTTTGCCCTTTTGGGTCGCAGGAGGTGCTGGAACCCCTTTTAGCCCTCCCTGGCCAGGCCGCTAATACTTTGCAGGTGGATGAAGCACCTGTACTCAATAATTTGGAGTATGCATACTTTTGCCCAAACAGTGTGCTGATGCCACTGCGTGAACATTTATGCATTAGTATTGTAATGTAATGTACTGTACTGCACAACATCCCAGAGGCAGACTAACCTTGAGTAAAATTTGATTCTGTAGAGTAAAGCATCATCGAATATTTAGTTTGGATAATGATCAGATATAAACATCTAGCAGATCTGGACCTTTTTTACTGCTGATGTAAGTATGATTCTGTTATCTTCATGGATTTCTAATAGTCTATTTGTCTGTGATACAATGTTTGATCAGTACAGAGTAGCTTTTTTTTTTAAATGTTGTGAAAAATAGAACGTGAAAAATATGTATATGTGACAGTGGAGTTATATTCATTTAGTTTTGTTCAAATGAATATGGAGCAGATCTGGTTGGTAGTAATGGTTAAATAAGCATCTTTCCTTTAAGAGCTGAAAACGATGTGCTTGAACTGTAGCCACAGGCTGGTGACGGAGTCAACTGATTACCTTGTAAATCCTGTTTACATCTATCTACCTCACAGACTTGGCAAAGGTTCTGCGAACTGTAAAGATAAGTTTGTGAAACAGATGCGTATGTCCTAGTGGGATGTGTAATTGCCTTTAAAGTGCATGCAGAACAAGGTACAGTTATAAATACTTGCAAGGACATTATTGTGAATCTTGCTTCAACAGTGCACTGCTGTGTTGTAGTCTATAAATATCCTCCAGTGAGAGACAACTTAAATATGGGTAGAATCTCTTTAATGGTATAGGTTTGGTTCCTCAGGAATGGAGGCCTTTGTTCAGATGAGTGTTTGTATGCAAAGTGGTTTGCAACATATATTTACACTGTCTATTTGGAAAAAAGTTAGCAAAGGCTCTGGAGGCCAATCAGGTGGAGGAGAACATGGGCCTCTAGACCAACTGTTTGTTCATATCAGGAAATCCCCATGCGGTTTCTCTGCAGGTCTTTTTCTCATTTTCCCCCCCTTCATTTCTCTTCCTTTCCCCTAGTCTCTTTTCAATTTTCTGTCGCGTTCTTTGTCTGCTTTTCTCCCCCAGATCTTTTTCAGTTTTGTTTTATTGTATGTAGAGGGAAAATGTTTGGGTTTTTATATATTAAGAACAGTTTTAGGATATAAATGGGGCATATGTTTCTATATATGCTATGTTTTCTATATATTCTATATATATAAATGTTTTTTTTTCATGCCTCTGTTATATGAATGAAGTAGTTACACTATTAAAGAATTAGAGAGCCTGATGCATACTACTTGCTAATTGTTGCTGTTAACATAATTTGAAAAGGCCAGCTGCTGTTTACACTGAGTGCATTTACATGCACTTAATTTATCTGATCATAATTTGATTTTCCCAGTTAGTCATGTAAACAGCATATTCTGATTCGAAGTGAATTATAGGAATGCCATAAAAGAGGATTTTAACTCGGTAAACTGGTTCCTCACTGCATGTAGACTTTTACTTTGAATTCAGCAACCTTAAGATGGTAACACTTTTGAAAGATACTGGATTTATATAAATTAAGGATTTAAATATGCTTCACCCTCTAGATGACGTATGTTTGTAAAATAACTTGATGAACTCACAGCGTGCATTTTCAGTTTATGTTTACATTTTGTTTTGCTCTAAGTTTATTGGCTGGTTGAAAGCAGAAAGACGCTGATTATCGAAAAAAGATGTTTTTCAGTTATAGGATTATTAAGTGCTTGTAAATGCATGTACAGCTTCAAAATATCATGATGAATGAACCAACATGAATGGTCCAGAATTACTTGGAGCTCTTAAGTATTGTACACTGATGTGTAGTATTCTCCAAGGCTTTCCATGATTAGTAGTGGATTCCTTGTAATCTGTACCAGAGCGTACAGCTGTCTCAGTCTGACGTGCAGTAACTTGACCACTGCTGTCTACAATTACTCTCATCAGCTATTACAACTATGACGTGTATCCCATGTGTTGAAATCGTTCTACTCACCATATCAGATGATCTTTTGATTCGCTGTTACAGATTTTTGTTAAATTGTCTGTGTTTTAATTTGAACTTCCTCTTCGGAGCAGCCTTCAAAGCAACACAATGATAAACCGAAGTTACACGATACAAGCCAGTATCCTTTTAATGGGCTGTATGCTGTATAAGTTTACACAAGAAAGAAGCACGCTCCATTCTGGATTACCTCACCTCACCACCCAGTCAGGGGCCATTATGATTAAGTGAATGCCAGCACTTGCCACGCTCTATTTGTACAGATAGACTGTGTTTCTGCTGTAACAGATACCGTCCATAGTGTGCTTTGTAGCCTTGTCTGTGAACCTCCTTACTGATTAAGCAGACAGTTGCTTTTGTGCTTTTGTGTAAGGCCTCTGCTCCTTCAGACTCAAGGCTGGCCACGTTCCGCTGGCCTGGAGAAGCTCAGACCGGTTATTGTCAAACAGGCTTTTAAGTTAAGCAGGCGCATATGAATACCTCAACCGCTCACTACCCCTTGAGAGGTGTAACGGAGAAGGCAGATGAAGCAGGAGATAGTCACTGAATACAGCAATGTGCCAGGCCGTGTCTGGTGCAAACTAACACCCTGCTGTGTTTGAGGTGCACCCGTGGACGAGCGGTGCATTAAATCAACCTGGGCACATTCTCACACACAATCAGACCGCCTCCTCCTACAGCTCCACAACTGCTGAAACTTTAATGCTACTCCCTTACTCTTCTTCACTGAATGTTGTACATGTGCGACCTTGCTGAGACTCCGCTGAAAGCAGGTTGGCAGTGTGCAAGAGAAAAGTTTAAACGTTTTGAATCAAAGGGCTTGCATCTAATCTTGAGATGCTGAGACGTAGGCCTATTTTACATATGCTAATTCTGAGTGACTTGAGCATCGCAACAGTCTCCTTCTGCAGACTGCATACAAACAGCATTTGCATTTCGGAGCAGTACAGTAGGCAAGCTCATCCTTTTTCCAAATTAATAGTCTGTACAATCAGGAGCTTTAATCAGTAAATATGTAGTTTGTAAAATCGCATGGTACATTTGTTTTTGAAGAATTTAAGAATTTGCAACTTTGCAAGATTATATTCCTTGGTTTTTCATTTTGAAAGTTTTGTTCCTATTTTATTGATTGCTTCTCTGCCGCCTGTGCGAAATCTCCAGCCAATTAAAATGAGCACCGAAATGGAAAGAGAAAGGTTCCATGTGGCTACTGCCATGCAGAGGTGTGGCTTCAAAGTGAGTTTTTATATTTGTAGCTTTGTCCCAGACCAAAGCAGACCAAAAACATTCTTTGCTGCATTGTTGCATTTTAGTTCTGGTTTGCTTGGTGTACACTCTGACATATTTGACATTGAACCAAAACCAATTATGTAGACAGTACAATGCTGAAATGTTGCTAGGTGATGCTTTTAGGTTATATGACCTCATTTTCTGTAGCTCTTTTTTTTTTTAAGCTGATTTAAAACGTCATGCTCCTACACTTAACACAAAAGCAAAGGTCTGTGATAGTTAGTTTGTATGTCAGTCATATGACCATTTCCTGTCAAAGCAGTTTTTGGCACGGTAAGCTGTGAAATTTACCAGACTGTCTGCTGATAATTAGGTGTACTGTTGCAGTCTATTGGATGTTTTATTCTGTCATTTTGCAACAAACTGAAAGATTTTACCATTTAAAAATATCTGTCTTTGCTGTAAAAGTGAATAGACATTTGATCCAAAAAGAAGCTGCCAACACAGTCACACAGTTCACTGCTTTGATCTACAGATACATTGAATTATTAATTCTGCATGTCTTAGCAAATGATAAAACACTCTGTTATGTCTTCTATATGCTGAGTAACATTGATGAGCAACTCTGCATAGACTGCTGTGGACTGTGGTGGGTAGCACCATCCTCCAACTTGTGGTTCATCTAGGCTTGGCGTGACGTCACGGAGGATTCGGCCTGCTGGCTGTCCCCGTGTTCCAGCCGCTCTGAGTTGCCATGGCTACAGAGCAGACACC
The DNA here is from genome assembly GCA_024036415.1 of Prochilodus magdalenae. NCBI lineage: Eukaryota > Metazoa > Chordata > Actinopteri > Characiformes > Prochilodontidae > Prochilodus > Prochilodus magdalenae. The sequence continues at coordinate 600,202 of JAMWET010002088.1, forward strand.
CCCATGAGGAGGACAGGCCAGACTCCCTCACCGTAATAACTGCTGGCTATTTATAGAGAGGTCTGTGTACTCCCAAATTAAGGGCAAGACGCAGTCTAGCCACAATAGAGTATCTTATTCTCAGTTGTCAGACAACTGCATAACACATTCAAGTTAACACAATGGCATTGGGAGGTTGGGAGGCAGCATGTATGGAAACTATTTGACACTTTAACCCAGTTTCATCAAGTGTTAGTCATAGCTAACTTAAACTCGGGACATATTATTGTATAGTACCGCCTGTCTTGGGTGACTAAATAATAGAATATGATTTCTCAGGCATTTGCAAAACCAGCTATTGTATAATTTTGTCCTAACCATGTAAGACTGAATAATTACATTGTGTATGTCCTGTTTAAACGGGTTGCTTTTATCCAGTATACTCCTGGGGTCAAAAAAGCAACAATAAGTTCTAAGAGAACAGCTACGCTTTGTACTCCAGAAAGACTGTAGTACTGTGCAAGTTAGAGACCACCCGTTGTTTCATTTTCAGTCAAAACAGCTGCTAAGTGCAAATATCATATTTTTCAGAATATATGTTCTGAGTATAAAGAAAATCCACTTGCATAAGGAAGGAGAAATGGAAGCTGTAATCACGGAGATGGGTGTACACAACAAATGCTGAAAAATCGTGTGTTGTGTTTAGTTGTTTACAGTTTCTGTATGCCTTTTTGAAGTGTCTCTCTTTCTGCTAATCTGCTTTGTTCCTTTAAGAAACTGTCCTTGCATCTGCCATTTTCACACCACTAACCGTACATATATATAACCCCCGACACTTCAAACACACACACACACACACACACAAACATACAAAAGCATACAGCAACAGTAGCTTTCACCCACCTTGTAACAGTGAAGTCATTTGCAGGGGATTTCCTTGGCTCTGGGCCTTACCGCTCTCTTTGCATTTTGCGTGCAGTGCTTGTTTGCATACACAGAAACGGTTGACAGAAGGCTTGCTCTGAAGTATCAGAGTATCAGTTAGATTTACACACTGGTGTCCAATCAGAGTTTAAGTCTTTAATGTGATGGTTTTAATGGCTTAACTTTGACTATTTAGTCATTGTGAAACAGTTCTGTCTCATATTGACAGTTTAATACGCTGCCACATATCCGCTTTCCCACATATCAGCCTAGCCATTTTTGGATTATTTTTATAAAGCTTTTTTTTTTTTTACCGGAAGCTCAACCTGAACACTCTAACCTCTAACCTGAAGCTCAGATTGTGTGAGCTGATTGAATACATAAAACACATTAACATGTTTCTAGTACTCTCTCTCAAAACCACAATATAAGTAACATTATTTGCTTGCTAACAGCCCAAGCTTCTCTAATAAATGATAAATCAGTTGCATACATGAATCAAATAAAGTGCTACACTGAAGTTAGGGGGTGATGGGTGGTATAGCTGTAGCAGCAGCGTTAAATATAGCACCAGTGCATCTACCTGAAAATTGAAACTGCTAAAAGTTGCCAGTCATGTGTTTTTTGGGTTCCACACTAGTGCTCTTATGTTAAGGCCTGGCAGACTGCTTACTGTGTTGCTACTGACTTTAACTAACTCGTCCTGTCAGAGTGCTTCCCCTGAATAAAAATCAGCTTCTGTGCAAAAGGCGCACAGACAGGCATGCGTTTAGACTCCCACAACGTAGTGAGCAGTCTGCTTTCACTGATGCTGTGACAAGAAAAGAAAGGTTCAGCTTTGACTTTCATTTGAACTCTGTGGTTTGTGTGTGTGTGCCCCCTATAGGCGAAGCTGTTGAAGTACATCACTAAGCAGCTCCAGTGTAAGCAGAGAGTTCCAGTTTGTGAGCGATCACAGGCCCTCAACTCGTACCCACACCTAGTAGACTGGCTCCACACCATCAACCTCAGGCCTGAGCTCATACAGGTACTGAAAAAAGTGTGAAATTCTAATTAGACCGCAAGGCTCAGAGTAGGGTGGGCAATATGACGATCTTGTAATTACAATATATTATGTCATGATGAGCTTTTCTGAGCCTGTTCTTTTATTATTGTGTTGTAGGCATCTCCAGTATTTAAAGAACACTAAACTGCACTGCTGGTGGGCTATATCTCAGATCTCCTGTGTATTGTGTACAGTGTATTAGTCGTTATAGTAATCGATCTAACACGTGTTTGATGATTACTAAAGACATTAATAAGGCTAAGCATTAAAAATAGAGTCAATAGTAGCCACCTATGCTTAGCCTTTAAAAAATATTTAAAGTAGTATTTATTAATGGCAATGCATGTGTGTAAGAGCATAATCATCATGCAAACTTCTGGCTGATTTTTGCAGATTCATGAAGAAGAAACATTTAAAGGGGAAATGCTACCCTGGGTTGTAACATTTCTGCGTAATTAAATAGTTACGTGGTGAACACCATTCGTTCGGTGTGGTTAGCTGTGAAAAGTATTTGGGGAAACTTATCAAATCAAAATTGTTCAAAGCAGTGATGATAGGAACCAGGCAGCAGAATGTCTCTAAAATCTGAATTACAGTTCAGCATATTAATATGTTAAATGATTATGCATAAACTGCTTCATGCCTGAGATTTTGTGCTAAGATAATTCTGAGAAGATCTTGTACTAAGGTTTTTTAAATTTGTAATTTGTTTTTAATGCAGAGATATACATGCAGGGCATTAGAAGGCTAATAGCATTTATATATTGACCAGTATTTTTGCATCATCAACAAATACATATAAAAATCCAGAAGACACATGTAGGTTCACTAGTGCTTTTGAATAGAAAATAAAACGGTTATATTTGTGTTGTAGACATTGTGACCCCTGGTTCCTATCTTCACTACTGTTGGTAAGTTTCTCACAATTGCACCATATCATATCAAGCATTGTAAGTCTTCATCGTGCATCATGAAAATGCCTCTTCTTGTATTTTTGATATTTTTGCCATTTTGCCCACCGCTCAAAAGGAGCTTTTACCATTTTGTCCAAAACAAAATGCAAACTGTTGTGTGGATTCACACACATCCGTGTATTTTGGACTTCAGCAAGAAATGCCTCATGGTGAAGCTATGTGCGCGAGCGGAACAGAGAGAACAAGAGAGAGCAGAGCAGAGCTCACTTGCTGTATTGCTGTGTGTGAAGACCTCTGAGGCATTCCAGCCTGCTGCGGTCTCGCACACAAACGCGTGCGATCTGACTCCTAATCCCAGAATGTGCCGACTCAGCCTCTCTGTCCCACTCGCTCCGGTCACTCTATTTTTACCCCTCCTCCTCCTGTCGCTTACTCAACTGATCTACTGGCTAGAACAGGATTCCACTTGGACTGAGGAACATCTACCCTTGTTTACCTTTGTTTAGAGGTAAACAGAAGCCTCTAAACACAAATCAAACAGAACAAAAGCAAAGTGTGAGGAAGACAGTGTGTGATTGATAGAATGTAGAGTAACGAAGGAAAAGAGGGAACTGCAGTATGATGTTTCCACAGCAGGAGTTGATTGCAGATTCATGGTGCCAGACATGTCATTAGCGCTGTGTGTGCTGCGTTTCAGACACTGAGGTAGGACAGCTCACATGTATCTCTGTGTGTATTAGGGTTAGGGATTTTGTTTCAAGGTACCAAGATGTGTTTCTAATATATCCTCTAAAATGATTTCTCGATTTTGGGATTATGTGACATGCAGTGGTATGTCATAGATTGAACACACCTAGCCAAATGACGTGTTTTATTGAATTTTCTTTGTGCATTAAGATGTGAAGTATGAAGTAGCCTATATTTTCTACATTGTTGTTCTAAATTTGAACTCAATTTGAAGCAAAAACATTCTGTCTGTTTGTCTAGTCTTTCATGGTAATAACATTGTCATGTGTATTTGGTATGAGAAGAACTTGAACCAAGAAAACCTAAATAATAATCAGCTTTTATTTAGACTGTTTCACAGGTTACTATTTTAAAGGAGAAAGCACATAAATGGTGCTTTTCAAATGGAAAATACAAAGACAATTCAAAATAAAAAACATGTAAAAGAATAGAAATAAAACATGATTAAAATAATACACTTCAAAGGAAGAAAATAAACATGTTTAATTAGGATAAAGAGTACAGGATAGTGCTGTAAGCTAACAGTTTTCAGCTAGGGTTTAAAGTGTCTAGTGTTGAGGCTTTTCTAATGCTCTGTCAACTTGTTCCATTTAGGAACAGCATAGTAGCTAAAATCAGAGTCTTCTGTCTTCACCCTAGGCAGCAATCACGGACTAGTTCTTAATGATCTGAGAGTTTTGCTTGGCTCATGCTGCTTCAGCATATCAGATAAATATGCAGGTTAAAACATTCATGGACTGTAATAGTGCTTTAAAGTCTATTCTGTAGGATACTGGTATCTAGTGGAAGGAATTTGGAAAGATTGTCTCCAGGTCTTGTTTAGTCAGAAAATCTCTAACCTTGTTGATGTTATTAAGGTAATGGATGCTGTTTTGGTGACTGCTTTGACATGACTACTCATTAGGAGATCAGAGTGTATTAGTACACCAAGGTTTTGCACTAGTCTGTTGAATTCTAATCTAATTCTAATTCTAGTCTGTGCCTCTAATTAGTATATCCAAGGGCCAAGGGACATAACTGTGTGGGGAGATATTCTGTAGTCATTTAGGATTTCCCAAAAGGAATCATGTGTATATATAAATACTGTAAAATAAGACCACTCCCAGAATCTAAGCCTGGGGGACACCACAGGCCACTGGCAGAGCTTTGGAAACTTTGTTTTTTTCGACAAAGAATTTCCTTTCTTTTTTGTAGGAACTGAACCATTTTAGGACAGTCCAAACCAGAATGAAATCCTGTTTAAATTTTAATTAGACAGCTATTTATGGACAGAAAGCCTGTTGCTTAAATTACTGAATTTCTCAGTGTAATTTACTAATTAGATAATTTACAATCTAATTACTCAAGACTGTATTACCTGCAGTTTTTACCACACACCACATGAATGAGGTATTTACTATGTGAGGTATGCCTGTTGATATTGAGTAAATGCCACTTTAAAGCCACGTTATTGTATTATAATCATCCTGTCTTTGAAGAAATTCTTCCTGCATGTGAAGCCCTAACCCTAACCCTAGTTTAATAGTAGCTGGACTCAGCCTTTCTACATTCTTTCTACATTCATAACAATTTTGAAATAAAAGCTATAGGGGCGGAAAGCACCTGTAAAAATTTTAATATGACATTTTGTAAATGCGTTGAAAAACTTTCATGAGAGAATCCTGATGGGCAGTCGTGGAGTGGCGGTTAGGAAACCAGCTTTGAGAACGGGGGGGTCGCTGCGTTGATTCCCTGAACTGACTGTAATTACTGAGGTGCCCTTAAATGGTGGGCAGCCATATTCACAACACCTGGGGAGCAGTTGTGGGTTAGGTGCCTTACTACTAATCCCCAACTGCTCCCCGGGCACTATGGATAGGGCTGCCCACCGCTCTGGGCAAGTGTTCTTAATACCTATACTAGTGTGTGTATGTGGGTTTTTCGCTTCACAGATGGGTTCAGTGCCTTTAAATGTGTGTTAAAGTGGTGGCAGTTTGTCGCTACGGCTTTTTTTAAGCTCAACAAAAGCTATTCATTTTCTGTGGGTTCGGTGCAGTGTGATTCACAGGGCTGGAATGCGTGCGTGCGGCTGGGGGCTGCGAACAGGGGCCATAGTGGTGCCACTCTTTAAGGCCCTCTGTCTGTCTGTCCCAGACCACTGTGCCGGCAACTTTAGCAGGGTCAATCTGGCTCATGTGCAGTCTATGAAATCCTAAAGCTGGGTGCACTGATGTTTTTACAGGAAGCGCACAGGAATGTCCCGCTGGCCAGACAAGATCAGGCTGGCCCTCTGAAGAGGAATTTGCATGATTGGCCAGTTTAGGAAAATCTGCTGTGTGTGAGTTAGTAAATTCTGCGTAACAGAGACTGTGTGGTTTCATCTCGGTGCCACCAGGAATTACCTATCTATGCTTCATCTCTACTGTTCTCAGATACTGTTTTTTTATTTTTTATTTTATTTTTAAAGATGCACAGGTCATGATTTCCAACTTCTGATAAAGTCCAGCATCTGATTCTGATTTCTGAGACGAAATTAAAGGGGATTTTTATTTTATTTTATGAAAGACATCAAAAATCTGATCTTCTGATATTCTGATCTTGGCCAGTCCCTACAAATGAATTACTGAATTACTACACATACAAGGGTTTCGAATAAGTCTCAGGCACGTAAAGAAATGTTATGTAAATCTTTTTATCTGGACAGTTATCAGGGTATTTATTTTTGCATTTAGATAAATGCAACCCCAATTCCAAAAATTTTTGGGATGCTGTGTAAAATGTATGTTTTATATTAAGAAAAACAAAATGCAGTGCTTTGCAAATCTAATAGATCCATATTTTGGGCCACATATCAGATGTCAAAAGTGAGACATTTTACCATTTCTTAAAAATGATTATTTGCCATGGGGTCATATTCTGTTCTAAAACCTCTAAACTATATACTCTTGAGCATTGTTAGAGCCTTTCCATATGTGTAAGCTGCCAGTGCCATAGGCTCTAAGGCTACCCCATACCATCAGAGATGCAGGCTTGCAGTGCAGTGATAACAAGCTAGATGGTCCCTCTCCTCTCGAGCCTGAAGGACAGGGCTTCCATGAAGTTTTGATTAATCAGACCCACAGAACAGTTTTCCATTTTGCCTCAGTCCGTTTTAAATGAGCTTTGGCCCAGAGAAGATGAGTGTTTCTGGATCGTACTGACATATGGTTTCTTCTTCAGGAAGTGTTCCTGAGCCCAAGCAGTGATTTCCAGTACAGAATCATGCCTGTTTATTAATGCTAGGCTGCTTGAGTTCCTGACAGTCAAAGGCATCCTGTATTGACCATTGACCTTCAGATTCCTCCAGATTTCTGAATCTTGTGATTATATATATGTACTTTAGAGTGTGGGTTATCCACGCCTTCAGAATTTTACATTGAGGAACATTTTTCCGAAATCGCTCAATTCCTTTGGTGCTACATTTAAGAGAGCAAAACAGTCTGGTCACAACAAGTCATGCCAAAAAATTATTTTACTGCCTGTAAGAGAGTAGGAATGATTTAAAAAAAAAAAAAAACAATGAACCAAAAAATGAACATGTTAACGTGAAACTGAATTGTATTTAAAATACCAGTCCAGAAAACAGTGTAAGCCAGGATGTATGTTGCATACACGCTTCTGTGGTAATTGAACTAACATGTTTTTCATCATGCTGCCATTTTCTTGTGAGGCTGTTTCTCCATGTAGCTACAGTAAGGAAACAGTGGGTTACGCCATGTATTTTGGGAAATGAAAAAGAAGTTACAACATTAGCATCATTTGAATTCTCATTTGACTCAATGAAAACACTGGACTTACGTGACTCATCAGCTGTGGATCCTGAATGTTAATTGGATTGGCCATTGCTCAGTCCTAGCCCTGCATATGTATAGGTCACTGGAAAATGGCTTCAATCCACTGTACACAAATTACTCATCACGTGTATAGTAGGGCTGCCCTCTGAAAGTTGGCAGTGGCAGCACAACAGGGATGGCCATTTTGTAATTATTGATAGTGTGTGTGTATATATAAAAAAAATAAAATAAAAAAAAATGGAACACTTTAAAAACACATCAGATCTCAATGGGAAAAAAATCATGCAGAATATCTTTCCTCATATAGACTGGGTAATGTGTTAGGAACGAAAGGATGCCACATCGTTTGATGGAAATGAAAATGATCACCCTACAGAGGGTTCAATTCAAAGACACCCTGAAAATCAAAGTGAAAACGTGATGCAGCAGGCTCGTCCATTTAACCCAAATTCCACTGCAGCAACTCAACATGGTACTCAGTAGTTTGTATGGCCCCCACATGCTCCTAATGAGATGACAGATGGTGTCCTGGGGGATCTTCTCCCAGATATGGACCAGGGCATCACTGAGCTCCTGGACAGTCTGAAGTGCAACCTGGTGGTGTCGGATGGACCGAAACATAATGTCCCAGAGGTGTTCTAGTGGATGTAGGTCAGGCGAGCCGGTGGGCCAGTCAATGGTATCAATTCCTTCATGTCCGAGAGCTGCCTGCATACTCTCGCCTCATGAGGCTGGGCATTGTTGTGCACCAGAAGGAACCCAGGACCCACTGCACCAGCGTAGGGTCTGACAACGGGTCCAAGGATTTCATCCTGATACCTAATAGCAGTCAGGGTGCCGTTGTCTAGCCTGTAGAGGTCTGTGCGTCTTTCCAAGGATATGCCTCCCCAGACCATCACTGACTCACCACCAAACCAGTCATGCTGAATGATGTTGCAGGTGGCATAATGTTCTCCACGGCGTCTCCAGAGCCTGTCACGTCTGTCACATGTGCTCAGGTAAAACCTGCTATCATCTTTGAAAAGCACAAGGCGCCTGTGGCGGATTTGCCAATTCTGGTGTTCTGTGGCAAATACCAATCGAGCTCTACGGTGCTGGCCAGTGAGCACAGTGCCCACTACAGGATGTCGGGCCCTCAGGCCGCCCTCATGAGGGCTGTTTCTGATTGTTTGGTCAGACACGTTCACAGCAATAGGGCTCTGGCAGTGCTCATCTTGTTCCTCCTTGCACAAAGGAGCTGATATCGGTCCTGCTGAGGGGTTAAGGACCTTCTACAGCCTTGTCCAGCTCTCCTAGAGTAACTGCCTGTCTCCTGGAATCTCCACTGTACTCTTAAGACTGTGCTGGGAGACACAGCACACCTTGTGGCAATGGCACATATTGATGTGCCATCCTTCAGTAGTTGGACTACCTGTGCAACTTCTGTAGGGTCCAGGTACCGCACCATGGTACTAGTAGTGACGCTGACCCAAGTCAACAACTAGTCGGGAAAGATGAGGGGGGACAAAAGGTCAATGACCTCATAACCACATAAACTATTCCTGTTTTGGGGGGTGTCTCATTGTTGCTCCTCTACTGCACCTGTAATTTTATTAACACTAAAGCAGCTGAAACTGATTAACGGCCCTATGTATGTATGTATGTATGTGTGTATGTATATGTGTGTATGTGTGTGTAATATATATATATATATATACACACATACATATATATAGCTCCATAGTGTAACATTTTAAACTGGAATCCAAACATACATGAGGTATCAGACCTGAACTTTATTGAAACTTTATTGAATTTTTTGTGATTTTTGACAGTGCTCTGTAATTGTGAAGGGTAAAGGCTGGTTGGTAGAAGTAACTGAGTGTTGATTCACACACATGGTCCATGCAGCACTCGTATTTTGACAACATGTAGACTAAAGCTTCTCTCTCTTAAGAAACAAATAAACAAACAAAAAAAGAACAGAAAGAGAAGGACAGCCTCTGCTTTCACGTCTTTTCTTATTTTAGCTTTTCTTGTTTCCACCCAACTCTTTCTTCACCAGCTTTATATGGGTCCAGTCTCTCATTCATGGCACAAAGTGATCAGCCATGCAGAAACACTTGTTGCCCGGTCTAACTGGTTTAAACTACACCCCACCCCCCACCGCCCCCCCAACACAAGCACAATGTTTTTACATGACGCTTTTATGAATGTAAACAACCTCTCAGAAAAGTTGGAAAAGTGAGTGAAACATTTAACAATACGTGCATGCTACATTTAAAGTATTGTAACTTTAAATATAGTATAAATAGTAAGATTTTCCATAATATGGCCTTTTCAAACATTAAAATTTAACAGTCAGTAGCGTTTGTCCAGTTGCTGTTCTTGTACTTTATCTCATTACATTAATTTGAGTGATTAAACATAGTTGTGCTAGTGATGTTATAGCATACAGCTGTTATATCCGGTTTGAGCCCTGCTGTTGGCAATCCTTGTTAAAGCAGCAGTACAGCGAGAGGGAGGGAGACCACAGCTTACAGGAAGCGCACACTGACCATGTGCTTCTAGTGCGGAGACCGGGAGACGTACTTACTGCCAATAGAATGATCCAAATTGCTAACAGGAAGCCTGAGAGAGAGAGTAACTACAGTGAGAGAAGGCAAGCGAGAGAGAGAGAGGAAGAAGGTTAGAGTAAAGCAAAGGAGGAGGGAAGGGAAAGAGTGCTGGGAAAGGGGAGGGAGGAGGGTGAGTGGAAGGGAGCTGTTCTCATACTTCATGAGCAACTTCTGAGGACATACAGGCTGAGATTTTAACTTTTCTGGGACATGAGATTTGAAAGAGGATTACTTCAGAAAGAACGTTCATGGTGGTACGTAGTTCCTAACGTATACTCCTACAGCATATACTGTTCATTTCTCAATGTCCTTTTTAAGCGACGCTCACTGCCTCTTGTAGTTATTTTGTTCTGTAGTGTTGCGGTTTCCTGTCTGTGTGTGTCTCTGGTCCAAAAGAGATTACAATTGCGCGAGCTGTTGCTGTGGCGCCTCTGTTTGTACACAGGCTTACAATGGCTAGGAGAATTCAGAATTGCTCTACAGCCACGTTTGGATTTCACTTGCTCGCCACTGTTTAGTGTTGGCCAAATGGTTGTTACCAGTAATTGTGCCATACAAAAATACAGATTTTCAGCTTCAGCTGTATTGATGGATGATAAAAGGTTAATCTACTAGAATATGTCATTTGCTCTTAGTTAGCTGCAACGTATGTAATTTGTTGGGTGTGTCAGTTTGTTTCGAAAGACCATCATACAGTGCATAAACTTAACAGCTTTTTTTATGAACCAAACAGTTAAAATCACGATAAGCTATGAAGGGTTTGCAAGATATGTATCCAGTAACAGCACAAGTTCATTTAAGTGCTTATCAAGGAAAACTGGATTTTCTTCTACCTTTGTTTTAAATATGAGTTTAATGTGAGCTGTAAACATTGTTGAAGTTTCTGAACTTTGGTACCATTCAGTCCATACAGTCCAGATATTGTTAATCAGCCCATTATTTTTTTGTCACAGAAACATATTAACTTATATCTGCCTATTCAGCCTATACTTTAGCCATGCCCTTTAATTCTGAAGCCATAAGGAGTGTTTCAGCCCAGCCTACTTTTTGAATGAGGCACAATACGGGGCTGCCAATCAGAGTAAAGGTTATTCATATATACATATATCTAGTACAGTAATAAAATCTAATCTTGAGGGATGAAGAGATCCAGATATGAAAGATGAAAGATTTTTGGTGTATAAGCCCACACAAAAGAATAAATTAACATGTAAAAAATATGTGGCATTACTCTATTAATACAGATTTAAGTCTCATCTGATATCCTCATAACCTGATATATATTTGTGTAATATTGTGCTTCATTGGGACTGGATTGTGTTGATTGATAGTGTGTGGTTTCCTCACAAGTTGTACACACAACACTCTCTGATTCTGTCCTTTAGAGACTGTACCAGACTCACTGAATCCTGAACTGGGGCAGGAGTTTCATGTGAAACTCTGTGTTAGGTGGCAGACGGGGAGGAACTCTTTTATCAGTGGTGTTTATAGCTCGGGTCGTTTAATGATTTGTGAAGGGGGCTTTCCTTAGGGCTTACATTGGTGGTGCGTGAATGAGCATGTGCGTTTGTGTGTCAGCAGGGTGCTGTTTACGTATGGTAGGTGTTTCTTGGTTCTTACGCTTTGTGTACTCTCCCAAGTATCGCTCCCTGTGTTACATCAACACCAAACACAGGCAGGAAAGGCATGTCCAGACACCATCTTGGTGTAGGTATGTGTCAAGCCTGTTTATACCTAGCGTTTAAGACTCTGCTTTGGCTTGTCTCTACTATGCTATGTTTAACAAATCTCAAACATGCATGAAACACTGTGGAACAAATGTATCCTACTTAAGCTTTAATCATCTGGTAAAAGTTACAGCTCTAAACAAGTGTATCTTAAGTGGTCTAGGATTAGAAATGCCTTCTGCAGGTAGATTTTTGTCTGATGGCTTGTGCTGTGGATAACCCTGGACCCTTCAGTTCAGTTTGGGGTAGTTAACGAACTTGTTAATGAGACCTGGCAAGGCCTAGGAAACCCTGCCATATATTACACTTTCTTCAGATCAGTTTTCCAGTAAGTATGCTAAGGCACTGGGATGAGGCTGCATTATATTGCTGATTAATAGTTTTCCATATATTAACTTTTGCAAGACTGATATTGCAACCAACTTTGTATCTCCAAAATGCCAATGAGCTCTTTAGTGAATCATTGTGGGCATCCTTAACAATGTTAGAGAGTGTTGTAGTCAAGATCTATAGAGGAAAATCAGAGTCCAGACTGAGACTGAACACATTCAGTCAAAATCAGGACTGTTACACTTCAGTGTGTACCTAGTCAGAGAGCAGAACTTTTTTTGAGAAAGTCTGGAAAAAGCTCAAATTCCTTTGTACTTTTTGTATAATATTGTTTGGAAAAATATATACCATTAAGCATTATATTGCCCCAAAATGTCACTGTTAGTCCAGCTTTGCAACTTTAAAGAAAATCATAGTAAAGTGTCTGATCAGACCTGTCTTATGGCTAAAATGTATTGAGGATTGCCACCTGAAGTCCTCTGGAAAAAGAAATTCCAAATAAAACCTAGTTAGGCCAGCATGACATGGATCAATTTGCATGACTACCAGCGAACAGATTTTGTTTTATTGTGTAGAGAAACGAGTCCTTTGTTCTGTTTGAGGGATCAGTTTCTTGGTAATGTCAGATGGAGGTATTCATTTGGGTATTCTCAAAAGCAATTTCTTAGAACAGCTTTCCGAAGCGGAGAAAAATAAATTCAGTCAAATTGATGTTGAGTTCGACAACAAGACCAAAACAAGATCAAAACAGTTCATTTACAATCTCGAAATCTCAAGTACCCCACCATTAAAGATTATGTTCTAGGTTAATTCATAACTTTTAATTATTTTTCTTTTAATGAATAAAAATAGACATGGCACACACTTTACATCATTGAGTATTAAAACACAAGTTATAAAATAATAAAGGCTTATTTCTATTGAGATCCTGTCTATGGCTGTTTTTAAATCAAAAAAGTTTGATATTTATACAAAATTAATATTTTTGGTCAAAATAATAGTGTATTACGTAGTTTGTCAGTCTTACCTAGTTTTACATTACATTATTGCCATGTAGTTTCTCATGCAATGTGCAGACACAATGCTAGGCAGTATAATCACAATATGTAGCCCTACTGGGAGATGATTATGTTTAGTGTGTCCCCTATAATTGGATACTGTCACAGTGATTTGACTGAACAGGATGCAAGCATAGCTGTTGATTGGTTTATTGGACCACAAAAGGACGACTGTGCCTCTTTAGGGAGGAAATGGGTGGGTTTTGGGCCACTGGCCGATACAGATTTCACAGGTGTAAAAACCATCTGCTGTTTATGGAGTTATGTTCTTGGGACAAATCCTTTCTCTTTAGTCCCGGTGGGCTGTAATGATCTGAGTTTCTTTTTTATCTGAGAGCTTTTGTTTGTTTGTTTGTTTGTTTGTTAGTTTTTATTTTTAAATTAAATCTCACAGTACCACTTGTGATGTGGGTTAGAGGAGGCCAGGCAGTGTATCCTCATGGTCATATCTGGCTTTTGTCCATAAAGGAAGTTTCCATTATGATTCCTGGAAGAGATCTTCCCGTTCCTATGAGAAATGTATATGTGTATGAAAGAAGCTATAGTCTCTCTCTTTGTCTCTCAGTAGTTGGTGTGTCTCGTAGGTGTTTCCCACACACTCTACAAACACACAATTGCTTTCAGACTCAAACCACACATGCATGCATAACACACACATGTGCCCACACACACAGTACTGTTAAGATAGCAGTTGCTGGGTGGTTCCCCAGGCCCACACACACAGAAACACAGCATTACTAGTTTTATTCTGACAACCAGGAGGAACAGAAATAACATCACAACGCCTGAAATAGCACCTCCCCTTCCTCTACCCTGTGCTTTGTTTGACACCTCAAAGATCAAAATAGTATTGTATAAATTAGATGTTAGTTGTACAGTACAGAATAGACAGTGACTTCAAGATTAGAATCTTATTTAGACAAGAACTTCACATCCAAATCAGAACAATATGGTCAGCAGTTCTCATCCTTCCCTGCCTCACGGATCACGAAATGCAGTTTGTAAATGAAGGTTTTTATTATTAAGGTAGAAAAAAATTCAAAACTTCATGGCCCTGTGTGAAATAGTGTTTGCCCCCTAAACCTAATAACTGGTTGGGCCACCCTTAGCAGCAACAACTGCAATCAAGCGTTTGTGGTAACTTGCAATGAGTCTTTCACAGTGCTGTGGAGGGATTTTGGCCCACTCATCTTTGCAGAATTGTTGTAATTCAGCCACAGGTAGGGTTTTCGAACATCATGCCACACCATCTCAATAGGATTCAGGTCCGGACTTTGACTAGGCCACTCCAAAGTCTTCACTTTGTTTTTCTTCAGCCATTCAGAGGTGGACTTGCTGGTGTGTTTTGGATCATTGTCCTGCTGCAGAACCCAAGTTCGTTTTAGCTTGAGGTCACGAACACATGGACATTCTCCTTCAGGATCTTTTGGTAGACAGCGGAATTCATGGTTCCATTTATCACAGCAAGTCTTCCAGGTCCTGAAGCAGCAAAACAGCCCCAGACCATCACACTACCACCACCATATTTTACTGTAGGTAAAAGGTTTTACACCAGATGTAATGGGAAACACACCTTCCAAAAATGTAAATTTTTTAAACACAGAGTATTATCCCAAAAGTCTTGAGGATTATTAAGATGTTTTCTGGCAAAATTGAGACGAGCCTTGATGTTCTTTTTGCTCAGCAGTGGTTTTCGTCTTGGCACTCTGCCATGCAGGCCATTTTGCCCAGTCTCTTTCTTATGGTGGAGTCATGAATGCTGACCTTAACTGAGGCAAGTAAGGCCTCCAGTTCTTTGGATGTTGTTGTGGGGTCATTTGTAACCACTTGGATGAGTCGTCACTGTGCTCTTGGGGTAATTTTGGTCAGCCGGCCACTTCTGGGAAGGTTCACCACTGTTCCACATTTTCACCATTTGTGGATAATGTCTCTCACTGTGGTTTGCTGGAGTCCCAAAACTTTAAAAATGGCTTTATAGCCTTTTCCAGACTAGAGAGAGATCTCATTTACTTTCTTTCTCATTTGTTCCTGAATTTCTTTGGATTTTGGCATGATGTCTAGCTTTTGGGTATCTTGTGGTCTACTTTGCTTTGTCAGGCAGGTTCTATTTAAGTGATTTCTTGATTGAGAACAGGTGTGGCAGTAATCAGTATCTCCAAACTCTCTTAATATCTCCAAACCAGGATGAGAACAGCATAGTATAGACTACATCTTCACAACTTGGAACATTATGGTATAGAATAGTTCGTCACATCAGGAAGAGGTTCTCAGCCTTTTCCAATCCAAAGCCCACCATAATTAATACAAAGCATAGCGGTCCACCAGAAACCTAAAATCAACTTGTATTAATACAGGTTCTCAAAGACACTTGATTACATTAAGATACATATATTAAGCATTCCAATAGAACTATAACACTAAAACAGACCACTAGAGTGTGCTTTATGGCCCACAGTTTGAGAAATTCTGGACAACTTGCCACCCACAAAACCCACCATCAGCCCGAACATCTGGTACCATGACTTATTGGACCACGCCACGTGTTGCCAGTCTTCTAGGGTCCATCACAAGCCCAGGTGAGGTACTGTGTCGGTGTGTCAACAGTGGAGCTCTTCTCAGAGGCATATGGGCCTTCTGCTCCTATATCCCATGGAAGCAGCAGTGCTCGAATATGGATATGATTTATACCAGAGTCACTTGTCTATTCACACGAATAATCCTAGCCAGACGTTGCAGGTCATAATTATTAAGGACCCATGGGTGGCCACTGCACTGTCGACTGTGGGTGGTAATCCCTTCTTTGACGAATTCTCCAGTTCTTAATCCATAGTGTCACATAAGTAATGTTAAATGCTTGCATAACTTTGCAAAGGTCATCATGCCATCACGTCAATTTGCCACAAGCACACTGGCCAGTGTTAAACCTCATTCACAAGATAACACCTCACAACATGTACAGGGATGGGTGTTCCCAAGCTGTCTCCTGAGGCAACACCACTTCATCATTTATTTACATACTGCTATCCAATGACTTTTGGTATATGAGTGTATATCATCAAAGCTACTTTAAAAATCATAATGGCGAGGCTGAGGCTGCGCTCTCTGCCCCTGAGGCAAATAGCGTGTAAGAATCTGTAAGCAGTGGGTGAAGAGGACAGGTTCAGTAGTTTGATTTTACTTTAATTTTTCTTTTATTTAATTTCTTGTGATAGTTTCTAATTTGAGTACCTTTTGGCATGCCTCCCCCCTGATTTTCATTACTTCGTGTGCTGCACAGATTATTTGGATCACATTTTGAGTGATTCCAAATAGATTTTTTACATTAAAGAACGTTAAACTTCACAGGGAGTAGTGAACAATGAATTACCACTTCACAGGAAGCTGCAGTGGAGTTTACACATTAGTCATTGCATGTCTGTTGAGGAAGCATGCTTGATTATGATGCTGTAGGATGTTCAGAATTAACATATTTATCTAATGGAGCTGCCTTAACCAACATCCCGAACTCACTCAAGTGTTTAGGAAATATAACAGTACTGATTGGGACCCCTGGAGTGGAATGCAGCTTTGATCGTGTTGTAGACTAGATGAGAATGGTATAGTGTAAAATCTAGAGATCCATACTTATCTGTGCCTGTGAGTTACACTTTACACATCCTGTCACAGTCTCGGTTTAAAGGTTTTGTACTCCGGTATGGAACTGGTCTGACTGATTTGCTTCATTTCCACAGAATAGCTAAAGGGAGTTACTCAAACACTGCAGTACATAACTACTACACCTGCGTGCCATTACTGGCCAGTCTGATAGCAAGTACGATGCACTTGTGGGGGCATATCTCCTGTAAGAGATGGCTCAGTAAAAAAAATTAATGTATACAATTTTCCTTTACTCCAGATGTGGTCGATCTGTCCAGACGTCTGAAGTTTGGGTGAATGGAGTTGGCTTTTTTAGCTGGAGTAGCAAAGTTAAGATGTGCTAAAGCTAAAGTTAGCTAAAGCTAACACTTGTTTGATGCAAAGCGAGATCTGTCTGCAATCATACAAGGTGCTTTAGCAAGCTGTAATGAAATAATACAAAGAACAACATGTGTACAAGCACAGGATTGATATTTATCGTTGTACTTAATTAACTGGTTCAGTAATTTTAGTTTTACAAACTGTCACTTACATTGTAATGTATCATATTTAAAAAATATTTTATCTATGAAATGTTCTGTTGAGTTATGTATGTGTGCATATGTGTATATATGTGTTTATTAAGCTATAAGCATTTGTTTATTTTATTTGGATCTTAGCCTGGTAATGTTATTTTAGGCACCTAACAATGTGCATGTGAGAGTATCACTCTGAGGCAATTAAATTGTTCCGGCTTGCCTTTCTTCACTTCTGCAGATTCACTTAAAAGGAATGAGTGAAATTTCATCTAAAGAATACTTCCTCTTCCCTGAATTTCCCTGCAGCGTCGCTGCCTGTCCTGATGATTTAGTTCTTTGGAAACAGACAATGTTACATAAGTGTCCTCTTAATCCTCCATTTCCTGAGATGTGAATGGCATGATAGACTACAAGAAGCTGCTTTCTAGGCAGTTTCAGATTTAAAAGTTTAATTCTAAGGATTAGAATTTTTAGATGTAAACCCATTTTCCCCTATTTCTCTTTCTTTTTTTCTTACTCTCCTGTCTTTTTTTTCTGTCTCCCTCTTTTTTCCTGTCTTCTTCTTTTTCTTGTATTTTTCTTTTCTCACTTCTTTCTCTTTCTCTCTTGTTCATCCCACTCTCTTCCTTTTCTCTCTCCCTACCTGTTTTCTATCTCACTCTCTCACTCAGGCAGTACCAGGAAAGCTGTCTCTGGAGGCGTTGCTGCAGATGTCAGGTGCTCAGGTGCAAGATACGATGAGGAGACTGGGCTCCAGCACTGATGAGTGTTCCCGCATCACTGCTGCCCTCTCCTGCCTGAAGAGTGCCACTGACTCAGGTCAGTCCCACTCCCCTTGCCCACCTTAAGGGACGGGTGGAGTATCAGCTGAAATGGTCCCATCACTTGTCGCTGTGTTGCCTGCTGATGTAGTACAAGTGCAGAATAATAACGTAAACCACAGAAGGCGGTTTGCTACCGTGATGAAAGGGAATTTAGAAAGTCCACCACTTAAAAATGTGCAAACTTCTCTAAGAGACAGTGTGAGCTATTTTTTTGGTCCTCTCAGCTAATCAAAAATGTTGTCTCTGCTGTAGGGCGGGAGCTGAAAGACGAGGGAATTCCCTGGATAGTTGAACCTCCTCTGATCTCCTCAGGCTCCTGTGCTCCTCGTTCCATCTCTGTGTCCAACGTGCCCTCCTTGGACCATCCCACCCTGTACTCCTTTGACGGACTTGCTGACCCATTTCAGTCCTCGCCCCAGATGGATCGCCGGCCTTTGGGTCTGGCATCAACCCCTCCTGTGACCCCACCCACCCACAGGGTCACCCTGTTGAAACCCCCTCGCACACCTCCACCCCCTTCAAACAGACTGCGACAGCTTTTACCCACTCTTGCCTTGCCCCGCAGCAAGAGCCACACACAGCTGGCCAACCGAGTGGACGAGCCTGTGCGCAGCAAGTAGGTCCAGCATCTTATACACATGGTTATCAGTAAAAATTTAACTGCGTAAATATTAACTTTTTTCTAAGAAGTTTATTGGTGTACAACTGTGGTCAGTGATCTAAATCGCCAAGATTGGATCTGATTTTGTTTTTTGGCATGTGTTTGAAATCTGCCACTGCATATAAAAATCAACCATTCAGTCGTTCATCCTCTGAGCTGCTTATACTTTTGGGTCACGGGTGATATTGGAGCCTGTTGCAGTGCTCATTGAGCAGATGGCAGGAAACGCCCTCGACAGGCCACCAGTTGATTGCCGAGAACTAAAAAATATCATAACATATTTATGCCTGATCAGTGTTACCAAATAGCTAGCTGCCTCTTAACCTTCAGTGTATTTAAATGCAGCTATTGTTTCATTTAGAACTGACCATTTGGTAAATAATGTTACACATTTTGCAACTTTAGCCAATACAGAGTGTGTTTTCATGTGCTCCTTTAGCTCACATAGCGTAAGCCAAACCGTCTTTAAAGAAATCAGGATTGCACATAAATATAATGATCTGTGTATAGTGGCCAACAAGGTCAAAACAAATGAACGTTTCAGAAAACAAAATTACAAAAGTAAAAACAAGTTTACAAACAAAAAAATGACCTTCAAGAAAACAAAATTACAAAAGTAAAACTTATTTACAAAACATGAAACCGACACACTTTTAGAAACTGCGAATTCTGACGGAAAGGGTAGGTCTAACACACAGGAAGTGCTTGCCAATCGAACTTTTGCGGTGGTAGAGTAAGTGTAGTGCGATATGGTTACAAGGTGAAAGGTTGTCCATTTTGTGGCACGCATTTTAGTCGTTTGGCACACTTTTGTTTTTCCTGTGGAAGGCCTTTAGAGCTTTTAAAAGAGCAGATGGAAAAAAGAGGCAAACAGGGATGACTAATCCATGTTTAAGCCATTTTAAACTAGTTAGCTGGTTATCCGTTATAAGTAGCGTTACAGCCCACTTATTTTCATTAACATTTCCAACTCTAAGTGGTTTAGACCTCGCCTGTTCATCTCTTTCTCCCCCTCTAGGGTTGGGTTGTGTGGGTTATGTCATGTAGTTGTGGTGTTAACCATGAGGTGAAGTTCTATGGCTATTGGTGACCATGCCCTGCGAGTCAGTAGCCCTGTGATCGTTAAAAGAGCTTTTGACTGTAAACAGCTTTGCCTGTCATTATTGGATCTCTAGGAAGGAACATGCTCTGAAAAAGTGCAGAGCGAGCTGTGAATGCATGCACCAGCAGTGAAAGGTATAAGGAAAAGTTTGATTGACAGGGGTCAGAATTCAGAGTTTGTAAAAGTGTTTCATGTCATTTGTTTTCACTTTTGTAATTATTTTGTCTTGAATGTGATTTTTATTTATTTTTTTTTTGTAAATTTGCTTTTATTTATGTAATTTTGTTTTCTGAAATGTAAATTTGTTTTCAGTCAAAATGTGCCACGTGTGCTCTGGCTAATTTATTCAGAAATCTTTAAAAGGCTGTATCAAATAACATTGGTGACCAAATTGGGAGATGGAGGTAAGTGCTAAACCTGAGCAAGAAGACTTTTCACTTATCCCAAATGTGTGTGTGGAAGAAAATGAAATGTGTAATAGAAGAAACTCTTAAGATTATTGCATTTATTTAAATTATTTTAATAAAATAATTTTATATTTCATGATATAATAGTTCAGGTTTTTATCACACTGCACTAATGTGAGAAAACTTATCTTTGATTTATCTATTCATCTTGAAGGTTGTTCAGTACGTTGATACACCAAAACATGCATGGGTGATGTGATATGAAGATATGATATGTTTTTTTGGTGGAGTAACAATATTCACACCTCCAGCTTCTGCAGTGCCAGTACGACATAATTAAGAAGTGAGCGGCTTCTTATGCAAAGAAGTCAAGTAACAAAATCCTACTAGCGCTGACATCAGCGGTCTGGGCACAGAACAAGCAAAAGAGTGATGAGCGGAAAAGCTAGTGTGTGAGGAGGAGTGAAAAGGCTGATTCAGTAGTCAGCTTGGTTTTGTTTTGGTTTTGTTTCTGTTTGTTTGTGTTTGTTTGTGTGTGTGTGTTTTTGTAAGTGGAAAATTACAGTAAAATTCTTGCTGCCCTTGTCACTCCTGCCTCAAGTGTCTTTGGTATGCTACAGTAGGTATTTCTAATAATATGGCCAATGAGGTTAGGTACCCAGTATGTGCATGTAATAAACTGACAGCTGAGAGTGCGTAAAAATGACTTATGGTTAGTGTTTGTGAATAAAGGATTAAAAAATGATGGGTTAAGTGTCAAAAGATGTGCAAGTCAAATGTCTTGTTAGATCAGTCTTATAGTCTTGACTGGCTCCTTGACTGGAAGGAGCCATTTTTTGTTATATACAAACTAAGCAAAAGGGGCCTGTTATTTTAGGGTGATTCTCAGAAAGAAAAACATCTAATCAGTAAACATCTGCAAATAAATACATACATACATAGAGATCTCACTTACCTATTAAAGCTTCCAATAATGATTTTTAGCAACATGAAAGATCTGATCTTGTTTACTTTGGACAGGATGTGTAGATAGACAATCAGAATGGCTGAGTGGAAATGAGAAATTCCTAGCTGAGTATGTGTGGGCAGAGCATCTAAAGTTAAAACTGAAATTGTGAGGGGAAACTGGAAGCTGTGCTTTTATAGTTTGTGGTTTAACGTCAATTTGTGTGTAATGTAGTCTCACCTCTGTTCTTCAGGATTGGGAAGAAGAATAAGCTACTTATAAACGTGCAGGTGAACGGTGGGGGAAATGGCTTTGAAGACACACCCTCTCCCTCACCGCTGATGTTTGCCCGGTCACCATACACTCTACCCATCACGCCCACTCTGGTGGAGAGAAGTAGGTGCACTTGTGAAAAAGCAACCTATTTAAACAGCTAAGGATGTTTTTAAACCGTTTGAAACATTGTCTGGTCTTGAGAGAGCGTGAGCAGTTTATAATGGAATTGTGATCCTACATTTACGTGGATTTAAGTTTTTGACTATAGCTACAACAGCAGCAACATGCATCATGTTTTCATCTTTCTTACTTTTGTGACCCCCTGTAGCAGTCCAGAGGAACTCTCCACAGGCCATACGCAGGGATTTTGGTCTTACTTTCTCACACAGGTAAGACAGCCTGAACCTTTTTGGTACATTGGCACATTGGTTGCATAAAAATTATTATTGAAGTTCCACTCTCTGATCTTCCTCTTTATTAAAGATTTTCCACCAAGTCCTGGCTGTCTCAGACATGTGAGGTGTGTAAGAAAAATCTGATGTTCGGCGTAAAGTGCAAACACTGCAAGTAAGTTACCATGGAGCCCCCAGCATTGTAACCACATCCGCTTATCATTCACAGAATCTGCTAACAACAGTTTTCTAACCTTCAGGTTAAAGTGCCACAACAAGTGTACCAAAGAGGCACCTCACTGCAAGCTGCCCTTTCCAGGTAAGATTTGACCTGATGCTTTAGACAGATACCAAATATTTTTTTCTTTGTGCTTAGTTGTCTTCTTTCTTCAGTTATCAGAAGAACAGAGTCCGTTCCATCAGACATCAATAATAAGGTGGACCAATTGCCACAGTCTTCACAATTTGGAACATTGCCAAAGACATCAAAAATAAAGGTATGGGTAATAAAAGTTAGAAATGCTTTATCCATAACACCCTCTCTAGTTAATGTAAAATGCACCGATGTACTGTTATGCATCTATCTAATTTAATTTGTGGAAATATTTTTTAAAAATATGCACCCTTTCTCTAGGATCAGCCTCCATCTGTGAGTCAGCTGGACTCCAGTAGTAACCCCTCTTCAACCACCTCCTCCACGCCTTCCTCCCCTGCATTTAGCCAGAGTAACCCACCCAGTGCCACTCCACCACCCAACCCCTCTCCCAAATGGCCTCGAGACAACCGTTTTAACTTTCCAGGTTAGTAAAGTTAGTCCAGGCACGTGAAAAGCATCCCTTACGTAGTAGGTTTAGATTACAGTACTGTGCAAGGGTTTTAGATTCAAATGCGTATTCCAAAAGCTATTGGGGAGCAATTGGTATTTTCTTAGAAAAACTAGCTGTTTAATAAATGTAAATAATATTAAAACAATAAGTGACGTTTTTGTCTATGTTGGTTATCCATTTCCAAACCTTTCCTGCTGGCCCCATGGTAACATTAGTAACTTTACTCATTCATTAAATCTGGTGCTGATAAATTTAATGGCTCCTGGTTTGGAGGTGAATTCTGAAACCTGTCTTCTGGCTATCTCAAGTTCTCAGCTCCTGATTTGAAAATCAGACCTTCTAGTGTGTTTACTTGTATTTATTTTAGTGTGGAGCTGTACTTCCAAAGACAAACTTAGTGCCGTGATAGATAAATGTTTTTCAGTCAATTTGCTTAGCTGTCCAAGACCTCTTCACAGTAACATACATTTACTTTATGAACTGGTGTCCGCTGTTACCTCATATGCTTTTGAAATGACCTTTTAACCATCATTTCTGTCTCCATATTTCATTTACATCTTTCATTGCATCTTCTTTTTTATTTTTAAATTTGAGTTATTTTTGGTGCATGTACTTTTTTTTACAGTTACTTGCATGATATACTTTTTTTTAACACACTAAAGAGAGCAGTCTTACCATATCCATACATTTGACGTGTCATAAGTGTATGAAGGTGGATATGGATTTGCACAATCCCATTTAACATCTGCGCATTCATGTTGCCTGTATGTGTCCTGCTATCAGCTAGTTAATTCAGAAATTCTCTGCCTAGCTCTCTGCTACATCTGTGCTGTGTGTCAGGTGGCATAAGCATATAGCCTGTTAAGATGTATTATAGCTGATATAGCAAAGTGAAGGCCATACCTTTTAACTATAGCCTTACAGAAATTTCCTAGCCCATGGTCACTCTTTCAAGTTATACTCTACCCTACTGAGCCCCTAATGAGGCTAATGAAGCTTGAAGTAATACAGTTGGATAACACGTTAAGCCCGAACACTAGCAGTATTTCACCACAAAGGGTAAAAACCGTGCCAGTTCCTGGCTGCAGATGTGCTTATCTGTCATGCATCAGGCATTAATAACTTGCAGCGCTTTCTCTAACTGCTCTTTCTCTCCTCACCCCTTTGCTTGGGTGTTTTTTTCCCATCCTGTCCTGATCATTAGCTGCCTGCTACTTTCAGCTCAGACAGCAGTTTATCTTCCCTGGTGAGTTAACACTGTTCATGTAACCCTGTGTTTCAGCCCTTTTCCGAAACTAACACTCTAAGCCAAAATATTTGAAGAACTTAGATTTGTAAAAAATTACTTGAACTCTTCTTGCTATGTACTGTGAGCGCTTTTGCTTCTGTGTGTAGCATTACATGTGCTGAAATACGAAAGAAATCAGATACGTGCACTGAAAAACCTGATTACTGAGCTAAAATCTAGGTCTTAATTAAGTTCCTAAAATCTGATCTTGATCGTGTTCAGAAAATCAGAGTATGCTGTTATAGGCTAAAATAGGCCACTGGGGAATACTATGGCCATAAGGGTTACACCTGGTCTACCACGTTTAGATAGGTGGCAGTTATCAAAGTGGCGTCCAGATAATTACAGACCCGGTGTTCCTCAGCAGAATGTTTTCTGTTGGTTGACTATTTGCTTTCCTCGCCTTGTGCGTTAAGTATTAATTGTAGCTCAAGGTCCCTCCACCAGCTTGTTTTCTTCCCACAATTCATCCTAGTGTCATAACCCCCCCAGGTAAATGCATACACTAAATGGACCAGGTGGCCTTCTTTAATTTTTCCAAGGTCCAGTTCAGAGTCTTGTATGCCCACTGTAGTTCATACAACAGTGTGCAGGGATTAGCATGGGTGCTGTGACCGGCCTGTGGGGACATGAATGTGTATTACTTCCATAATTATCATTAAAAAATATTCTGTACCACAGCAGCCGTCCTGGTGGTTTGAACTAGACAGGATAGTCTGTGCAACCCTCATGCATTGATGAGCCTTGAACACCTAACACTCCAGTTTGTGGATTGTCACCTCGATTTTAGAGGTGCTCAAACGCAAGTCATGTTGCTATGAAAAAATTTGGCCTTGGTTAGGGTGGCTCAGGGATTTATATCTGCCCATTTCAACTGCACCTCGCACATCAGCAACAAGAACCGACTGCCGACTGTTCACCTACCATCCAATATATTCCAAGCATTGTCAGGGGCCATTTTTACGAAATAATCAATGTTGTGTGTGTGTGTGTATAATCTGTGAGTGGTCATAATAATTTGGCTCATCTGTGTAAATAAACTGCACACTTATATTCAGTATATTCACCTGAGATCTAAACTTCTGTGCCTTTTTTTTTTTTTTTTTTTACAGACGTATCACATCCAGACAGCAGTCAAGACAGAGGGTAAAGCACATCTTTTGCTGGGTTGCAAACGACTCCTGTACATTGTTCAGTGACCACATATTTTATTTACTTTCACCTAAAGTACATGCTCTCACACAGAGTACAGTCTGGTGCAGGTGTAATTTCACCTAAAAATGTACATGTAAAAAGTGATTACTTGGACAGTGGTATCATATACTTTGAGTACTGATGCTGTTTTTCAGCGTGTGTGAGATGTCCTTCTCTTTTCTAGAGAGACAGAGCAAGTGGCAATTGAGCCAACACCACAGACTGTGGGGCAAGAAGAAGTGGTAAGTGTGGCAAACAGCAGATCTCAAAGTGTGCTTTTCAGCACCAGTATGGAAGTAAACTTCAGCATAGCCACGTCCTGCAGATTGTAGTGTTGTTCTGCTTTCACACACTCACTTCATCTTGTTTGAAATGTTTGTTTATTAGCTGATTAGTCGGATTAGATATGCTGGATAAGTTTTACATTTAGCCACTTCCAGCTTCTTGGGTTGATCATGTGTAATCAAGATGCTTTGTAGACAGATTGTTATACTACCACCCCAAATCAAAAGGTGGATTGGAAAGCCAGCGTCGATGCTTGGGTACTGAATGTCACTTTTGAAACAAACTCTTGCATGGAAGTGACAAAGACTTGCTTTAAAGTCTGAATTAAAAAGGCCTAAATTGACTTCAATTGAGGGTTAAGATTATTTTTCTCATTTTTTCTGTTTTCCTCTAAAATGTTACAATTTTGGAGGTATGAGATTTCCACAGTAGCAATGTGCAATTTTCCTTTGGACCCAATGAAACTACCTTGTGTACAAAAGCACAGTTTGGAAACTCCTGTTACATTAGACATAAACTTCATTACAGACTGCAATTAAAAATAGTTTTGGTCTCGTTTGAAGAGATTTCAGAAGAGAATCGCTTTGATTTGCACGACTGGTACAAACCGGATTCCAAAAAAGTTGGGACACTAAACAAACTGTGAATAAAAACTGAATGCAATGATGTGGAGGTGCCAACATCTAATATTTTATTCAGAATAGAACACAAATCACAGATCAAAAGTTTAAACTGAGAGAATGTATCATTTTAAGGGAAAAATATGTTGTTTCAAAATTTCATGGCATCAACAAATCCCAAAAAAGTTGGGACAAGGCCATTTTTACCACTGTGTGGCATCCACCCTTCTTCTTACAACACTCAACAGACGTCTGGGGACAGAGGAGACCAGTTTCTCAAGTTTAGAAATAGGAATGCTCTCCCATTCATGTCTAATACAGGCCTCTAACTGTTCAATCGTCTTGGGCCTTCTTTGTCGCACCTTCCTCTTTATGATGCGCCAAATGTTCTCTATAGGTGAAAGATCTGGACTGCAGGCTGGCCATTTCAGTACCCGGATCCTTCTCCTGCGTAGCCATGATGTTGTGATTGCTGCAGAATGTGGTCTGGCATTATCTTGTTGAAAAATGCAGGGTCTTCCCTGAAAGAGATGACGTCTAGATGGGAGCATATGTTGTTCTAGAACCTGAACATAGTTCTCTGCATTAATGGTGCCTTTCCAGACATGCAAGCTGCCCATGCCACAAGCACTCATGCAACCCCATACCATGAGTGATGCAGGCTTCTGAACGGAGCGTTGATAACAACTTGGGTTATCCTTGTCCTCTCTGGTCCGGATGACATGGCGTCCCAGTGTTCCATAAAGAACTTCAAATCGTGACTCATCTGACCACAGAACAGTCTTCCATTTTGCCACACTCCATTTTAAAAGACCCCTGGCCCAGTGCAAACGTCTGAGCTTGTGGAGCTTGCTTAGAAATGGCTTCCTTTGTGCACTGTAGACTTTCAGCTGGCAACGGCGGATGGCACGGTGGATTGTGTTCACTGACAATGCTTTCTGGAAGTATTCCTGAGCCCATTCTGTTATTTCCTTGACGGTGGCATTCCTGTTTGAGGGGCAGTGACGTTTAAGGGCCCGGAGATCACGAGCATCCAGTAGAGTTTTACGGCCTTGACCCTTACGCACAGCGATTGTTCCAGATTCTCTGAATCTTTTGATGATGTTATGCACCGTTGATGATGATAACTTAAAAGTCTTTGCTATTTTACGCTGGGTAACACCATTCTGGTATTGCTGCACTATCTTTCTGCGCAACAATGGTGGAATTGGTGATTCTCTTACTATCTTGGCTTCAGAGAGACACTGACTCTGAGAAGCTCTTTTTATACCCAATCATGTTGTCAATTGACCTAATTAATTGGTCAATAGACAACATGATTGGGTATTCCAGCTGGTCTTCCAGCTGTTCGTTATATGCTCAATTTCCTTTTTTCTATTGCTACTTGTCTCAACTTTTTTGGGACTTGTTGACGCCATGAAATTTTGAAACAACATATTTTTCCCTTATAATGATACATTCTCTCAGTTTAAACTTTTGATCTGTGATTTGTGTTCTATTCTGAATAAAATATTAGATGTTGGCACCTCCACATCATACATTTTTGGAATCCGGTTTGTACAACAGATTTCAGTCTGTCAAACAAAGATGCAGTTTGTGGCCATGTGTAAATGACATGCGCACATATATAAATAAAGGAATACATGTATTTTTGTGTGGAAAACATGAAAAAAAAGGCAAAGATACTCCAAGACTATATTTAGTTTAGCTTAGTTTAGTTTAGTTTCAGGTTTATTTGTCATATGCACAACATGTCAGGACATTTATGCATTGAAATGCTTGTGGTGAGGCTCAGGTTTGTACTCTACAGGAGGACATTATATACGTACTAAACATTAAAATAAAGAGATATAAAAGTTCTATTAAATAAATACGAAATACAAAAAATACAGAATATACAAAGAAAGGAGGGGTCTGTAGGAACTCTGATATGTACATTTATGAGACAGGTATAGTCTGAAAGAGAGCGGAGCTAAAAATAAATAAGTATGTTTATGTCTATTCCTGTTGTATAAGGTGATGTTGTCCATAGCAGTGTTATATAGAGTATTAATAATAAAGTGTCTGAGCGCAGTGGTGTTGGCAGTGTTGGTGGTATTGGTGGTGTTGGTGGTGTAATTCTGGAGTACTAAATAAGAAACGAGCCTTAGGGTTACTAACTAAATAACAAGCCTGCAGTTAAAGAGGACAGACTTTAACTGACTTTAATCATTTCACTTGTTATTCTTTCATTGAGAATGAGGACCCAAATGATGATGATCAGCAGGAGCATGAAAGGCAAGATGATTCTGCTTATGACGATGATGGTGAAGGTGAAGAGGATGACTTGGACGACCTACCCAACTCTAGTCCCTGGAAGGGACCCATCTCCCGAAAGCATAGCCAGACCAGCGTGTACCTGCAGGAGTGGGATGTGCCCTTCACTCAGCTGACCCTAGGGGAGCTGATAGGTAAAGGTCGCTGGGGGAAGGTGCACCGGGGCCGGTGGCATGGTGAGGTGGCCGTACGTCTGCTGGAAATAGACGGAAATAATCAGGATCACCTGAAGCTCTTCAAGAAGGAAGTGATGAACTACAGACAGACTCGTCACGAGAATGTGGTGCTGTTTATGGGAGCCTGCATGAACCCACCCCAGCTGGCTATCATTACAAGGTGAGCCTGAGAACATTTGAAGGAGAGGGAGGAATCTGGATTAAAGCATGGGGGTGGTGTAGTGCATCATGCTGCCATGATGTCAGGCCAGTAAATTAATTTACAAAACTTAAGATGTCCGGTTAACCAAGTACAAGATATGTTTAGTGTAGTTTAAGCAATTAACAATATGCAATTGCATGCCTATATGTTTTGTATGCCTTAATGTGCATTCACTGTTACGCTTCTCAAACCACAGCTCAAAGAGTAAATAGCATGTAGACCTGTTGTCTTCCCCTGCCAGTCCACATTTGTGCTATAACTCATTTCCAAAGACAGATAAATCAAGACAGTAAGAACTCTAAATATCTAGTATAGGTGTGTTGTAAGACGAGCAGTTGCTAATAATGTGACTCAATCTTGATGGTGATGCATTGTTTTGAACAGATGCGTGCCATTTAAATGACACTGACCACTCCTTGTACTTTCTTGTAGTTTTATGTGGGTTTTAGAGAGTAATGACAGTAAACTGGTGTGTAGTGGAATTACTTTTTCAGGAAGCAGTAAGTAGTGTAATCCTGTTGCAGTCTGGGAAAATGTTTTTTTGATTAATTAAACCTAGCAGGTACTTGAGCGTGTCAGTAGCTGAGCTGAGAAATTCATCACGTGTTGCATTCAAGGGGTGGACCTCTTTGAGTGTTTACTAGGAGTGAGGGATAACCCTGTCACCCAGCTTTCTAAAACTGTTCCTCGCTCCAGGAAAAAGTGGACCACTCCTCTTCCACTGGGCACGTCGTACATGCTCTGCGGGAGATGCAAATTAGCAGGCCATGGTTGTTACCTGACTAGCAGGCCATGGTTGTTACCTGACTGAATATTTCATGCACAGAGTTTCATTATGCTTGTAGTTTGTCCTGAGTGTGTAGGTTAGTTGGTTGTTCACTGGCTTTCTTTGCACAGCATGAGGGCTTGAGGGCAAAAGACCTAAGACCATGAGTTGGTGCCCCTGCACAGACTGATTTAGTGATTAGTTCTGGATCGCTCCAGCTCATCCCAAAGGTATTGGTCAGTGCTTAATCGCTCTAGAGACTGCAGTTCCACTGCTCCACAGCCCAACCAACCAGCACTTGGCAATAGACATGGTAACCTTAGACTATGTGGCTGCTCCAGAGCATTCTGTTGTATTGTCAATGCTTTTCTCTGGGGATTATACAAGATATGTGTGCATTTTAATGTCAGCAGTGGTTGAACTTTATAGCAGCTGAATTCACTAATTCTGTCCACGAGCATTTGGATATATAGTGTGTATTAACAAAAACACATTTTTTTTTATTTGTAAAGCCTAAATATTTATTTAAAGTTATTTCCCTATTCTGTGTTTGTTACAGTTTCTGCAAGGGCCGTACACTGTACTCTGTTGTGAGAGATTCTAAAACCTCACTGGACATCAATAAGACAAGGCAAATCGCTCAGGAAATTGTAAAGGTATAAATGTTTTGTTTGTCCCTTTTTGTCCATCTGGTTTGTCCTCTTCATCTGGCCTGACCGTTCTTGCTTTTGCGTCTAATAGGGAATGGGGTATCTCCATGCAAAGGAGATTGTGCACAAAGATCTGAAATCCAAGAATGTGTTTTATGACACAAACAAAGTGGTCATCACAGATTTTGGCCTATTTGGCATGTCTGGAGTGGTGCAAGAGGATAGGTAAGTGACCTCAAGTCTTCAATCTTCATTCTGTCATTTTAGCTGTAGAACACTCTTGTGTGAAGGACAGTGAGAAACTGTGTGTATTTCCTTCAGGCGAGATAATGAGCTGAAGCTGCCACGAGGTTGGATCTATTACCTGGCTCCTGAGATTGTGCGGAGGATGCGTCCCAGGAATGATGAGGATCAACTGCCTTTCTCCAAAGCCGCTGACGTTTATGCATTTGGGTAAAAGCCACACTTAAACATTTCCCCTTTCCTGGCTCATATAGCTGCATCACTGCAAAGCTCCAACAATCTTTTTACTGTTTTTGCAAGAACTGACATGCAAGACTGTAATTTTGATAAATAATTTGTACTAATGGCTGTAGAAGAGGAAGAATTAATATTATATAATAATAATTATAATATATAAATTTTGTGTGCTTGTCTTTTAGCACTATCTGGTACGAACTGCAGGCACGGGACTGGCCCATTACTAACCAACCAGCCGAGGCTGCTATCTGGCAGCTGGGAAGCGGAAAAGGCATCAAGCGGCAGCTGTCCCAGATCAGCCTAGGCAAGGAAGTCACAGTGAGTCCGCTACAGTTTTCTATAGACAGCTATTGCAGGATTTCCATAGTGTTAAAACATGCTATAGTTTTGCTTTAGTGTGATATTTGTGACAGCAAAGTTCGTGTTGGCTGTATTGAACAATTCAACTGGGAGTTTTTTCTTTTTTTTACTGTAAAAAAATATTTAACTCATAATTTTACCAATGTTCATATAGACAACCACGGGACAGGATGAGGCTTAATTTTGCGTACTATACATTTTCAAGATGACTGAAACAGTAGTAACGCTATGAAATATATATTACCATAATACTGTTAAATCTATTTTGTAATGTTTTTTTACGGGTGGATTTAACATACATTTTTCTGTGTCTGTCGTGAAGGACATCTTGTCTGCTTGCTGGTCTTTTGAGTTGAAGGAAAGGCCTACGTTCTCTCAGCTTGCTGAACTCCTGGACAAACTTCCCAAGCTCAACCGCAGACTGTCCCATCCTGGACATTTCTGGAAGTCTGCAGAGTATGTATCGTAGGCCTGGAATCCTGCATGGTGTGGCCCTGCTGTCCCTCACCC
This sequence comes from Prochilodus magdalenae, assembly GCA_024036415.1. Taxonomy (NCBI): domain Eukaryota; kingdom Metazoa; phylum Chordata; class Actinopteri; order Characiformes; family Prochilodontidae; genus Prochilodus; species Prochilodus magdalenae. The sequence continues at coordinate 631,771 of JAMWET010002088.1, forward strand.
AGTCAAGCTGAGCATGAAACCTGTTAGAGCCTAGGACCTAAAGTGTATGTGGTTTTGGGGCATAACCACTTTAAGAGACTTGGCTTGTGTGTTTTGAGCCTTTCCAAGTGTGTACAGGTTTAACATGAGTTTATGTGATTTATGTGATTTCTCACACCATTGCTCACAATTAGTTTAACTCCATGGATGACTCGCGTGTTGAAGAGACTTCTGCAAGTGCAAGATGTCATGTTTGGAGTGGGGTTGAACAGTTGCATGTTTGTAAGGGTTTTATTCTACTGAATGTGTTCGTGTGGATGCTGTGCCCTAAGAAAATGTTCTGTGTAATGTGATATGAGGTTGGAGAAGGTCTGCAACAAAGGCATATTCAAAGACATATTTCTTAGAATTCTACATATAGAGTCGTATGCAAAAGTTTGTTGAATTACTAAGTGAAAATAGGTACAGATGGTCTACGGAGACCACAATTCTGTATGTTTTAGTGCACAGCTGCTGTTTATTTGCTTAATTTAAATACTATAGGGTAGGACATAAAATGTGGCAAATGTCACAGGGAGGTATATGTTTGGTTTAGCAAATAAACAGTAAATGTGCAGTAAATATTCAGAATGTTTAATAAGTGTATTCCCTGCAGAGCATATGCTAACTTATTTTCATGTAATTTGACTGGGTTGCTTTTGCATATGGCATATATGCATATTTGTAAGGCTAGACTCAAAAGAATTTCCCTAGCATTTCATTTTGTCTTTATTGGCTGTGTAATTTATCACAAGCTTAGGTTCAATCCATGTGTGGATTATGTTACATGGAAGAAACTGTCACAGTCATTCACATTGACCAGCTTTTAATTACTTACATTTGACACTGCCAATCAGTTCATCCTGTCTTCAAGATCATCTGAATTCTAGAATTAGTTGGATGCTGTAAATAACCTCTGCATTTTAATTACCGAAAGAAGTTCTGTTGCACACTATTGCTGCAGATACTTAGTCAAGCCATCCTGTTCTGTGTTAACATATCTTTGTTCCAAGTTATCATATCTTATCATACACCAAGTTACTGTTGTTCAACACTTATGGCCTGGAATGTACATTGCAGAGAGTCATTCTCAGTCCTTGTTCGAGTATGTTCTACTCACAGTTTGAGCAGGAAATAGGTTTAATAGCAAATTACACAAGCGGTTCAAATTACTAAAATACACCTAATATCACATTGTATTAGTATTCGGTTGGTCCATCCTTTTTTACTTTATTATAGCTTCCATTATTTTGGAAATAGAAAGTGGACACTGATTTACATGCCTCTGTCTAATGTTAAATCATTTAAACGATATGAAATATTTGAATATTATATTAGGACAGCCATGTCAAGATCGAAAGCAAAACCTTTTTACTCATGAACTAAATGTTTTCCTTCCCCTTTGGTTTCCTTTTGTCCCGTGACTGAACTGAATCATCTGAATCTGTTCCTGCGGCAACGTGGACTACCCTACTTCTGTACCATTGTATCACATCTTTAATTTTTTTCTCCTTTTCCTGCCATCACATATCGGTGTGTCACAATCAACCCTGTTTGTCATGTGTGAAATGTGTGCCTTGCTTTTCTGTTTAAAGCTCATGGCGGCATCACTGTCTGAGGGAACACTGTAGTCGAGGCCTGCACTCTCGCTGCCCCTACGTTTACAAATACAACAGTTAGACAGTTAGTGCACAGCTACAGCACACTAAAGCATGGCTGGTCCATGAATGGAGTTAATAGATCTAGCATTTGCACAAGGTTTTTGTGTTTTAGAGGTCAGGTGATTTGCTTTTTGTACTGTTCTGTGTTCTGTGAATGTTTGTTGCCTTAAAGGAGTAGCACAACCAAATACGCTATTGTGGCTAACACTGAATTAAAGCCAGTTGGGATGATGCCATCTGCACAGTCGTAATTATTGATTATTGGCTGTATACTTTTAATCATGGTCAGCATTTCTGACTGGGCATCACTGTGCAAGCTGATTATTATATATATAGTAAGATGTTTTCCAGCACAAACAATATTTGATAATAATGATTATCATCAACATCAATTATTCCTCTATTTCTAAAAATAATAATAATTATTATTATTATTAGTAGTAGTAGTATTATATAGTAGCCATAAGCATGGACTCCAGTGGGCTTTTAATGTATCTTATAATGCTTTATTCATTATGGGTGAATGCTTGGAAGGCACTGTGACCCTTCATTTGTACTAACGGTATGAGTTACTTCAGATGTCTCTCACAGCTGTCTTCCCTTTTTTTTGTGGTAATAATTAGTCAGGCTAAAACTTTTCTGACTGGCTGGATCAGAATACTTCCTCACCCTTTAAAGAATCCTCTCCTAAAGCTCTCAGCTGTGCCTGCCTGCTTGTTTAGTGTGAGTGAGATGTGTTTAGTATAGGTGTGGTAAACCTTTTCCTTCCTGCCTCACTGAATCACTCACTGTTGACATCGCAAATGTGCCTTAACAGACCTCATTTAGAAATCCTGTACAGCAGCGCTCAGAGTGACACCTTGGTTGAAATGCATAGCTTGCCAGCACTTCAAATCTGAGAACAGATAAAAACGAACATGTGAAATCTGTGAAGTGTTGCAATTCTGCTCTGAACAGTGACTCCTCATATTACTGCAGTTTAGAAATCGACTGCCGTGCTGGGCCTGCTAACACAAGCTACTGTGATTTCTAGACATTTAGTTCACACAGAATGCAGACAGCGAACAGATTAATTTTTAACAGTATCAGATGTGGAAGAGAAGGAAATGAAAGAGGATAAGAGTCTTGAGGAAAACAGCCATTTGCATACCTGTCGCAAGGTTCTGATGATTATACCACAGCTTAGATGTGCACTCTGTATGTGGTTGTGTGCATGTATGCGTGTGTGTGTTTGCGTATGTGCGTGTGTGTGTGTGTGTGCATGCGTGTGTGTGTGTGCGCGCGCGTGTGTGAGTGTGTGTTTGCGTATGTGTGTGCCTGTGTGTGTGTGTGTAGTTTGTGTTTTGTTGTTTTTTTGGGTATTTGTAACTGAATGTGAAGTTCCTGACAGGTTTTTTTTTTTTGAACATTGTAATGTGTGGGTTTTCATATTCACAGCAAATCTATGAAAAAGTATAGATGTTGTTTTTATTTATTGTACAGTTTAGATTTCTATTGCTATTTGTACAAACTTTTATATGATAATTTTCACCATCACATTTGGAATAGGTACTTTATTCCCATTTTATAGCTATTAACATCGGTATGTTGTTGAACAGAAAATGTACATATATTATGAACAGTTTTAATATGTTAATGTAATGTAAGAATCCATATTTTTGCACAGCCTGTCATGTGTATGGATGGTGTTTTCCTCTGTCTTCAACTTTGAGAAACAATAAAGCCTAAGTTTATGGGTGCAGTGTAATTGTTCAGCAAAAATGTCCTAGAATGTGGTTTGTAGGGGGTGACTATATGCATTTTCAGGCCCGATAAATTTTTTAAATTAGGGTTGACGATTCAGTTTGATTAGATTTTCAGTAACAAAATGAGCCCCTACTGTTTCATTCACTTTATTATTAGAGCTTATTTATGTATTCATAGTAAAAACCCATCTCCACTTTCACAACCAACCTGGTAACATGGGATGCTTTGAGATGCCTACTTTTGATCTCTGACAGGTCTCAATGAAATGGAGGGGCGTATTTTTTAAAGGTGCGATAGGCGTTTATTCAGCATTTTAATTTGTTCATTGATGTACACTGAAGGTATGTGGCTTTGGTCAGGGTAAAAATGTCCAGATTCTGTTTTACATTTACAACCATAGGCTTTTGATGAGCTCATGAATAATTTGATGAGGCTTGCTCTGATTGGCTGATTTACATCAAGAGAGTGCAGCGATCACACAGACGCAACAGGCAGGAAAATAAAATAAACCTCTGATACAATCACACAGAATAGCTCCTTACAGGTTGCTGTTGGGGTTGTGATGCTAATAAAGGTGGAGCTGCTTTTCTCTTCAGTCTCATCAGGTGGATCAAGTCTACAAGCTTGTACTAGACTTTGAGGATCGGACTCTGGCTCAAATTGAAATGGTAGACGTGATGTCACAGTGCTGTAAGGGCAAAACTGATGTTTGATCAATAAGAGCACACTGGGCGCATCTGAGGGGCCTTGAAAACAGTAGCTGTAACCGTTTCAGACGGGGTGAATACGGGTGCACAGGAAAATATGGTATTTTAGGAAAAATTAAACATGCGTTATCAACACTGAAAAAGGTCATATGTCTCTGTAGTGCTGTACTATGTATAACCGTGTGAGCTCTCTGTAGTGTGAATGAGTAGTTGCACGTAATGTGTGAAAGATCGGTTGGTTAAGTTAATGAATCTCAGTCAGTAACGAGAGAATTACTAGTGTTATCACATCCTCAGTATAATGTTATGGTGTATGTTATGATGACGTGTTCATTTCGCATTTAAGACCTAAATATCAGTCGGACCCCTTTTTTCAGCCTCTGCGTGTGACGTTCATAAAGACATAACCCGAAAAACCTTCGGCCAATCTGTCTCCCACTTTTAACTAAAATGATTATTTCAAGTCTGTGAGCCGCAGCAGTGTGTACCCACTCCATAGCTCCTCTTAGCTCCGTCTTTCAGCCGTAACGTAACCTCTTACAGTGCAGTGCAACTATAGTGTGTACCGACTTTCCTCCCTTGCGTAAAACAGGCGTACACAATAGACATTTACAGGAAATGGTAGCCTGTTGTTTCCCTGTTTCTCTCTGCTTCTATCTCTTTCTCTTGTCCTCCACCTTCTTTCTCTCCTTACCACGTTCTCTCTCTAGGCTGCGATCTTCCCAGACTGATTTAACATTAACCTCTGTCTGAATTAAACTATATTATGTCGGTTTACAGTTTAATCATTTTCTTCTACCGAAACTGAAAGTGTTCTCGTTTAACGGTGACTTCCAGTCAGACCACGCAACCAAATCAGCCCTACAGCAGATCCTCATGCGCAGATATTACCCACGTTACAGTGACAGAGATTGCAGACCCCTAGACCCTCCGCGCTGACGATGGAAGACATATCGAGATTATCAACACAAGATTATCCTCTCAGGAGGGGGACCGCGACCATCATCAACAAATACTAATAACTGCATACTAATAACAGTCTACAACCTCAGTCTTTACTAAACAGCACTTCCTAATTATTATATCTGAGAAAGATAAAGTCATGGGCTCCACAGGATTTACATTAATGTAGTAGAAAATTTTTTTTTGATGTTACATTTTATATAATTTATTGACTCAATATGGCATGGTAGGCCAACCCAGTCAAATGGCATATTTTGTTTAATTTGATACTGAAAACAAGTTAACACCTTCGAATTAGATTTTCACAAGTCCTAAAAAAGACAGACATGAGAAAGTAGAAAGAGAACAAAAACAAAATCAGACAAAACATTACTCTTGGTTATTTATTTATGGAGGAAAAATATGCAATTATATTACCAAAGAGCAACTGTATGTGAACCTTTGCTTTGTGGGACCCCCTTGTGCAGCAATAACAAATAAAACATTTCCAGTAACTGTTGATCCTTCCTGCACATCGGTTCAGGCAATGATGGTGTTTTGGAAAGCATTGGGTTTCTCCTTACAACCCTGCCATGCACGCAACTGTTCAATGTTCTCCTGATGGTAGACTTACGAACATTAAAGGTAGCCACTGTAAGAAAGGCCTTTAGTTGCTTAAATGTTACCCCAGGTTTTACTGTCCTATGTCCCATCAAATGTCTTGCTATTGGAGTGATCTTTTTTGGTCACTCACTCCTGGGGAGGGTAATAATGGTCTTGAATGTCTTTCATCTGTCTGACTGTGGATTAGTGGAGTCCAGGCTCTTTAGATAGATAGTTTTAAAACTTTTAATTCTTCTTCTTCTGAGGTCCTCAGAAGTGTTCTTTGTTCATGCCATGATATACTTCCACAAGCATGGACATGTTTTGAAGATCTGACTTTGATAAATCCCTTTTCTTTAAATACAACAGGGCAACTCATACCTGACCGGCATTCGATTGATTGAAAACTCCTGAGTCTATTTTCACTTTCAAGTTAACTGCTATTCGTAGAGAAGCGCATGCTTTGGACATTCCCAGATATGTAATAGATCATGTTCCTCAAGTAACAAATGACTAAGTATGTTTAGGTTCCCTTTATAAACTTGTGTACATTGTTTATCAAATAGCAGTATCTGCAAAGCACTACAGCCAGTCTTGGATCTGCATTGGACTTTATAGTCTGAGCTCCCCGAAGCCCCTGGCAGTGAGAATCCCTGGGGGCAATAATCCATCAATAACAATTCACTACTTATACAGGTGTACATGTTCCCAAGCTGTCCCCAGACATAACGCTGTCTCATAATCAGTTCACATACTGCTATCCCATGACTTTTGATATGTCAGTGCAAATCAGATACACAAAAGTACAGTGCCTTGCATGGCACTGCATAGGTCCAATTGCTAATAATTTATTAAAACTACTTTACAAACAAGAATATGGTTATTCACAAACAACATGAGTTGACATAAATGTGAATGGGTGTATAAAAAAGATGGGAAGGGAGAGAGATGCTAGTTAAGCAGTAATTACAAGGCTGGGTCCTAAAAGGAGGCTGAATGGTGTAATGACGTCTAGCAGCACTATTTAAGATGAATTGGGTATAAAAGGTAATTACATAATAACAGCTAAAGTCATATTCTCTTCCTCACAATTTTACTTTTACAGGTCTGCGCAAAAGTCTTCAGCAGCAGTGAAACTCATTGAAACCACTGAACTGGACTGCACATGGCACCTTTACATTGTTTGTAACTTGATGAACGAAAAATGAGGCTTCACAGTAGCCTTTGCTATCAGTGTAGGGAAAGAAAAGCCATTTGAGGGTCAGTCTGGATATAGGTGGTGACCATTAAATCTGGGTGAACAGTCGTGTGTGTATTTATCCTACTTATTCACTTTTTTAGAGCAAATGATTCGATTTACATGTACGTTTTTCACATTGCGAAATTTACAGCTTTTACCATTACATTTTTGGAATTGTTTTAGCTTCCTGTTGGCTACACGCTTTGGGCTGGAGAACAGAGCGATGCGCCAACTCCATCTTTCATCTCCATCTTATTTTACAGCAATGGTGGATCCCAGAAAATAATAGCAGCACAGTAGACGTGCAGGAGAATGGAAGGTTTGTGCTACAGTACGAGTATAGTAAGGGAGATGGCAAAAGCTATATTTCACAATACATCGCTATTGTTAAGAAATATAGAAGCACAATTTAGACTTCCAAACTATAAACAAAACCGTAACTTTGTAAGCTGTAAGATGTATATAAATACATTATTGACTGCTTATAACCAAAAATATAAAGTTCTTATTGTTTAGTTTTATCCGTTCATTCTACCCGTTGATAACTTCCTGAAACTGAAGGCTACGTGAATCACGTGACCATGAAAAGTCTGTCTACATGCTTCAGACTTCTGCGGAACCACGAAACCCCGCCTCCTATTCTTCATTTACCACCAAGTGTTGAATACCCGCGAACGCTGAGCAGATGTGCCTTCTGTAGACCTGGGAGAAAAAGCGGTACAGGCGAGCAACAGCTGCAACCACTGTTTCTGAACTGTGAAATCAACTCGGAGGCAGAAAAGTAAGATAGATCGGATAGATGGCATACTACCAGCAGCAACCCTTCTACAATCCTGTAAGTCTCTAATTATTTCAGTTTAATTTTATAGTTACTATAAATGTGTAGGTGTAGGTGTTCAACAAAGACATTGCATTTACATTTAAGGCATTTAGCAGACGCTTTTAACCAGAGCCACTTACAACGGTGCTGAGTGTGCTGTTGGATAATATTTCCAGCTTTTACATGAAGCTTGGAGCCTAAACTTGCCATGAGCTCAGACACTGCCCGAACAGAAGGACCTGAAAGGTTTTGTACCACACAGGCTTTCAAACTGACCATCATATGCGGGTCAATTTGATGACACACAGCTCATTTTCATAATCATAATCACTAAGCTTAGTCACTCTGATGATCTGGGAGCTGTGAGCTAAACTTCCTGTTTGACCCTCACATGAATCCCATGAATTATTAGACAGAACTTTGTCACTGTTCAGTGTCACCATAGTGCTTAGAAAGGTCATTAAAACTGTAAAGGATGAAATGGATGTCTGAGCACCTTTGTGTTTGCTCATCACTCATCACTGCCGTTACAATGCTGCCATTCTTTAACAGATGATTCCTTTCACTGGCTCTATCCAAGGAGGTTTGCAGGAGGGCAAGAGTATTATTGTAACTGGACGTGTTTTGCCAGGAGCTAACAGGTAAGGCAAAAGCAGGGACTGGCGAGAGTCTATAACCAAAAGAGTGCGATGGGCAAGGGATTCCAGGAATTATTGTCTGTTAGTTTACTGGGGATACTAATGGAAATGAAAAGTGAAAGAATCCTGAACTGAGCTTTTCTCATGGCTGTATGTCTGAAAGAAGATTAAAAATCTAGCACATGTATGAGGACATGGTTAAAGTTTCTACAGAGCACAGAAATGCTACAACTCAGATGCTCCCCTCCCCCCTATTATCTTTCCATATTTCCCTTATCAGTAGGAGATTTATTAGGCTACTAAGGCTAGCTGTTATTTGGCTGGTTTCTTAAAGGGGAAGTACTTCTGTTAAGCTTGCAAAATAAAATCATTAAGAAAGTCGAGTTAATTAAGCAATTCAGAATGGTTTGATGCAAAACTGTAGAGAAGCTTATGGGCTTACCGTATTGTTCAGAGGTGGTGATAGGAACTAGACATGGAACTCGAAACTATGAAGTGGTTAATGGCTCTAAAAGCTACTGCACTACAAAAACTCATATATAAGAAGGTTACAAATATTTTCTGAAATTTTGGTCAATCCTTTTTTTAAATACTTTCAGCACAGAGATGAACACACAGAGTGTGACAAGGCAAATCATAAAGACATATACGTCATAAAGACACATGTAGGTTTGCTGGTGGCTTTGGATAAAAATTGCTCCATTCATGTTGCAGACATCATGCCCCCTGGTTCCCATCGCCACCACTGTAAACAACCTTACATTTGAAGGTTTGCCTGCCAAACTACTTTGAATGGCTTATTTCACATCTTAGTACTGCATAGTATTTCTGAATAGCTCAGTCTTACAGGCCTTTGCTCTGCTTGCTATCAGTGTGTTTGTGGTTAACACTGTAATTCTGGTTTCCTGAATAAGGGGGATAGGGGACAGACTGAGGAGTAAAGGGCTGCTATCTGAGGTAGCCATTTCTTGTTGTTCTCCAGGGAACTTGCGGGCAGATGTGCCCTTTACTTAGAAATGCTGTTTTGTGGGTAACTTATTTCCCCTGAAGAACTTGATGTAGTTACTTGTCAAGAGGATAAAATAGAAACAGTGGATCCTGTAGTTTAATCAATTCTAGATGTAATATAAAACAGATACTTGTTTTTATAAATAAAAGAGACCAACTGTGTCCTACTTTTCCTTCCACCAGGTTCCATGTGAATCTCCAGTGTAGTCCCAGACCAGGAGCTGATGTTGCTTTTCACTTTAACCCCCGTTATGATGGTGGGTCTGGATACATAGTGACCAACACCTATCAGCATTCCTGCTGGGGTACAGAGGAACGTAAATATCAGGCTCTGTTCCCTACCGGCAACCCTTTCACACTGCAGATACTAGTTGGTCAGGCCTCATACAAGGTCAGTTTCACTTATCCTTTTGTCTAGAAACAGGAAGTGCTTTTGAGTTCATTAGTTCATGTGACTTTTGTACTTTGCGAGACTGGACGTCAGTAGAGCGTTTAGTGCATTGCATACTTTTGTACTGCAATGAGTCAGGCTTGAAATTAGGGGAAAAAAGGGGGGAAAAGAACCTGTAGAATCCTGTTTCTGCCTCCCGTGGGGTCAGTTTAGTTCCGCTTCAAATTCAGTTCATTTCAGGACCTGGATTTGCATAATTATGCAAATAAATGCATGATCGTAATCTGACAGTATTACTTTCTTAGGTAAGTGTCAATGGTAGCCATATCATGGAGTATAAACACCGTATCCCATTCCAAATGGTGGACACGATCGCAGTGGATGGAATGGTGGAGATTAATTCCATTGTTTTCCAAAATCCTGTGGTGAGAACAACCTTAAACATATTACCTTTACATGAACCAATTCAAACTAGCAATATAACTCAATGAGTATTTTTTCATTATATATTGTCTTTTCTTGTTGCAGCCCTACTTCCCCCAGCCGGGTTTTCCAGTAGGTATTCATTGCACTTTCACTGAATAAAATGCATGACATGCCCAGGCTGATATTAAATTACGGTTTAGTAACAAATCTCAGAAAAAGTTGAAACAGTCAGTGAAATGCAAATAAAAACTGAGGGCAGTGATCTGTAACTGTTATGCACCATGACTTGTATTTAACAACAACAACAAAACAAAAAAAGGACATTTCTTGTTTTACTTTAGTAGCATCGTTGTATTTTGTAAATATGTGTTCATTTTGAAATCGATGCCATTCCAAAAAGTGGGGCCAAGAACAATTTGAGAAACTTGTAAAATGTACAGAATTATTCCAAGAAAGGACTAGCCTGTTAGGACCAAGGAGTCGAGGCTCACCATGTATATAATCCAACTGTTTAGTGAACAACTAAGCAAAGGTACAGTATGTCACGCTCATTAAAAGATGCATAAAGGACAATAAAAATGTTTGGCACATAGTGAAGCACAAAATATGTCAGCAAAGCCCCATATGGTTGCACATATGACAAATTGCATATATACAATAAATTGTATATATGTAAAATACAATATATTTCAAAACTGCATCAGTTGATGTCTTCAGTCTAGAAAGGTTAGAAAAGGAAATATGATGTGACAGAGTGGTAAACATCTTACTGTCTCAACTTTTTTGTAAGGCATCAAATTTGTAATAAGAAAGCATGTACAAAAATTGTTTAGTAGATAAAATATTAAATCACATTTTCGTATTGTCCTTAGTGGCATTTCACACTTCTTTTATAATGGAGGTTTGTACATAAATGTCGGGGACAATTTGAAAAGCTAGGTCATATTTGAAATGCTTATTGGAGTAGTAGTTCATTTTAAAATGCTCTGTGTTCTGTTTCTACAGGGTCCTATACCTGCCCAGCCACCATTCCAGGTATGTGTTTAGACATTTAAAAAAAAAAAAGTTTAAACATGATTTTTCAAAACAAAAAAGTCTACAATGGGTTTATTTAACTTTAAGTGCTGGTGTCATAATTACATTTTCTGTCTTATATCTATAGCCACAGTATGCCTATCCTATGGGAACGGTAAGTAAGCTCTTATTTAAGCTCATAAATGAAGCCTGTGATTCTTCTTCCCTGATGATGTTCTCTAATGATACTTTTTAATATTGGTTTTTATTTCTTTAATTAACAAGTAAAAAAAAAAAAAACAGAAACACAACTGAATGGTCCAAATGCCTCTACAGAATCAGCCATAAAAAGCCATACAAAGTTTGTGGTTGCAGAATTTGTAGGGCTGTAGGAGTGGTTAATGTTTTTCCAAAGAGTACAGTAATTACTGTGAGACTTTTCACCTGTGCATCGAATCTAGATCAAAGTAGGTAATGATTTTCTTCCTATCATAAATGCCAATCTGAATCAGATGCCTTTAGGATGATCACAGCAATCTGGGCCTCTACCAGCTGCTTCCTGCTCTATCCAAATGGATGTTTTTTTGCTCTGCATGAGCACACGTTATTTTAGGGGAAGTGTAGGGGAAGAGCTAACTTTATTGTTTATTCACAGGGACCTGCTTTTCCCCCTGCATCTGTCTATGTAAGAACCTCTGACCACTTCACACAACTAGTTCACATTCTGTTGTATGTTAAAGCTCATTGCAACCACTAATAAAAACAACCTTGTGCTTCATCAATAGAGTGTTCCTTATAAAGCTGTTATCAATGGGGGATTATATCCTGGCAAAAGCATTTCCATTCAAGGAGTGGTTAACTCTGAGGCTCACAGGTCAGTCGTTATCTATAACTCTGTAAATATGTAACTCTGTTTAGTTAAAATGTATACATCTAAGTATCACCAGTATCTATTGCTGTGGATGTATACTACTGAGCACTAAAGGAACCACGTGCTAATGTACTTTGCCTTTCCTAGAGTGAAAATTGTCATTGTCTTGCCTAGTTGGCAGTTTTGCATAGATGTCTTGCCTAAAGTAAAACCTTTAGGAGGATCTAAGCATGTCATAATAAACAGTTCAGTAATAGTACGAGTCCAGTGGAGGTGGCACATTATTCTTGAGGGCAGTGAAGTGAGAATAACTTTCTAAATTTTAGCATTTTCATATTCCTCCATTTTGAGAGGCCTGCTAAAGTGCAGTTGTTAGCTATAGCTATCTTTTATTGATCTCCTATTGTTATGAGTAAAATACTTAGCTACAAGGTAATCAGACACCATGTTTAGCATATTATCCACGATGGCTGGATTATTTTTATTCATTTTTTATAACTTTTAATGGGTGATGCTCATTTCTTATTTCTTCAATAGGTGTTAAGAACTTTACGCACAGTACTATGCAAAAAGACAGAAGAAAATTAGAATATATAAAAAATGTATCTGGTCAGTTTTTTGCTAAGAACGACAATAATATTAACAGTAAATACCAATCTCATTAATATGCCATATTCTTCTGGAACCAGGAGTGAAAAAGGGTGTGACACTTAGTACTTACTCACTATCACCACCTGCTGGTCAAAATGTCAGTCATTTTTAGTCCATCCTCGGGATTAATTATTGGGACTAACTGTCGTTTTGTGGGTGGAAATGAAAAAGCTTTTCTGTGTTTTGGTATTTGTACACACAGGATCTTTTTTAACCTGCGTCACAGAAGCGGCGTCGCCTTTCACTATAACCCTCGCTTTGATGAGAACCTGGTAGTGCGCAACACCCAAACAGGCACTAATTGGGGCTCAGAGGAGCGCCACGGAGGCATGCCGTTTTACAAGGGACAACCCTTTCAGGTACGAAAGGTGTTTCGAAAGCGGAGATTTTAGTGTTTTGTACTTGCACTTTGTTTACAGTAAAATCTAGCTGGTGAAGCAGAATGTGTCTTTTAGTTGAGAACTGATGTTATTTGTGTGTCATACCTGCATGCATATTTCAGGTGATCATCTCCTGCAGCCCCCACCAATACACCGTATTGGTCAATGGTCAGCAAGTGCACACATACAACCACCGCTTCCACCAGCTGAACGAGATTGACCTTGTGGAAATTTCTGGTGACCTGAGCTTGACCTCTGTGGTGGCTTAGCCACTTTTTTTTTGGTGCCAGTGGAACTTCCTGTACAAGCATTTTCAGGTCACAGACAGTTACCTTCTATGTACAGCCTTGCTTAACAATCACCTATCTTAGACGACTGTACAATTCCTAGAGACTGGATTTTGATTGAATCTTTTTTTCCTTTTTTGATCCACATATTCAAATGTAATTCTTATAAAATATACATATTTTTTTATATTCTGATGATTACATTAGTGCAATTATTACAATGTTATTAAATTCTTACACATACCAAAGTTTTGTACTGTCGTTGTGTAATCCTGTAAATTGAATTACTCCAGAAGAACATCTGTGTTTAGCTGCAAGGTCATTTTTTTGGGCCCTATATGTTTTTTTTATCATGCCAATGTTGCTTTGCCCTTGAATAAATCACCAAAGCATTTTTTTATCAGCTCAGGTTCAGTGACCCCTTGAAGTGCAAAAAGATTGAGCCAACACAAACATAAACCTCAGGAGTAGGACTTGAGCCAGTCCAGTACTTAGTACTTTACAAAAACATACCGTTTGATTAGCTAAAGTGGGTTATATGTAGGCAGCAACTATTTTCATGACAACTTTATATGACGGTTTTACCCTGCTACCTTGTTAAGCTGCGTGTAAAAATGCCTCTATGTACTTGTGAGTTTTATTTTGAAGCAACTTTTACAAATCACCAAGGAAGTCTCTGCAGCAGGATACCTCATACTTTTCATACTGGAGAATCTGCTGAAGTTTGCTTTACCCTGCTATACCTACTGCTATACCCCCATGTGCCTGAAGTGGGCAGTATATCTCTGTTTAAAAGGGACCAAGGGAATCGTCTCCTCTCTTCTTTTTTAAGTCCACACTTCAGTTTTTCTCTGTCAACTACATACTCTACCCTCACAGTCATTACACAATAAACTGTAAGAGTTACTTGTAGTATTAATAATAGACCTTGAGATTAATAACTGAATAATAAGCCTAGGATACATGATTGTTAGGTGCAGTCGACTTATACATATTGCCACTGCCAGAAAAAAACCTTGCATCCCCATTTCAGTTTTTGACATAATTTGAAAGTACCTGTTGCCCTGTACATTGTGTGCTTGTGGGGTGATGGATGCAGCAAAGGAAATGGACAAATTATGGTTCCATTGAAATGTAAATGATTTTTGTCAGTATATTTAATTCTTTATTTGTAATATAGTGTAGTGCAAATTACAAATCTTAGGAGGTTCTGGCATACTGGAAACTGAGCATCATACATAAAAAAAAAAAAAAAAAATGGGTATCATCGGGCTCATACTCAGTACATTTACAAAGGACCTAACAGGGACACTAACAGGGCACCAGCCTTTAACAGCATAGTAGGCTGGTGGTCTTAACAACAGTAGATGAAACACTTTTTATTACTGGATTTAGATCTTGTCATTTTGAATCCTGCTAGGCTTCCCCCAAGTACCCACAGCTATCTAATAGACAAGCTCCTACTCTGCAACATTAATACAGAACCTTGGTCTCAAAAGTCTATTTTTAGATAATTATATCTGCACTGTTTGCAAACAAGGAACTAAAATACTTTCTAAAAGTTTGTCCTAAGGGTTCCAAGAAGTTGAAGCTGTCCGGGCACTAAAGTAGGATGTGAAGCTGGGATATTATCAAAGTTTTTCCCTGCTAAACATGAAATGCATTTTTATCTGTTTCGCCGAGCAAAAACAACAGTCTAAAAGCAGTCGTGTTTATTTCTATGTAGGGGTTTAACTTCTGCTAACACATCAAAATAAGCTCGCAGCTTATTCCTTTATGACTGTTTTGTTTTGGACTAAAGAGCGACAGTAGCGCATAGATGTGTTAACCACAATCTCATTTGGGTGCCGAAGCTGAACAGTACTTTAGTGAAATGCATTTAATGGCTTAACAGTCACAAAACTGTTCCAGCATTCCAAAGTCAAAAGTCATTCAAATGTTCAAGCAGCTCCATATTTACAGTCAGATGGTGCTGTGTTGTCAGCCGGCTTCAATCATTTACTGACATTTCAGTAAAAACAATGGTTTAAGGATAATATTGTTAAAACTGTGAATCATACATTTTGATGATTCACAGTTTGATGTAAAATAGTACATGGTGTAAGACAATTTGCAGAGTCTTACAGACTGTGGTGGTAATAGGAAGTAGGGCTTGGGAAGCCTAATCTCTTAATATTAATATTACTGAATATATGAAATGACCTGTGAATACTACACGCCCAAATAAAAAACTATGCATCCAAAACCTTTACACAAATTAATCTGTCATTTTTAATCAAAATCAATGTGTCAGCAACCTTCATGACCATTTCATATAATAATTTGTCTGTTTGATGGTTTTCAGAAGTATTAAACACTTTAGATGGCTGAACCACCTACTCTGATTTCGTAAGTGCTGCTGAAAGAATTGTGTGACTGAATTATGATGTACAATTGTCCTATGCAGCTTCCGATAGTTGTTAACTTCTAAGACAAATACAAATACATACGAATACAAATTTAGTTCTGTAGGTGCACTACTATCCAGACACCTCCTGTAAATGGTAAATTCAGTTCAAAATTGTTCAAATGTATGTCATAATTCAGTCAGTGATGATGGAACCAGGGGTTGTGGTGTTTGCAACACCAGTAATATTCTATTATGCAAAACAACCAGTGAATTACTCATCTTCTGAATTACACGTGTAATCTTTATAACAATTCAATTTTATAAAATAACCTTACATTGGGTTGGCGCTGTTACTCACTGAAGGTTCATTGTCGGTCAAAACCTCAGCCCAGCCATAAAAGTTGGCTTGCGGTTAAGAAGTTCTGTCAGCTATAACTCTGTAATACAGTAACATGCACCTGCAAATGTTTGTTAGTGCTCATTTGTGAATCTGATTCTCCAAAATCATTTGCCAAAACCTTCCAATATTACACTTCAGGGATTTACTTTCTACATTACAACCCTGGGTCTCGTGTGTTTGCACTATGTATATATTTGCACATCAGAGTTTGAAGAAACGCAATCTCGTTCAGCTATGCACTCCTGTTGTAAAGTCTGAATGACAATAAAGTTCACTTTGATTTTGACTTTCCAGCTCTATCTTGCTGAAGTGTGACACATGTGCATTAAACTTAATACAAGTTAAAACTGATATAAGTCAAACATGCTGATTTGTGTTAGGTTTTACAGCCCTATATTTATCTATCAGTCATTCAGGGATGAGTCTTTGCATAATAAAGTTGAAGAGGCTTTATTGTTATTTCAGCCATATACCAGTACAGTTTCTCCAGGACCATGTTGTAACACAAAATAATACTCAGTGCAGACAATACAGTACAATAAATCCAAAAATTACAGTAAATACAAATCAGGGTACAGGTCAGACAGGACAAGGTATTCAAACAGATGGCAGACTTTGTATTGATTTGTAATAACAGAGTATTTCAGTTATTTGGTCAAATATTTCTAACACAAGGCATGTAACTTTAATAACAATGTTAAGGGCAGATTTAAGTGAACTCAACTCACATCAGTAACTGACCTCACTACTGAACAATCAAATCCTTATAGCAATGTTCAACATCAGCACCTGCCCTAAATAATGCTCAATAAAATATCCTCACAGCAATGTTCAGCATCAGTACCTGCCCATGCTAATGCTGAGTCAAATCCTTACAGCAATGTTAAACTTCAATACCTGACCTCACTATCACTCGATCAAATCCCACAGCACTGTTCAGCATCAGTACCTGACTTCAATAATGCTCATGTGGCTAAAATCAGTCAAAACCTCACAACAGTATTCCAACATATTCCCAGAGGAGTAGATAGTGTTATTGCACAAAAGTACAAACTCCGTATTAATAATCCTAGTTGGATAAGGAGCTGTCTACAGCCCCCTGGCCCTCTGTATGAGCTCCATCTCTGTCCAGCAGCAGTACCAACAGCACCGCGCATGCGCAGCGTCAGACTGGAGAGAAGACTCAAACTTCCGGTGGTGGTGTGTCATGGCGGCGCTGTGGACTGTGCTTGAAGTGAAAAACTGAACCCCGCTCCCTCTCTCTTCTCCTCCTGCAAGATTTGGGAACGCTGCGGGGTGTTTCGCGCGGTAAACCAGACCGGTTGGAGCCCAGGAGTGGAGAGAGAGACAGTCGCGGTTTAAATCCGCCTGACCATGGCGGCGCACAAACCAGTGGAGTGGGTCCAGGCCGTGATTAACAGATTCGACGAGCAGGTAAGACTGAGGGACAAGGAGGAGGATGGAGCTGCTGGTGGTGCAGATGATAAGGAGGAGAAACGGCCAAAGGCAGAATCAATGTCCAGAGTAGGGAACCCCGATGCCACCGCGAGCGGCTCTGTTCCTCCTCCTGCTGCAGCAGCAACAGCAGCAGCAGCGGGGTGAACATAAGCCACTCGGCGGGTGATGACCTGCGCTCGTCCCGCGTTGTTTGGGAAACTAGCTAGGCGTCGTGGTTGCTAGCCGCTGTCGTTGTAGCTTCTCGCCCGTAGACGTTAACCTTAGTCTTTCGTAAGGACCAGGTATGCATAAACAGTGCTGCCTGGCTACGTATGCAGTTTGGAACCCGAGAGGAGCTCTCCTCTCCCTCTCGGTGGCTGGCTGCATATAAACAAAAGGCGGTCAACGAGCTGTTTTGGTGGCCACGCACTGCTTTGTTGACAAGACTAACGTTAGCTACGAATTAGTCACAGCGCACCTCTGGCTGAATGAGGCGACTAGCTGAGGATGTCTGCGGGATGCTGCAAGTCTAGCTCAGGATGTTTGGCAGTGGACGGCTTCTGGGATTGAGCTGTTGGTGTTTTTAATGGCAACATATATAGGTCTCTAACTTTTGCCCACGGAGCCAAGATTTTAACCCAGCAATATTTTTATATATATACTATTATTAATTCCAGTCATGTCATATTATGCATATTCTGTAAATAATAGTAGACTTGCATATGAATAAGTACAAACACCTCTTTAGCTTTTTTTTCAGTTCTTTTTTATTTTTAATCTTTATTCTATTTATTGTATTTTGTTGTATTTTTCTCCTAGTTGTAAATCTGTGTGCTTCTCTGGTCTGTTTAGTATATTACATGTCACACGTGTGAATCACCCAGACAAATTCCCTATATATGTCATGCATTTTAGAGATTCAAAAGAAATTCAGATTCTAATATCTACCTATTTTTAGCTATAGTTTAGCTGTAGCATTCACGTTACTTAGTTTTTAGCTGCACTGTTTGTTTACTTTTGCCAGCTTGAGTCCGTCTTGACTGTACATTAATTCCAGCAGCTGTCAGGGCTACTTTCCCAGCACCAGCTAGTGGAAAGCCCTGGTTTTAGTGACCAGTCGCCGGCTCTTGGAGCCTGTGTAGGGGCTTAGTGCCTGGCTGAGCCTCATAACAGTTTGATGAAAGTGTAATGAGGGATTGGGGCTGTGTTTAATACTAAGCTGGTTCTGAGCGCTTAAATTCAGAAGACTTTAAACAGTTGTTCTGACTGGGCTAAGCCCCTTGCCTCCTCTGGTCACCCACTCTTGTGTCACTGTCGTATATAATTTAGGGGCTTACAGTGTTGTAATGATGATGATAAAATATCATTCCACAGCAGTAGGCTGTTATGTGCTGATGCCAGTCAGTGTTGTTTGCTGCCAAACGGTAAACAGACCAAATGCTAGTTTGTTATTATTTTTTCTCTCTGTGGATCTTTGCTCTTGTCTTGCTGGTGAAAGTCCTGTGTGGTGTCTGGTGCTATGTCAGCAGTATGAATGCAGAGAGCACCTTGAAACAATGACCTCCCAGATGCCAGTGCATGGTCATGGAAAACCAATCTATCCTTTCTGGGGAAAGCTAAGACAGCTGAGGAATGGGAGCTGTCGATTTGTATTCTTTAAATATCTCAATAGATAGTTGTACCTATTCGGGATAGTTATCCACTGGAATTAAGAGTTTATAAAGAATGACATGTACAAATAATTTATTGAAAATGGCAGATTTAAGACATACATGCTGTTTGTTTCCTGTTAGTCTAATCAGACACGCAATTAATCTCATTTACAATTGCGTTAATCATTAAAAGTAGGGCTGTGTGTGGGCAAGAATCTGGCAGTATGATCTGTATCATGATTCAGGGGTTACAATATAGTAAATTGCAATATACTATAATATTGCAAGCAAGATGATGCTTTAAATGTGATTTAAATAAAAAAAAAAAACAAGTCTAGCAATCTGTCTTTGTATGAATGAAATGCCACTATTTGCATAGGTTTGCCAATGCTAATCTTAGCAGTTTGCTAATAGGATACTTGTTTATGTTGGAGTGGATAAATGTAAGGGATAAAAATGGACTACAACACTGCTATCTACCAGAAAATTTTAAACACAACTTAAAATGAAATGCTGTCTGCCAGTGTTTGCATTTAAATCCAATTTTAAATTGATACTGTGGTTTTGGGAATTGTCACTCAAACATAATATTTGATATCTGGGCTTAGGCTTAGAGGGGTGTACTTGCTATATGTTGACTTTAAGTGTTTGCAATACTGGCTGGTCATGGAGGCTGAAAGCGTTTGTTCTTGACCAATAAGCCTTATTCTGGCTTTTTATTTCTAAAAGATGTCCTGTTTCCTTTTTTCAGTAAATATAGGGTGACCATATGTGATCAGCTCCAACCAAAAACGCATTTTTAGATACAATGAACTTAGTTTAAACTAAAATGTATACTGTGTGACCCATAGTTGTTTAAGCTCGGATGTGTCAGAGTTGTGACATTCCTGAAAATATGTTTAATTGGAGTTGATGACTGGTATGTGCAGCAATTCTCAAATATAGTATTATAGACATTTCTCTGAAATCATTTCTTTTATGCTTTTGTATGTTCTGCCCATGTAATATCCATATAGCACACATGAGCGTAGCAGACTCTGCCAAAGTGCACATAAGGGAAATGATTGGTCCGTGACCTTTAAGGAATTTTAAACCGTGCCTGGGAAACAAAGTGCTCACTGTCTCTTGGCATCCTGCATTAAAATGGATGTCAGCAGGGCCGGGCTGCGTATGTATGTGTGTGTGTGCCGGAAGCTTGACTCTTCCCTGGTCTTGGGACTTTCATTTGCAGCCACGCGCTTTTCCCTTAGGGCTATGGAGCAGAGGCGCGGAAAGAAAGGGAACCCCAGGGGCCTCTCCTTCTCTCTTTCTGACATGTTCAAAGACACACTGGCCATTTCTATAGCTGGCCCCTTTCGAGACATCAACTGCACATATCTCTGTATCTCAGAAATTGCAAAAGCACACAAAAACTGGTAGCTTTTGTATGCCAGATGTTCCAAACTTTTATCTGTTAGATCATCTTTTGCTGCAGCTGTTCATTCACTGTCCAAGTGCGGAACACTCAGCATGGTGTGAGGCACTATATCACTTTCTTTGCTTATTCAGTCCCTAAATCTTAAACATCAACTAATACTAATACAGTTTTATTCCTTTAAATCCTTAAATCCTTGTTTTTTGTTAAAACATTTTTTGAGAAGTCTTTCCACTCATGTATGTGTGAGAGTACTAGGGGTGTAGTAATTCACAAAATTTTATTTGATACCATATTATCAGAAATAAGTATAAAAATGTGTACCCTATGTGAAGTTTTTATTTTTTCTATGCAGTTTTTTTTTTTAATCTAATGCTGTTTGCTGCAGGCTAATATGTGAATGTGAGCCCAAACTCCTCTTCTCTACTATTAATTATACTATATATAACTATATATACTAATTATACTATATATTACTAGTAATTATAAAAGTAGTGTTTTTTTTTTTTTTTTTTAAATCTGTGATATTTGTCTAAGTTTGTTAGAGCGTAATCTGATTGGTACCTTTTAGTTTCGGACATCTAGCATGTTCTAGTACTGGCCTACAACGATTGTGAACATCGGTTCAGATCCATTTTCAGTTGTTTCACATTGCTTTGCATGCTGAGGGCACAAAACATAATGCTAAATGCCTGTCCTGCACATGCAAACTGGCTTTGACCAAGAATTGTGAATGCATTTCAGTGCAAAAGAGTCCACATCAGGGAGCATTTAGTGGGAAGAAAGTCTAACCCTCCACCACCCCACAGTCTCCTCATGGTTCATTAACACAGGCAGGCCAAGTGTGCTTTCATGCTTTGTGAAGTAAGTACCTCTATACTGAGTTTACAGCATGCCTGGCTCCAGACTCCAGTGTTGTGTATGTTAGCAGATGTGCTGGCTTGCAGGTGTGCAACCGCACTCTGGGGATGGAAATCGGATGTCTGGAGTGCTTTGACTCCTTTGTTTTAGCACTTTAGGTGTGGGAGATTTGGCTTGGAGGCAATGGGTGGGGTCCTGAGTAGTCTCCATGTGTCAAACACAATTTCTTTCAATCCTGTGCCTACACACTATGACGCTCCTGGTGCCCGGAGTAATGCACTTGAAATGTTTCATATGTTGGTGTTGCTTCTTATATGACCTCAAAAGACAAATCAATCAGAATCAGAATCAAGCTTCACACATACATAGATTTTGTCTTTGGTTACAGTGGCTTACAGTGCACAGAGAGGAAAAACATTACACACAGTACACACATGTGTTCACACACACACACACACACACACACACAATACCTTACATACCTGTAGACCTTACGTTATGTGTAGCTGTGTATGTATATTACACTGCTGAGTGCAGCAGTTCAGAGTTAGAGGCAGATTATGACTTAAAAAGTGCAGTACAAGAAGAAACACCAGTCTGGGACAGTCAGTACAGAGGATGGAGTGATGCGTGATACTGTTAATAAAACAGATAAATAAGATAAATTAAAAGTGCAGTAAGCAAAACAGGAAGTGACAAAAGTGTCCCGAATATGAACTGTAATGTTCAGCTGTTCATGGCTAAAGCGCAGACCTGAGGGAAGACACTGGAACAGGTAATGACCAGGGTGTGATGGATCAGTGGTGATCTTCTCTACATGCTTCCTGGTTCTGGAAGTGTGCAGATCCTACAGTGCCGGTAGTTTGACTCCAGTGGTCTTCTCTGCAGACCTGATGATGCTGCAGATACTGTGAGTTTCATGTTTGGTGGCTGAGCTGCCCCATGCTGTGATGGACGTGGTGATAACAGATTCTATGGTTCAATCACTCAGACATTGCTTAAATCCGTCTCTCTTCTTCTCTTTGTCTCTGCTTTTAGCTCCCTATTAAGACAGGACAACAGAACACTCACACCAAAGTAAGCACAGAGCACAACAAGGAATGTCTGATCAACATCTCGAAATATAAGTTTTCCCTTGTCATCAATGGCCTGACCAACATCCTCAAAAATGTTAACAATATGGTAAGTTCATGTGTTTGGGTTTTGTGAAACTGCTAGACCTGTTTCCCCATAGAGAAAATCCCTGGTGTCTTTGCATATAGTCACTGTCAACGCAAAATCTTCTAACTCAAACCGTGTAAACAATTCATGACAAACTAGTCAATATAAATTTTCCTAAGTGAATTGGTATAAATTACTTTTATATTCACAGACAGTGTGGTCCAAAGGTCTGAGTGGAAATGCTTTTGTTTTCCCTTTTGTTAATTTATTGCACGTTTCTCAATACAAAAAAAAAAAAATCACCTGCATGTCTGTAAGTGAAAATGAAGTTTTAACAATTTCTCAGTATTTATGCACTCCAACTGAAATGGACTCCCCAAGTTTGTGCAAAAACCTTTAGACTAACTAAAAACATCTGATCTATTGTGCAAAGGCCTTAACACAGACAGTGTCAAATATGTTTATATTTAAATAGTGACCTATGCTCACCAAACACTTTACTGTTAACACCTGCATAGTTCATCAGTGCCAATTAGTTGATTAGAAACTCCATCAGCACTGCTTTGTGTGACACACTCGTACCAGCACCACATACACTAACACACCACCCACCATGTCATTGTTACTGCAGTGCTGAGAATGAGCCACCATGCAAATAATACCTTTTTGGGTATAATTTTAGCTTTGTGGTGGTCCCGGGTGGGTCCTGACCTTTGGAAAACAGGGTGAAAGGTGATGCAGAAAAAACAGATGGTCTACAGTCTGTAATTGTAGAACTACAATGTGCACCCAAATAAGTGGACCTGATAAAATGGACAATGAGTGTAGAAACAAGTTGTTTATAAAGAAGTGCTTGATAAATGTATAAATTGTGCATAATATTAAATGTTTATTCTAAGTTCTTATAAGTGCTTATAAGTGTGCCAGATTTTTATTGTGGTCTCTTATCTGTACATCAAAGATATACAGCCTGTGTTTGCTTTTACTGTAAAGCTGCCATTTCAGAGCTACAGGGTTTTCTATTGACAGTAATAATTTGATACATATTGTCCATAGAGGATCATATCACAGTTCCAGAAAGTAAAAATTCTCAACAGGATTTCTTTCCACCTGCCTGGCTTCATGTGCTTGCTCAAACCAGCCACAAAGGTGTTTGGAGAGTTGGAGTAAAATCCTGGGGAAGGTTTTACTTCCTGGATTATTCACCTCTGAAAAGCTTGTGTCTGCAGAGAGAATTAGTTTTGAGTTGGTAACCATTTCACAGTGTTCAAAACCTTGTCTGTGCGTCTCCCTTTTTCAGCGAATTTTTGGGGACACTGCCGAAAAGAACCTCTACCTCTCCCAGCTCATCATCCTGGACACTCTGGAGAAGTGCTTGGCAGGGGTAAGCAGTCAGTCATGTTTCTCTGTCGACTATGGTCATACACATGCACAGTCAATTGCATGCTGATCAATAACATGCACATTGCTTGTAGTTTTAATGGAATTGTGGTAGTGATTAACTTTCACCGATTTCTACTGCCCCCCCCCACCCCCCTTTGTTCAAAACCAAAGCAACATGAACCAGAAAGCTTCTGTGTCTGTCTTAAATCTTAAATCTTGTCTGGGACTCTGACACAAATGTCTGCTGATACAATTAAACCATGTAGTCTTTCCTTGTCCAGAGCCCAAAGCACTGTATGCTTGCCTCTGCAGAAGATTACATTTGCAGGTGTTTCCTCATCTTGGGTTAGCATTTTCTTTGCTTCCAGTGGGATCGACAGGGTTTTCCTGTATAGATATTTCATTAATATGCTGTCAGATGTGAGACAGCTGCTCACTGTCCTCAGCTTGTCATTTCTTACTTTCTGGAACAAAGTTTGGCAGAATACTTGTAAACGCTGTAAATTAAAAGTCTATACAAGAATACACTTTACTGTTCCTTACTGCTTTTCAGTAATCATGGTGGTTTTCCCTTTATTTAAGCAGCCTCACAGAATTGTTTGCCAGTGTTAATACATGCTTAGAGATTGATCAATTAGTACTGTGACAGATTTAGGACTGAGCTTTGCTTCATCAGAATGAGTGCATTGATTTATTAATGTGTTGGGTGTTCAGTCAGTGGATTTAGTTTCCCCATTGCTTGCTGGTCTGTTTGCATTCATGTCTATCTTTGAAATTAAGTCACTAACAGAATATTTTGAAACGTGGTATCTGTTATTGTGTATGTTTATTAAATTGTCAAATACTAAATGCCCAGTTAAAAAGTCATAAATCTGTTATATAATATACATTTTCATAGGCTAATAAAGAACTTTTGTTAAATTAAACCTCTAGAGTGGCACGCTTGTGCATAATTTGTTCACGTCCCCTTAAACAAAACGTTTCCAAAGGAGACCAAAAGGACACCAAAAGGAGACAAAGGTGTCACCGGGATGGGCGTGTACAATATGCACACACTCGTCGTCAAAAATGCATTTACACAAATAGTTGCTCCCAGAAGGAATCAGCTGTCAAGAATGAAACTTGGGCAGATATGAGCCTTATTGCTGTACATTTAGCGAGCACTGAAGCACTTCACAAATCATCTTGTTTGTGCCAGCACCGTTGGCGGACGTCTGTTTGATGCAGGACTACATGTGCACGGACCGTTACGACGACTGCCAACATTGGGCTGTAGACCAGTCTTACTATGATCTCTGATGGGATTAGAGCACCATACAATAAAGTACAATAAAGTAACCGTTATATTAACACATGTGACTTTGAGAAGAAGTGTTGATTGGCCCTGAATGTCACAAACTGCTCAGTTTCCCTAACCTGGATCAAGCCTAATTTTAGATTAAATAGAATTTCCAAAGGATATTTGCGTTTTGTGCCTTCTACTGCTCACAGATAACCTCCTACGATCCCTGTGACTGTATTTTCTAAGTCATGGTAAATCGGTGAACAAACTACGGTCGTTACATTTCCCCAGAGTTCCCGGTCTTTACTTCCTCCCCACACATTTGATTACTATAGACAGAATGGCTGCAGCAGGTGCCGAATAAGTAACTGTCTCTAATGTGCGGTTTCTGTTGAAAATGTTTCGGAGAAGGTTCGGAGATGAGAAACCCGTTGGTGTCATTTATAAATACATGCTGAAATACACAGATAATGTGAAATACATATATTGTAAAACTTAAGATCAAATCCCCAGATGTTTCCATATGTTTTTGAAAACAAATGTTTGATGTGTCATATGAAAAAACACCATCAACAGAAATAAATAACCCAGTATTTGTTAATAATGAAAATAAGTTTAACTCTTTATGGCCACTGACTTTTAACTGATTTAAATGTGGAAACTGGAGTTAGAGAAGTATAACTCCATATGACTTGACTTGGGACTTGCTTGGCTTGTAGAAGGACTTCAATTTTCCCACATTAACTTGAGACTTGCCTGAGACTTAAAACTTACTCCCACCTCTTAAATATTGTCCAAAGTCTACTGCTAAAACCTTCCTCCTTATACTCTTGGTTTCAGAAGAAACACCACGTGAGTCCTAAGTGTATAAAATTAATTTAGGCTATTTTTTTCCATGTCAATAGCAGTGAAACACTGCCAGCCATTTAACCTTAAAGCTACTAGAAGCAGTTGTTATTTTAATAGATTTAGGTGACAGGTTTAGCGAACTGTGTATAAAACAACTTTTTCTGATGTGTGTATATGTTCTGCAGCAAACCAAGGACTGCTTGCGGCTGGACGAGGCCATGCTGGTAAAGCAGTTGCTCCCTGAGATCTGTCATTTCCTGCATTCATGTCGTGAAGGCCAGCAGCACGCAGCTCAGCTGCGGAGCTCCGCCTCGGCCGTGCTCTTCTCCCTCAGCTGCAACAACTTCAACGCAGTCTTCAGCCGCATCTCCACACGGTACTGTCTCGCACAGTAATGTCCTGTGTTTCTCTGTTACCTCTAACAGAGTTTTCATTAGGCAATTTGTGTGCCAGCAAAGGTGTCTGGAAATGAATTAGTTTGTGAGATACACAGATGAAATTTTATTCATAGGCTACTGATATTAATTTGCACAAAGCTCTTGTTGACTGTTTTGGGGCTATACACAAATAGTTGGGCTATGCATGAATAATTAATTACAATTATTATTATAAATAAGGATAAAGGGATACATGTTTTTGTGTGAATGCACCGGCTATTAAAAATAGTCCATGTTTGTCACTTTCCAAAGTCATTTTTTTTTTATTTTTCTTTTTTTATATAAAAATTAAAGTAATTTGAGTGTTGACTTTAGCTCTGCTAAGCTATTTTAACTGCTGAGCTATTTTCTCAACTTGTGCCATAGCTTTATGTTTGGGTTTTTTTGTGTGTCCTCTAGCCCTGCTATGTAAGAATAAAATGTTTCAGCAGCCTCTACACTTTCATTAGTGCAGAAGCAAATTAGCTGATGTCTATATGTAAACAATTGTGTGTGTGTGTGTGTGTGTGTGTGTGTATACACTGCTCAAAAAATTAGTATAGCATTAACTCAGTTCAACTTGAGGGATATTGATCTGGTCAGTTAAGTAGTAGGCAGGGCTGTTAATCAGTTTCAGCTGCTTTGGTGTTAATGAAATTAACAACAGGTGCAGTAGAGGCGCAACAGTGAGACACCCCCCAAAACAGGAACGGTTTAAAAGGACGAGGTTATTGACATTTTGTCCCCCCTCATCTTTTCCCACTGATTTTTCACTAGTTTTTCAGTTGACTTGGGTCAGCGTCACTACTAGTACCATGGTGCGGTACCTGGACCCTACAGAAGTTGCACAGGTAGTCCAACTACTGAAGGATGGCACATCAATATGTGCCATTGCCACAAGGTTTGCTGTGTCTCCCAGCACAGTCTTAAGAGTACGGTGGAGATTCCAGGAGACAGGCAGTTACTCTAGGAGAGCTGGACAAGGCTGTAGGAGGTCATTAACCCCTCAGCAGGACCGATATCTGCTCCTTTGTGCAAGGAGGAAAAAGATGAGCACTGCCAGAGTCTACTGCCTACTGCTGTGAACGTGTCTGACTAAACAATCAGAAACAGGCCTCATGAGGGCGGCCTGAGGGCCCGACGTCCTGCAGTGGGCCCTGTGCTCACTGGCCAGCACCGTAGAGCTCGATTGGCATTTTGTCAAAGAACACCAGAATTGGCAAATCCGCCACAGGCGCCTTGTGCTTTTCACAGATGAGAGCAGGTTTTACTTGAGCACATGTGACAGACATGACAGGCTCTGGAGACGCCATGGAGAATGTTATGCCACCTGCAACATCATTCAGCATGACTGGTTTGCTGGTGGGTCAGTGATGGTCTGGGGAGCATATTCCTGGACAGACGCACAGATCTCTACAGGCTAGACAATGGCACCCTGACTGCTATTGGGTATTAGGATGAAATCCTTGGACCCGTTGTCAGACCCTACGCTGGTGCAGTATGCAGGCAGTTCTTGGAGAATGAAGGAATTGATACCATTGACTGGCCCACTGGCTCGCTCCAATAGAACACCTCTGGGACATTATGTTTCAGTCCATCCGACGCCACGAGGTTGCACTTCAGAGTGTCCAGGAGCTCAGTGATGCCCTGGTCCAGATCTGGGAGGAGATCCCCCAGGACACCATCCGTTGTCTCATTAGGAGCATGTGGAGGCCATACAAACTACTGAGTACCATTTTGAGTTGCTGCTGTGGAGTTTGGGTTAAATGGACGAGCCTGCTGCATCATTTTTTTTGCTTCGATTTTCAGGGTGTCTTTTAATTCAACCCTCTGTAGGGTGATCATTTTCATTTCCATCAAACGATGTGGCATCCTTTCGTTTCTAACACATTACCCAGTCTATATGGGAAACGATATTCTGCACAATTTTTTCCCCCATTGAGATCTGATGTGTTTTCAAAGTGTTCCCTTTATTTTTTGAGCAGTATGTGTATATATATATATATATAAAATGTGTGTGTGTGTGTGTGTGTATATATATATATATATATATATATATATATATATATATATGTATGTATGTATGTATGTATGTATGTATGTATATGTTATATATGTATATTATATAGTATATATGTATATATATATGTATATATATGTATATATGTGTGTATATACATAATGTACACGTGTGTGTATGTATGTGTGTGTGTGTGTGTGTATATATATGTATGTATGTATGTGTGGGTGTGCATGTATGTATGTAAGAAACCAACACAGCAGGGCAGGTCGTTAGTCCATGTCTGCTGTTCCAATTCATGGTTAAAGCAGGCATTGTCTATTTCAAACAGCCAAACTCAAAAAGATTCCTGGAAGGGAGCAGGAAAAAACACACACACACCCTTCTTGTGTGGTGACGGGGGAGGTCCAGATGCAGAATGCTTTTGATTGTCTTTGTATTCTTTGACTATCTTTGTTTGTACTTCACTTCATATCCTGTGATCGCAAACAGACAGTGAAAATGTCTGGACTCATGGGGGATTCATGGTTGTGTGTGTGTGTTTAACAAAATTTCAATTTGTGTCTTGCTTTTCATATCCCCATAGGTTGCAGGAGCTCACAGTATGCACAGAAGACACAGTGGATGTTCATGACATTGAACTCATTCAGTACATCAATGTGGACTGCTCCAAGTTAAAGAGATTATTGCAAGGTTAAACAAACAATTTTTTTTGTTTAATTATTCAATTATAAAAGTTGAGCCAATTTTGCATCTGAAAAAAATGTTTAATATGTTTAATACCTGTATCCTTTTAGAAACTGTACTGAAATTTAAAGCACTGAAGAAGCCTGCACAGCTTGCTGTCATCAACAGTTTGGAAAAGGTTTGTGTTTTTGTTAGGCGGGGTGGGGAGTTTGTTTGTTTTTAAAGATTTTAATTGTTCTGTTAATGAAATGATGCCACAAATGATGGAAGGTGAATTACTTTTCATTTTTGTTCTTTAGGCCTTTTGGAACTGGGTGGAATATTACCCTGATGAATTTACTATGTTGTATCAAAGACCGCAGGCTGATATGGCAGGTAAGTATAATGTGACGTGCCAATCAAGGTGTAACATTACAGGTATATTTAATGGCTCTTAAAATACAGCTTTGAATCTTTAGTACAGATGGCACTGGGCTGATATGGGCAGAACATGCCTGATCAGGTGTTGTAGGGAAAATGAAAAATGACTAGACAAGAGTAGCCACATAGTTATGGCATGTGGTTTAAAAAGGTTTTTTTTTGCGATCTGATTATAGGGTCACCATTCAGTGTGATTTTCAAAATTTTCTGTGTAAAAATGTGTTGATTCTAAATGCACCATGCAAAAATTTGGGCAGGCCAACAGATTTTAGCCCTCAGATACCTTTAATCAAAGTCTCTAACCTTATCTAGCTTGTTGCTTGGTTAGTATCATTGTTGGGAAAGAACAGGTGATGCTAATACTAAAGCTCTAAAAATACTCTTGACTCCTAAATGCATGGGCTCCTCCGCCACACTGAACACGTAATTGATGCCTACAAAGCAGAAGAGTGTTTTGGCACCTGTACCAATATGACCTTCAGGAAAGGTCACCAGAAGGAAGCCCTTTCTTTTAAATTTTAGCTTCAGACATTTACAAAGCAATAACTAAACAAACCTTAAACGTTTGGAGATTTGGCTCATGAAGTTAAAACAAAGATTTTTGGCTGCAGTTAACAAAAGCATGTTTAAGGTGGACTAACTCCAGAGGCACAATGGATCATATATATATATATATATATATATATATATATATATATATATATATATATATATATATATATATATATATATATATATATATATATATAAGGATCCTGATGCCCAGTTCTGGTTATTGATAGTGGTTTGCACAAAAGATAGTAAATACGAAACAGGGATATATTGTCAACACGGGTTTCAGTGCACCAATTAGAACATGCAGATTTATCTGTGCTGCATTGAATCTGTTATGTCATCTATTGGTTTTTCTTTCCCCTCTGTAAAAAAAAAAAATTTAAAAAAAAATAAATAAAAGACTCTGCAGAGAAGCTTTTTGACCTAGTGGACAGTTTTGCTGAAAGTGCGAAGAGGAAAGCAGCTGTGTGGCCACTACAGATCATCCTACTCATCCTCTGTCCCGAAATCACACAGAGTATCTCCAAAGAAGTGGTGGAGGACAGCAAGGCCAACAAGGTAAGAGTTACATCTTTCTCTCCTGGGCTTTAATGGTTCTGTTCCAGACTCATCAGTATAGTTCTAGTTTTAAGTTCTGTATTTCATTTGATTTTAATTTAATTGATTGTTGTACACTTTTAGTTTTTTTCCTTGACCCCTTCCAAGCTTTCCTTATTTTTGTTTCATGCTCTTAAGAGTGATGTATAGATATGGCTTCTGTTTTGCTCTGTATTGTGCTCCAAGTTAGTGAATTTTAGAATTTTAACCATTAGCAGTGTTTAGATGTTACATCAAACTCTTTTTCATCACCTAAAAAATGTAACATTACAAAATATTATGCCCATTTTGATACCCCCTTGCAGAAATTGTTCTTGGAGAGTCTGAGGAAGGCCTTAGCAGGTCACGGCGGCAGCAAGCAGCTGACTGAGAGCGCAGCTATTGCCTGTGTCAAACTGTGCAAAGCCTCCACATACATTAACTGGGAGGATCATTCTGTCATCTTCCTCCTTGTGCAGTCCATTGTAGTGGACCTTAAAGTAAGTATGTGAGAAGTCTGGGTGTTTCCTCTTTCCATTAGTGTGCTATGTTACTTTTTGTGCATGTAAGCGGTGTACAAAGTCATAAAAGTACATAAAGTACATGCCACAGGTATAAGGTACTTATAAAGTACTCTCTCCCACAGAAACCATTTTTTTTTCTTCTACCTGAAATAGCTTGTTGAAATTCCATACCTTTCCTGTATCCCAGTAAGCTTGGCGCTGATGGCCAGTCAGAACAGAGTGGGTGAACTGACCAATAGCAGCACACTGGGTTTGTCGGGAGGGGAGGGACTTAAAGACACAGGAGCTCAAGCTGAGCATTTTAGACATATAGTAAAGGCAGATGTAAATCAATAACAATGTTTTGCTCTGACCCTGTTAAATGCATGTAGTTCATACTTTTATGCTTCTATCCATACAAAAAAAAAAGAAGAAGAGAAGCTTTTTGACCTAGTGGACAGTGGACACTGAGTTTTCTGAAATTATGGAGTGTTATCTAATAGCTTTAAGATGAGCTTGTTGGTGATACAGAACTAAATATCAGATTATATTTAATGGAGACGGTTTTTCTTTTTCTTGGTATTGTTGATAAGATGTGCCAGTGCTGTCTTTTTTATTTATTTATTTTGTTTTTGCCCCTCAGGCTCTTCTGTTCAACCCTACTAAGCCATTCTCGCGAGGCACTGGGTGCCAGAGTGCTGACGTAGATCTGATGATCGACTGCTTTGTGTCCTGCTTCCGCATCAACCCACACAACAACCAGCACTTCAAGGTCAGCCTCACTCTCCCAGGGCTTACTCACTCGTGGCTCTCATGATTATGACTAATATTAGCATGGCACTGCTGTGTAAGGCCGGTCAAGGTTAAGTGTCCTTTTGAAAATTAGAAACATTTGTCTGGTTAATTTTTAGAGCTTTACGGAAGATATTTTGTGACTGAATGTGCCTGAAGAGCCACTGCTATTTACTGTCGTGCCATGTTTAACTGTTCAGTGTGAGAAGCTCAATGTTTGTCTACTCATAATTAATAACAGCGCTGTTATTGCTGTGTGTTTAAGTATATAAATGTCTCTTCACTTTATCCTAGGTGTGTCTGGCCTCCAGCTCCCCTCCAACCTTTCATTTCGTCTTGGTCAACTCTCTGCACAAAATTATCACTAATGTGGGTAAAACCTAAGATAAAAAACTGCTCATAACAGATATGTAATTGCTGTCATGGTGGACATTTGCCTTGCAATTTTTTTTTATCAATAAATGGGCACCATTAGTCAGTGATTAATTGTTAGAAAACAAGTAGAAAACGTGTAAACTAAATAGCTGGCTGGGCAAGGATCACAGCTTTGAAATACTTGATATACACTCTTTAATTAGTGACTAGTTATGTTATCGTTTGAACCGTTTCTTATTAGTGTTGTGTGTTTTGTATTATATAATTGGTGGAATAATACCGATGATAATTTACATTCCTTGTTTTCTGTTGGCATGCGTGGACCAGGCCAAGTTAAAACTGACTTAAATGATTTGGATGAGGTTTTTTTTTTTTTTAAATCAGCTGTAGTGATATGTAGTGATAATCAGGATGTGGGGCCTTTGTTACTATGTCATCTTTATGTCTGTGTCTGCCTCTGACTTGCAGTCTCACTTGGACTGGTGGCCAAAGATCGATGCCATCTACTGCTATTCAGGAGAGCTGCGTACCATGTTTGCGGACACACAAGGCAGAGTCGTCCAGACCCTTAGTGCCCACGCACCACTGAGGATGACCCCAGTAAGACACATGCTTGCTCAGATCTACAAGTTTACAACCTGCACATCTGGATCTGTCACTGGACTTGTTTCTATTAAGTGCTGTTAAGGCTTAGGTTACAGCAAGGTACCAAAAGTCACTTGCCATAGGGCAACAAAGGCATAGTACAGTTCAATAATGTACTAGACACGGCGTACGTAGTAAACTTAAAATTCTGTTTATTTGTAGATATAATCAGTTTCTGACTAGACAATTCTTTGAAAGCACACCTGACACGTTTGTGACCCAATGTAAGCATTGACCATTATCTCAAGGAAAGAGAAAAGTTAAACATGTGACTAAAGAGACTTGTTGTACAAGATATTTAAGTGGGACCAGAAATGATCTGAATGCACTTATCTGAATACCGCATGAAACTTTTTTATGCAAGCACAACTCGATACTTTCCCTCTTATTTAAAGTCCAAGGGTGAGTTCGACCTAAGCCTAAAAGAATTCTCCCTAAATCATATCTACTCTTACTGCATTAAGTTTTGAGTCCAAAAATGGTCTGACTAAAACAGATTACTGGCCGTCCTGTCCGTCACAAGTGTCTAATGAAACCTGACCAAATAGGGCCACTGGTTAGGTCACTGGTTCAGATAACAGTAGCCATCTTTAGAGCACTGGTTAAAAACAGAACTCTTTAAGATGTGCGGTGCTGTTATAGTGTTAACCTTCACTTTTTTAATAATATGCAAAGTATATTTTTTGCACATAATGTTAATATATAACTAAATATTTTTCCGATCAGGAAAGAACTACATCTGATTAGATGTCCTTTTGGTTCCACTCAGTAGTACAGTACTTATTAGCAGCGTCATGCCAGAATAAAAAAAAGAAAACAGTTCATTTTTTTTCCCCCAGCTGTAGTGCCACTTCCCACACTTATGAAA
Organism: Prochilodus magdalenae; assembly: GCA_024036415.1. Lineage (NCBI taxonomy): Eukaryota > Metazoa > Chordata > Actinopteri > Characiformes > Prochilodontidae > Prochilodus > Prochilodus magdalenae. The sequence goes on from JAMWET010002088.1 coordinate 665,859, forward strand.
TGGTGTCTGATTTGGGCCCCAATAACATTTCTTTACATGAATTACCTGGAAGCCTAGTAATCCATCAATCAGAGATGATTTGTTTTCCTGCGATCCCACAGTAAAATAGGATGTCATATATCTGTTAATGACCTAGATGTCGTATCTTGTCTTATAAAGAATAACTTTGTTATCTTTATTCTCAACTTTTGTTCACAGCAGATGTGGTAATCGCACCTCATGACGTGCCATGCCTTGCTGTACACACTGCGCTTCTTCATTAATCAGTGTAACCTTTCATATCCGCTGTGTGCAACAGATGTGTAACAGACGTGTGAAGTATAGACATGCACGTGCTGTATGCTGCATTCTAGCAGCTTCTGGACAGATATGGTAGAAAATGCTTTTAAAAAAATTACAGTGCCGACATAACTAAAGATTAGATTGATATCCAAATAAAAATTGCTTTTGTTTATTTATCATTCTAACCAAAAACGCATATTTTTGATAAGATTTCTGTTTTTTACTGAGTGGTTACGCTCATGTGGTCTAACATACAAATTATTATCTTAATGCCTGATATTTAGTGCAATACAAGTAAAAATCATTCAAAGGTATGAATGTAGAATTTAGAATGCTAATTCTTTAATTTTCTTAGAACTGGTCTTGGACAAAATAAATCATGGATGTGAACCTTTCTTTGCAGAGCCTGACTTTTAAAGAGAAGATGACAACAAGCTTAAAGTTTAAGGAAAAGTCTGCAGATCTGGATTCTCGCTCTCTATTACTGGCTTTGGTGAAACTCATCCATGCTGACCCCAAACTAATGCTACATGTAAGTAGGCCCAAATGCGCATTAAATGTTCATTTTTTTTCTTTTCTGCTTATACATCACAAATGATGTCAGGTTTCCAGTAATTCTAATGTCTGCGTTTTTGTGAAATTTGTGGGGCTTTTTTTTGTATTGTACATTTAGAGTTTTGACATTCCCTCCAATTAGTTACTTCAGCTAGGCCTGTCGCAATAATAACTTTTTGAGCTTCAATAGCAAAAGAAATAATTGCAAGAAAAAAATTATTGAAAGAAAAATGTAATGTGATTAATTGTTTATTGATAGTTGAGAACAGCTCAGATAAAAACACCAGAGCTCTCTAGACGTGCTATAGCACCAGATCTGAAGGTGGCCCTTTTGTTTTTGTAACATCCATGATGTGTTTTCATAAATTTTAAATTTGTTTTACAATATCATTTTACATTTATATGTATTTGAATCAGTTCCAATAGATATTAGTTCACTTTTTTTTTTTTTGCAGTGTAGACATATGATGGTGAAAGTAATGCCTGTTATCTCACATAATTGTGATCAACTAAAGCTAATTTTGCTCAGAAGATCACAATTTCTGACACGGCTACTCGATTGTGCATATGTACATCTGTATAGAAAAGCACTGAGATTAGAATGGGATGCTCTGAAGCTGCTGTACATGAGCCGATGGTCAACATGCCTAATTGAGTCCCAGCATTAGGCTGTGGAGCAGTGAAACTTTGTTCTTTGATTTGATGGAGCACCATCTAATATTTTGGTGGTCAAGTACCTATTTAATATAGCTTCCTGACCCTTACCTATGCTCCTGGCTGAATGCAGTGAAAACACAATAGTAATGTTCTCAAATTTAGTATAAAGTTTTCCCAGAAGATTAGAGGCTGCTATTAGGGACAAACGTTCTAATAATATCTTAGAGTTCTAGAAAAATGTACCGATCCAGTTACTCGCCACTCACTCAGCATTAAAGACTAATGCTGGGGTAACAATAATTTACTGTGGAAATGTTCTATTTCTACAGTATTTTAGCCTAACACTAGACTTGGTCTGTATTTGGGAAACTAGCCTCTAGTGTATATGTTGAACGTGGATGACAGTAGTTGTGATCCGGAACTAAACAGTTTTTTGTTATTTGTCAGAACCCTGGTAAACAGGGCCAGGAGATCCAGAACAGCACAGCTGAACTCATCAAAGGTTTGGTCCAGCTTGTGCCCCTGACACACACTTCAGAGCTCTCTCAGGAAGCCATGGAGGTATTGAATTTTCCCCTTTTTTCTTTCTCTCTGTGTCCTTCTCGGTTGACCTTGTGGTGGAGATGCAGATGGTAATGTTCACAATACGTAAAGATATGGTGTGTTTGCAATGTTCCTTTTGTCCCTCAGGCACTTTTGGTGTTGCATCAGCCTGAGACCATTGAGCTGTGGAACCCTGATGCACCTATTGAGACCTTCTGGGACATCAGGTTGGTTACCGAGTAAATTACCTTATTAGTGTAGTTTATGTTTGCTATGCTTAGAGTGGTTTGCTTATTTCATTATGCAATCTTCTTTCTTCATCTCTTAGCTCCCAGGTCCTATTCCTTATCTGCAAGAAGCTAATTGGCCACCAGATGATGAACAGCACAGAGATATTGAAGTGGCTGAGGGAGATTCTCATTTGCAGGAACAAGTTCCTCTTGAAGAACAAAGTGAGTATACATCATCCACCAAATTTCTCCTAAAGAGTTCTATATTGACCTTTTTCTTTTTCTCCCCACATGTCAGCATGTTTTTGATTTTTTTTTTTTTCAGACTAAAAGTAGGTCTCTGGCTTCAGTTGTAGTTGCCAGGTTGAGTTAATGCAGAAATCATTCAATTGTACTGACCCTTTAAGTCAACTGAGAACCTTCAAGTCGACTGACAACAGTGACCTTTTTTTTTTCTTTGTAAAACAGCCTAAAGCTTACAAAAATGCACAAGAACTTTTTTTAAGTTTAGAATTTAGAAAGACATTGTAACAATTGTTTAAGGGGAATAATATATATATATTTAAGTTCTAGCTGTGACGCATGATTGGTAAAAAATTAAATCCACGTATCAACGTGCGCTGGCGGTTCACCGTTGAAGGAGGCTAAAGCTATGAAGCTATGAGGAGATTATGAAGAAGAGATTCCGAATAAATGAAACCGAATTCTGCTCGTCATTTAGTCAGACATCGAACCCTGCTTCAAACGAGGGAGCTGACTTTCGTTTTAGACATAATTGCTGTTCGTGGTGAAGGAAAAACGGACCAGAGACATTTGTTTTATTATAATTCCATTATTATAGAATCTAAATTACAGATATTTTTATTTATTGGTCTACAGCTGAGATTATCTTTATTTAAAGATAAGCACAGTCACTTAATATGCCCGCCGATAAACAGGAAATAATTATTAATTAAACGTTTCATGTCTACCATTCTTCTTTTCATCTAAGAATAATTTAAATATTGACTAATTTGGTTTTATTTAGCAGTTCATTATTTATGAGAGATGAAAGACGAAGGGTCCTCCTACTGAAGAAGCTGTTAGAAGTGAAATTAAAAAGACAGACTATAAGCGCTAATGTTTAGCATAAATACGAGCTGCTGCCCGACGCTATATTCTGTAATTAAATCAGGCTCCAATTCAGATCGATCATCATATGCCACGTCTCTTTTAGCTCAAACATATGTCCCTGTAACTCTGCTGACTTTCTAAATGAGGAGGACATCAGATCTGAAACATATGCAAATTGATTTACTGATTACTGCATAATGTACATGGAGAAAAAACATGAACGAATAGGCCAATCGTCGGCCAGGACAAGTCGGGTACAGCCCTAGTCTTTAGACTCGTTTAGATTTTGTATATGCATATCTTCAGATATGAATACATCTCAGGAATGTGAACAGTTCTTCTCATGGCTTTCTTAATAATAGATTTTAAACCCTTGCTCCCTGCAGGAGAGTGCCACTCAGGGCAGTTTGATCCCCATCAGCAAGCAAGCACAGACCAAACTGGAGGTATGCCTGTACTCTTTCTTGTGGAGTCCAGATGCAGAGGCTGTCCTGGTGGCCATGTCATGCTTCCGACACCTGTGTGAGGAAGCAGACATCCGCTGTAGTGTGGACGAGCTGCCAGTGCACACGGTCCTGCCCAATTACAACACCTTCATGGAGTTCGCCTCCGTAAGCAACGTGATGGCCACAGGTCAGTGTTACAAACAGCTTTAAGCTACAGTTCCTTTGGGTTTGGCTCTTCATTGGGTTTCTGACATGTAAAGTGACACTGCTTGTCCTCATTTAAAAGTGCAACATTCTGACGTGGCTGTATGTATATAGGTCGCTCTACCTTACAGAAGAGAGTGATGGCTCTTCTAAGGAGAATTGAGCATCCAACAGCTGGGAACATAGAGGTGAAGGGTGCATTTGTTTCTAGACTTTTACTTGTTTCTATTTTTTTATTTTTAGACTTTGCAAAAGTTATGGAGCAGACTAAAAATCTTTTAATTTTCTAGACACATTTCTCAACATATGACATACATTGCTTAAACTATATAAGGAAGGAGAACCTCAAATGAAAATAAATATAAATATGTGGATTCAAAACAAAAAAATAAATAAAGTTGGATTAGAAAATGCAGAGAATATGAGACTACTAACATCCATGCAAGACCTGGTGGACCTCCAAAACTGCCATTATTTAAAAACTTAATGTTTAGGAATGTGAAAAATCAGGCTTCATTCTAGTTTCAGATTCCGAAAAGGAACCAGTTGTGTCTCTTTTTTATTTATTTATTTAATTGTTTATTGTATTTTTTTCAATCCATCTCCAACTTCAGGCTTGGGAGGACACACATGCTAAATGGGAGCAAGCAACAAAACAAATTCTAAACCACCCAAAGAACAAAGTTGAAGATGGGCAAGTGAGTAATGCAGCATACTTCAGTTTTGTCCTCATCCTTGACACCTGGGGGGAGTAGTGTGCTAGCTGCTTTCTGTGATGAAATAATGGCAATTAGAGCTCTTAAAGGTGTAACTGCTGAATATCATCAAATGTTATCTCTAAGGGGTTGAAATACTATGTAGAGTTAGAATTAGAAAGAGCATATAGTAATTAGTGATGATTTTTGACATTGAATATTATTGTTGGCTATATTTCTCAGTCTTGTTTAATCTTGGTGTCTATCAGGTTATAATTATATATAATTTCTATTTTTCTTGCTATGAAACAATTGTTTTCTTGATTGCATTAAATGCATCTCCACAAAACACAAGGTTCTTGTCTCTCCTTTCAGGAGTGGATCAACATGACCGGTTTCCTGTGTGCTCTGGGAGGTGTTTGCCTGCAGCAACGCAGTACACCCAGCCTGGGCACCTACAGTCCCCCCATGGGCCCTCTGAGCGAGCGCAAGGGCTCCATGATCTCCATGGCCTCTTGCGAAGTAAACAGTGAGACCCCCCTCAGCCGGTTCTTGGAGAGGCTGCTGTCCCTCATGGTTTGTACACATGAGAAGGTGGGCCTGCAGATCCGCACCAATGTCAAAGATCTGGTGGGTCTGGAGTTGAACCCTGCCCTTTACCCCATGTTGTTTACCAAGCTGCGTAACAGCATAGGACGTTTCTTCGACACCCAGGGACCGGTAAGAAGCTTTCTTACAATTATCAAGCCAACTGTTATTACACTTTTTTTCACCATTTACTCATTTTCTTCAATGTTTTGTTAAAAATAATGAGTGGCTAATTGAATATCAACAGTCTCTTATTAGCTGATTATTGAAAATGCTGTAAAAGGATGTTTACTGCAGTGAGGAATTGTGGCCACAGGAGGGCAGAGTTGCGTTATAAAGATTGTTTGTTAATACAGCTTTAAATCCATCCTTTGCATTTCACTTTCCCCCCTTTTCATTCATCATTTCTAACATCATGGCTTTGTGCTTTAGGTTCCCATCACTGATACAAACACACTCTTTGTGGAGCAAACCATTGCCATTATGAAGAACCTGCTGGACAGCCACACTGAGGGTAGCTCTGAGCATCTGGGCCAGGCCAGCATTGAGACAATGATGCTCAACCTGGTTAGGTCAGTCCTCTCTTTATGATTTGTACTTCTGCATATACATATACAAATATAATACAAAGTTCTTTATAATAAATGCAAATCTAAATTGTTGCAGTATTTAGTGTGCCCACTCCTTAACTCTTTAGTACAGCTTTTGTATCTTCTGGGTTTTTTTTTTTTTTTTTTTTTTTTTAAGAAATCTGCAAGATTTTTTCCAGTATTCCAAGTTGGTTACATATTCTTCTCACAGTTCCTCTAAAATTTCCCCATAGGTATGTCCGCATTTTAGGTAATGGAGTTCATGCGATTCAGATTAAGACCAAGCTGTGCCAGTTAGTGGAGGTGATGATGGAGCGCAGGGATGATCTCTCCTTCTGCCAAGAGATGAAATTCAGGTAAATATCCTACAGTGTTCTTAGGGCTGTTTTTTAGGTCCTTTTGTATGAAGTTCCTGTTACATTGTAGCAAAGTGCTTAATGATGTTGTTGCATGTATCTGTTTCATAACCTATTGTACTGATTTCCAGGAATAAGATGGTGGAGTATTTGACAGACTGGGTGATGGGGACCTCCAATCAAGCAGCAGATGATGATGTTAAATATCTCACCCGGTAAGTGCCTACATTTAAACTCTTCCGAGTTATTTTACCCTTTGTACTTTGTGATAATGCAAAGCCTCTTTGTGGTCCTTGCTATGCAGGGACCTGGATCAGGCGAGTATGGAGGCAGTAGTTTCCTTGCTGGCTGGCCTGCCCCTGCAACCTGAGGAGGGAGATGGAGTTGAGCTGATGGAGGCAAAATCTCAACTGTTCCTCAAGTAGGACCTTGGAACTCTGGCTCTGATTTTCACTTGCCTATATCTCAGGGCTATACCACACATCCTTTGTTAATTGTTATCAGAAGTTTAGCTACCTGGGATCACAGATTCAGCATATAACAGATGTATTCATTACTGAATACAATCTGAATCATTACTGAATACAATCTTGATTAAACTAGCAGTTGCATGTGAGGGTTTCTATGAGTCTTTAAATTAGTCACATGATCAAACAAATGTATCAAATTAGTCAAAGTAATAATCTTAGTATAATAGTTTTCAATCACCGTCAAGATTTTTGACTGGAACCCTTTATAGGGTTATAGTGACCACAGCTCAAATTCTAGTCTATTAAGTACTATCCAAAACCTTAAAGACATTTTGGAGAATGAATTTTCCCTTCTCTCCACAGAGTATTCCATGAGGCCCATCACAGCCACTGTGTGTCAGCCCTAATACCCATATAATTCTCTCTCAAACTGCTGAGGTTATTAACACAAATGACCTCTGCAGTGTCAAATAATATTTGCTGTTGTGGACCAAACACTGAAATGCCTCAAACTGGTCATTTTTCCTAGTGTGGTGCTCTAAAAGCCTTTAACTCTTCTGGTCCCCTTCTTTTTCAGGTACTTCACTCTGTTTATGAATCTGCTGAATGACTGCAGTGAGGTGGAGGAAGATGGACAGCAGGTGGCTGAGAGAAAGAGGGGAATGTCCAGACGTCTCGCCTCCTTGCGCCACTGCACTGTATTAGCCATGTCCAACCTGCTCAACGCCAATGTGGACAGTGGCCTCATGCACTCCATAGGTGAGTTCCTTATCATTAGTTAAAGCTACAGAAAAGTTACAGAAGGGGAAAAGAGAGGACTGAAGCTGGCAGACAGTTCATTCGTTGTGGCCACTTCCAAAATATCTTGTTTGTTGATGTAGCTGTATGCACACTGCTAAGATGATTGCGGTCATGGTATAAATACTACATTCTTTCGCCTGAGGAGAATGACACACCCACTGTTTCCTAGAATTAACGTGGGACGCATTGAGATGTGCCGTAGTTGTTGTGTGATAGGCTGATTATTTTTATAGGATTTTTTGTGCAGGATGCCTCTGCCTCTTTTTAGTTTACTCAGTACATCTTTGGTTTATAGTTAAGCATTAGCTTTCAAAGTGATGCCCAATGATGCAGGCATATCTGTTTCTCACCACAGGCCTAGGTTACCATAAAGACCTGCAAACAAGGGCCACCTTTATGGAGGTGCTGACTAAGATTCTACAGCAGGGCACAGAGTTTGACACACTGGCTGAAACTGTTCTGGCCGACCGCTTTGAAAGGCTAGTAGAGCTCGTCACAATGATGGGGGACCAAGGGGAGCTGCCCATCGCCATGGCATTGGCCAATGTGGTGCCCTGCTCTCAGTGGGTAAGTAACCTGTACACAATTGATTGGATGCAGAGCTTCACGTCCTGATCAATTTGGATATTGAGAGGATGCTGTCATCTTTAGGACGAGCTGGCCAGGGTGTTGGTGACGCTGTTTGACTCTAGGCACCTGCTATACCAGCTGCTCTGGAACATGTTCTCTAAAGAAGTTGAACTGGCTGACTCCATGCAAACTCTCTTCAGGGGTAACAGTCTGGCCAGCAAGATCATGACATTTTGCTTTAAGGTAAAACATTTAGTGTTGCACTTTAGTTTTAGATATCTTGGATATCTGTCTTGGATTATCTGCAGCAGTGTTTCTTTTCTTTCTAAGAAACGTGCTTTAAGGTGATCAAGTTGAACTTGGGCTCACTTTCTTTATGCAGGTGTATGGAGCTGCCTATCTGCAGAAGCTTCTGGAACCACTGTTGCGGGGGGTAATCACCACTCCTGAGTGGCAGCACATAAGTTTTGAGGTGGATCCCACCAGGTACGTGTATACAGACTTTTGAGCTGTAAATCTGTTTTGATAGTATAATTTAAGAAAGTTCCAATATGTAGCAACAGGCAACATTATATATAGCTGATTCAACACCATTTTGTTTAGACCTGCTGTGTTCTGTTCTAGTCCTTTTGCATTTTACACTGCATTTTTAAAAGTCTCTTTAAAGTGAGTTTAGGAATCTTTAGTTATGTCTATAAAAAAGCAGTGCAGGTAGACAGATATGTTTAGGAGGATCTTAGGATCTTAGTTTAGGAGGAGTTGTGAAAGCTCAGTTTAGTATCTTAGTGATGACTTGGATTGATTCAGGAGTAGTCATTTAGAGCTGGGTAATGTTCTTGTGGTCGAATGCAATCAAGTCATTACAGCAGTGTTTCAATATTTGGTCTAAAACCTTCCCAGAAAAGTAGAGGCTGCTACTGCAGCAGCTGAAGATCACATTTTAGCATAAATATGTGATGAGGAACTGTCAGCAAACTTTTGGAGATGTTGTTGTTGTTGTTGTTGTTGTTGTTGTTTTTTATCATTATTATTTCTTTTTAAATTTGTGATTTTCATTTATTTTTTGCTTTCAATTGAGCTCTACAGCTGCTTTTATGTTCTGTGTGAATGTCACTGTAATTGCCCCAGAGTAGTTTGGAATAAAATCTCTAAAAGTGAAGAACAATTTTGCCCCCTTCTTTAATGTTTCTGTTTTGGAGATAAGTGAGGTTTATTGTTGTTCTTTGGTTGAATTTCTTACAAAGTATATTTTGTAGGCTGGAACCTTCGGAGAACCTAGAGGAGAACCAGAGAAACCTGCTGCAAATCACAGACCGATTCTTTCTGGCCATCATCAATTCCTCCAGCGAGTTTCCACCTCAGCTGCGCAGTGTTTGCCACTGTTTGTACCAGGTACATACTGATGATTTTAACCTCACTATCTGGTGACTCCAAACTGTGCCAAACAGCTTCACATTTCCTGTGACCCATCACCATGCTATTGCCTGCTCACTCTAAGGAGAGCTTGCTAAAAAATCACAGCTAACTCACCCACACTAAGTCTTTCTGTTACAGTTTTCTTTTGTGAATACACAGCTGGTTTTATCTACTTTCATTCTTGTGTGTTTTATATGTGTGAGATAAAGTAAAGGTGTGAAAAGAGAGGCTTTTGCTTATCAGTTAGTGCACTGCTCCACCTGCTGAGCGTCACTGTATAGGTTTGTGCGTAACACAGCAAATCATCCTGATTCATTACCGACTCTCTTCAGTTCTGCCTGTTGGTTTGCTGAAAAGTGCCTGTTCAGTTGTATCTGTGTAAACTGTGTGTCCTGTGTGTGTAAAGAGCAAAGTTTAAGAATATAATCTTGCAGTCTAATCTTCAAGAATGCAAACTTGCAAAGAATGCAACTTGGCCTAGTGCGTTTTATTCGTTTGGTCTGATCTAATAAGGAAATGAGAGTTATGGTGTCCTTGATTTCCTCTGATTAATTAGAACTTTGTGAACCTTGTGATTTATCTTTTATCCTGCTCGGTGGTGAGGCATCCATCCTTCACTTAAAAATTGTGATCAGTTTTGAAAGTAGGTTGGTAAATCGCCTTGTATAGTTTTAATACTGGGAGTTTGAACACTTGGGAAAATGTTCAAACTGGAAATGGCAAAGTGTTGGCCATCTGGAACTGAACTCCAGGCATGGAACCCAGTGCATGTGATGGAAATTTATTGTTTCTTCTCTTATGGGCTTCAGTAATCAGTTAACTCCATGGTTCTGACGCTGTGTGACGTGTAACATACTGTAGTGTTTTTTTTTTGTTGAAAATCGTATGTTTTTGACAGCTGACATCTGCATTTTTTTTTTTTTTTTTTTAAATACTACAAACGTACAATACAAACATATAGGTGGGAAGTCATTTTAAAGTACTAATGATATCCAGATGTTCTCAGAAAATTCTGTAATTTTTACAATTACATTAAATATTATTGTATTGCATAGATCTATTTGCTAGCTTATTTTCCTTCCTATTATTGTAAGCTTGCAAATTTTAAGGAACATGTTTTGAAACAGTAAGCCATAAATAATATAGGGATCAGCCTATTTACCAGCCATGCATTGGATACCTATTTTAATAGGTAGAGAGAAAGATTGTTTTTAACCATAAAGTATCTTGTTTATTTTTGAAGTTACAGGCCTAGCTCAGAGTCACACAGACCTACTGAAGTCTAGAGCTGCTCTGTTACTAGAGCCTCGCTCTTGTAAAGTAACTTATGGTGGAACAGCATTTTTATTCCAACAGCCACAATAGCAAAGACCATTTACGTTTTCCTAATGTGATATGAGACAAGTGTGTGACTTGGCGATGCCAGTAGCTGTTGTTTGTTAACTATGTTAACCTTGTAACTCAGGTGCAAAATTTCTGATGCCAGACTGAACTTGGTGATTTAACTGCATTTGGAGAAGGAAAGAAAATAGAGGGACTTGACCAGAACATCCCGCTTGTGTTATGTTATTTATTAATTTATTTATTTGCTAATAGAAAATTCTTAGGCCCAAACTTGCATAAACTCAGTAGCACTCGTATGTGGTCACCTGCTCGGTATTTCTGTCTCTGTGTTCGTATTTGTGTATTTGCATGTTTGTAGGCTTAAACTTGTGCAGTAAAGGCGAATGATGCAGTTTGATTGACACAGCAGGGGAGGTAACCTGGCTATGACTGCAGTCTCACACAAAGCCTGTAGTGTGCATGCACACTGAGCACAACTTTGTAAAGAGGAAGAAGTGGCTCAAACCCAACACCTGCTGCCTGTTTCCTTTCCGTTTACTCTATATCTGTGTATCTCTGTGAAGCCCACTCTGCTCTCATTTCAGAAAACACATTCGGTCAAGTCAATCACTCATCCACCTCCTCACCACTGAATAGGACTGCTGCCCACATGCTTTACATTCAGTCAAAACTTTATTCTCTTGCGTTTTCATGCTGTCTCCTGTTTTAGTATTTAAAGGGCCCATATTCTGCGTTATGCTCGTCTTTTATTTATTCTCCTTGTCTTATGGCATTGGTGTGGGGTTTATTATTGTTCATTATTCGATTCGCATAAACATTTTTTCTGTTTTTATTACTATGCCTTTTATAATTCGTACATGTACATGACCTCTGTTCTGACGGTATTGAGTTCAGAAACCACCTATTGTTGTGTGTGTGTTTTTGTGACAACACTGCAATTGTACATTCAAAATTGGCTGTTTTTACAGCCTTAGTTTCTATATGTGCACAGTGAATGTTTTGTTACATACAGTTAAAACTGTGTTTTCTGTGATATGAGCCCTTTAAAGACTATGAATCATGCAGAAAATAGAAATGTGTTATTTCCGTCATTGATGGTGTGATACTTTAGACAGCTGGTAAGTAAAGTCTTTCAGCAGCAGGACCCAATGCTCAAATGGAAACTGTGCAAGCATTTAAACATTATGGCTGTGTGCGCTGTGCTCACTGTTTGTTGTGTAGCTGCTGCTGTGACCTCTCTGTGCCCATCTCTGCCCTGTAGGCTACTTGCCACTCCCTACTGAATAAAGCCACTGTTAAAGAAAAAAAGGAAAACAAAAAATCCGTAAGTTTCCCAGAACTTTCTTTTTTTTTTTTCTAGCCACCATTTTTGGGTTGATTTATTCATTCTGGATAGCCGCAAATTATTTTGTTACTTTTGTTTTAAAAATTTCTTTTGAGCTTTTTTTGCCTTAAAACATTGTTCATCAGCAACACTGCGTACAATCTTGTTTACAACATGGCCTTACTAATCCCTTACTAACTCTAAAGTCATGAAACAGTGTAGCTCTGTGGATCACCAGTATCCTGACCCCTTCCGGTCTGGATTGGGATTTGAGAGGGCTAGCTGTGTGGTGTACTCTTGGGACTGGTCAACCCTTTCCATCTGTCTGTGTCATGCCATACAGAAGAGCTTTAGCCTTCTGTTTTTCTCCATTCCTGAGGGGAAGCTTTCTCTGAAATGGAGGTTCTTGCACACCAGTGAGTGATGATGACAAAGCAATAATACTTGACTTGATTATGCCAAGTCAAGTTTCTTTGATATGCTAGTGCTAAACAATTCTGTAAAATAGATGACTGACTGACTGTTATTTTGTTTTTTGATACACTAACAATATGGTCTCCTAGTCATGTGATATCTAGTAAATCTGATGTATGGGGACATACTGTTGCTGAGATATTGTTTACCAATAAACATAAATATATTTGTGGTGTTTGCAGTAAATACATGTGACTAAATTAAGCCCCCTACTTTGGGCTTGGGCACCTGCTGACACACACAGTTGCTAGTGGTGGAGATCTCTGGGTTTTATAATCTCATTGAAATGGAGCATAGTGGATTATACCACAGCATATGGGAGCTGTCTAGATAGGAACACTGCTGCTAAAGCAATAAGTCTGTGGCTATAGACTTTTAAGGTCATGCCATCATGGCCAGATATGGATCTCCAGGTCTTTCTAGGGGCAGAAATGAATGGATCATTACAGTGAAAATGTTAAATGCCATGCCCACAAGACTGTTTGAAAAGAGATACATGTGGAAAATGTGCCAATGTTAAAAAGATAAAGATCCTATGCACTAATTTGCTGTTGCTCAACTTCTTAAAAACGAATACAGGTTTACAGTTAAAAGAGCAAAATTCAAAAGTTAGTCAGAATAGAGTACAAATGACTTTGAAAAGCACACAAAGCGTTTTACTCTGTGGTGCTTTAAACATGCCAAATCTGCAGCACAGTGCAATGTAGTGTATCTCAGTACTGCACGTACGTAAGCAAGTAATTTGTCCCATAATCATGGTCCAGTCGGTCTTCTACTGAATTTGGGGCCTGGCAAAGAAAAGCTGCAGATTGATTGATGGAATGTATTTGTGACAAAGTGTAAGCGAAACGCTTCCCTGTAGAAAACTGTGATTGGGCAGCATTTACATTTCATTGTGGCATGTATTCTGTGCTGATTTAGTAAGAATACAATGATTGGATGACATTTAGCTGTGGCATGTTTTACATTTCATTTTATGCTGTGGTGGAAGGTGAGCTTGTTTTTAGCATGTATGTAGCAGTTTTTGATTGTAGTTCAGGTGCTAAATGATCTCATACTTCTGAATGATAGTGATATTATACACTTAATACAAAAAATAAGAAATCTACTGGCTTTGCAACCTTGTATTTACCACAAGGCTTGAATGTGTTTTGTATTGTTTTTTTTTTTTCCTGCTTTAAAGGAAAAAATAGTTATGTTAAAGGTTTCTAATATGAGAATAACGTTGACCATAATTATGAGTTTAGAGTTTTACCCTTCTGTAAACTTATATTTGTATTATAGTTTAAACATAATTTAAATTACATATAGTTATAAGTACCAGTTTATAATATGTTATTAGTAGCCACATCAACTACAGCATTATTGGCTGTTCTGTATCCGTACGCTTTGTTTGTTATTGATAACTTTGTAAATCCAGTCCTCCAGCAAAGGTGGACTATATTGCTTTGACTCACTTAAACTTCAGAGTCAGTTTGGTCCAAAAATAGTTCCAGGTGATTGAGATGGTAGTGACCTTACACTCGGTGTGCAATGTGTAGCAAGCATGCGCTTGTGTTGAAACACTAGGGGATGGATCAGGAGTTTTACTACACCTCATACAGGATTGCATGCAATGTGTGGGGTTGTGGAATATGTTCACAGTTATTAAACTGGTGGTAAATCTGTGTAAAACGATTTAATGATTTTTGGATATGCACAAATGGCCCTGCTAACTGGATAAATTTGATTGCATGATCCTCACCCAATCCCGTCCCCCCTCCCCACCCTTCTTTAATTAGGAACCTTTATTTTCATTTTGGCCATTGTGACAATTGATAAATTACCATTTCATGTACTAAATTTTATTAATCTCTTGAAATGCAGAAAAAGTGGCAACACATTTTTACATTACATTAAATTAAAATAATTTCTAGTTACTGTTCTAGTCAAAGCAAGCATGATGGATTGCTAGAGCAATGTGGGAAAGTAGCTGAACACCTATAAATAGAATTTGGGTTGTGCTTTGTATCTGTGGTGGGCTATGTACAGTAAAAACATGGTGCCCTCAGGTGCCATGTGGTCTGTGGGTTCTTTCTTTTTTTCTCGTCTTTTTGTTTTGTTGTTAGCCTTAAAATGTCTCATATGTTTCATAACACAGTAAAACCCATTGTGCTTTGGAGGTGAAGGTGTGTTTGTGTTTGTATGCTTTTGATGACTGGACTGTGAGGTGGTTGGATGGCTAAGATGAGCATATTCACTTGCATGTTTGCCACTATGCAAGGTGATGGGGCTGATTTTGTTTCTCTTTACTGCTAGCTCACTGAACAGTGTTTCTCTCAGGTTTTGTCATATGTCCATTCACAGTGTCTTTTTTTTTCTTTCTTCTTTTTCCTCTTAATTTATCGTAAATGCTATAAGCCTGTTCGCACTGTCCATCTTATCATCTTTTATAAATATGCTTCCACACATTCTCCTGCATCTATCCTTCTGATTATTTTTTTAAATCCATTTAGCAGTTGTTCACATCTCTTGACTGTCAGAAAGCTTGAGGTGTTTATAACCTTTGTTGGTTTAATCACTTGTCTATGTCCATTTTTCATGCCCAACCCTTTCCTTTGCCTCTCCTTCCCCCTCTTCTGTTTTTTCCCCACTGTGTCTTTATGCAGGTGGTCAGTCAGCGTTTCCCCCAGAACAGCATTGGTGCTGTAGGCAGTGCTATGTTTCTGCGTTTCATCAACCCTGCTATAGTGTCTCCATACGAGGCAGGCATCCTAGACAAGAAACCCCCTCCTCGGATTGAGCGAGGCCTCAAGCTCATGTCTAAGGTATGGGATTTACCCAGATGAAATAGTTGCAGCTCTCTGTCTTTTAATCAAGGTCCAGTCACTCTAGCTTTTTGTCAGGGATTTTTTTTAATGAAAGTGCATTATTTTAAAATAATTAGCCATGATTAACGATTAGAGTTTATTAGTTGCATTTGCAGTTTAGCTTTAATGAGCTTGCAAATTTACTTTCTCAACCAGTAGTGCTGCAACTTTGACTGCATTGACCTCTGGGGCAGCTGGGCTTTGTGTGGCAGCACCTAAAATAATTTTATGAATTTCTAATAACATTATTGTTATTAGTGTTATTATAACTAGGGCTGTTGAAATTTAAAATAATATATATAGCATCAATGGAACTGTCTGTATTAACAGAATCGAATACAAGGTGGTGTTAATTGCTA
This sequence comes from Prochilodus magdalenae, assembly GCA_024036415.1. Taxonomy (NCBI): domain Eukaryota; kingdom Metazoa; phylum Chordata; class Actinopteri; order Characiformes; family Prochilodontidae; genus Prochilodus; species Prochilodus magdalenae. Next base: position 681,725 of record JAMWET010002088.1, read on the forward strand.
TTGTGTTTATGTAATGTTGCAGACTACACACAATGCCATTTTGTTCCATTTAAAATCTTCTTGTCCAGCCTTCATCCTGGACATTTGGGAAGTCCACATTTCTAGTGTGACTGCAGCTTAAAAAGAATGTGTGTAGGAGGTAATGCACTTTTCTGTTTTCTGTTTTACAGATTCTCCAGAGTATTGCAAATCATGTCCTCTTTACTAAGGAAGAGCATATGAGGCCTTTCAATGATTTTGTGAAAAGCAACTTTGATGCAGCAAGAAGGTATGTTTAGAGTTACTTTGCTTAGAAGCTCAAAAGCTGACACAATTTAACTATTACTGTTATGCAAGGAAGTATGTTAAAGGTTAACCAACACTCTTATTTTTGTCTTCTGTAGGTTTTTCCTAGACATAGCATCTGACTCCCCTCCTAGTGACTCAGTCAACCACAGCCTGTCATTCATCAGTGATGGAAATGTGCTGGCCCTCCACCGCCTTCTCTGGAACAATCAGGAGAGAATTGGGCAGTACCTGTCCAGCAACAGGTAAACTGCCTGGATTAGGAGATATTAACAATAAGATGTTAACAGCTTCATTACTCGTAAAAAGAATAACTGAAGTTAGAGTATTAGCATTTAGCTCAGAGAAAGTTTAAACTCCACAGTCTCCAACTTTCCCTCTGTGTTGCATCATTCTTCCACTTCTCCTACATAAGGGTGCATTTTAAGCTGCTATGTCTGCATACATTTGTACTTTATAGTAAACAGAATGCTTGCTTTGAAGGTTGAGTTTTATCAAGACAAAGTGTGGTCATACAGTACACAGTATTATGAGTTGTTTAGTGCTGAATGACACAGTATTATGAGTACACAGTACACAGTATTATGAGTTGTTTAATGCTGAAATTGACGTTATATAATTGGTTTGTTTTTGGTGACAGAGATCACAAGGCTGTGGGCAGAAGACCGTTTGATAAGATGGCTACCCTCCTGGCCTACCTTGGCCCCCCTGAGCACAAACCAGTAGCTGACACTCACTGGTCCAGTCTCAACCTCACAAGTTCCAAATTTGAGGAGTTTATGACCAGGTAGGTTTTAGTTAATAGAGTTCCCTGGGGCTCTAAAGATTTTAGGCAAATGGAAGTGTCTGCAGAAGCAAATACTCGGAAATGAAAGCCTTTCTGTTTATAAGCAGTTTTATTTTATGAATGGAATCCCCCTGAGCACAAACAGAGTAGCTGACAGTTCATTATGCCAACATAGCTCTATTAAAAAAAAGGAAAAACATTAGTCCTTCCAAATTTGAGGCAGTTTATGTAGCCAGGTAGGTTTCATGCAATGGCCAGATTATAATGGGCCTCTCATTTCTAGTTGGGTAGGATGGTCATTTTTCACTACTGCACAATGCTAGTGATCACAGGTGTCTGTTGATTGATGAACGAAGGTACAGTTAGTGCTTGCCTCCGAATGGGAAAATAAATAAACACCTCACTAGTTGGCTGTAACTGATGTTCTTTGCCCTTAGACACCAAGTCCACGAGAAAGAAGAATTTAAAGCTCTAAAGACACTTAACATCTTTTACCAAGCAGGAACATCCAAGAATGGCAATCCTGTCTTCTATTACATTGCTCGCAGGTAAGATCTTTACTTTTATCGTGTTTGGTATCCTGTGTATTGATTTGAATGTGCTGTGGTACAACCCACTCAGGCATCAACTGTTTGCTGGCAAAATGTCGTTATTTATTATGCTTTTGAATGTTTTAATGATTTTTCTGCACAACCATAAACAGGAAGCTTATTTTTCAGAGAATGTTGTTGCAAAATATTGTAGAAGTACAGTAAATAAGAACAAACAGGTCATCAAAGTGCATGTAGTATACTTTGGGCACTGTTTAAAGCCACACTCTGTGATATTTTTTCCAGTTTAGGTCAGTTTTATCTGTTAACATATTTAAATATTTTTAGATGTCTAGTTGTCTGCTCCTACTTTTCGACGTTTAAATGAAGATTTGTGATTGTTGCCAGTAACTGCCTAATTTTGCGTAAATTGACAAAACTGCAACCTTTCTTGTTCTTGCCAATTGAGTTATTGCTTATGCAATGTACATGCCACCAGCCTGTAACTTCACTGTAAATTGAAAAGCCAGGCAAGAGTTTTAAAATCACAAAGTGTGTCTTCAGGGTAATGGCTCAAATGAACTTGGTACGTAACTCATAATTTAGATGCCACCACTTAATATTTTGTCATTTGCATACATACATAGTTGGTGCCAAATAATATTGCAAGTCATATGGTAGGAAATTATGAGTTAATGACAATTAACACATGCAGCGTTTCAAACATTAGTTTAAATTGAATTTTGTAAACCAGTTATATCTTGCTGAAATGAAAATTATTTGTAGGCTAAAGTGGTTTATAGCAGCAGTGAGGTTAATGTTGCGTATCACTTGGCCTATATCACATGCCAGAGAGAGAATACTCCAAAGAAATGACTGAAGTGATTTGAATAACATTTGCATTTGCAATTCAATTTTTATTTAGCTACTTACGGGGGGTATTTTGTTTCTGTTTGTTTGTTTGTTTTTGGACTTTTGTTTTCTGTCTCCTTTGATGAACACAGTTATTTACTGTATACCTTTCATATGAAACCTGTTAATTAGTGGCAGCTTTTATCAGCTCTAAGAATGCTTCTGTGGATCCAAAGATTTTAGTTATTTTGATTCTTGGGCATCATTATCATACCCAGTGATTTTAGGGAAGGATCATCAATTTGATTAAGTCCAGCTCATCCTATCTTATCTAATTCCTGTTATATCATTGCTGTCCAAACAAAAATGATCTGTGTGGCCAAAGTAGCAGGACAGTTTGGACCTTTAATTTAAGCACAGTTATTTTTATTGGCCTGTTCCACTGTCTCTTAATTATTGACTTGCTGGCTGGCTAGCCACTTATGAGTAGATGATTTGTAGTTACCAGTGATTTTGCCTCACATTCTAAAGTTTTTGTAAAGTTGTAGACTGTTTTCCGACAGCTTTTTGTTTGTTTGCTACTCATTTTATAATGCTCACCATACCTGTTACCTACTTCCTAACATTTTAACAGAAACCCTACAGACTGGTGACAAAGAAGATTCTGAAAACTGTTTGTTTTATGAGTACAAGAGCTGCTTCCAGGTCGTACTTCATTTTACAGTTACGCAATAAACATCTTACCATGCTCTGTGGCATGTACCGTATAAGCATGCTGAGCTGATAAAGTTGACTGCATTTTTGGGTCAAGCTCAAAGGAGGTAAAGATCTAAGTGACATTGAAAGAGGGTTCGTTATTGGTGCATGCATGGCAGAGTCACAAAGGCTGTGCATCTGGATAGCATTTTTGATAGAACAGTGACTAAAGTGACATTTGCATTTAGATTTGAATTTTTGAGCAGCTGTTCCTCAGGTCAATGAGACTGGGGATGATTTCACCCAGAGCAGTCTGAGAACAACAACATAGAGTGGATTAGTTGCAGTAATAAAATGCATTAACCGATTGTTGCAAAGACAAATGCACATTTGAGATTTCAATGGTGTGAAAACCACAGGCACTGGTCTATGGAGATATGGAAAAAAGCAATGTGGTTAGATGACTCATTGTGGACAAGTGCATCCGTTTTGCACACCAAGAGAACAGCCCAGGCTTGAAAGCTTGATTTTAGAGAGAATTATCACTATAAATCTGTACAAATTTATTCTGACTGTTCACCATTGTCCTGTAATGGTCTCTTCTAGGAAGATCATGCCTCCATCCACATGTATTTAGGGCCGTGGAATGGCTTGATGGGTATTAAAATGATGTAAATCTGACCATTTTGAGCTGAGGCACTAAGACGGAATTCTTCACCATCATTATAAAAATGAAGAAGAGTGTTCTGGTACAGTTACTTGTGGAATGTGCGTCAAGGTGCACTGAAATGGTTCAGGTGGCTTGTAATGGCCTGGCACCTTACATAAGACACGTTTATGTGTATTCTTCCCTTAATTTGTCACCCGCCTGAAAATTCACAGATAAGCTCCCAGGAGTTCCACAAGAAGGCTGTGAGTGCTGCTAGAATAGAACACTGTGCAGTAAAACTGGCACCTGTCTTTGCTCAGAACCTAGTGCTAAATGCTTGCATGATCTTTATGAGGCTTTCAGCTGAGTGGGAGTAGGTGGGAGGCTTCCACTTTGTCAGCCTCCAGTTGCTTAGGGCACCAAGAGGATGCCAATCTAGGAATTGGTCCTTTAGCAGACTCCTGGGTCTTATTTGTCACGTCCTGTTAGTGTTGGGACAAGCATAGCCTACAGCTCCATATACATGACACAACAGTCTCCTACAGTCAGGGTCATTGTTTATACTTGTGATTCTCTTGAATGATCAGCTCTAGTCAGAGCCTTACTCCCTTGTCTTCCCTGACTTTTTTGCAGTGGTAAAGGCAGTATGTTACTCTCTCTGACTCTTCTGGGACCTTAGAAAATCCTCTGACTTCATGTTTGTTTTATACTAATTTAAAGACAGGAGTGTTTGTCAATAGACAAGCATAATATAAGACAGAGCCATCATTTTTTTCCCCACACCAAGAAAATAGTGGTGTAAGTTAGTTGTGTATTTTTTGTTAGGTTTCCACATGAATATGCGCAATAGCCATACATTACTTTGTAGAGGGTGGTCAGTTTGTTTCAAGCAGACAGACAGTATACATTATGGAGAATACCCATATAGGCACTAACACTAGTGTGTGAGGTTAAAACCAAGGAGTCAAGACCCTCCTTTGACATTCCATGTGTATCAGTGAGCATTTCTTTTTGTTTTAAACCCAGACCAGTGGTAAATTCCAGGTCCCAAGGGATGGTGCTGATTCAGAAGTTGTTGATGATGATTGCTGTGCACAGAAGGTTCAGAGCAACAGTACAAGAACTGCTTGTATGAGTTTGGATGCTTGTGCTGCGAGTTTTGCCAGGTATCGCATTCTTGCTGCTTCGTGTGCGGATTGTTGTGCTTGATTGTGTTGAGAGGATGTGGGGAGTGGAAGTCAGAGGTCCCCCACCCTTAGTCAGGGCTTGCTCACCTGCCCCACTGACATTACCAATGCTCCGGTTGAATGGCAAGTTCAGCAGTGCTGATTTAGACAGATACCCCGAGGTGACCACCTGTATGGCTGGTCGGTGACCAGAGTCACGAGTATCAGTACCCAGTGGTGGCTCAGTGTATGAGGCTGAATGCCAGGTTCTGCTGGTGACCAGATGCACCTCCCCACATGTAGGTCTAATATAGCAAGGGCAGCCGAGCACTTTGGCTGGGGTCTGCTGCACCCAGTTCAGCAGGTGGGTGATGTTTTCCTCGTCCTCGCATGCCCAGGGGTTATCCCCGAGGGTAAGGAGCTGCAAGGCCTCCAATTGATTAAATACATCTTCGCTCACTGAAGCAAAGCGGTTAGCATGCAGGTAAAATTGAGATAGGCGGGGCAGTCGATCCAGAGACCCAGGTAAGATCTGTGACAAGAAGTTGTGGGAAAGGTCCACCACCTCCAAGTTGTGAGGCATGTTTGTGGGTACAGTCCAGAACTTGTTGTGGCTGAGGTTGAGTGCTCGTAAATTGGGTAGAGTGTTGTTAATGAAGACCACTCGTTCCAGTTGGTTGTTTGACAAGTCCAGTGACTGCAAGTTCCAGTGATAAGCAGTGTCGTTCTTCTCCATTTGACGAATGTGGTTGGCCGATGCGTGGATGTCCCACAAAGCACGTGGCAGACCATCAGGAAGGTGCCTAAGGTGGTTGTGAGAGATATCCAGAGTTCTTAGGTGTCCAAAGTGACTGAGTCGCCCATCCAAATCCTGTAGTCTGTTGTGAGACAAGTTGAGGAAATGGATATTGTGCTGCAAGCTGTCTGGCAGCAGACTGAGGCCACGGGCAGAGCAGTCCACCACCCGATGGCCCCTGCCACAGGAACACATCGGAGGACAGATAGCCAACACGGATCCTGCACACAGAAGCAGGAGTAGCAGACTAGCCGCCGTAGACGCAGGCATTGTATTAGAAGTCCTATAAAACAAAATAATAGATGGAATCATGGGATATCCTGAGGCTAGTTTATTCAGCCTGCCTGCAGCCTTTGGCTTTCGACAGTCTGTCATTTTTACTGACTGAGCAGTCTTCATCTTCAACAGATTGCTGTGCACAGAGTCAATGTGTATACCACTTAATAGCTCAATATTAGAGGATCTTACAGAGTGCATTAGCCATATGTTCATCTGGATTCCTCTGATCACACTCCTTTGCACTCATGTATGCTCTGATACCAAGGCTTCATTAAATACTTTCACTGACAAGCAGCATTTGCTGGTTTAACATGTTCTCCACATGATATCCAGTTTCTGGTCAAAGTAAAATAATGGAATTGTACCTAGTAACATCAGAAATGAGCAGTTTTATAAACATTTAACATATCACAAGGGCATTCTTGTCATTCCGTTTTTTGTGTTATCTACAGTTGCATAAGACGCTGTTGTAGTATTTCATAAGCTGTGTGCTGTTTGGCACAGTGAGAGGTGAGTGAACAGAGCCCCTCAGTGCTCCTGCTGCCTGCTCTGTGGCTGGAGTTTGAGTGCCTGCCAGGAGGTACTCTGCCCTGCTGCTGCTGCTGCTGCTGCAGTGAGCTGGTAGCCTGGTTACTAGCGTTACTGGGTCTTGTCCTTTCCTCTCCCTCATTAGCTCTCCACTCGTGGGGCATCCGAGGACAGAGTCTATATATGCTACATCCCTACATCACTAGCTTGCTCAGAGATTCTAGAAATTTCATATATACTCTTCATGCTGAGAACCTGTATCTGTGATCTTGTAAGACTGTGTGCTAATGTAATTAGAGCAGATCCATGCATTGCTGTCCTTTAGTAGGTGCTTACATGGAATGGTCAAATCTTAACAGGCAGGGAGCAGCACAAGAGACTGTATGCTGTACATAGGATGAAAGTAGTTGCGGCATGCTTAATCAGTATGGAGCTTTTGCTTTCCATATGTCAACACTGACTCGACTAAAATGCGTCATTGGAGACAATCTAGATATTTTAATTAACATGCTAAAAAAACAACTTACCTGATCCTTTTCATCAGTTCCACATCATTTTGTTCCCTTACTCTTTTTTTTTTTTTTTTCCTCCTTTTTATGCCACGTTCTAGTCCTTCTTTCTGTGCTCTGCTTTTTATCTGGAGCAGCGAATGGTAATATCAGTCAGTCATTCTTTTTTTTTTTTTTTTTTTTCAGTGTTTTTCTGGTATGCTCTGCATGGCATTGTGATGCTTCATTCTGTCTCCTTACCCCTCTCTCGTTCTCGTGTGCTCTCTCTCTTGCACGCGCTCTCTCTCTCTCGCAGGCGCGCTCACGCTCCCGCTCTCTCTCGCTCTGTCTGTCCTCTCCAAATTACCCCTCTATCAACCTCAGTGTTCTTTTTCAATCCCTCCTTTGGTCCTAACCAGCTGTCCTTTAGTAGGTGGAACTCCTCTTTCACTCACCCATGGTGGGGCTTCCCTGTTTGCATGGCAGTGCTATGAGTGAGCAAGCCCCAGTGGCTCCAGTTCCCCCCCACCCCAGTGCAGCCTCTACCTACTCACTCTGCCAGCATCCGAGCTAATGCAAAAAGCCAGGGAAAAAGAAGGGTACTAGAGGGGAGAGAGAGAGAGAGAGGAGGGGGAGTGGAGAAATGCAGCATAGAAACAGTCGCGACTGCTGCTGAGAGGGTGGGGGGAGGTGAGGGGTAGGAGATGGTGCTGTGCTGACTGCAATCTTTTTATAATCAGGACCTGCACACTCAACAAAATCATCTCTCTGTCTCTTTCTCACTGTCTCTCTCTTTCACTTTCTCCTTCTCTCTCGCCCCTTTCTCATCTCTCTTCATTCTCTCTCTCTCTCAGCCTCTCTCTCTCTCTCTCTCTCTCTCAGCCTCTCTCTCTCTCTCTCTCTCAGCCTCTCTCTCTCTCTCTCTCTCTCTCTCTCTCTCTCTCTCTCTCTCTCTCTCTCTCTCTCTCAGCCTCTCTCTCTCTCAGCCTCTCTCTCTCTCTCTCAGCCTCTCTCTCTCTCTCTCTCTCTCTCTCTCTCATCTCAGAGTCCCTTCTCTCTCTCTCTTCTCTCCTCAAGCTCTCTCTCTCTCTCTACTCTCCACTCCTCCCTCTCTGCTCTCAGGCCTCTCCTCTCTCTCTCCTCACCCTCCCCCCCCCCCTCTCCTCTCTCTCTCTCTCTCTCAGCTCTCTCTCCTCTTCTGCCTCTCTCAGTCCTTCGTCTCTCTCTCTCTCAGCCTCTCTCTCTCTCAGCCTCTCTCTCTCTCTCTCAGCCTCTCTCTCTCTCTCTCTCTCTCTCTCTCTCTCTCTCTCTCTCTCTCTCTCTCTCAGCCTCTCTCTCTCTCAGCCTCTCTCTCTCTCTCTCATACATGTGTTCATAAACTATAGCAACATGTTATTCTTGACTGCACTGCAGTGGAACTGTTCCATGTTCCAAATCCGTTCAGCTTTAAAAACCACCCATACACCTGCTTTCTTTCTTAGACAGGGTGACATTGCACATATTCAGCAGCATTTTTAATAACCTTCTGTATGCATGTTATGAAGGTAGTCTCAGACCTCATTCTGATGCCTTATGGTGAGAAGAAAGCCAGGATCATGGCTGTCATGTTTGATTGTAGATTTCCTGTCTGTTTTGTTGTTGAAGAGTAGCAGAGTGAGTCAAACTGTGTGCAGTCAAGCTGAAACATAATACTATTTTTATAAGTACATTTTTCTTGTTTTAATGAAGGTTATCCAGTAAAAGCTCAGACATTTATGTTGAGATGTATTTTAGCTTTAGCTAGGAAGTTGAAGTTTCATAGGTGCCATGATCTATAATGTTCGTTAATTGTGAAGCAGACCACTATGCCAGCCTGTGCATCCTTTTGGCAGATCACTATCTATCCTTTCTCCTCTTTCAGCAAAAATTCACATACTTATATACACTTATGTCTCCCTCCAATCTTTTTCCATATGTGCTCAAAAAAAGAAAGTTTAAGTTTTATTGGACTGCCATCAGCTGCAATTTGGTTGTAATTGCAAGTGTTTATGATGAAGGATAGAATGCATTGCTTTTTGGTGTGACGGTCAGCATTTGTTCGTCGCAGCCTTAATTAACTATTTTCAGCTGTTCCAGATAATAGTACAGTTAACTCACTTATCACTTGTTTATCACTTAAGTGACACTTATTCAGTAGTGTGACAGAGTCTTAATATATTTTCTTAATATATAAAGTTGGCATATTTAAGCAGGACAATTACACAGGACTCCTACAGTAGCAGTGGTGTTTGATTGAGGCAGTACACCACGCAGTTGTCATCCACTCAGAGCCAGTGCTAGGCATCATGAGGCACATCAATAGTTTTGATTCAGTGCTGAAAAATGAGTCGCAGATAAATCTTTGTTCTCTGTGCATGTGTTGTAGAATTCATTTTAAGTGTTTACTGCTATATCACGAAGAAAGATTAACCTCTTTTTTTTTTAAGCAAAGTCTATCTATAAGACTTCATGCATGCATGCATGCTCACACAACAAGTGTTGCTCCAAACCACCAATCATTTAGTAGAACGTTTTATGATAAAGGCGTTACAATTCAAATTATTGTTATTGCAAGCCAGATGATGGGAGTATCACCATATGCATAGGTGCATATGCATAGGCTAATGCTAATGTTAGCGGTACACCCTTCAGGAGAGTGCAAGGACAAAAAATGCATTACAAGACTGCTGTCTAGCATTTGGAGGTTTGACAAAATGAAGCACCCTCTGGCATGAATCATTGCATGAAAACTGTTAATTAAAAAAAAGCATTTTTTGTGTTTTGATATAGTGTATTGATATAGAATCCTAAGATATTATGTAACGATGTTTGATATTTCTTTTTTTGTCAGTCAGTGAGTAGACATCAACTCTCATAGGCAGGCTTTCTGGGTGGCCTAGCAACAAAGGCAACTCGTTTATGGGCTTGGAGATGCATACCATTCATCTGGTGATTAAGATTAAATGTAAACTAAGTGTTTAAGATTAAACGCATTGGGTTCTTTTGCAATAGCCTGTACAGTCTTTTAGTTAGTCTTTGTTTGTATAATCCTGTGATTGTTAGTTGTATAGTATTTATTTGACAAATGCTCCAGTAGTCAGTGTTGATTTAGTGTTCACTGACGTTATCTACAGTATTCTCAGATTGTCATATTGTTTACAACAAATCGTGATTCAAATCACAAAATCAATAAAATATGAAATTGCCAACATGCCAAGTATCTATACTTTATTATAAGGAGGTAAAGGGGTTTAAGCCTAGCTACCATAGAACAAAAGCTGTTAAGGTTAATATGGGCTCTTTTGTTTGTTCCAGAACAAGTGAAACCACTAAAATAGACTTGTGGTTCATTTCCTTTCGACTGTGGCATTTCCTTTTTTCTCTCTCTCTCTCTTCTCACTTTGCACCATATGGGCACAAACCTTGCATGCAGTTCGTCAGAGAAACTTCTCATAATATATGGTGCCCAGCAGCCTTATATATAGCAGTAGCTGTTCTAGGCCTTTGCTGTTAAGATATTTTAGGCTGCAGTTTTGTGGCTTGAAGTAAAGCTTTGAGTGAAAAATGAATACTAGGTCTGTGATAAATACTGCATTACCACAATACCGCGGTTATAGGGTGCCTACTGCGGTGTGAAGCTCGTTACTGTGGGTGGTTTCTTTCCCTTTTCTTCCCCAGTTTGTTAATACACCATTATTATTCGCACTTGACTACATTACGTTACTAAAAGCTCTCTGTCATGAAGCTAAAAAATACCCCACTAGATTGTAAAACTGAGATCTGATTACCGAATGTGGCATTATCTACCATGCTGCTTATATCTTACTGCTCCAGACTCCAGTCAAGTTGGCTTTAGGTCCTGTTGTGCTTTTTGCTGTGAAGGAAGAGTAAGGATCAACCATTGTTTACACACAGAATCGACAGAAACCACAAGAGTCCATATGCCTGTGTGAGGCATGTGCCATGGTGCTAGTGGCCATACCTTCATTAAAAACAACAGTTTGGAATATTTAGATGTTGCTGGTCTGGTAATGCGGTGGTATTAAGGCTGAGTACTTGATGCCCTGTAAGTATTGCAAGGTTGCACGCACCAAAATGATGCATTCCTGAGAAATATGTATGTGACATGACATATAGCGCCATTTATAGTGCAGTCAGAGACGTCAGAGCTTTATAATGCTATAAAAGCTTGTTGTAATATTTTGCTCTGTACAGTTTTAAAGTGGAAAATGGAAGTTTGGGCACCCCAAGAGATATAAGCCCTCAGATCAATTATACCAAGATCTTGGACCTTAATTAGCATCCGTGTCTCTGATCCTCCATGTGGCTGTGTGTGTTGTAAGTTACTCACCATGTGTGCCGCTTCATTTGAAGTAATGGATTTTTAGAGAGGTTTGTTAAACAGATTTGACACATGTAATCACTGAGAATGCTGCAATAACTGTGCTGAATATAAAAACTGAAGTGTTCACCTTTGAGGGGGATTAATATTGTCACAGCCCTAACAAATGCCAAAATAACCAACCAAGTCCTCTGCCATTTTTAAGATCAGGGTAGGCCATATGAAAGCTAATGTTGAGTAATCTTATGTTAAGTGATCTTATGTTGCTCACATTGTGTAATCATATTGTAATATTCAAGTTCATACATGTCGGTGCTGTCTATTTACAGACCTAAACATTTTTGTTAGAATTGTGACACCATCAGAATTAGGCCCCAGTGAAAGGGGACACATACTGCAGTTGGGCTGGCTGGTTTGTAGGTGGCAGGTTGTTTGCTGCTCAGTCACTGCAGTAACTCATTCTAACAGTTTTAGCAAAAAAAAAAAAAAACCTCTCTCTCTTTTTTTTTTTTTCTCTCTCTCTTTCTCACACACACCCCTCCTTGCAATTTTATGTGCACTGTCAGCTGGAGGGTTACAGGCTTTTCCATTCCATGAGCAGTGCCAGAGAGAAAATGGCAACCTACACACTCAACCTACTCACTCCCTCCAATATCACCAATATCAGTCCAGGCACAACCAAAGCATTTAATAAAGCAACGTAGCAATTTATTGATGGATTAACAAATGAAACAGAGTTAGCAATCATCAGTTATTAATTATTATTGTTAATTCGTTTTTACATGTTAATTTTAAAGTAAAGGTTTACATGAAAAGTGCCTTATCAGAAACAGTCAATCAATGTTTTGAGGCTAGCATGTGCCGTAAGGAGGCAGAGCACTTTATTACATTGAAGCAGAGGAGCCCCCCCGCCCCCACCCTCCTTTGATTGTCAAAGCTGTTGGAATTTAATCAATCTATCCTAAATAAAATAAAAGCCTATACAAGTTTACACCAGTTCTGTGTCTGTTTGTAATTACATTCAGGATGTTCGTTGATAAACATCTGCTGCTTTTTTTCCCACCCCTGTCTTATGGTTAGTGGCCACTGATGAGGAAGCGATTTTTTTTAATGTCACAGAGTTCAAGGTAGTGGTGGAGCAGGAGGAGCTTGTATAGCATTTGTTTGAGGAGTACTAAGATCCACGTCCTCAAATGATGGTGCTTGTGGAACACCAGTGTTTGTCTGTGAGGATGGAGATGAACTGGTTTCATCATCAGGTTTAGATGTTGTTTCAGTATTTACATTGTCTACTGAAGCAGTGGACACAGTCAGCATCTCAGGGACAGCTGGCTCTGTGGGTGCTTCAGTAGCTGGAATTTCATTGTCTGTTATGTGTGCCTCAGTCGGGTCCTGTTGCCCTGCTGGTTTACCATTCTGTGGTTGCTCGTTCTTGCCAAATGTGCTGCCTCCTGCTATGTCATTCATCTGGACCTCCTCTTCTACCAGCAACGAAAGCCGTTGGGAGAGCCGCTGGGGAAGAAAAGAGTGGAGGGAGATCCTTTTGGTGTCTCGGCGGAACAGCCCATCCTCACCATGGCTGCGCATTTCTGTTTGGGTATCACTTTCGAGGAACGGTGAGGGACCAGCCCAGTCGGAGTTCTCCATCTTCTTTTTTTGCATCCGACGGTTTCTTATTACGATTGCATTAATTGCTAAGAACATAAGAAGCAGCGCGGTTCCAATCAGAGCTGCTACATAGGGACCTGCATTTCCGTTCTTCTTTTTTTCTTTTTCTTTGTCTGGATCCTTTGGCCTGATGTTCTTTTCAGTGCTTTGTGTCTTGCCTGGCTGAGTGGTGAAAGTGGCCATAAGTGTGGTCCTGGAGGTAGTCGTACCTCTTGTGGCGATTTTGGCTGTTTTCTTATCCGTGGTGGCACTGGTGGCTGTTTTTGTGGTGTTAGTTGGAATGAGACCAGTGGAAGAGCCTGAGGTGGTCTTGGAGCTGTTTGTGATGGTGACTTCCGTTGTGGAAGTATTGATGGCAGGAGCTGTATCGTTTGTTTGGGATTTCCTTACAGTTACTGAATTAGTATTTGAGTTAGTTGTATATCGTACAGTTTGGGGTATGGTAGCATTGGTTCCTTCATTTTCTCTGGCTTCTGTGGGCTGCTTTGTAGTCTGTGGGTTTGTCTGAGGAACTGCTGGCACAGTTTTTGGCCCAAATGTATTAACTTCAGTAGTTTGGAGATGTGCTTGATTGGTTGCTGGGTTGAAAGATTTCTCTGTAGATCTTGAAGAAAATGGTTGCTGATTAACTGTTACGCTAACCCTGTCAGTGGATTTGAATGTATTTGATGTTTGGTGTTCATCTTTGGTGGTATTCCTGTGTTCCTGTGACCTTAACGTATTCTGCATGGTTGGAGTACTTGTGGTTTGGTTGTTGTGAGAGTGGTCCATGCTCCTTTTTCTCTGCCCTTTTGAGCTGGTAATGGAGGACAAGTGTGAAGGTGACTCACTTTCTCCTCTAGTGAGTTGTGCCTCTGTGGTTTTATTCTCTGTGTGACCCAAACCTGTGGCCCCTTGGTCTTTAGTGACTTGGGAGTGCATTTTTGAAGCAATGTTTTCTGGTATCAGCCGTGTGGTGTCCTCGTCACGTTTTTTGGCTGACGTTGCTGTGGATCCTGGGATTCTTGAGGAAGTCCCATGACCTTCCGTAGTAAGTCCATGCTGGCTGGAATAATTAAAGCTCGTCTGCCCTGCTAAGATGGCAAGGGGGGGAGAATGAGAAGCTGACTCATCTTTAGGCATTCGCATCTCAGTGTTCTTGTGCTCTGCGGAACTTGCACCTGTAACATGTGAAGGCCATTTTGAAGAAAAGACATCATCTTTAGGTTTTAACTCTGGGGTTCCTGAAGTGTCTTCATGCTTGCTGAAGGTGCTTGGGCTGAGGGTTATAGTACTATTTAGTTTCCTTGGTAAGAGCAGAACCATCACGCACACAAAGAGAATGGTCCTCATGACGTATTCCTCATAGGTGGTGCCTCCTGAAAACTGTCAGACAAATGTGGATTTTCAGCAATGATTTATATTAGTGACTCATAATACTCAGATGGTTTAACGGAAGAGCTGGCTAGTTGCAGCAACTGTAGACAGATTGTGAAATGTTCCCCTTTTGCTGTCCTAATATAACAGCTAAACAACTTTTCGTGTGTGTGTGTGTGATCTGTGAAAATGTTTTTAAACCACCCATGATAACAGTTTACCACTGTTGCTTAATATATTTACGCAGTATTTAATATATTGTTTGGTTACTATTCATATCACGTTCTAAAGTTATTGCATTTTGATACACTTATAAAATAACTAAGGATTAGATCAGAAAACCAAGAATCACATAAGAATACAAAAATAGAAATGGAAGTGGTGTATGGATAACCATCAACCTTGGCAAAAAAAAGCTTGGCAAAATTGAGACTGTGGGAACTATCACAAATAAGCAAAACAAGAAAAATCATATTCAATGTCCTTTTTTAATGTTGCACAATATTAACTCGCACAAAATGCATGAATAGCATCACTTACCAGTATTAATGTGGTTTTCTAATGAAACCCAGACATTCTTCTGTGCAGCTGATGAAATCCAAGTATAAGTTTTGTTAAGATGAGTTAACTTAAGTGACTGTTGCAGAGCCACTTGAATGCTGAGAGAGAAGGAGCAGCAATGATCTAGAATACGGAACTTGTTTCACTGACAGGAAATGAGCTGTGAAACCACTGCTGCTGTGTTCTCCAACTTATGAGTGTTTTACTCTGACTAAAACATCCCTGTCCCTACACACTGAAAATGTCAACAAGAGTTGAACAGCACATTGCATTGTGTTTTTGCAGTAGTGTACAGGCCTTTTCTGAACTATATATAGTTGATGTATGTTTTGTATGTCCATGTATTTCTTAGTTCATGGTGGTGAGTGGTGGGTTTGGAATTTCAGTCACTTTGTTTCCATACCCAGTTTGTGTTCTTAAACCTGTTCTTAAACCTTAACTCAAACCTTAAACCTTTTTTTTTTTTAACATTTTAAGAGGGTTTTTTAATTTATTTTTTTTAGCAGATAGCAGTGTCACAGCTTGTCTGATATATGGTAATGTACGCAGAGGAAGCTCATTAATTCAACAGCAAGAACTGCATGGGTGACTAATACTCCCCTGAACCCACATTGGAGGGGTTCTTTTGAGTCTAGCTATTTTTATGCACTCTGTGTCTGTTTGTCATGTTATACTAACAATTCTAAGTCAATGTCTGCATTAAGTGCTTTAGTTGTGCACAGAACATTAAGGCACTTCTATTGTCCACATAGATACATTTTAATAATCTGTTAGTTTATTTCTGTGAATGAGTTTTAGAGAAAATTGATGTTGATATTCAGTTTTAACAAATACAGCCTCGGTTTTACTGCAATATGGTATACTGTAGTTCCACTTGCTAAATATCAAAAACAACAGAACATCTGATATATTTCTTCAAACCGAACAAAGAATAGTTTCAAAACACGATGAACATGTTAATACAGTATTTAGCTCAATTAATTACATCATTCAACAAAAAAGGTGCATCTTACATTTAAAATGTTTGTTATGCCTTCAAATCCAACATCTTAACGTTTTATAATCCCATTTTCTTTATAGTATTCTCCATTACAGATCAGTTAACTAATGCAAAATCCTCCCCTCCCAAATCATAATGCAAATTAAATGAATTACTGGTGAAGAGGAAATGACCAGGAAAAGATATATATGTGTTTGTAAGGCCAGAGACCCTGTTTTTAATTTGCTGCCTAGAGGCAGGTTTATGTGGTACAGAAGGGAAGATGCACCTATTGAAGCTCACACCATCAGAGGCATGTTCTCCAGTTCCTTAGGATCTATGCAGGAATCTCTGGAAGTACTGGTCTGCATTGTGACTGGAGCACTTTCCACGTCTGTGTTTGTGGTGGGACTATAGTGCAGGATAGGTTCCTCTGCTCCGTCATGCACCTCCTCATTCTCTGCATCCGTCCTGACCTCCTCTAGCAGGAGGTTGGTCTCGCATGGTCCTACAATGCCTCCTTCGATTGTTTCAGTGCCCCAATAGCCAGCTCCACTGACTAGGTCCACGTTGCTGCGGGTTGGGCGTCGGGCCTGGCATTGCCGCTTCAGATCGATGACCTTGCAGCTCAGCACCAAGGTTGATATTAGTAGGGCGATGATAAGGCCCCCAGAAGATATGGCCACTATAAATGCCAGCTGAGGGTCAATGGGGCAGTGGACATCATTAGTTGGTATGTTGGCTGGAACTTCAGTATAGTTCTGTACGCCATCGGTCACAAAGGCAATGCTGGTGTTCTTCAAAACATCTGTAGTAGAGCCTGTGGTAAAACTGTTTTCCATACCTGTTTAAATAAGGAGAATGAAAACTTAATGTTGTAAAGGAGCAAGGTACTAGCCACTCAAATTCCTTACTGAAATAAGCTACATTTTACAGTCGATGGCCATGTAGGGGTTAATTTAACAACGGAAAAAAAAAAAATATATATATATATATTCCCTAAACGTGGAGTTACAAGAATTACAGTTCTTTTTTTAATTTTTATATGAACAACTGTTTAGTATGATTAAATAAGTGGTGTAATACTAAGTGCAAGTTATAATGAAAATAATTAGCACAGTTAGTGAATACAGAAATGTAATTACATGTATTGCATATTTACCTGCGTTGAGCGTTGTTGGCAGAGCTTGTTGTAAAAGGTGGATGAAGAGCGTGATGAAGAATTTCTGAACAGAGCTAGAGAGCAAGAGGCTATGATGCAAAATAGTCACTTCCTGCCCATTGCCTGCTTAAGTTATTTGAGGGTTCTTGAATTTAGAAGCGTCTTACTTGCAGCTGTGAGAGAATGAACAAAGTGGAACATAATTAACTACCAAAACAGACATAGGCATATCAAACACAAGTTTAGTATAAATGTATTTTGTCTGAATTATCTGGCATTTCAAAATTGCTAATAGATCTTATAAAAACGTCTTTGACCTTAAAAAATTATTTGAAATGTGGGAAATTTCATTTCTATCATTGAAAATTGTAAATACACAATGTTTTTATGTAGAGCTGCTTTTATCTACTCTTTGTATCCAGATCTAAAGAATTGCTTCGGTTCAGAACAAGTTTAAGAGTTACATTTTCTTTTCCTCTTCTACAGGTTTAAAACAGGGCAGATCAATGGTGACCTTCTGATCTACCATGTGCTGCTGACCCTCAAGCCGTACTATGCCAAACACTATGAGATAGTAGTGGACCTCACTCATGTTGGCCCAAGCAATCGCTTCAAGACAGACTTCCTCTCCAAGTGGTTTGTCGTATTTCCAAATTTTGCTTATGAGAATGTGGCTGCAGTCTTCATCTACAACTGCAACACCTGGGTGCGGGAGTACACCAAATACCATGAGCGATTGCTGACTGGTCTCAAGGGGAGTAAGAAGCTATTGTTCATTGATTCACCTGCACGACTTGCTGAACATGTGGAGCCTGACCAGCAGAAGCTTCCTGCTGCCACTCTGGCCCTGGAGGAGGACCTTAAAGTTTTCCATAATGCCCTTAAGCTTGCTCACAAAGACACAAAAGTGTCCATCAAGGTATTTTCTCCTGGATAATAAAACGGGTCCTGTTATCACCACTAAAGAATTTAGCTACGTTTTTTTTTTTTTTTTTACACACATAGAGGAGAGCTAAAAGTCAAGTCTTTCCACCTTCTCTGTTTCCTTTCAGGTGGGCTCCACGGCGGTGCAGGTGACATCAGCCGAACGTACCCGTGTTCTGGGTCAGTCGGTCTTTCTCAATGACATCTACTACGCTTCTGAGATAGAGGAGATCTGCCTTGTGGATGAGAATCAGTTCACTCTGACCATTGCCAATCAAGGCACACCCCTCACCTTTATGCACCAGGAATGTGACGCCATAGTTCAGTCTATCATTCATATTCGCACACGCTGGGAGCTTTCTCAGCCTGACTCCATTCCCCAACACACTAAGATCAGGCCTAAAGATGTGCCAGGCACCTTGCTCAATATTGCCCTGCTCAACCTGGGGAGTTCTGATCCTAGTCTGAGGTAAGAGACACGGTAATCTTAGTAAGCCTTTACTTTTGAACACAGTTTGCTTTGGCTGTGTAGCCATTTTGCTAGTCATGGATGAATAGTCCAATGCATCTCCTAGTTCTTATTGTAACAATGGGCCTTCTATAAGCGAGCTTCTGTCTTTGTTGCTTTGAACTGATTAGAAATGCTAATTGTGGCCTTGTGGATCTTTAGTTTAGCTGGAAGGCACTTGAATGTGCCATCCTCAGGACAATAAAATTAGCTGCTTGAGAGTCAAGAACCTGTGACATGTGCTTCATTGCTTTGATAATTAATTACTGTTTTGATGAAAATAAAAGAAAATGTTCTGTATAAATTTATTAAATGTATTCACCCATTTCAGCTATTTAGTAGAAAAATTAGAAAAGCAAGAAATGTTCAGAACTAAAAAAAAAACTGTCTGTCTACATATGTGTGTCTGTGTGTGTATATGTATGTTTGTGTGTATGCATTACATGTCAACATCAATGAATAAGTAAATTAACACCCAGAACGCCTCAATTATTAGAACTTAGTAGAAAGAGATGATTACATATTTATAATTTAGTACTTAATTACTTTTGGTACTCTCAAAGATCTTGAAATGGTCAGTAGAGCATTATGAAGTAACTTCTGATGTCTGGTTTTACAATACTCACAGTTGAATAAATCTAAAACATTTTTTACAACATTTAATTACATTTTAATTTTCAGCCTAAATTTCAATAAACTGTGAACAGTTAATTTTTAACATTTGACATTTATTTTTGTCGCCATAAATAGGTCAGCAGCTTACAACCTCCTCTGTGCCTTAACCTGCACCTTTAACCTCAAGATTGAAGGGCAGCTTCTCGAGACTTCTGGCTTGTGCATCCCAGCCAACAACACCCTTTTTATTGTATCTATCAGTAAGACACTAGCAGCCAATGAACCTCACCTTACCCTGGAGTTTCTGGAAGAGTGCATCTCTGGATTCAGCAAGTCAAGTCAGTGGTGGAAAAGTTGCATATTGATAGTTACATTAACTACACGTATCTGTATATATTTCTCAGTAATTACCTCTTCCTTTTGTGGGGTTTCAGGTATCGAACTGAAGCACCTGTGTCTTGAATACATGACTCCTTGGTTGCGCAACCTGGTGCGCTTCTGTAAGCACAACGATGATGCCAAGCGGCAGCGTGTCACTGCCATTCTGGACAAGCTGATTACCATGACCATCAATGAGAAGCAGATGTACCCCTCAATTCAGGCTAAGATATGGGGCAGCCTGGGTCAGGTAGGATCCACACACCAAGCTCAAAATCATGCTGTTCTGCCTCTGTTGTCCTTACGGTTTGATGTGTTTATTTAGAAGAGCTCAGCCTTCTCATAATTTACTTCTGCTGTCAGAATTACGTGTGATTCCTAAACAGAGCTTCTGTTTATCCTTGTTTAGATATCAGACCTGCTTGATGTGGTGTTGGATAGTTTCATTAAGACCAGTGCTACAGGGGGTTTGGGATCGATCAAAGCAGAAGTAATGGCTGATACAGCTGTAGCTTTGGCTTCAGGAAATGTGAAACTGGTATCCAGCAAGGTAGGTCTTCACTGCTGAACTAACATGGTATACATGTGAAATGTATAAATGCTAGACTGCACAGCAAGTCCCAATAGAGCAAAAGATGCAAATGAAAGGTTAACAGGCACTTTCAAACTTATGTCAGCACTGCTAGCAAGACACTATTTTGGGTCCCTTATACGTCACTGAAAGTTGTTACCCCACCTACTCATGGTCATTCATCTGCACTGATGGCTTTAATATAAAATCAAAAATTAAATGATGACCCCTTAAGACTTCCTGACTTCTAAAATCCCTTTCCCCTAGACAGGCATTTTATGAACTATACATTTGAAAACATCTCATTTTAGACATGGAGTTGTTAAAGCAAACACTAATCGAATTTTAAATATACTGGTACTGTGATGTGAGCATATCAAATCTTAAAGCGACTAAGAAATGCCCATTCTTGTCTAGGCAGCAGACAAGACAAACTTCATACCACTTTACCGACCCTCTCTGAAATGGATCTTGACTTACTTTTGAGGTTGCTTGCCCTTTGTGTTCCGAAACCATTTCTCTTGTTGCTTAACTGATCTTATCCGACCTCGCTCCGCTACTTCATTATCTCTAGAGGTTGTACACAAATGCTTGCTCCCGATCCGTACATGCACACTCTCAAACAGAAACACAATAGTATGCCAACCAACCAACTCTCTCCCATTATATGAACAGCTGTTAGTCATTACAATGAATAGGCATCATTGTCAGGCAGTTAAGGGTGTCTGACAATGCTAGGGTTTTCTTCTGATTTAAAGTCTACTAACCTCAGGTGTCTTAAGCATTGCAGTCCTTTAGCGAAGCAGCAAGTGCATTAGGATTTTTCGTCTTGTCTACTTTTCTATGTTTGTCATATTTCGCTGTAGTTTGTAGCTACACTGAATGGGTGCTGAGCATTGTTTGGCTAGCATGTGCCAGCCACTGCTGATGTCACAACATGCCAGTTTAGGAGCACAAGGACAGGCTTTGTCTAGTCATTGCATCTGCCTTCTCTCTGTCTCGCACAACATTAGGACTCAGAGGTCAACTACAGACCCAAACATAACCTTATTGAAGAGGTCATATGCCTCAAGCAAGCCATGTTTAGGTACATGACACAGAGTGAGGAGATGACAGAAGGCTTATTGTTTGGAAAATGTTGTAAACTGATTTCTTAAATATAGTGATTCCAAAGATATTGCAATTTTTTCCTTAATGTAAGTTCTACCTTGTACTAAAATAATTAAAAGGAAATTCTATCTTTTCTATCACTACCACTGTGAACATTTCTGATGCAGTAAGTTTCTTTAGAATGGAGGTGCTTCACACCAAAGTACTTTAAATAGCTTTAAGACAGTGGAATTCCCCTTTTAAGAGACTGGAACCTTTAATAGTGTTTGTAATGTCATTTAGTAGTAATGGTATTTGGCCAGTGTTCTTAGATGTCGCACGTTGCCTCATGTGGGCACTTCAAAAGTGTTTCTTATTTTCTCCGCAGGTCATTGGCCGCATGTGTAAAATCATTGATAAGACGTGCCTGTCCCCTACTCCCACTCTGGAGCAGCACCTGATGTGGGATGATATCGCTATCCTGGCCCGCTACATGCTCATGCTCTCCTTTAATAACTCTCTAGACGTGGCAGCTCACCTGCCTTACCTCTTCCATGTGGTCACCCTGCTTGTGGCCACAGGACCACTCTCCCTTAGAGCCTCCACCCATGGCCTTGTCATCAACATCATCCACTCACTATGTACCTGTTCCCAGCTCAATTTCAGTGGTAAGAAAAGGCTACTGAATATTATCAGTGTCCTGTGAAATAATTAGCCTAAGAACTAGTGTTTGATGAATGGACTTTTTATATGTAGTATAGTGTGTATATGTGTACTGCAGTCTGTCAGAATGAACTGCATGTATCAGACAAACATTATATGGCAGCTAGACCTGGGCAACATGTATTTTTCAGCTGTTTTGGCAATAATCAGTTACATCTAAATATTTAGCATTTTGAAGTGGCTGAACAATGACTTTACTGTTTACTGCTTATTTGGGATATTTTACACAAAATTAAGAGTAAAAGGGGAGTTTAAAATATATATTTATTTGGTAGACAAAGCAACAGTATGATGTTTGCCTGTATTCCCTTCTGCATGGTGAATTGAGCCTAATGTCTTCTGGGTGGTCTGCTATCCAGCTGCTGTGTATACATTACATTATTACATAAGGTTTTAATTTTGCTAATGCAGCTCGTCATCCTTAAAGAGGTCTCTGACAATCATTTCAATCATATTACAGATGTTATATGTACAATAGGCAGCCAGCTCTGAAAAATCACATGCCTGTGACTTGTTGGCTATTAATTGCATACCTATGTTCAGACATTCTGGGCACCCAGTAATACATTCTGTACAGTATGTCACTCTCTTTATAGACACTTTAGTCACTTTCTGTATTACTGACAGTCAGATTATTTCATTTGGTAATTATTAAATCTGATTTAGGAAGCCTAATTGGTCTGTGTGATTTAAATCTGTTTTGAGGTTTTTGGTTTTTTTTACACATCAAGTATGTAATGGTTGTTCTAACCTGATCTGGTTCTCCTACAGAGGAGACTAAACAGGTGCTGCGGCTGAGCCTGACTGAGTTCTCCCTGCCTAAGTTCTACCTGCTGTTTGGCATCAGTAAGGTAAAGTCAGCGGCGGTCATAGCTTTCCGCTCTAGCTACAGAGACCGCTCCTTCTCTCCAGGCTCCTATGAGCGTGAGACCTTCGCCCTGTCCTCTCTAGAGACAGTCACTGAAGCCCTGCTGGAGATTATGGAGGTCAGTGTCCATGTTTTTTCATGCATGACGGATATACTGCTCAGCAAACAGGTTCATACATAAAACTGCAGTCAAAGATTTGGGACATATTACCTTGTCATTTGCACAAACCTGGCCAGTTGATAATGGATTATTGTACTGTAAGCTGACAGGAAACTGTTTGAAATGCTGATGTTGTCTTGCTTATACATTATATTCAAACCATGACTGGTTGGTCTGTGGCTTGAATTGTTTTGTGGGCTGAACTGAGTGACTGTGTTCTCCTTAGGCTTGTATGAGGGACATTCCTGGATGCAAGTGGCTGGACCAGTGGACAGAGTTAGCTCAAAAGTATGAAACCTTGTAATTAGAGAAAGCCACGTACTTCTTTCAGAATCTAGAATGGCATAAATACTGATTGATTAATATGATCTGTTTGCGGGTAGGTTTGCTTTCCAGTATAACCCATCACTTCAACCACGGGCACTGGTGGTGTTTGGCTGCATCAGTAAGCGTGTGACTCATGGCCAAATCAAACAGATTATCAGAATCCTCAGCAAAGCCAGTCCCCTTCTCAGCATCGACCGGGTGAGTGCACAGGCATAGACGCCTAGCTAAAAAGGTTCAGAAATATTCATAGACAGTCTTTGAGTTTAAAGCTGTACCAAAGAGTCAACATTCAGCTGCAAGATCTTATTCAAAGAATGAAATGAATGTTTATTATGGAGTTTAGCTATTGGTTTTTATTCCAGAGAAATGCAATAAACTGCAAATATGAAACATTATTGTAGCAGAAATTAGTGATATCTTGGTGGTGACAAAACTGGTACAATATGGTTCAGTGTCTACTGACATTGACATGGACATCTCATGATTAAGTGACTGTATCTAAGAAAATCTAACTTAGTCTTATTATTGTCTCTATGTGCTGTGTTTGTTCTGCTGCACAACTGACCAGCATGGCATAGTGAACACACCACTTAATCCACTCTTTCCCCTGAGACAGCCAATAACATGCAAATAATGTCATTACATACAAAATAAGATAATTACGGAGTAGTTATGCTGTTATCAGTTTTAACAAGTGTGGGAAAGTGGATTTGATTGATTAAAAGGGCAAAAATATGATATGTCGTCTTTAACATTGCTTTCCAGTTCTAAGCAATAGTCCGTCAAAGTAGGTGATGATTGTCGGTGTAAATCTAATGACATACACTATACTTTTTCTTTTTTTTTTTTTTTTTTTCTTAAACTGTTTCCCAAAAGTATTTGTCAAATTTAGAGTAATGAATGTTGAGCTTTAGTTCATTTTTTTTTTATTTACTGAAATCTCTCTCAGTGGAGTTTTAGTTTTTATTCTTTTCTGGCTGCTGAAGGAGAGTAAGCTGTTAACATTTTAAAATGGGGATAAAGTACAGTTTAAGCAGTTTAGAGTGTTTAGGTTCAGGCACACTTGTTAT
The DNA here is from genome assembly GCA_024036415.1 of Prochilodus magdalenae. Taxonomy (NCBI): domain Eukaryota; kingdom Metazoa; phylum Chordata; class Actinopteri; order Characiformes; family Prochilodontidae; genus Prochilodus; species Prochilodus magdalenae. Next base: position 706,100 of record JAMWET010002088.1, read on the forward strand.
ATTTTGCATTATGCTGAGTCACTTTTTGTCATTCTTTAGAAAACCTTGCTGTTTAGGAATCAGCTCAGTTCTCTCATCCTTCTCCTTCTCATGGGAGAATTTAGACAGAAAAATTGTTTCTCTGCAAAGTGTCAGGTGGCTCTATCTGCAGAATGCAGTGAGCTGGGGAAAGTGCTGTAGTGCCATTCACTGTGGTTGTGTATCTCTACTACACAACTACTGCTGCCATGCTCCACTGACCAGCTTGATTAATGCTCTTCCTCTGCAGGGACTGGAGAGCTGTTTAAAGGGGCCGGATAATTACAACAGCCAGGTTCTTATTGAGGCAACAGTCATCGCACTCACCAAACTACAACCCCTTCTCATCCAGGTACTGTGCTGATTAAATGGTAAATAGTTAGCTAAAATCACCCCGTCATATGAAAACCTCCCTTTTTGTGCTTAAGATTTTTTTAATATGTTTAGGACTCTCCCATGCACAAGGCTCTGTTCTGGGTGGCAGTAGCAGTGCTGCAGCTGGATGAGGTGAATTTGTACTCTGCTGGGACCGCACTGCTAGAGCAGAACCTGCACACACTAGACAGCCTACGGGTTTTTAATGACAAGGTATTAATCGTTTGTGTATATTTGCAGAATTCTATCGACTGCTGTGCAGCAATAAAGAGGAAAAGCATTACATTTTGGATTTAGGAGAAGCTCTAATATTATCTTATGCTTATCCTTTGTACAGAGTCCAGAAGAGGTGTTTATGGAAATCCGGAAGCCTCTAGAATGGGACTGTAAACAAATGGACCACTTTGTAGGCCTCAACTTTAACTCCAACTTCAATTTTGCACTAGTAGGACATCTGCTAAAAGGTAAATTCTGATGAAAGCAACAATAATAATAATAATTAAAAAAAAAGCTATTATTAAAATAAGACTTATTCTGCATTGTATTTGTATGTCTCCCTTTCTCAGCTTTCAACAGCTTTTATTGTGTTTTTCTTTTTATGTGTAGTTTGATGTGTAGCACCCTGTAGCCTTTAGAGATTTGCTCATCTGAGTCTGCACTGCTAAGCTCTAATGTCACTTATTGCACAGTGTTGGTGTACAGTGCTGTCCAATGTCTACAATGCACTAAATTGTAGATTATAACATGACTGAGAAAGCTGTATAAATAAATATATAATAAATGAACATTCAGAATAATTTCTATTTGAGAACATGTGATTAAATCTTGAACAAATCATGTATCAAGGAAGTACAGTATGCTACTTACCAAAACTTCTAGCATCTAGCTCTAGTTTTAGCTTTTTACGAATACATGTAGCAATCTGTATTAAATATGCGTAATGTTTTGTATTTCTTGTATGTGTTTACGTGGGCCCCATGAGGATTAGATATTGCTTTAGACACAGCTAACTTGGGCTGAAATAAATCAGAACGTGTCCTTATATTTAGTAATACGTTTTGCTACTCTTCTGTGCTATTTTTCCATTAAAGGTTACAGACATCCATCCTCTGCCACAGTGGCAAGGACTGTCCGTATCCTTCACACTCTTCTAGGCCTGGTGGGCAAACACCGCAACTGTGACAAGTTTGAGGTGAACACTCAGAGTGTGGCCTACTTGGCAGGTGAGTGATATTAAATAACTGCGGATCAAGCTCAATGTGATTTGTTTCTTTCAATATTGCTTCATGGAGTAAATGTATATATGTGTTTGTTTTTTCTTTAATAGCCCTCCTCACTGTCTCAGAGGAGGTGCGCAGCCGCTGCAGTCTCAAGCACAGAAAGTCGTTGCTGCTCTCGGATGTTACTATGGAGAATTTCCCTGTGGACACGTACTCGGTTTATCACCCTGAGCCTGGCTGCAGGTGAAATGAAACAGATCCCTTTTCCTTCCACTGATGTGTTTATCTTCATGTAATACTTGAAATGGAAATGGGCGTCATTCAGGGAAAAACGGTTTACTAGGATAAGTTGTTACTTTTTATTATGTAATTTGAAATTTGCAACAGAATTTTAAATAAAATACCTGTTTGTAATCTGCATTCTCCAGGAAAGCTGTAAAAAAGGTCTGTGTCTGTGTATGAGCAGTTAAATGCAAACAAGACCTATTTTTTAAATTAGTTCATAGTTTTATTTTTTATTTAGCTGCAGCGCCTCCCTTAGCTTTCTATGTTTGTCACCATTTTGGTTTGAGCTTATCTTAATTTATACTTAATTGTTTCTCTTCCTCCTGTCATGTCAGGCCGCTGAAAGAAAGCCAGCCATGGACTTCACCCAAAGTGTCAGAGCGCTACCTAGCAGCATACTATCCCACAGTAGGGCAAACCAGCCCCCGTACACGCAAGTCCATGAGCGTGGACATGGGCCAGCCCTCACAGGCCAATGCCAAAAAACTCCTGGGTAAGAAACATCTGATGTGAGAAGCATGTTCTAAGTCTTGTAGATTTTTTTTTTTTTCCCTCACACTCCAGTAAACTTGCATTTTTCTGCACTTGTAACATCTCTATGCAGTCTGTTTAAGGCTTTTATGCTGTAAAGACAGAAACCTCTCATATGTTAAAAAGGAAAAGTTCATTTTTATTTCAGATTACATTAATTTTATTCCTATATTGAATATTGATTGTTCTTAATGTTTTGTTTTGGTTTTTTTTTTCCCATTTTGTAGGTACAAGGAAGAGTTTTGATCATTTAATATCTGACACCAAAGCGCCAAAGAGACCAGAGATGGAATCAGGCATCACCACTCCTCCAAAGATAAGACGGGTGGCTGAGAATGATTACGACATTGGTAAGAGAGCTGCTGCAGCTGATAATGTCACCGCTGGATCTGAGCTTTTTTTTGCTAAAAAAATATTTTAGAGTTTTTTTCTTTGTTCTTTATTCTTATTGTTGTTATCATACGTTTCATGGTCAGTGTACACTGAAAAGTAAAGTCTCGGTTTGAAGGAGTATAGCGTCTCAAAATTCTTCCTTTCTTCAGAAACTCAAAGGATAGCAAACTCCCACTTGCGAAAGGTTTCTGTATCAGAATCCAATGTTTTGCTGGATGAAGAAGTGCTCACTGACCCCAAGATCCAGACCCTGCTCCTAACTGTACTGGTGAGAACCTTTACCCTTCCTGATTCACATCCCTCACAAGCAGGAGTGAGCAATATGGCAAAAACACTTCCTGAGATGCAATATGTTAAAACAGACAAAACCAGTAGTGTAACATTTTTAAAAATACTATTTTATTGATAATAATAATCCTATATTGATTTTTGTTCAGTGTTTTAAAAAAACACTGGCCTATTTACGGTCATTTTGTATGCACAGTGTCACATTTTGATTTAGTGTTCTTTAAGCACTGGTGATATCCAAAATATGCTTAGAAAAGCACTTAGATTATGACAAGATATAATCAAATCGCCAATCCCTAATCTCACTCATTTTGTTTTTACCCGTTAGGTGTAAATTTTTTCACAGTTGCTCTCTTTCATGCTAGAAGAGGAAATGATGTGTGGGTAATCACTCTTCTGTGCTCTGGCATGTGTTAAATGATCTCTTATGTTGCAGGCCACTCAGGTGAAATACACCACTGATGAGTTTCACCAGAGGATCCTTTATGAGTATTTGGCTGAAGCCAGCGTGGTCTTTCCGAAGGTGTTTCCAGTAGTGTGAGTTTCTGCTTCTTTTGTCACATGGCACAGCAAAACAGAGAGAGCCTGCCAGGCTTGCATGAGCAAGTCATCTGTGACCTGATTTGAATGTATTGAGTTAAAAAAGTGTGTTGCTAGACTTGAAGTTGAAGAAAGTTAGCTCCAGCAGTGAGGAAACAGGAAGCACTGAGATCATTGGCGTTGCTTTGAGATAAAATGCATGTACAGAAGCATTCATGTTCACCAGCTGAGCCAGGCAGTCTGCATAGACCATTGCTTGTGGCTTTTGTGGAAGATGTTCTTTTAGAAGCCTTATGCAGCTCATTAAAAATAGCAGATGACAGTTGCATACTTGTCTGACCTCTGCTCTCTACAGGATGTCATAAGGTGAGGTGTATTTTAGGCCCTGAGAGTCATAAGTGAAGCTTGCTTTGGGTGAGAAGGAAGTGTCACTGGTTTCACTGGACCACTGTGTTCACTTTCCCACTCAAAGGTTTGAATGGGCTGTGAATTAAATGTTAAAAGATTCATTTTAAGCAGGTGATGTTCATGTGCATGAATATAAATCTACATAAATAGCAATGTACTGAATCCAAATACGATTCTGCTTGAACTTGTGACCTAGCCAGAAATGATTTTACCTATTTGGTGTTATGTTGTTTAAATTCATTAATTATACACCTGAATAGGATAAACAGATTAGTAGTTATATATAACCACTTACTGTGCAAATAACGGAGGTCACCTTTCATTTATGTACACTCAAAGGCCAGCATGGCATGTAAGGGGTAGCTGTTGACCAAAGTTCAGAGAGTTCAAAAACATGTATAATTATTCGCAATATGTAGTAATTCTTACTTTATGTATTATGTATCATGGATGTGGAGCTTAAAAGATCTTGACAATAATTTCACCTGTGTGTGGTGTGTGTGGTCCAGGCACAATTTGCTGGACTCAAAGATCAGCACCCTGCTGTCCATGTGCCAAGACCCCAACCTCCTGAATCCTGTTCATGGCATTGTCCAGAGTGTGGTCTACCACGAGGAATCACCACCTCAGTACCAGCCCTCCTGCCTTCAGAGTAAAAAACCTTTATTCCTGCTCTGATATCTAAGCAGTTTCATTTTTGCTGTTTTCTTGCTCTCTCATTGTTTTTCTTTCTGACTTCCCCCTCCTATCTCTCCTCCATTTCATACCCCCTCCCTCCCTTGCTCTACTTCACTCTGCCCCACACTCCTTCCCTTGCCCTCCCTCCCTTGCTCTCTTTCCCTCTGCCCCTTACCTCCCATAACGTCACCGTCACCTCCCTTTCTATTGCAGGCTTTGGTTTTAATGGACTTTGGAGATTTGCCGGACCCTTCTCTAAGGTATGATTAATTGGTCTATATTAGTGTTTAATTTTCCCCAGGAAGTGCAAAACGTAGCCTGCTAAGCAATTGTTTTCCCAGTGAGGTGTTTGCAGCTCACGGTAATCAAGGAAAGCATACAAATCCCCTCTGCATCCGTTGCTTTAACCCTGCTGGCCTGCTGACAGGTAATAGGAAACAGAGTCATTGCCTGTTAGCCCAAGGACAGTCAGAAAGACTTTCTCATTCTGTATAGTGGCTTAAGATCAATGACACCATTCATTTGCTTTAGCATGCATCCAGACCAACAAGTGTTGACTGGTTTTGTTTGATTTCTCTGTTTGCCTAGGCAACAAAATGACACAGGTATCCAAATTAAGAAAACTAATTTCAGCCCCTAAAGATATTACAGAATGATACCTCCCAGCAAATATCTTCCTGTAACAGTCCTGTAACCTTAAAATGATTGAAACCTTAAAAGGGATTTTGCAGTAGCTTTTTGTACGCATAAACTTCTAGAAGCAAGAATTGCTCTTTATAATATTACCACCAAAAGGCTAATATTGTTCATGACACTTCACATGTTACTGGATATCATAATACCATCCTTCCCAGACATGGTGTCAATGAGGTAGAGAGCAAAGATATTTTACACAAGGTTTAATATGGAATTATAGAATTAAAAAACAGAATCAATCATATGCTTTGTTCATGCATCCTGTTGATGTCAGGTAGATCCCCTCTGCCTTTCAACCCACAGCTCGGAAGTTTCAGGGATCTAATTCAGCTCAGTAATTGACCATCAAGCCGTTTATGTAGCAGGGCCTACAGGAATAGGAGTCTGTAACTGCTCTCCCTATCCTATATGAGCATAACGTCTGTTAGAAAACATCTGTATCCAGCAGTGACTAGTAACTACTCACTATTTACCAAATAAACACATTAGTAAATGCTCTTGCGTTTTACAGGACAAACTGGCCGTTTGTGATCACTTCGGTGAAAAACACATATATGGTTATAACATATAAGGTCTGCAAATGCAACCATCAATGTGTAAAGTATGTGAAACTTATATTTGGTAAAGTGAGGCACAGTTGCTTGGTGCAAGAAGGTATGCATGTTTGTAAAACGACAAACTTGATATCAAAATCGTGGTATTAAAAAAAAAAAACCTGCATAAAATGTAAACAATGCTAGGTATCAGTCTCTGTTGCCGTGGTACTGTATTTTTCTGTACTGCAGTCACTCACTAGTTAATGAGTTACTTGAATCAGTTATATCATAAGAGAAACTGAAACAGGAGAACTTTGTTTTGCTCTCTAGCATCTGCTAAAAATATTAATGTGCAGTGTGTCATAAAGCATCACTGCAGTTTTGTTCTAATGTCCTTATTATTCAACACAATCATTCAACAAGTATTTTGATCTAGCAGAGAAGAAACACAATAATGGAAAAACAAACAAACATATGATGGCACCAAGTCAGCACTCAGTGGTTCTGCTCTGTCAGTATGTCTGGTGTACCGCTTCGTGGCTGAGCTGTTGTTACTCCCAGATGCTTACATTTCACAGTAACTCCACTTAAACACAAACAGACCAGGGCAGATCTAGCAGGGCAGAAATTCCACCGACATATTATTCTACCAGTGTTTGTATATGGAGAGTGTGTTGCAATGTGCTACACTTGTTAGCAATGGCCATGTCTGAAACACTTGAAGTAAATCCATAGGAGGGATATTCACATACTTTTTGGCCCTGTAATGTATATTATGGTTAGCTCTTTGGCCGCATCACCGAGTACTGCTTCTGTGTAACTTGCAGCAAACCCAGATCCCAGATTATGCTGAACTGGTGGTGAAGTTCCTGGACGCTTTGATTGACACCTACCTTCCGGGTATTGAAGAGGAGGGAGGGGAGGAGTCTCAGCGAACACCCACCTCTCCGTACCCCCCCAGTGTTCAGAGCCAGCTCAGCATCACAGCCAACCTCAACCTCTCCAACTCCATGACCTCACTGGCAACCTCGCAGCACTCGCCAGGTCAGCACATATGTGTACATACACACAACTACTAGTATGCATAATCATAACAGCGATAATAACCGTTTGTTACAATGACTGAGACTAGGTGTGAGGTTTGTTGTGCTGTTCATGTTTACCCACAAGTTTTTTCCGTGTTGAGTCCTGGCCCCTTTTTCTTCAGTTTCTCAACTTCAGTGGTTTTTAATGTGCTAAATTGTGTGTGTTTGTGCGTTCTCATCTTTGTGTTTGGATCTACATTAACTTTGCTGCACTCTCTCTTCTTTGTTTGGAATGTGCTGTCAATTCAGAGGGCCCTATAGTTTATAGACGCTCCCCGACTATGTCTCATGCCAGGACTACAGATGAGATGCCACCGAAAACCGCTGGTACAAGCCTAAACTATAGAGCTGTGATGGGCAATTAATGTCCAGTTCTATAGTTTGCGGACTTTGGTAACTGGTTTAAGTACTTAGTAGTAGTATCACTTCTGTACTTTCCTTTCTGTATTGGTAGTGATATTTGAAGTGGCAAATAAAGCTTAATATTAAAGGGCCCATGTCATTAAAAAAAAAAATTGTTTACATAAAACTCATTTTTTTTAAATACGAGTTTTAGGTAAACAAAAAGTTTCAGACTGTACCATTCGTATGATCCATATCTTCAAATCGAATCTTTTTTTTTTTTTGTGACGTCACAAAACACAGTACATTTACATATACACTGCCTGGCCACAAAGTCATGAATTTTAAAAAGATTAAAAGTGAAAGATTGGAGCAATGGGGAAAGGTCATGTGGTCTGATGAGTCCAGATTACCTCTCTTCCAGAGTGATGGGCATGTCAGGGTAAGAGGAAAAGCACAAACGCTGCACATGTCATAAATATTGCCAGCTGTACAAGCCTCTGGAGGTACTGTTACGATCTGGGGGCGGGGTGCCTTAGTTGCACAGGTCAAGTCTCAGCAACGTTATGTGACAATAAAATTAAAAAAAAAAAAGTCAGCTGACTACCTGAATGTACTAAATTACCAGGTTATCCCATCAAAGGATTTTTTTTCTTCCTGGATGGTATGGGCATATTCCAGGATAGCAGCGCCAAGATTAATTGTGTAATTGTGAAAAAGTGCTTTAGGTAGCATAAGGGATCATTTTCACACATTAATCCTGAACCTTAACCGCATTAAAATTCTTGGGATGCGCTGGAGCAGATATTACATAGTGGTTTGACTCTCATAGCATCAGTACAGGGTCGTTTGATGCAAAATGAATGCAGCTCTGGATTAAGTAAACGTTGTGCATAAGGTTGTTGAAACAGTGCCACAGTAAGTTTTGCTTTGATCAAAGCTAAAGGTGGTGCAAACAAATATTAAGAGTGTGTGACTTTTTAGCACAGGCAGTGTGTATTTACTGTTTTTATTTTAGCAGCTATTAGCAGTCAAGTCCCACCCATTCACATTTTGAAAGTTTCGTGTTTCACCCCAGGCACAATACAGGACAGCTAATCACAAGTGCTCATTTATGCAACACAACAGTAATAAAAAATGTAATGTATTATGTAATGTAAAAACAACATTACATAAACAAAGAAAAGATATGGGCCCTTTTTAAAACTTCTTGATATAAGATCCCAGTATTTGCTCATGGTTCATTCCATGTTTGATTTTAGAATTAGAGTGGATCCATTATAAAATGATCATATAATATCCCTTTGTTCTCTATTTAATAGAGGAGAACATATAGGGTTTAGTATAAATCAGTGGCTAAAAACATTGTTACATGTAAATTTCAGTATTTATAAGGGATCACATAAGAAAGAATGCGCTGTGACTTTTTAGTTGTTTCTTCCATTCATTCTGTCTTTCCTTCTCTCCTTTAAGTTGTGAAGGTCACTCATGTCTGTTTTCTTTTCCACCCCTCTTTGTGTGTATGTATATGTGGGTCTGTGTGTGAAGCCTCTCTGCCTTGCTCTAAGTCGGCTGTGTTTCCACCAAACCTCGTCCTCCCAGGTATTCACCCGTTGCTGCTGTGGGCTTAAGGCTACAACTTTCCCTTTGCCACTGTTTCTGCTCAAAATTCACAGATTATGTCTATGTAACTCTGGAGTAGAACTGCAGTGTGTAAGGCTGGGTATTACTCATAATTACCCAAATCAATACCAATACTCGTACCTTGACTTCAGTTACGATTCTTAAACAGTACTTTTTGAATATCTTCCTTTAAGCTAGAAACTGAAAGTAGGTGTGGCCTAAAACCAAAAATGAATGAAATGCTTAAAATGGGTGTGTTTATTAATTACACACAAATTTCGCTTTAGTTAATCAATCAGCTCTGAGCTGCTTGGCTATGGTACTTTGAGATACTTAGGCTGGTACCATAGAAGGTACTGAATATGGCTTAATACAAAATGTGTAATTGCCTAAATTAATTGTCCTCTTTTTATTTCTGGGTTTAGACTTCGTGAGCATGCAAGACTGTTGTGTATTGAGACCCCTCCTGGTTGATGTTGGTATTAAAAGTAAATGACTGAATGGTCTCACCACTTGATTTTAGTTCTGCGGATACTGGCCTTATGTTATTATCTTCCATACAATACAGGAAATGTGTGGTGGCTTCTTTTGCTTTTTAACTGTAGAACTTGAGAACATGTTTCTTTAACTCGCCATTTAATTCAAATGTTCTAGTTGGTATTTATTTTTTTTATTTGTCTTTGTATTATTGTCTAATGATTTTAAATAAATATTTGTAATGTATTATATTACAGTTAAGTGTGATCAAAAAAGCACTCCGCTGCTATAAATACAGATATTATATTGTTTGTTCAACCTTTTTAAATTACAGGCATGTGATGAATTTTTCCAACGTAAAAACCTATTATTTAGTTATCCACCATGAAATAATAGGTTGTTACATTGAAACGACTGTGTAAGTTAAGTAAGACTGTTACAGTTACTTAATTAAATTAATAAATTTAATAATAAATAAAAAATATTTTTTACTGCTGTTTCTTACACTATTAAACAGGGCCTAACAAAAACCTTTTCCTACCTTGGTCAGTCGAGTCCCTTTTTAATTTATTTATTTATTTATTTATTTCCCCCCATGCCTTTTGTAAAGCTTTTTTGATTACTCAGTTACTGTGAAGACTAATTGGTTTACTACACAGTAGCTATTATAATCAATGGGCCTACAACTGTGTAGTTATATTTTGTAGTGAGTGTGTTTGTTGTGTGTGTGTGTGTGTGTGTGCGTGCGCGTGTGTTGTTTTCAAGTACGAATGTGTGTAACCTTCTGTCTTTTCCTCTGCAGGTATTGATAAGGAAAATGTGGAGCTGTCACCTACCTCCAGCCTGTGCAGTGGTGGCCGAGCGCGCCATGGCTCAGCCAGCCAGGTGCAAAAACAGCGCAGCGCCGGCAGCTTCAAGCGCACCAGCATCAAAAAGATTGTCTGAAAACGCTCTCAGACCACACTTGGCATTTAGAAGGCTGCGATAATTACCTTTCTACATAAACAAGTTTCTGTTGCTCTGTTGACAAGTCTAAGAAGGTTCCTGAGTAGAAGAACCGCCTACATTTGAGCTTATGTTTGTTGCGGGAGCCAGGAGAGATGTTTACCCGTATGATTGCATGTGGAGGATAATGATCTATAAAACTGAGATGAGCACTGAACCTCTCAGCACTACAGTACAGAATGGGCCATCTTGTGATGCTTTTGAAGAGTGCATGAAGAGAAGACGTTGTAAACTCGCACATCTCTCTGCAGCTCACATCCTTTTCCCCCTGCTGGCTTTTTAACTTCTGCTTTAAGAGGTGAGCCTGAGGGAGGCCACATGAGTATGAAGACACTTTCTGCTATTTCAGTCTTCAGCAGGAGGTTACACAGACTGTAGAACAAGCCACCAAATTGCCCTCGAGAGTTCTCTACGTTTTCTGAGATTGAACGCTGAAGGCTTGCGATCGTAGGGTCTGGAAGAACTACAAAACCAGGGACTTGCATAAGGACCACTATGTCTGACCAAAACTGACTGTGGAGATAGACAACCTCAAAGTCTTTGGCAGGATCCATTTGTCTTAAGAACAGACTAGTGAATCAGCAGGTCCACAGGCTTGTTGTCTAGACTGTCGAGTGGATGTTATTCTGATACTAAGCGGATATGTACATATGTAACCGAGAAAGAGGAGGAGAAGGATGATCACACATTTTGGGTTGCTGTTTAGTCCATTGTGTGCCTTTGTCAGGATTATCAGCTGTGTACAGTTTGTAAGATACGATGAGGAAGGGAAAAACAGTGTTCTTCACATATACATATGTCCATACATTGCTGCACTGTAAAAACAAAAAAAGTATCATATGATCTTTGAATATATAAGCATCATTACTTGCTGCATTTACTGTAGATATTTATTCTGTGGAGGTAGATAACTCATACGTAAATGACAATATCTCTTACTCACTCCTATAACCATTAATCATTCAAGTAATATTACCAAGAATACTGACAATACTGCTTATATGATCAGATTCCCATAATAATAAAAACAATTGGGAGCTTTTGCAGATTCAGATATGATCGATGCTGAAATCGGCTGAACAACTTCAAATGATTTTAGCTTCACTGCATATATAGTGTTTTGTCTGTAATGTATCGGAAGGGCATAAGTGAAGACAGAAAGGGAGATTAGGTGGTGTTTGTGCACCCAATTGCTGGCGCCCTTTTAGAATGAAGTGCTACTTTTATCTGCTAATCACAATGAGTGGCACAAAGTGCACAGCAAAGCCATTGGCGCTGCCCCCCCAAACCCCAGGATATCTAGAGGGATTGCACCAAAGATAGATCACGAAAAGGAACAGAGGAAAGCTTGTTTTCCTTTTGTCTGTAGATCATGTATGTAATTACATCTTGCTTATGTTTTTCTTTTTCACCCAAGGATTTGGTTTAAATGTACACTGCATGCTTATTCATGCCCCTTCCCGTTATGGATGCATGACAAATGTGCCATTTAATTTACATTTCCAACTAAATACCACTACAATATACAACGTAACATGACCTGAGGAGGCTTGCTGATGTGCAATATTCTTTACATACCCATTTTCCCCTGAAGAAAGGGTGAAAATCCTTGCTATACACTATTGTACCTTGGGTACTGCTTCTTAGACTTTTTTCCTCCACTAAGGTCTTTTTTTTTTTTCCCCTTGCTGACACTGTTTTTAAAGGGAAACTAGCACTACAAAAGGGTACCTACCAAATGCCTGTAACATTACCCACTTTTTATTTAAGGAAACCAAAGTCTGTTATCAGTTTACCTTCGATTGTAATTCAGTTTTTTGGTCCATGCCCCACCACTGTACCTATATAACTTGAACCACTGTAAAAGAATTAACTGCCTTACATGGTTTGCTCATGTCATTTGTGTGTTGTCCAACTATAAATAACAGTGCCTCATGCTTTGCTTTTGGAATTGGGACCAAATCTGCCTGGCCTTTCCATGCTCTTTCTTTGGCAACAGAAAAATGTGTCTAATCCATAAAACTTCAGTATTTTATGTTATGTTGTACGTTACCTTATTGTCTATATACTGTATAATTACCATCATTTTAAGGGTGTCGGTAGTCTTAGCTGGTGACTGTGCAGAGGCAGTTTTGAAAAATGTAAGCATTATTATCTGCTACCTTAAATATAATAACAGGGCAATTTATAAAGAAGTTTTTAATTCAAGTTAAACATTTTTAACACTTGCACTCCATGCAAAGGACAGATGGTTTTTCAGCTAACCAAGACGATAATCTCTCTCTGTCTCTATCAGTTATGCATTTACTAATCACAGATATTGACTTGATGGTACACAGCTGAATTTAACTGCATAAAGTTCTCAGGATATATAGAAGCCTAATATGTAAAGCTATAGATGCAGGTACGATGTAGGTGACTGCCTGCGCTGCAGTTTATTGAAAGCATGCTTGCCCGTCAGCCTTTTGAAGTGTGTATGAACTATGACGCAAGTTTGTGTCTTGCTCATTTTTCATCACAGTTTGTGGTTAAGGAACACTGCGTACATTAAAATAAAAAAAATGACGTGTATTATATAATGCAGAGTTGTGTTGGTTTGAAGCATTTGCCACATTTTAATTGCACCAGTCATCTGTAAACAGCACATTTGTCATTTGTACATATTTTTGTGTAAAATTGGAAGTTATATGATTGTAAATATGACATTGTATTGCTTTTTTGTAAAGCAGTTAGTTGCTGTACATGTATAACATGGCAATTTAATTATACCTGTGTTCATAATAAAAGTTGTCCACTACCCTGTCACACTTATTTCAAAGGGACATTTTTGTAACAGTTGTTTTTAATATCCATCTTGAAAAAACACAGCTTCCCCTGTGTAAGGCATTAGCATCTATTTTACACTTTGTTACTGGTATTTGTTTCAGACCATTACCTAACCTCAAATATAATCCGTTTTAGTCGTATCCATGCTGTCAAGCTTTTGGCTTGGAGTATACATTTTTTTGCACTTTAGATAAAAAAAAAAAAAAAGGTAAATCAGTAAGATCATATTTGAGTATTCCAGTCCATCCAGACCACAGAAGGGCACTTACTGCAAGATGTTCAACCTTAATCGCAGTTATGAAAAAGTGATGTGATAAATTAAGTGATAAGAAATAATTCTACATCATAGGTAGCACAATTAGAAAATCCATTATGAATCAAACAGCTACTGAACTGCAGATCCAATAAACTTACAGCAACTGCCGTTTCATGTTGTTGTTTGATTTTTCATTTTAAAAAAATTGAAAAGATTAGATAAAAAGTCCACTCAGTTAACTGCTGAAAAAAGAAAAAATAACTAGGCAGTAATTAAACCTCCTTGCAAGCTATAAAATTACAGACCTCAAACCTTTCCTTTATATCACAGACTTTTGGAAATAATAAGCTGCTGTGCAATAAGTAAGTACCTACTTGCAGAGAAACCAGATATATGTGTGTGTGGGGGGGTGTAGTTTAGGCCTCATAGTGTAGGGACAGCACTGGTGCAACAAAGTCACGGATTGGTATCAGTTTGTAAATGAACTGATACTCTCCAACTGTTTTTTGTAGATCTGTTCAACACTGTTCCACTGATAGGCCTCTAACAATCATTGACTCGCGTCTATTTTAACTGTGCAGTCTTATACTCTTTTTATCCTATCTGGTGGTGACTAGAGCAGGATGGGCTCCCCTTTTTGAGTCTTCCCAAGGTTTTTCCTTTGCTTACTCACTGGGTTTGGACCCTGACTTTTATTTAAAGCTGCTCTGTGACAATGACTGCTTTTTGTTTGTTTCTTTGTTTTTTTTATATATATTGTTAAATATTTCAACCTCCCAGCCTTAATGACATGCAAAACGAGAGAAAAGTAAGCCTAACTGATTGATTATAACTCATTTCTTTTTTTAAAGTTTTTATTTATTTATAGAACGCCTTTACAACGACGTTGTCACAAAGCAGGTTTACAGAGAATTTGCGTCCAAGCCCCCCAGTGAGCAAGCCAAGGTGGACAGGGCCACCGAAAAACTCTCTTAGAGCAAGAGGAAGAAACCTTGGAGAACCAAGACTATACTGGGGAACTTACCCTTGTTAGGTCGACATTGGATAGCAAGACAGGCACAGAAAAGGATAAGGATTTACAGTTGTGTGCAATATTGAACAGAATTTCGTAGGTATATAGTAGGTATAGCTCCATAGTAGGTTAACTGGTCGGCAATACAGGCAGGCAGTGATACCTGGTTAAAGCACATGATGGGAAGTAGCTCAGCATCAATAGGTTACTATGGCGATATAAACATAGAACATGTGTAACTGAATTATTATGGCTTGAAGATTCAAAAAATTAGCCTATTACATGATCAATGCTTAGGATTCTGTTTATTATACTAAATATTCATTTAGTCTTCATATCTCCCAATGCAGTCACATTTCTGTCCTTTATTTGTTTTATGTCCTTATCCTCTAAATATGTGCCTGCATTAATACAAAAACCATAATAGCTCCAGCCTCAGATACAGTCGCACTCTTCCCATGATGTTTTATTTTGCCACAAATTTCTCTTTTTCAGTACACCAGGTCTTTCCAATATTGAATGACAGTATTGTCAATCTGGGGATCTCCGATTAGGTACATTATCAGGGAGAAGAGGCTGCAGCATAAAATTGTTTAATGAGAGACGTTTAGTTTTCAGTCTTCCCAGTCTTGATGGCCATTTTATGATAAAAATATTCATTTACTTCATACAATCAGGGATATGAACCCAAAGATGAGATGAATTTACTTGTTATATGTACTTATGTAAAAATATGATAAATTTGATTTGATAAAAACTTACATTGCGGTATATTGATGAGGAAAGCAGACTACCTTTAGTTCAGTTTAATTTTTTTGGTTATTAACATACATTCATTTTATACATCTTATCTTTCTGGCCCCCAGGGGGGGTGCTGGAGCCTATCCCCAGCACACAATGGGCAGGCTGCCAGTTCATCACAGGGCCCATACCCAGACATATACACTCACACAAGTTAGCATCTCCAATTCGCCTGACAGCTTGCCTTGGGGAGGAAACCCACACAGAGAGGAGCCTGGACGCACCAGTCGAGAATCACATCCAGGCCCTTCTTGCTGTGAAGTGTAAGCCCCACCCACTGCGCCACCATTTAGTCCAGCTTAACATTTACAAATTCCTTTCTTAAATGTTAAAAGGAGGGATTTGTAAGACTATGCAATCTGATAGATTCATACTCCAAACATCAGGGGACAAAAGATAAGCAGGAAATGCACTGTCCCCTTCTCCTCCCTCTTCACTCCTTAACAGTCTAGAAGAAACATTACGTTTAGCGTCAAACTTCACCCTCTATATGCCAAGAGCATCTCCAGCGGTGGAACATGCTTTAGCCACGTTTACATTTACTTTAAATAATATAGTCCTTAAATAATCTAACCTAATGTGTTGTGCGTCTATGCTGCTTTGAAATTGATCACTTCCGGTGGTTAGCATTTATTATTGAACCAGGGTTCATCAAAAAGAGAAAAACTTCACTAGCTTCATTAACTTCATATTGATGAATGTTGTATTTACTGTGATGTTCTGCAGTATCTTCATCGATATTGTGTATATAGATTACCTACTTTATAATGTGCACAAAAATATAACCGCTTAAAGTGGTAATCATGTTGACACAAACACATAACCTCGCACCCAAACCACTCGCTTATCTGTGATAGAAGGGGAAGACATTTGTGTGCTTTGGGTGTGAGGTTATGTGTTTGTGTCAACATGATTACCTGTTATCCTATTTTCATCCAATACTCTACATTTACATTCTTTTTTACTTTATGTTTACTTTTTTATGTTCATGCAATGCTCCCTATTAAATTGTATTATCCATTTTACCTTTAGTAAAATGTATGTTTCTTAGTTTTTCCTTCCTTAGTTGTTGGGGTATATTGAATCACATACATGAACAGTTTGTGTTTTTCATAGACTTCTACATTTTAATCTTCGTGCTGTGGTAAATTGCCCAGCAGAGGACTTAGACCAGTTGATTAAATGAGTAGAATCAGGTGTGCTCCTGATTGTTTGAACTAAAAACCTGCAGTCACTCCAGCACTTCATGGATAAGACTGAATAGCTGTTGTGCAGGGAGTGTTAAAAGTAAGGAAACACCCATACAAAATGAACACAGTTTGGCAGACTGTGGTCCAATTTTAGACACAAGCTTTGGGGGAAGGGAAAACCTGTTAGACCATGTCACCAACATGCTGGCCATGTTGCATTCAACTTAAGTGTCACAAATGGGATGGTACTTCCCTGGTAGAGACCAGAAAACAACAATGAATAATTTTATTCATTTTAATGTTTAATCAATTATTCTGACCATTTATTTCTGGTGAACAAAGCGTATGTGTTACTGCAGAAGAACCAGTATCACTCAAGCAGAACTCCCATTGCCTAAAATGCCACTGGCAAACTTTTTACCAAATTCCCCCCCAAAAAATATATTCCAATAAAACGAAAGCTGGATGACCAAAAATAGCTATGGATGTGGCAAAAGCATAGTGTTGTCTGTCTTTGAACTGTGGGGTTAGCCATGCCTCAATTTAGCAAATTTTGTCTACCCATAAATGACTGAGGATACTGAGAGGTCACATACTGCAACACCTGACCCAGGATGACTGAAACTGTGGGATAGGATTTAATAGAATGGGTGATGAAGCAAATGTCTGTGTGAATGGGGCGGGCAACAAACAAAATCACTGGTACTGGTGGGTCACAAACCTTATCTGGGCTTATCTATCCAACATAGCTGCCTCACCTAGAGTCATGTTATAGTGAGGTGAATGGAGTGCTCCAACTGTGGGACATTTTCTTCATTGACAGAACATTAAAAGCGTGAGAGACCTGCTTGGTGGTGTTTGTCTTTTGCAATTACACATGTGCTTTGTTTACCAGACTGTTTGCATGTGTTGAATCTCAACACATTCTGCTTAGGATAACACAATTCTTAGCATTGCCTGGACAGAAGAACAATCCCTGTTTAAACATGAGAACATGCACGTTAACATGAAGTACAGCATTGGTTTTCTGGTCAAATTTTCTACCAGGTTGATGTGTCACACATCTGCCTTCCCAGTTATTGTGTTTCCTTACTTTTAAGACACCTTGTGCAATGACCTTTTTTCCATTTCAGAGGGAGAAAAATGGCCGACTTTTTGTCCAACAAACATCACAGTATTTTTGTAGCAACATGCTGACTGTGTCCAAAACTGAAAGCAGATTTTTGGCCCCCTGAAAAAAGGAGTTAATACTGTATATATATTTAGCTCATTTCCAGCTCTCCTTTACTCTTATTATTTATATATAGTAAAATACGTAAGGCTGTGCCTGTCCAGTCTAGGCTACGTTAGCCTACATGCAGTACATGTGCTACTCACCAAGACAATTCCCTGCATGGGTAACATAAAGAGATTCTGATTCTTCTGATGTGCTTTAATACGTTTAGTCTGTTTGTGTGCACTTCCATCTCACATCCATTAACACCTCACTGTCCCGAAATGAGACTGTCCTTATGGACCTCTAAAGCAAGGAACACCATGTCTAAAAGTGTTGGCCGATAAATCCGCAGGGTTTGTTCCAACGGCAGTCAGGTCTGTAGAACCACTGTGTCCCAGACATGTTACTCTAGAGCAGATACATGCACAGCAAAATTATTTGCGCTATTTCGGAAGATAAGTTTACCACCACACTTTGAGGACAAAGCGTCGCGAGATCTTCCACGGTTGCAGGGAGTAGAGCAGCTGTCGCGAGATTTGATCAGCTGATACGTCTGTGTTTTAGTGTGCTTTCGGTCGGTCAACACGTGGGGGAGAGAGAAAGACAGACATACACACACCGAGCAAAGGGACGCGGCGGGGGCTGTGTTGGGCCCAAAGGAAGGAACGGTATCCGAGCTTTATCAGTACGGGTGTGGGGTTCACGGTGGCGGCGCGAAGGACGTACAACAGACACGGTGAGTATGCGTTGCTTAAACTGGAGCGCTCATGTGGGTCGCGCGCGCTGCCTTTTCTTATAGTGCCTCAGTGTTGCCCTCTACTTTAGCTAGCTAGCGGTGGGGTCAGCGAACATATCCATGCTGTAGAGTTCTTCGCTGCTGTTTTGCTATATAGGCATTCGTTTAGTGCCATTGATCTGTCTGTCATTCATATGACTCCTCTAACGCTTCTCACCAGCTAAAACAGAACTGTTAGATAACTAATTATGGCTTCCTAGCCAACACACGACTTAAAGCTGTCTCACTCTGCAGTCGTGCTCATTCAGTAGATTAGCTATGTGACTGGCAAGTGATCGAAAGAGATTCGCTTTCTAACTTCAGGTCGCAGCTTTGGTAAGTACACACAGTGTAAGCTAACATGAGTAAGTAATGCACCAGGCTAGCTAGATGATAGTATTCAGTACAACTATTGGCTATTGGCAACGACTTGTCCATTCAAGTACCCTAGCTAGCATGCTAAGCTAGTTGAACTAGCTCAGTTCACGGTGCGTGGAGCTGATTTTGACGTTTAAAGCTTGAACTCGCTCCCACATTGCTGTAGACATGTGAACTACGTACGTATTTCTAAATATTGCACACGCCGGCCGGTAGTACCTATTGGTATCTATAGACAGAAGATTCAGCTAGATGGCGATAACCTGTATCTGTGTAAATGGAATATATACAAAAACGGGACGATCGTGAATCGAGTCTTTTGGGCAGACTTCCCAAAGTCAAGCAAGTCTGGCTTTTACTTGTGGATGACCTCTCTGTGCCGCTAATGGCTTTCCTGGCTGTCACTGTATTAATTCATCCAGCGCCTTGGCCTACCGTTACTCTAGCTAGCTAATAAACACGCTGTAGGTCAAAATGCAGCACTTAGCTAGCAGCGCGGTCATTCGTATCGCCCCATGTAATAAAGTTAGGCGGTGGATTTAGCATTTCACATTTCACTGCTGAAATGCAGTTTATATTTGAAGCTTTGCAGGTTAGTTCCGCTTTACAGTATGAAGCAGTAAGTTAATTCCAGTCCTGGGTAGCAGTTAGCCTGTTAGCCTGCTAGCGCACATGTAGTCCACTGCAACCAACCTCGAGAAAAAAGCCACACAGCCATATGCGCCAGATGCCTCGGCACGGTACACTTCTCAGGACGGCTTCAGACTTGCGTATTGTGGTATTTCTTACAGATTTACTATCATATCTCGCGGCTGTCCAGATTTGCCGAGTTAGGAGAGAAAATAAACCACAGTGCAGGTTAAAAGTTCTCACACTAAAGGGGAGACGAAGCAGGCTGTGCAGTGTTTGATGCGTATATTAGCACATGCAGTATATTAGCACAGGCTCGGTGTGGGCTGTTTTGTAATCTAAACGCGGACACGCTAATAAGCTGCTTAAGATGCTTCTTGTTCTCAAAGCGGTCGGTGAGTTTGTGGTGTGAATCCGGTGACCCGCCGTTATCTCCTCACCAAGGTCGTACAGCGGCGCCCCCGTGATTCCTGACTCTGCGCGTGCACCAAAGCGCCCAGGCCCGCGATAACGGCCGAACCTACTCTTCACGTCCGATTTGCAGTCGTACATTTAACTTCATCGAAGGTGAACTTCGGCAGCTTAGACAAAAATAAGAACTGGCGTTTTTTTGGACCAGACCACACGTGTTAGGTCTCACTGCAGCCCGAGACATGGGACTGATGGGTCCGGTCTGGACTGGAGGAGAATGACTCTAATGTGTAGCAGCCATAGAGGCTACTTTACAGAGGCCCAATTTCAGACCAGTGTACTGGCTCTCAGGTGTACTATTTTATTAGTATGAAGTCAGAAACATGGTGTCTTAAATAGAGATTATTTAGCCCAATAGCACAGAGCTTGTGAGGTGTCTGTGAGTTTGACCAGTCAGAATTAACTAAACACCCATGGTTCTGTATACGTGACATCAGAACCATAACTGGCGGTCTCAGGCATTTAAATCGCAACATTTAGTCAGAAAAATCATAATTATATTCTCTCCAAATCGTTCAGCCCTTTGATTTGGTTTATTGCTTGTTAGTAGTGGTATATACTAACAAGCAATATATTTCAGTCTCTAGATATATAAAGGTGTGTCGCTATATTAGATAGAGGAGTGTTACAAGCCTGATATAGTCTGTTCTGTTCTGTTCATCTTCTCCTAAAACAACACTGGAAGTAAGCTTGTGTAGTCCAAATGGGGGAAATGAGAATTTACTGTCTGTTTTAGTAGGATTGGTATTGATGGTGAGTTACTGGATTTTCTAAGTAAAATTCACAAAATAGAATAAAAACATTTAATGATCTGCCCAAATGGAAAGTGCTGCATTATAGGCATGACATCATTCTCACTGTCATCTATACAGCTAAATCTGAAAAGCAGCATCTCTGGTATAAAGGATGATTAACAGACCTTATCCTGATGCCATTCAGTTAAGACCTTCTCTTTACAGATCACTGGTCTATAATGGCCATGCACAGAATAAACAGAAATTCAACAGACGTTTCACTACCCGGACCTTCTGGGATATCCTGTCATCCTGTCATCTTGTCTAGAGCTGTGATTTCATGTTTGCACTCTGTTTCTCGACACAGTTGTTACGAATGTAAGTTGTAATTACTTAAAAAAGTTTATCATTACACAAGATTTTGACTTCATGCTTGTTTTCTTTGTAATGATGTCCTTAGCTTTCCTTTAAGGAGGGACTAACACGTCACACCATTCAGGCACCTCTCTTAATCCACCGTCATTCATAGCTGAGCCTCTTATGAGCGTAATCTCAGTAAAGAGGTCCTTCGTCCATGTTTGTGAGATGTCCTCCAATGAAAAGAGAAAGTTGTGTCAGGATTTTGAGTTATTTTAAAAATAGATTTTTTTGGGAAGAACTTGGCACTCATGGACACTCCCTAACTTGATGTTAATTTAAAAAAAAAAAAAAAAAAAAGACTTTCATTGCAAAATGCATAAATATTACACATGGACAACAGGTTAATATGCCCTTGGTGTATAACACAGCATTTCGGCATATTGTGTTTGTCCTTCTCTTTACCAGGGTATTGGCACTCCCCATTTCAACCCATCTCTGTGGGGTCAAAGTCCAAGTTCAAAGTGAGTTAGCTCAGTGCTCGTTTTGTATAGTGCAATCTGGAAAGGGGAAGCTTGTCGCCCCCTGCACTGCATTCCTTCCTTTCCACAGGCTGGACTTCTCTGGCTCAGTTAAGGAAAGGCATGCTTGGGTATCCTTTTTTTAACATGTATCGCGAGCTGGCCAATGAGCACAGTAGACAGCTCTGCACGTAGTCCTGTCAGCCTATTAGTTTAAACTGTAGCTGTGTAGCACCGCCTTTGCTACTCTAGCGTAGTACACAGAATCCTCCCCTTTTAACAGGCTAGCAATTCCTGGTGTTCCCTATATGAGAGCATAGCCATGCAGGCCCCTGAAGTAAGAAAAGTCTCTGTTTTGCAGCTGTTCAAAGATTGTAAGTATAGAAGTACCACTGTTATCTTTCATTTCAAGTTTATGAATGTGGCAAACAGAGTAACACCTAAAGCTGGTTTCAGTCGTAATGTTGCTGCCCAAGTCAATAGTTTCATGGAGCTCCACTTGTGATTTGCCTAGGAGCAAAGAGCAGCTGCCCTGTTGCAGTCTCTTATTGTATCTGTGCACAGGTGCTTTGTGTACTTAACAGTGCTTTAGATGCATACACTTAAGAATGTGATTTAGATTTGGCAAACTTGTGTTCCCGAGAGTAAATCATGTGTTATGTGTTGAATGTCAGCATTAAACAGACCGCTCTTTACATGTAATAGTAGTCAGACCTTAAACTTGATTAGCATTGCTTCTGCAAAGAATGCCTACCGACAGTATGGGTTTTACTCCACCTTTAATGTTACATGGGGACCTGGTTTAGTAATGGCATCTCATTTCATGCTTGCATGAGTAATAGTTGGGTTTCTTTGGATCAAGATGTAACATTTATTAAACTAGATGACAGTACAGTAGAATTGATGTTAGACTTTTATGGCAGTGTTACGCCAGCATGTGTGAGTATGATTGAGTAAGAACTGCAGTTTAGTTTCGGTTATAACATTTATATATACGTATTATAAAGCCAAATCCAAACAACATGCATCTCAGTACTCATTTTAGAATGAAACGTTTAGAACACAGATTTGGTGCTCTAAATCTGTGTGTGGAAGATTTGGAAGTTTTTTTTTTTTTTTCCCCCCTAAGTAACTGGCACAACCAGGAACAAAAAACCTAATATTATTCATTACAAAAAGGGTAGAGATTTTTTTTTTTTTTTTGTCGGTTCAATCAAGGTCATGGTCTGTAATGCAGCTTTATGTAAGTTGCTGAAAATGCAGAAACACTTGTATTCAGGTTCTTGTATCTCTTGTCTTTGAAGAACTGAGCTACTTGCAGTGCCGTGACGGCATTTATTCTCAGGGTGACTGCAAACATTCTTTAAACAGCGGTGTCAGATGCAGATTTTTAAAATGGCCTTTTCTCAACAGCCAGAAATGGTATTTGGGATAGTAAGTAAGGATGTGAATTTTTTTTAGAGAAAAACATTAACCAGTAAATGGTGCCATATATAAAAATCTGGCTGTAAATAAATAATATTGGTGTTAAAATGACAATTGAGTTAAAAAAGGACACAGTTCACAGACATTTTGACCCAGAAACATAAAAATATCATACAAAAAAATCAACTAAGTAAATTATTCAGCCAAAAATTATGCATTTAGCTTGCACCAAAGTGAATTTGATGTTACTCGTTGTAATTATTAGACCTAATATTTTTATTTTATTTCTGTTACTGTCGAGACTGGTTTATCAAGTCTTCAACCTGTTTTCCTGTGTTTTTCCCCAACACAGTCAGCTTACTCTTACCAGATGACAAGCTGCATGCGCGACTCATGCTTGTTTGCATACTTGCAGCAGATTTGTGAATTACATCAGCAACCAAGCAACTGTAGCAACTTGTGATGTCATAACGCAGGCTCATGATGATAATGTAATACATATTGTACATATGGTATAATGTATCTTCATGACACTAATCGAGTGATGGCAAACAGGAGGAACACTTGAATGGACTCTTTGTTGTTGTCCAGTTAGCGTTAGCTGGTTACTTAAACATAACTGCAGATGCGTTAGATGTCCGCAGTATTGGCTTTTGTCAAGCTGTTTAGGTTAATATAATAAATAATAAGGATGCAGGCGAGAGGAACACATCCTGGTTTCCCAATTATCTTCTATTTTATTCTTCTCTTATAAACCTTTGATGCAGCCAACTGATGTCTCTAGAATGTATTGCATGTTTAAAATGTTCCCTGAAATAAAGCAGTTGATTTTTGAAGTACATAAAATATTCTGGTCATTTTAAATATATTAATAGGTTAGGGTACTTACCCCACATTGAGCCTTAGTAGGTGGAGTTCCTTTTAACTTGCAAATGAAATCTAATTCCTGTCTTTTATCCTGTCTTTTCTTAGGAGTCGTAGCTAGGGTTTACAGGAGATGCCGCTGAGGTTTCGTTCCTTTGTCCCGTACATAATTCCTGGAGTGGTAGCGCTCATAGGCTGGTGGTGGTACACCTCACGCAAAAAAGAGTGGATCACCAGTCACAGTGAAGAGGGACAAGCCATGGGCTTGTTGGCCTCTCCTAGTGAGGGAAGCAACGGGATAGTGGATAAGGGCTGTCCATCCATCAGCGTTTCACAAGACAGAGCGAGTCAAGACAGACATAAGGCCAAGGAGCAGAGGCCTGCTGAGCAGGAGGTAGTAGCGCAGATTCATGCACCTGCAACAGAGCCCTCAGCAAAAGAACCTCTTAGCTCACCTGTAGTAGCATCAGGAAAGCTTGGCACGCCTTCTAACAGCAAAGCAACTACAGACTCCCTACTGAGCAGCCCTGAGACCATCAGGCAAAAGCCCCCAGTCAAGCCAGCCTCGTCAAGTGTAATAGAGAAAAGCTGTCATAAGAGACCAGTAGCAGCTACTTTAAGTGACGAGTCAAGCCAGTTGCGTGCAGTTGGAGAGCTGGACTCAATTAGGCAGTCTAAGGATCAAACGGTCAACAAACAACAGGAACTTGACACTAAAGAAATATCACCTGCTGTATCCCGGAGTGCAAAGCTGGGCAAAACAGAGCGCCTAGAGCCTGAAGGGGGGGTGGGTGATGTATTGGCTGTGCCTTTTCAGAATGTCCAAGCGGACTTAAAAGACAGCCCATCCACCTCCAAAGATGACTTGCCCCCCACTACACTTACAGCTGTGGATCTGTGTACTCAAGCTGTTTCCCAGCATTCTTTTGTTGCAGAGAGCCCCATGGTTTCTGCTTCGTTTCCTCTCTCTGCCAGCACACCTATATCAGATACTTCTATAGAAGCCCAATTCAATGAGAACGGAGATGTAGGTGAGCCAGCTAAGACCAGCAACAGCATGGAGGAACTTCAGCGCCTGGCTGCCAAGCTTATCACTCAGGTCATCTCAGCAGCCGAACAGGAGGTCATGGCGGTGAACAGCTGCGAAACCTTGGAGGCAGCTAGCTGCAGTACACCTACTTTTAATGGAAAGGAAACCATGAGGGAAGAGGACCACCATGAATCTCATGTGGGCCTCTCTTCTCAAAGCCAAGCAAATCATGTCGAGCAGCGGGCAGCACAGATTGCAGAGGAGGTCGTCAATGGCTGTCTCACTCCCTTGGTTTGGGAGAAGTTAAATGATGATCAGCAGTCTACGCTGTCCTCTCAGTTGGAATCGACCCCAGTGTTGCCCAAGCTTCAGGCTGAGGAGGTTGTGACGGGAACGGAGGATTCTGGATGTAGCACGTGCCAGTCGGAGGATGGCATCAGCAGCGAGGACCTTCTCCTTAGCACAGGTTTGCCTGTGCCTGTGCCTGAGTGCAAAGAGGACCTTATTCAAATTTCAGGGATCTCCAGAAGTTCAGAGGGAAAGGACGATGATCTGCAGGAGAGTTCTGGTTTAACAGGCGTGGAACAGCCTACGCTGACTGCAGAGCATGTGGCTGCTGTGTGCGGGGCAGCCCGTCTGAACGGGACAGGACTCGGGAACGGAACCAGCGAAGCAGAGGCTGACCAATCAGGAGGTGAGTGCAGTGGTTCTTACACTGTGAAAAATGACATGCGTTTGCACTGGAAGAATCTTTGAGTACGTCTCAGCGTGCATAGAGACAGGAACAGTAAGTCAGCAACATGAGTTAGTTAGGAAAATCTTGTTTTAGTCTAAATTAGTCAAATTGGTGCACCCTTTTAGTTTAAGATGTAGGAATCTGGTTTATAGCCTTTGTAGTAGAAATGCCACACTTTGACAATATACATGGTAGTGGGAGGAAGTAATCTGTGAACATTAGCACTACACAATGACTTGACTTTTGCAATAGGTCTTTGTTGAGTGGAGTAAATTGACATGATTGCAGTCTGTGAGCTAGCCCTTAAGAGTGGATGAGCAAAGTTAATTTAAAGTCAGACCCATGGAAAACTCAGCTTCTTAAAAAACAGTGCACGTTACATGAGGAGAGCCACCTACATATGCACATTCTTACAGCATACACCACCAGATCAGTTACCCTCCACCCCCACCACCTGGCTCTTGAACTCATCTATGGGTAGTATATAGGGTGAATAAGTATCCCTTATTGAAGTGGATTTGGGAAGAGAAGTATGGCCGTGCTGCTGTTCTTGTGGCAGTAAGCATTTGTGTCTTGTTGTCATGTGATTTGACGCCTTGCAAAGTGCGACTATTTCAGCTGGTGCTCTCTGATCCGTGTCTGTGTCTTAGGAAAGGTGTTGTCCCTGCAGCACCTGGTCATTTGTTTCAAACTGCCTGCCACCTTGTTCCTTCTTGTCTCACAGCAGGACAGGAAGAGCTGCAGTAGTGCTGTAGTGGTCTTATTATGCCCTGAAGTCATAAAACAGTGTGGTCTTGGGCCTAGCTGGGGTTTTTTTGACTCCCATTCTCAAGCACTGTCAGGGAGTTTTGTGTGTTTGTGTAAATATAGATACATATAGAGAGAGAGTTTATCACCCTCTCTGACTGTAGATGGCATCCTCTGAAGCGTGATTGTTTCATGCATTGTTGCTGTTCATCTGTATCACTTATGTTTTAGTTACACCTGTTGCTTAGCAGACAGTAATGGCCTGGCTAAGCAGCCATTTGTTGCTGATCTGCAGACATAGGTGAAACACCTCTGAAGGCTATGAGGTTGGTCATTAATGTGGCGGGCAAATGTACATTGTGCTTTACTACAGCATTTCTCGGGACTTGTACTTTGCTATAAGTTTGTTTGTGGGTTGCGCTACTGTGGGGTAAAGGCTTAGAAGGCAGCGGTGTGCTTAAATAAATATATATATATAGTTAACAGAAAATCGGTTTAATGCCCCATATTTTAAGCGCTGTTTGTCGTTGTAGTGTCTTAATTAACTTAACTCACGCTACGTGTTTTTGAATGTCGTTGGTTTTATTTAGGTTCAGATGTAAACAGTATGGACTCAGTTGACAGCTGCTCCACCTTGGGAACAGGAGATGGCCAGCAGAGTGGCAGCCAGACCAGCCAATCCCAGAGTTCTGATTTGATTGTGTGGGAGATAGAGGTGCCAAAGGTAAGCATTCTCAGCATCATGCCTGATTTTCCAGTCTCCACTATCTGTACTGAAATGACAGTAGAATAGTTTAACCTTTAATTAGAAAAACATTTTAATAGATTTGTATATAAATAGCCAACCTTTGCTGTTAATACTTATTTCTGTTGACATATTGCAGTGTCTAATAAATCAAGATTTAACTTAATAATTAAATTATTAAATATGTAATAGGACCCATAAACCTTTTCTCTTGCTAATATTGACGTTTGCTGATATCACATCTCTCACTTTTGTTTTTTTAGCACCTTGTTGGCAGACTAATTGGTAAACAAGGGAGGTATGTGAGCTTTCTGAAGCAGAGCTCTGGTGCAAAGATCTACATTTCCACCCTGCCTTACACTCAAGAGTTTCAAATCTGCCATATAGAAGGTGAATTAGCTGCCTAAGCCATTATGATCTTCCAACCCTGATTGATAATGACTTTGTGCTGTATGCTAGATGCAAATGTAATGTTGTGTTTTTGTTTTTTTCCTCCCACACACTCAGGCACCCAGCAGCAGGTAGATAAAGCACTGGCCTTGATTGGTAAAAAGTTCAAAGACTTGGACCTGACCAACCTGTACGCTCCCCCACCAATGCCACTCGCACTGCCCTCATTGCCCATGACGTCCTGGGTAAGTCTGGTTTGATCTTTATTGTGGTCATGCTTTTCACAGCAGCCTCAACGAAGTCTGATGCTGAAGAGCTACCATCATGCAGAGTTTAGCTGTAACTCAAGTGTCCAGTCTTATCTTCAAAGGTCTAGTGTAGCTGAAAGTTACAAAGCAGAGCTGCACATTGTTTGAATACTGACACCAACTGAAAACAAATGCAATCAGATGTGCTCCTTGTTTTTTGGAATTGAAGAGCTGCAGCCACAATGTCCCTTTGTAAACAAGATTGGGCTCTTCTAATTTAATCCAAACAACCACACTTTGATTATATATCCAGACAGTTTACATTTAAAGTGAAGCCTGTCCAATAGGATGAGAACTAAGACACACATATTCTCACTTTTGGTTAAGGTCCTCAGAAACAGCTGAGCTAAAGACGATAGATTTGGGTTGAGAATGATGTCTGGAAAGGAAAGGAAGATTTCTAGGAAGAAAGAAGGTGGTCACTGTTTTATAGTGGTCATTATGAAAGATGACCCAGGTTAGACTAGGAATAGTCTAGACTAGGAGTAGTCCAGGAACTAGTGCAGGAAAGCTAGGAATTTTGTTCTCTGCTCTTAAATGCGTGCATTCTCAGGATGGTTTCTCAGTATTCTTTCATGATGACTCATTATAATTACGGCAGCCTGGTGGTTCAAAATCCATCTCTCCACAGACACTATACTCTACATATTTTTGTTTTCCCTGCTCCAACACAACAGATGTGACATGAGAGGTTTGTTAAGTAGTCAGCGAGTTGAATCGTATGTGTTAGACGAGAGAGCCAAGTACAACCAGCCATTGGAATCTATGGCATAACTGGATAGATTTTGTGACCACTGTGTCTTTTGTTTATTTAACAGCTCCTCCTTCCTAATGGTGTGACGGTGGAGGTTATTGTGGTTAATATCGTTTCGGCTGCCCACGTGTTTGTTCAGCAGCACACGCACCCTACATATCATGCCCTTCGTAGCCTGGACCAACAGATGTTCCTGTGCTACTCCCAGCCAGGCACCCCTGCCCTGCCATCTCCTGCTGAAGGTAAGGAACACTAATAAGTGGGCTTCCTCTGTGATTTTCATCATCTTGTTAATCAAGTCCCTCACCCATTTATGTTTTTCCTTCCTCTCTATTTCTTGAAGTTGGTGTTATTTGTGCCGCTCCTGCGGTTGATGGTGCATGGTGGCGGGCCCAGGTGATCTCGTTCTACAAGGATTCCAACGAAGTGGAGATCCGATACGTGGACTACGGGGGCTATGACAGAGTGAAGATTGATACCCTTCGTCAGATTAGGTTACTGCTCCTTTTGGCTTGTTGTTCAGTGAGACTCTGTGGGCTTTTTTTTTTATTATTACTATTATTTTATATAACACTTTTTCTAATTTCTTGTTTTCAGGTCTGACTTTGTAACATTACCATTCCAAGGAACAGAAGTGTTACTGGATAACATAGCACCTCTTCCTGGTAGAGACATTTTCAGGATTTGTTCCGTTTACTTGAAGGAAGGTTTTTTTGCCTGTAACTGCGGTATAACTAGCCCCTATATGTTTTCACAGGAGAGGATCGGTTTTCAACTGAAGCCACCTCTGCTCTGGAAGAGATGACACGAGGGGTACCGTTGCTCGCACAGGCAAGTGGTGAACAACATGTTTAAAATAGAACCTGATTTTAGAAGAATACTAAAAAATGACTATTTTGTGTTTTAGGTGACAAACTATGACAATAACACAGGCCTTCCGTTAGTACAAATGTGGAACATGGTTGGAGATGAAGTGAGTGCCTTTGCTTTGAGTTCACAAATAGATACTAATTTTAACATTTTGTTCTCACACAGTGTATTAGATTATTGGCGTAATCTTTATTTTTATTTTTTATATTTATTTTTAAATTGTTTCTAATGTTTAGGCAGGCTCCTGAACTTTTGATTATAACAATTTTTTTTTTTAATTTTCTAAAAATAAAATTCTTTACATTTGCAGCTGGTGCAGCTGAACCGTACTTTGGCAGAGCGAGGCTTTGCCACTTGGGTGGACAGCTTCTGATTCGTCTGATCCACGCCCCCAGTCCCACCCCTTTTTCATCTCCTCATCCCTTTTATCTTGTTTTGGCGTGCAGGATTGACATGGCTCCTCTCTTCCACACCTTTAATACCCTTCTGCCTGAAGTGCACATCACTAATTACAGGAGACCTACTTTTTCAATTTTGTTTTTATTGTTTTATTGTTTTGTCCTCCCTTTCAACTTATACTAATGTACTGTATTCATAATACAGCCAGTTTTTATTCAGAAAACATCCGGTAAGAAGTGAATGAGCAAAATCACTTCATTGTTCTTGTAAATGTAAAGAAATCTGAATTGAAGTTGATCATGTTTTCCGTCCAAACAGACTTCTTCCAGCACAAATCTGACTGTGGGTAATTATGCCATGGATGTAAAAGCTGTAATTATATAAAGAAATAATGTACATTAAGAATATAACTATGGTGCCGTCAACGCTCACGTTGGTAACGTTTGAAAAACTGTCAAATATTCGACTTGTAATTGATCTTGACAACTTGTGGATACTTAAGTTTCTGTAGCTCTGTCTCAGTAGTTCATATTGCTTAACCAGATTTGTTTTGTAGTGCTAGTGGGTCACTACGGCTAGCTGCTAGTGGGGAAAGTGCGGACAGAGTGCTGTCTGCCATCCCGAACGCCTCTGCACATTAAAGGTGAAGAAAAGGACTCGTCCACATCACATGAAAGAGAGGCCCTACCACTTCTCCACAGATCCTGTCTGGTCATCCACCCAACTTCTGTCTGTAAAGCATTGTGGCCTTACGGGGAAACATGACCCCCTCCCCCAGCACACTCACTCTGTGGGATACGTCCTGCAAATGTGTCTTCAGTGTGAGTAGGCCTGGTGTCAAGTGTTGTCTCCAAATGCAGCTTCTGAGTGTAGCCCAGTGATCAAGGAGACTTACTACAATTTACTGTCTAGGCCATTTCTGGGCTTGTCCATGCATCTAAAAGAACACACTAATGCGTTAGGTTGCGCTTTATTGGAACTACGTGGCCTCACTACGTTTTTCCTGACCAGCAGAACTCCTACAATTGCTGGCCAGCTGGGACTTCTAAACCAGAACACTATGTTTGAGAGTGGGCTTCTGTTTTGAATAGATGAACTGCATATAGTAAGAGTCTAAGTGTCTATTGTATGCATGTAATCCTGTTCAGAACACACCTGACATTGACATTGGCCCACCCACTCACGAAGTCCATAGTTTGCTGTATGTAGTGTGGCTGCCTGCTAGTATTTCTTAAACAATGCCAGAGGCAGTTTTGTCACTCCTCCTTTGGGTTCCATGGATCTAAATGGTTATTGTGGTCAGTATCCGTTTTCTGCATTCTGTGAATTGTTGGTTAGAAAATCCACACTTAGCCTGCACCCTGTGTTTTATATACGGCTCATAAAATGGCACAAATTGGCTGTTAGAAATGCTCATCATCGGTTGTGAAAGAAAAGCTTTAAGAAGCCTCACTCAGTTTTCTTTTGTTGGGTTTGAGTTTGGAAAGGCTGCAGTACCTGTAATTTGTTAAGAGAATGTAAACCACTGTGGGTTTCTTTTGTTTATTTTTGTAAACTGTCATTAATCATTATGTGTATTGCATTTGGGTAAATTGATTTGAAAAAAATATACTTTTTTTTTTTTTTGGCCAAGACTATTTCACCCAGTTGTTTGCTGCTATGGCGTTTCGTCCTGATGTTGAACTTTGGCAGTTCCAAACCTATCTGACATATGTCCTGGTTGGACAACCATTTTGATTTGGTCTGTTGGGGTTCTTTTGGGCAAGCACTACTTTCCAATTTTGGTTATGGTCCCATACGGTTATGTGTGTGCTGCTAGTGTTCTTTGCGTTCAGAGAACCGCCCTATACCTCCCATCGGGGTCCGCTTATATCACAGCTTGAATTATTTATGAAGTATTTTATCACCGTGCATCTGATTTTAACCTAAGAACTTTTCAGGATGAAGACAGAAAACTTGAATTTACTTTTTCTTCCTCTTCCTTTATGAATACAGGTTGCTACAGTGAACTGTAAAGACTGCATAATGTAATGAAATGAAATCTACAGACTTGTAAACTCCTTATAAGCACTTGTAAACTGGTTAAGAAGGATATGCTTCTGTAGACATTACAGTAGAGGGGAATTTATTTTCTCCACTACTTGTTGCAGTATCCTTATTGTAAAACCTGTTGGGACTGCAATATCTATGTTGAGTCTCAGGAATGGGCTTGTCCTCCTGTCTGCTCCGTGTCTGCTGTGCTTAGTGTATTGTCTAAATCTGTGGTAACGTGTCTGTAATGGTCATAGGGGAACTAAATGGCCTACTTAATGGTTTTCAGCCTCTCATTGGTTGATGGAAATGTATCCAACTGCATTAAGCAGGCAAATGGATAAGGAGCCATGATCCAAATGCAGGAACTTTGGACTTTTTTTTTTTTTTTTTTTTGGTCGTCCTCAGTTTCCAGGTTAATAGTTTGTGGTAGAATTGCATCCATTGATTTTTACATCAATGCTGTATTACTGTCAGCTCATGTCCTCAAGACGGCTTCTGTTAAATAGAATATCCTGATATCTCCACCCCTCCTTCCCCATTTGCATAATGCATCTTCAAACCGTAGTTCTTGATGTGTCCAGGTCTGTGTAAATAAGATTTCACTGTACTTTTGTATAACACTGGGAAAGTGTAGGAAACAAAGGGAACATTTTTTCTTTTCCTTTTCATCCCCTTCTAAAATCTCGTTCTCTGTCTGTAGGACTGGTTTGAAGTGTTTGCCTAGCAAGTTGATTAATCATTTGATTTAAGTGAGTGCGAGCAATCCTGCCCACAGCATAGACATGTACAGGTCAGTTTTTGCTAGACTCATAAAAGTTTGATTCTCGATTGTACAGATCTATTAAAAAAAGAGAATAAAGTTATTAAAACATGCTCACTTATGTTTTGTGTTGAGTATACCTTTTTGAGACAAATATATTGGTGTCTGGTTTTCTGTTAAACAGCATATATAGATGAATATTATTGGGGGGGAAAACAATTGGGAAAAATATACAAATATTTATATAAAAATATAAATATAAATATTTAATTGTGTTAAATATTTAGGATGTCATTTTGGTCTTGTGTACAAATAAGTACAGCCCTGGCTTCAGTAACCTGGCACTGGTAACTGTAACAAATTTGTTGATGTTTTCTATAACTGTCTAACAGACGTCCACTAGCCTGTTGTTAAACCCCCACACAATTTCTATGAGATTCAGACCTGGGGTTTGACTACACCACTCACCCTCCATTTTGTCCTTTCGAGTCATTCCTTTATGGGTTTACTTGTGTGTTTGGGATCATTATCCTGTTGACAGTTCCACATCTTAAGCTTAATTATTTTTTTTCTGACAGATTTGCCTCATGCGAAGTATTTTCTGTTATGAAAAATTATTTCTAGCCCATTCTATGTTTGCAAGTTGGAGAGGCCCTATAGCAACAATTCTTAACATTTCCACCACCATGCTTTATGACTGGTATAAGGTTCTTCTAATCAAATGCAGTCCTTGGTTTTTCCATGACAAGCCTTCTGATCTTTGACTTGCCTGTTCTTACACATTGTTCCTGAAGCCCTGGTCCTTTTCTTTCTAGCCTAACCCCTTTTTAGACAGTAACAGGTTTCCTCCGGCACAACTCCCATGTAGGATTTTGTGTGGTCTTCTTGGGGTCTTGTGTGGATGCATCCTTTTGCCAAATGCTACTTTGGGATCATGGGGTCAGATTTTGCGGTTGTTATGAGACTTCCTTTAGCAACTTACGAATTGCTCTCAAGTTAAATTTGCCTGGCTATGATGGCAGTAATTTAAAATATCTACCAAATGCATCAGGTGGTTCAAGACAAGCAATGCTGTCTCCTCTAAACTACATGGTCCTAAATACATCAGTCAACACAGAATATAGAAAAGTCCAGTCTCAGGGCAGTCTGGAAAAAATACTTAGATTTTTGTTCTCAGTGAGCATATTTAATAAACCTGGAGACAGACGTGCATGATCATTCTGACGTACTGTATTTACTCAGATAAATTTAAACCATATTTATTTAAATTAAAAGTTTAAAAAGCTCCATCATTTTCTTCTTCATCCCTAACATCCATCAGACTCTGTCAGTCCTTACAGTTTAAGGAATTAAGAAAAAGAAAAACCTGGGTTTTATAAGAACGTTTCACTGGCATCAACTTACTATAGTACTGATGTCACTGTTTCCAGCAAGAACTATAAAACAAGTCTTCTATTTGACTCGATCCATGTTCAATATGTGCTGGTTCTACACTCATTAGGTGAAGATAAAAATAGTTGGCTTGGCAGGTATACTAACCGTAAGTCACAAATCCATTGTGTAGATGGGTATTTGTAACTATCTACTGTTTTTACATGTTTAAAGGAAAGTCTTATTTTTATTTCAGTGAACATTCAGCCAAAATCCTACTCCGAGACTCTGCCCCTGCCATCTCGCGTTACTTTGTGACTTCTGTACGTCCTACGTTGGACTATTGGCACCCTTAAAAATCTGAAGTGGCAACATGTGCCCTGTAGAGGGCAATATTCACTGAAAAGAAGAAGCAGAGACATCACAAATAACTATCTTATCTATTGTGAGGCATCCTGCATAAACAGGGAAAGAATGACTGATCTAAATAGGAATTACATGCCTTTTTTTAAAAACCTCATTAGTTTCCTCTGTTGTTAAATAAATAAATAAAAGGATACTAGCATGTTTATTTCTCTATACGTGCCAACACTGCTTATATTTTTGGGACTTCGCTTTGCTGAAATGTATTCTTGTTGAGATAAAATTCCTTTATGATTATTTGGTCTAATCTGAGTGTAGAGGTGATGTACAGACTGGCAGTGTGTGATAACCCTTAAACGTATTATTCGTAAGACTGACAGCAAGCGGTTCAAGTAGCTGTCCTCCTAAGCTGCTCCCATCTTTCCAAAGCCGCGCCAGAATTCACTGGTGCTTCGCTCCGCTCTGGTCACGGTTTTGTTTTAGGTCGAGCGGAACTGAAGGTCATCCCTGTCGGTCCAGTTCGCTTGCTGGCTTCTATGGCTGCAGCATGGCGGGTTTGCGTAGGAATGTGCAGGCCAACTCAAAAGTTTGTCACTCGGTCGTGTGCCATCTGGGCTGCATCATGATACATATCGTAGCACCACAGTCCACTAGCAGTCGCATTACTGCTGACAAACACGAAGCCAACCTTTTTCAAAGTTCTCCTCGTCCCACGGTGTATACTATAGACCCATGTCACTGGAATCTGTAGCTACTCAAAGCCGGATCAACTAGGAGTAGGATGGATTCATCTCTGGTGCTTCCCTCTGCCATCGGCTCAGTGGCTCTTGGTTAAAATGTAGAGGA
Source organism: Prochilodus magdalenae (assembly GCA_024036415.1). Classification (NCBI taxonomy): domain Eukaryota; kingdom Metazoa; phylum Chordata; class Actinopteri; order Characiformes; family Prochilodontidae; genus Prochilodus; species Prochilodus magdalenae. The sequence continues at coordinate 741,409 of JAMWET010002088.1, forward strand.
TTCGATTCCAGCGGCAGGAGTCGAGAGTCGGAGTCGTTTCCAGAATCCACAGAGTCGTGCATTAGTACCTTCTGTATGATTGGCTTATAACTTACGAGCTCTGATATGATTGGACGAACCGGGGGTTGGACAGGTGGTACAGCAGAGGCAGCGCCTCCAGGACACTGTAAAGTTGGAAACGTGATGGCTGATTAGCTGAGAATGAATGAGAATACACTGTGGATGATGTGAGCTAGTCATGTAAGTCTATTTGGAAATGTGGCCTAACGAAACCACGCTCTCTGGAAGACAGTAGAAAGATTAATGTTAAATTTTGGGTGTGTGACAATGCAGAGTCAACATTTGACCGCTGGGGGGAGCAAGAGATCTTTACAAAAACAATGCTGCCTTCATTTCAGTGAATGCATTTAAATGAAAAGCACTCAGAAATTCAAATTCAGAAGCGTATGAATGTCTTTATAGTCTTGTCTAAGCTGCTGGATGGGTTTTATAGACTTTATTGGGTCACACTGTAAACGGTCCTGCATTTTTCTGCAGGTGAGGTCTTCTGCTTCGAGGCTTGCGTGCCTGTGAAAGCTCTTTTGTCCTGCAGGCTGGAGCAGAAGCCTCTGGTTAAACATTCATGTCTTGCTGAGAGTGTGCAGGCCTTCGGACTAGACTGCCTGTGAACAGCTCTTTTCTCTGTTTCAGGCTCTCAGCAGGCTGCCTGTGCAGTACTCCAACATTACCCAAAGAGTCTCTCACTCTACTCCTTAGGAGAAGAGGCTGACCGACAGCTCAACCAATTTAGCTCTATTCCCACAGGGGCTCTAACGTCCTCTGGGTCTTTTTTCCTAGTGTTACTTATGCGTAACATTACTCGGCCCTGGTCTTCACAGTATCGGTTTTTGTTTCTTCATATTTTCCCTGTATACAAGGGATGCCAAAGTTATTGTAGTTGGTCTAGGCTACAGATTTAAAGTGATCCATATAAGTGTATACATTAAATACATTAAGTGTATACTTAAAAACCATATGCAATGTTATCAACACCTGCCGATTTCTTAATTGTGCTATATGATAGTCTGGCATCAGTATGATTCTGTTGCTTGTTTTCACAGGTAACAGTGACAGATGTTTCATACATCTGTTGGCTGGTCTAATAAGTCTCTAACACTAGTCATTGGTTATCACTCTTTACCCTAAGTACTCCTGTCCAATGCCATCCTGTTTTCTTTTTAGTTTCTCTCTGTTTAGTATGGTCTACTTCATGTAAGATCGATCATCTGTTCATATTGCTTGATGGTTTTTTCTGAAGGCTTCTTCTTCTTTCTCTTTTTCAAAGTTTTCCTCGTCCCACGGTGTATACTATAGACCCATGTCACTGGAATCTGTAGCTACTCAAAGCCGGATCAACTAGGAGTAGAGGATTTTATTCCAGTGGCAGGAGTCAAGAGTCGGAGTCGTTTCCAGAATCCACAGAGTCGTGCATTAGTACCTTCTGTATGATTGGCTTATAACATACGAGCTCTGATATGATTGGACGAACCGGGGGTTGGACAGGTAGTAGAGCAGAGGCAGCGCCTCCAGGACACTGTAAAGTTGGAAACGTGATGGTTTAGTATGGTCTACTTCATGTAAGATCAATCATCTGTTCATATTGCTTGATGGCTTTTTCTCAAGGCTTCTTCTTCTTTCTCTTAGACACCTTCTCCTTGTCACAGTTGCCCTTGACCTCTTATTGGGCCTTGGACCTGAATTTTCTGTAAGAATCTCTGAAAATAACTTAAAAGCAAAATTGTACTATGTATATTAAATTTCACTCGACTTCTCACCCCACTGCATGTGTCCTGCGCACATATACATCTCAAGAAGTCACTAACGAAGTTGCAGATTAACCACATCTGTTCTGTGGTCAGCTGAGAATCAGTCACTGACTGGGTAGTCTTAGGATGGAGATCTTTTTGTAGAGTGACCTACTGCATTATCAGGGTGTAGCTGGTTTCACATCAAATCTTATAAACACCTGCTAGTGGTTAGGACCTCAGTGTCCTCATTCTACTTACTGCCATGTTCTGGTGTACAGATAGAGACTGTAGTGCAGTGATGGCTTGTACTCATGTTTAGATATTAAGCACTATGATATATATACTGTATATATACTGTTATGAATGACCTCAGTTAGTATTATTTTCCCCAATTGTGTTTATATAAAGCAGTTTATTTACTTTAATTGGATCGGAGGTGTTAGATGCATGAGTGTTCCTGCTCTCTTTTTCAATGGACAGTTTATATTTGCCATGCACTGTGCCAGGGGTTCACCAATCTAAGCTTCATTTAAGGGTTTGGAAGTTTTCCATTCCAAACATGAGTCGTGCAGCCAAGCCAACACTCTGAAAACATGTTTAGTGCCCCCTGTGGATATTTTTGAGTGGTGGACACTTTATTACAAACCTCTACCTTGTATGCCCAACTTGCTTTCGTACAAGCTATACCCCATTGTTGATGCCCATTATTTGTTTAAACTGCCATCCTTTGTTCAGTCTTTTGTCAGTGGTCAGGCTGGGGGGATATTTTAGGGTGGCAGCCCTGGCAATAACACCACTGTGCCTGATACGCTCATACTGGCGACACTACCATGTCAGCATCACTGTTTGGTTGTGAAGATAAACTGTGCAGAACAAAAGATGGGGGAGAGACTGTAACTGTACCTGTATACAGTGGAACCACAAAACAAGCAAGTTAATGTTTCTAGTACTGTGGACAGTGAGTGTTATCAGGTTGAAAACGGGCTCGGTACAGAGCCTGCGGAATAACACAGCATGACCACTAGATGGCGCATGAGTTCGGTTCTTCGGCCTGGAATAAGCTCATCAACTTCTTGAGGACTCGAAGAGCACTTCTGCTGCATAGTAAATTAATGAACTTTATGCCTGTCTGATCTCTGTGTCAAATAGAGGAGGTGTATGGCCTTATAAAGCCCAGACAGGTCTAATGAGAGCACTCAACCACATATGGTGTTCATTCAGAAGCCACATTCCTTTTTTCTCATCACTAGATCAATTTCTTTTTTAGAGGTCACTGCAGCCCTTTATTCTGTGAAACGGGCGACATTCTAGCTCCCTAATTCCACACAAATAAGGGGACACCATTGAAATTCAGACGTCTTCATTCATGCGGACGTTACATATTTCCCAGCATTCTCCTCTCTTTGAGAGTCGATTCGAAGGAAACATTAGTCAGTTATGTGATTGTTCTGCATAGCTATTGCATGGAATTCTCCTCTAATGGGTATAATACAGTGGAACCCTTTCTGCTCCCTGCAATGACATTGCCTCTGCTTTGTTTCTGTACACTCCATCAGGATTTAAATAGGTGCTTGCATAATTCCTCTCTAAATTATTTGAATACAGACTTCAGAGCCTTGCGAGAGAGGCCTTGTGTTTGTTCACCTTATTAAGATACAGTGATTGCTATTGTGTCTCAAGTTCAGAATAAAGAATAGTGAGTAAGTTCACAGGAGGTTGTAAAAAGGTCTAAACCTTTACTGTGAGTTCATGTATATAAGAATATATGGAATATCTTATTTGGGGGAGCAAAGCGCACAGTTTGTGGTGGTTCGAGAGTCAATAAGACAAAATAATATACAGTTAAAGAAGGTTTTATGGATGTGTTTCGTGACATTAAACTTTTTCTTACTAAAATAATTCTAAATGATTCAAATGTAAAATAAGAATGTATGAATTTAGAGAAGTATTAGTTCTTTCTCGGGGTGCAGGTTAGGATAAGCTTCTAGCAGGCCAGATCTAACATCTTTACAAGCCAACACTGGGGTAAAAAAACCCACAGAAGTGGAGATACATATTTTTGGGCAGTGACAAGATCATGTGTATAATTTTTATTATTATTTATTTTATTTGTAGCATTTAAAATCACTGCGTAACATTCCACAATGAATGAACCACAAGAAAGTCCTCCAGGATGGGAAGAAATGTTTTCACATTAACGTTTCTTAAAGTTAAGAACGTTTTCCCCTTTTCTAACTCTGAAGTTACCACCTCAGAGATTTCTCACAACAGTTTTTAGCTACTAATCTAGGTGATGGTCTTCTCAACCTGGTCCTCAGGGTCTCTTGGATGGGCCACAGTTCTGTGAAGTAGAACCACTGATCCACTGAAATGATTTGTCTTCCATAAGCATTCTCTATAATCTGTTTTACATGTGATGGCAAACAAATCTTGAGTAGGTCGCATTGGCATTTTTAGATCTTAACCCTTTTATTTCCAACCAAAACATGACAACATAAGAAGACTATTACTATAGTGCGTGTGCAAAAATGTGAGTATCGCTAGTAAAATGATTTTGATCATTATCTATACTGCTTATCCACCTGGGTCGCAGGGTGGTGCTGGAGTTCATCCCAGAACTCTGTGGAAGACAAAACACACCCTGGACAGGTCATCAGTCCTAACAGGGCAGACACACAAACTCACACACTCAGAGTATCTCCAACTCGACTGATTGTGTGTCTTTGGACTTCGGAAGACCACCAGAGCACATGGAGGTAAACCCACGCAGACACGGGGAGAATTACAGACTACACACAGAAAGGACTGTGACCGCCCGGCCGGCCCATGCCTGTCTTGCTGTGAGGACGCAGTGCTACCCACTGTTCCCCTGATGTCCTCTACAGCGATCACACTCCTGCATGTGTAAATGCACAATTGTGGTTTATTTAAAGATCTCCACATACCACAACATAAACTGAAGCACAGAATATAAAATGTGGCTCCATAGCCTAATCTACTTAATCTACCATTCTCTACTTTATAGAACCACCTTGCTAATGTGCAGTCACTTCAGCTGGAGTTTCCATTAAATCATTAGGCATTCTGTTTAGGTCAAGTAAGACACAGCCGAACCGGAACAATTCATTTGTATCAGCCGCCTCTGTGTAGTCTTTATAGGCGCAGGTAAAGTAAGGAGTGCTATATGGGCTTTGAGTCTGTGAAGATGCACATAAAAGCATGTGAAGAGTCTTCAACGCTGCTCTTTATACCAGACACATCCGCTCACCGAGCCGCTGCACACAGAAATAAAGCTGAGTGTGGATGGACGTGTGAAGGCCTTTTCCAGGCCGGGGAGTTGCTCTGTGTCTTTGTTGCGGACACCCGTAACTCTTTGATGGGCGATCAATAGAAAGATCGCTAACATCTTTTGTTGGTTATTGTCCTTGATGTGTACTGAGAGAAAAGAGAGAAAAAAACTGGATGCACTTGAGCTCAATGAGTATGAACAGCTTTCACTGCATTGCAGAAGCCATGAAAAATCAGCTAAACGTCTTTAATAACAAAACCAAAACTAACTAATAAAGCTGAAATACATGCATGGAGTAAAAGCTACATAGTAGTTTTAAAATAGTTCCTGAATAATTTTATATATAAAGTTATAATAGTAATTTAATAGTAGCTGCGCAAAAATTAATAGTAATTACTTAATAATAACCATGTAATACACATGTTGTTAATGGGATAAGACTTGTACATGGGAAATTAGTCTGAATTAAATTGCGATTTTCTTTTTCTTTTCATTACTTGTACCTGAACGAAAGAACAGGACAGACAAAGGCAATAAATCTGCTTTTAAATATTATGAAACCCATAATTCAGTACAAATGCATTAAATATCTTCTAATAACATACAGTTACATTTATTGATGGTTTATTACCCAAGGTCGTTGTGACACTTGTGAAACCATAAGAGCACTTAATTCCCTGCATTGGCTTTATTGATTCGTACCTCTCCGTTAGATGTACTCACTTTTATAATAGGAACACAAGGGATTATTGCTTCTGTTTAGCTGCTAATGTTAATCGCTAAGTTTGATTTTGGATGGTATGTTTACATAGTCTTCTGTCTAATTAGGGGAAGCATATTATGTGTAGCCTGCTTTGTGTAACTTAAACAAGAGTGGATTTGAAGTATAAAGAAACTCATTATCTTGTGATGATATTAAGAACCCATCCCTGCCCCCCCACCCCACCACCAAGCAACCCACCAGTTTCATTTGTCATTTTCTATCTCTGTGTCTTTCACGCTTGGCATGGCTCAGAATCCTCTTTATTTTCCACTTGGAAATGTGTGATTAAATCTCATGCGTGTTAGAGGGCAGAAGAGAAGAGGTTAAACAGGAAACTCTTTCCACACGAGTTCAGCACCACCAACATCGAGATGACTATTCGTAACATCATTTTTTTAAAGTTAAGGCTCCCTCCCAGTCAACTTTTATCGTCAAATTGCCCGTCCGATTTCAGAGACGCTAGGCACATTGAATTTACTTCTAATTGCAAAATGCACAGCCTCTAATTGGGCAGAGCTGCGATGTGCACTTAGTCTTTGCTTTAATCAGGAGCCCTGCTTCTTTCGTGTTTCTGCGCCGTTTCTGAAGACTTAATGGACTTTTTGAAACATTAAATTTAAATAGATAATGGTGGGGTTGTAGCATAAATTAGCACTTACTTTATAAGCAGCCCATGCAAATGTATGCATTTAAATAATCTCTAGATTCGTGGTTCATTTAGATTCATCAAGCCAGTCATTGCTCAGCGTATGTCGCACATAACGTGAATATGCTTGCCATGTACAATTACACTAATATACTGCTCATGAAAGACACGTGGCCTTTGCTGTACGTTCCCGTTTGATGCTTTGCTCCATATCGCAGGCAGACGTTTGGAGTGAAAATGAGCTGTTTAGAAAGTGAAATGATTCTCCACTGTTAGGTTTGATCATCGCAAAACACTTCCTAATGTCCAAATGATCAAACTAAATGTTCTAAAGACAATCAAGACCATGTTTGATACCGGCTAAGCATCTACGTACTATTTGAGGGGACATAAAACCCTTCCATTCCGCGTTTGTGCACTCAAATTAGGTTAATGCTCAATGAAAGGCGAGCATTCTAAACAAAGTACGCTGCTGACCATTAGGCTTATCAAATCTTATTATGAAATTAGGTAATTTAGATTACTGTAAATAGCCTGTAAACCACTCTGCCAGACCTAATCTGAAACGTAATTATGTATTACATTACAGTGAAATAGAACAGCGGTGGTGCTGCCTATTTGTATTAAAATCTGAACAACATTTCAAAGGGAAACAAAGTGAGCCGTGTTACAGCATGTCTGTTCCATTTTGGCTTCACATTTCTCATACACCTTGTGCCAAAACCTGGCACTTTTGAAAACAGGTAATAACTATGAATGCTCATCTTATTACAATATTTATAACACATTTATAAGCATGGCTCAATTTCAGAGGGAACAAAAGAGGATGCTATCTCCTGCCTAAAGTGGTCCCTTTTGTATACCTATCACCCCACTGTCCATCACTTTGGGATTAATATCTTTAGAAAGACATAGACTGGATAAAGTGCAATTAGATGAGACAGCATGATGCAGTTACAATATGTCCTGCACAACAGCCAGCAAGCTCAAAGCTCAGTAATATATATACAGAATAAGACAATATGAGACAGATAGCAAGTCTGTACAAAAATGTGAATTGGTCAAAGATTGCAGTCCTGAGTGGATTAGCTGTGTAAACTACATATAGCGTTTGACATGATTGGAAAACGCCTGTTACCCTTTACGTTATGTATACATTTCATGATGAATGGACCAAAAGAAATGGGCAAGATTAGTAGGAAAACAGTCGGGTTCTATTGTCTTATATTATTAGAGGTAAATAAGGTTTACCTGCTGTTGTAATGCTGTAATTTTGGAGATATAGGGTTTTGCTCAAACAGCAGCAATATGTAAATTGCTATAGCAATGCTCAATGTTTTCAATCATTTTTCTGAGATTTGTTTTAGAGTCTGTACCAAAACAGTTCTAACTGATTCCTACATGACCACTTTCCAGTCTCTCTTTATCCCTTAATGTTAAACAATATGTTGTTGTTACTGTGACGTTTAAGGTTGGCGTCTATGCCAATGGTTGACTATCCTGCCTCTTTCACAAAAACAAACAAAAAACAAAAACAGAGTTAAAGATAAGTTTAAAACAGGCTGCTGCTGCAGCTTAGTTACAGCTGTACAAACAGGGCAGTGAAAGGTACAATGGACCTTATATGGGATCATTTAAGGATAATAAATAAAATACTATTTTAATTCCACCTGTATTCGAGATCTATACATCAAGTTCCCTTTAATTGATGGAAGGAAAAAAATAAATGCCCCACTACATTACAAGCTGTTCATGTTCATATTTTCTTGATAAAGCAAAATGAGCTCTAATATGTAACAAGCTCCATGGTATCTCACTGCATAGAGATAAAGCAACTGTACTGTTGTATAGGTCACTGGCTAATATGTCCTGAAAGACTGCAATGAGTTAAGTTGCAGTGTGTGCAGTCTCTGGGGCATTTTGCTGTTTTAAGTGGAAGTGAGGGGGGGAGGGCAGACTGGGAGAGGGAGAGAGATGTTTTGCTTTGGGCCTGTGCCCCATAGGTGCCAGCGTGTCAGTTTACCAACAAGCAGCCTGCTAGGCAGCGAGGTGAGACCGCAGGGTTCACCTGCCAATCAGCAGCGCTTTAGCCGCCCTCCTCTGGACGCTAGCTAGCCTGACGCAGGCTCTCTCTCTAGCAGCAAAACCGTCGTTCAGAATCTGTCTCAGGGTGGGGGAGAAGACAAAGATGAGCTGTCTCCAAGCCATGGAGGCTCGCTTTAAACCGAGCTGCAGGAAATAAACAGCAATCACTGTAGCATAACTGAGCCTCTGCTGAGCAAGGCCCTTAATTGAGGCCTCTCTCTCTCTTTTTCTTTGCCTCTTTCTCTTGCTCTTTAATGCAGAGAGCCCTTCCTCCACCTCTCACTGGGTAATAAGCATACTCTCCCATAGCCTCCAGTGGAAGATCCCTTAACCTTTTTAAAAATTATATTTTTAAATATTTCTAGACTGTTATTAATGAGTAATAACATGTGATTGCTCAGAAGTGTTAAAATGTTACACTCCATGTGCTGTACGAGGTCACAGCTTTATTCTTGTGCTCTGTGCCAGCATTACTGTAGCTTGGTGTCACATTTATTGACATATATTGCACATGTAGCAACACAATATTCCTCCATATGGAACAAAATATAGACAAACTGTAGTATGTAAGGGAGAATGAAGACACTTTTAAAGGTTGCCCGTATGAACTGATGCTTTTTTCATGTCGGATGCTTTTGAACATCAGATGTGTGTTGGGTTTTTAATTGTGCCCAGACCTGTGGGAGATCTGAGATGAATGCCCGTTGCATCAGACATCATAACTGCAGTAAGTGACCACAAAGGTAATTAAGCCTGGTTTTCCAGACTGATGCAATTAATTTCACAGCTGTTCCATTGGTTACGTTTATCTGTTATTCTGGAATTTACTTTTCCCACATTTTTCTTGGAATAATAGGGATTGGCTTTGATGCTGTATTCCAGTCTAACATATCTCATATCTATGCACCTTTTACCTTGCAAAGCTATACTTGGCTGATCTTTATGGCTCTTTATGTCGAATCTCTTGTGAGTTGACCTACAATAGATACAGTTTCTTTTATGAAAATTATATAAAGGTTTATATCCAGTAACTGCATGAAGTATAATAAGGTAAATGAGGAAAATGCAATACAGTTTTTTGGGTCCCCTGTGACCAAAAGACTGATCTTCGTGTGATAAAGCTTGGGTCAGCAGATAAATCTGTGTATAATGTAAATAAACTCTCTGGACAAAACATCAGTCACCTTGCGTGTTTAAGGTGGTATTAACTTCCTGCAGATGGCTTTGCATGAGGATGGTGGGGCTATAAATACCTGCAGGTGTGTGATGGGATTCATAGTTTGAGAAGAGGTGGTACAGTGCAGTGAATGTCTCGTTTGATGTGTGGAAAACTGGTCTGAAGCAGATGTTAATGATTAGCAAAAAGGAGTGACTGAATTTGGGTGGACGCGCCAAAGGCCATAGTGTGAAGGAACTAATTAACTTTGTACGTGTATCGGAGCTTGCGGTCTTACGGGTCTACCAGCAGTAGCAAAAGTCACAGTCTACAGGAAATTGTGCCAGGGAAGGAATTTACAAAACCTGGCGGAACTATGTGATTCTTTAATGCAAGAGCGGCTGATCATGATGTGGCCTACATCCAGAAACGTGTCCAGTCCATGCCAAATCAAATTACAGCTGCTATTCATGCCTGTGGAGGTATTACTTACTATTAGGTACGTTTTGGTCGCAGGTAATTCAATTCAGTTTTGGTCTAGTGAGCTTAGATATTCAGCATCAGAGCAATGTTTACAAACAAACCTATATTTAATGATGTATTTACTATTTTCTGGGAGACCCGTATGTTTCGGTGACATTGCAGTATATGCATTTTCTTGCATTTGCAAAGGAAAATGAATAAAGGTTTACACTATATTACACTAGAGCAGTTCTTCGTGCAATATATCCTAGTGCTCATTTATACATGTTCATGAAACAACATTTACACCTCTAAATATTGGATATCAGCATCAGTTCCCATATCTAATAAAAACTTTTTAGTCATATGACTTGGTCAGTTTGCACTATGGTGAGTTCAGAGATTTATGTACTCAATAACGGATTAACCATCAACAACGTTCCCGTCTATTGTTGTTCAAAATTATACAAGATAAAGATTTCTCAACTTTGAACAACAACTGGGCTAATGTTTGAAACGAGCTCATGAAAGATGCATGAAGTGTGCTTCTTTTTATATAATAGTGTCATGTTGGACAAGTAGGTTACACGATGCGTGCTGGATGCCCCCCACAACCCCCTAAGGGGCGAGCTGATATTAATCAAGATGGATCGGTGTGTTGCCTTTATTGGTGACGTCATGGTTGTTTAGTTGGCGCTCCCCAAAGGCACACAGCGCGCACACGCACACACACACACACACACACGCTCACACACATTCAAAACACTTGTGCCGTGGACTCGTGTCAAGAATGGGCGGGACGAATATGCTGACGTCAATGGGAGGGGATAGGTGACGAGCTCCTTCTCCGCCCCCCGTGTGAGTCCAGGGAGGGGGAGGAGGGAGCCAGAGCTGAGCTGATCCCACGTGTGACGCTGCTTTCCCCGGCTCGCCACTGTTCTGTTAGCGGGGGCTTTGGCTACAGCGCTTCGCTCTGCCAGCCAGCCAGCCAGCCAGCCAGCGCTCCACTCACTGCCTGCGGTCGGTCGGCTTTAACTATGGAGGCGGACGGGAGCCAAGCCACATCTGGGAGTCCTAACGATTCACAACACGACCCGGGGTAAGGCGGGGAATATTCCTCCTTCTGTTTTCCCTCTGTCTGTCTCTCACACAAACACTTTGACTTTTGCCATGTTTATATTCGAGCTGCCTGGTGGATAGACGTGAATTTATTTTTCTTCTCATTAAGTAAAAACACCGCTATATTTCTGTCTCCTTTTGTTCACCGCGCTGGAGCTGGCCTGCCCCCTTTAGGAGAGACAGCTTAGGCGGGCTAGAGCCACCGCTCTGATCCGTGTCTGTGCCTTCCTTCGTTCTCGCCCGCTTTTCCCTCCTCTCTCTCTCTCTCGCTCCCCCCTCTCTCTCTTTCTCTCTCTCTCTCTCTCTCTCCTTCTCTTTCTACCTCTCTCTCTCTCTGTTTGTGTGTGTGGCTGGCTCAGTATTTAGCTCCACGTCAAAATGGCCGATCTGACATCTGGACTCACTTCTGCTGTGTTTTCCTCTTGCAGTAAAATGTTCATCGGTGGCCTCAGCTGGCAAACTTCACCAGGTAAGCGAGCCGCTCTTTGCGCGGGGATGGGCCGGCCAGGCTGGCCGGTAGCGGGTCTCTCGGAGCCGGACCGAAACGGCTCCGGTGTACCGCTGGGCTGTGTGCGAGCGCGAGTGTGTGTACATGTGTGCTTGTGCGCGAAAAGCTTCCTTTCATTTATTTCATTTGAAAGTCCTCTATTCGACCCCTGCATGCGTTGGAGGGGGCGTTTTCAAAACACACACATAAATAGCACTTGCCTGCCTGACCCACGGACGGTCGCCTAATCTAATCCGTCTCTCTCTCTCTCCCTCTCTCTCTTCTGCTTCCAGACAGCCTTAGAGACTATTTTAGTAAATTCGGAGAAATCAGAGAATGTATGGTGATGAGGGATCCCACGACCAAACGTTCCAGGTAAAAAACAAAACAATGAATAAACAGGGATTGCCGCTGTGCGCTCGCGCTGATGTCTAGCGCTGAGCTTTTAGTGCCATGCAGCGATCCGCTTTTGCAAGCCGTTGGAACAGCAAGTGCCAGAATGCGGGGTGACATTGGGTCCCAGTAACATGCTGCCTGCTTGCTCTTATTTAGCTCACAGTGTTTCTCTAAGCACTGCTGCTTTATGCTGTTAGGACGTAAACGCAGCCAGTCTGCATGATGACCTATGATGTAAAAAGTTAGCAGAATGTGCTCAAGATTAACCCATTCATGTCCAGGTGTTAAAGGTTACATTTCTCTCTTGGTCAGGTTTTTACTGAGCTTGATCACAGTTTTAGCATATTGTTGATATTATTAAATAGAGTCACATGTCAGAACACATATTTAGAAGCACTATAGAAAATCTGGATGGATACAAATATGGATACAAATGAGAAAATTGTGTGTAGTCTAGGTTAAATGTAACGATATACAATTTCACCACTATAGCAGTCAGGACATGTGTGGCATATGCTGGGCACAAATGGGTTAAGCAGCCTGAGCACAATACATGTAGTTGAAAATTGTTCTAAAGTTATTGAAGTTTATTGTCTAACTTAATGTCTTTCTTTGTTCTAAATGCCTTTCCCTCTCTCTCTCTCACTCACTCTGTTTGTTTGTGTGTGTGTGTTTTTCCAGGGGATTTGGGTTCGTTACGTTTGCGGATGCAGCCAGTGTAGATAAAGTCTTAGGTCAACCTCACCACGAATTAGACTCAAAGACGGTATGTTTACTTTTTGGTGGCATCCTCTTTCGCCATGCTGTTTCACCCCCCCACTGTCCTGACATCTGTAGTGCACGCCACGCATACTGTCCTATCAAACCCATTCATGTCTGATGACGCTCCATGACAATTGTCATTGTACCACTCACAAAAGCAGGCTCGGACGCAAATAAGTCAGGTAGTTATCTCATTCCCGGTGCCGTGGTGCTGTTTAACCCCATCTTTGCCGGCTCATTTTGCTGCGGTCTAAGTAGTTTAAAGGGAACACCTGCTGCGCTGTGATTTTGTGCTAAATGCAGTGCATGCCAGTGGGAAGGTTTGCATTTTGACATTAGTGTATTTAAATCATTATTGCTGCATTGAACCGGTGCCAAGCCAAACTAATGTGCAGAGAGACAGTGATGCATTACTTCATTGCCTGCGATGTACCGAGATTGGTTGCACATCCGTGACTTTGTTTTGCTCATTATTGTTTTTCCTAGAGCAACTGAATTGTAAAGATGGATTTATAGCTTCTCTGGCTCAAGCTTCTTGTTTCTGGATGGACTTTGTCTGTGTAGTTCAGAGAGTGTCCCCATAATTTGCATTGGTGTAATCAGGATGCAACTGTGCATTGTTATGAATGATCGATTTTCTTGTTGATATGAATCTATTTCCGTTTGTTTTATGTTTCTGCACAGTTCTGATCTTCTTTAATATCAGTCCCTGCTGTAGTTCTGTTGCAGGTGACATCAGTCCATTATTTTTTGCACCCTTTAATAATAAAACAGTTGTGTTTTATTGATAATTGTTTTTGTTTTGTGTCATCCGTTTCTGTTGAACCGCAGATGGACAGAGCTGTATTTAATCTAACATTATCCGCAGATTATTCTTTTAAAACCTTAAAATTGGGGTGTGTATTTTTTTTAATGCTTCCTCAGATGTCTGCTCAGAGTAAACACAAACATCAACTAGTGTGACGGGCAAGTTTCTCAGGGTGCTGTGTGGTGACGAGTAGCTTATCCTTTGAAACTTGCTCCATATTTTTCTTAGTAACACCGTCAAAGGCAGATCTGCAGACTTTCTGCAGGAAAGTGAGTTTCCCAGGATTATTGGATGGGTCCGTTTTGAAAAAATCTAACAGATATGCTCTGGCATTTTGCTGTTCACACATCAGAGGGGCAGCAGGCGGTGTAGCACGTATCAGTAAGATTTGTGCAGATATATAATTTGGATATTTCCCGTTGAAAGTCAGTGGGAGTGCAAAAAGGAAGAGCTTTTATTTGGGGTGGCTGGGCTTGAACAAACAGCTCAGCGTTGCTTCTCTGTGTCATTTTAATGCAGGAAATGCTGCTGAAAGCCTGTATTAAAAGGCAACCTGTATATCACAGTGTTAAAGGAAATTCAAAGTGCTGCAGAACTCATGGGGAAGTCAGTGAAGGATTTTTATGCTACTGCCATTTCTCTGAAACATGGGGAGATTGAAAGCTTAATTCTCTGAGCTTTCCATGAATTTTGCATTTCTTTTTTATGATTTAACAGTTTATCAGCATGGATCTGAGCTACAGTTTAAATAAAGCTTCTGATTGGACCCATTTAGAATAGCAGAATGAAAGAAAATAATGTAAAGTAAATATTTAACAACTTGGCTGTTTTACACATGGTCTCTGTCTAATGAAATTGTATGAGGCGTCTCCAGTAAAAATTCTTCATAGTCTGCAGTCTTAAACTGGAAAGCTGCTAACAAAATGATGCTGTATTTGATTTGAACGTTTTTAAAAATGTTCTATTTAGTTAAAGTTTAAGGAATAAAAACCATGTATTTGAATTATGTCTTCGTTCTGCTTATTTCTGATAGCAATGGGGTTCTGTGGTTCAGTTTGCTCATGTGAGATTAGAACGCTAATTTGGTCAACTGCAGATTAACCTGTTAAACTCTCTTACCCACACATAGAAGAAGATAGATTACTGTGGATAATCTATTTTAATCCAGTTGGTAGGCGCAGTTAGTTAAGTCTTAATTTAAAGGAATAATATTTAATATGGGTAATATGGTTTGTGTTAAATAGTTATAAACCTGATTTAAAAAGGCTGCTTCTTTTATGTTTTATGTTCATTTTGTCTGGGATCCTGCACAGCAAGCACTCATCCATAATGAGAAAAAGATGCCTTGCACAGGAGTTAGCTATGAGCTAATTGCCATCTATTCCTATAGTGTGGCCTTGCAATAAGCAGTGATCGGTGGAGATAAAACAGGTAACAAGCCACACATTAGACCTATGTAGGTTGAAGGTAATAAGTTCACAGTGCTGGCAATGACTGCAGCTGTGTAAGTGCTATCTTGGCTTTCACTAGCTACCTCTGCCAGTGTGCCTCTTGGAGAACCATTTAAAGCTAATTCAGAAAATGAGCTGTTATGTCTTTAAGACTTGCGCCAGTCCACAATCTCGGACTAGTTAAAAGTGGGTTATGTTACATAATCGCTCCATACATGTGCACCTCTAGTATTCTGGCTAAAAAGTAGGTCAAGGTTTGACATTTCAAATGTTTCTGAACGGTAGGGAAGGAAGAAGGGGGTGGGGGCGAAAAGAGAAGAAAGAGTGAGTGTTAGCATTAGCAGCGTTGTGTCCAGGATTGGTGGAGATTGGGATCACGCAGTGACGGGGCTAAAGCAGGGATTAGCAGGCTGTGGATTGTGATGTCACTCTCGCGGCCGGGGAGACGGCTGAATGGTTCTGCGCTGAGGCGTGACCTCATTGATAAAGGTGAACCCTGCAGCTCCTGCTCAAGGCCACTGGCTCAACAGTTGTGACAAGAGTTTGGCACAAAAGCAGCATTTGGTAGTACATGGATGACCCTAATCTTAACTCTGTTATCCAGTCATACTCTACATAACCAACTCATTCACATTACCCCACCTTTTCAGCAGTTTAGCTCTGAGAACTTTATTGATAATGCAGCCAATCAGAGCAGAGACTGTTTATGTGCATTATTCATTAAGGTACAGTAACGAACATTATAAGGCCCATGGCACAATCCCATCTGCCCCACCTCTTATGCCCTATTAATATCAACCTGTTTCACAATGTGCTGCACTACAATCCCCAGCATGCACTCCCTATATTAATGTGTATTGGTATATGTGTGCATGTGTGTTATATAATATATAATCTATTGTTATTATGTGTTTATAACAACTTGTTGCAGTTTTGACATGTTTTGACAGATTGACTGGTCTGTTCAGGTCGAAATGTTAATTGAACATTAAATAAAAATATGCATTTCTCTGCCATATGAATTTGAGTTTTTGATATGGTGGGGTTTGACACCCCTGTTCTTAGGGATAAAGAGAGGTTGGTTATGTGGATTATATGGTTATATGGAAAGTTGTTATGTAAAAACAAAAAAAAAATTTGTGTGGGTATATGTGGACCTCAAAAGAAGAAAAGAAAGCTGAAGGATATTGCCTTTTAATCATTTCTGTTTTGTTTTATTTTGATGGCGTCTGACCGGCACCGTGATTTTGTCACCTCTTTTAGAGGTTCGTCTTAAGCAGAGACCATAAACAGAGACTGTAGAGAACATAAACAGATGCTCAAAACATTTAGGGATACTCTTTTGAAGATGTACTTTTCCTTAAGGTGGGCCTATTTGAGCGCATTATGGACGTTTTATTACAAAGACAGCTTTAATAATGCCTAATAATTTAGTACAACTGAATCTGATGCTTATTATGATGTTTAACTTTTATTTTTAATTTCAGTACTGTAAAAGTAGCAGGTTCAGGGTGCTGTTCGTTTTAAAAGCATGATCTTCACATTTTTACATGTTTTTGCTTTTGGTTTGTTTCTGTTTGTTTCTTCATATTTATTTAAAACGCTTTTGCTTAATTCCACTCATGTTCAGTGGAATTAGTCTAATTTAAATGCATGGTCAGTTCAAGCTCGTGATTACACTTTCCGTTATGTGTTTTGTTTCTGGTTTGTATTGTATTTTCTTTGTGTCCATGTTTTCGCCACCTGCTTTGCCAGCATCTGGCAGTTTAGGAGCTATTGAATATATGAGAATGGATATGAGCCGAACAGTACAGCGAATTTCTTGACACACTTTAATATTTCACATTTGATTAAAAATGGTTACGCAAGCTGCGGATGCAGAAACCTGGAGTGAAAATTGCATTGTGTGTTGACAATTGGTTGCCTGCTGCAGTCCTCTCTAAAAGCAATCTGTTTTAGATTAAACACTTTTCTGGATGAATTAAAGTATAATAAAAACAGCATAGCTTTTCCCCCCAGAAAGGGTCTTTAAAAGGCAGTACATATTACAGTTCTTTTCACACAAAATTAATTTTCAAGAGGACATCCTCCTGCTGAGAAAAAAAACATGTTTATTTTTTGCATTCACTTTTTCATTTTCCACACTGTAATGTCTTCTTCTTCTTCTGTTTTCTACTTTTTTTGTATGAAGTGACAAAGCACTAAGACACACTGTATATTCAAGTGCAATATTTCACTAATGGATTTTTTTCCCTTGAGTTATTTTTCCATTTGATGTGAACATTGGCGAGGTCTTTTGCGCTGTGCCCGTCCTCCTATGCATGATCGTTCAGCATCCTTTGAGTCAACAGGCCATTTTAGTGCACTCAGTGTCCAGCGAAAGAGGTGGTATTTGCTTCTTTGATTTTTACCCTCTCGTTTGTGTTCTGTTCAATACCAGCCAAGCTTTAATTTGACATCTCCTTAAACCCCTGTGGACATATTAAAAATATTTGCAGTTCTCTGAGCGTGTCGTAAACCTTCACCTGACAAGCCTCTTAACTGAAATCACTGATGTCTATTTATCACAGATAAAAGGAGGCTCTTCTCTGCAATTAATTCCCGTTTTCCCCACAGAGGAAGGAATGCAGCTTATTATAACATTTTGAAACACCTTTCTTTTCCATATACTGTCATGTTCGGCTTATGTGACGTGATCATTTGAGCTGCAGAGATGAAAGACGTTTGACTCGAATGTTTAATATTCCATGTCTGAATTATTTAGAGGACTCGTTTAGTTGCAGACGTTGATGGAAAAATGACTGGTTTTACGTGCTGCGTTCTCACACCTGAGTCTGTGCTGTAATGTTGTTGTATGTAGCGAGTGATAGATAGTGTGACGTGTTTATAAGCTTCCACTGCTGATCCGTAAGATGAGGAATGTCGTAGACAGATGGTTCTGTAGGCCTTTATTCAGACAGTAACTGCAGGAAAGAGTCACCAGTAATGATGATAATCCCTCTAGAGGGAAAGCGGTTGTGCGAGTATTGATCTAATGCCCTCTCCTGATTCTTCACAAATCTACAGCACTCACCAATACGAACTCCGTCATGTCAGCCTTCACTCCCCCAGGGACTGGAGAGCTGTGCCCATAAAGCAGTCTAATCTGATGTCTGATGTTTTGTTTGAACACTGAATCTTTAAATTTGCAACACGTATTTTTTGTTACCTGTTGTTATAAATGTGCATACATCTTTTATAACCAGTGAGCAACAGATAGCACATAATGTGGCACAGTACATTACATCATGTTGCATTGTTCATGTTGTGAAGTCTACTGTTGGTGATCAGAATTAATTTACATATAAATATCATGTCTTTTTTTCCTTGTGCTGCTCAGATTGACCCTAAAGTTGCCTTCCCAAGACGTGCTCAACCCAAGGTAAGACAGCATTTCCTTTGCTTTAACTGAAATTTCACTAGGCTGTTTTAGTGAGTAAGGTATCATTGCTAATTTGCATAAGATGTTGAAAGTCTAAGTGCTTGGTGGCATTTGAATCTGCTCAGTAGCCTAATGGCGTCGGCATAGGCTTAATTTTCCTTATTATTAATGAATTGACTGCTTGTCTCTTCTGGGCAGTAGCACAGTTAGACTTCGCCATAGATTCAGATGAGGCTGATTTGAGCGCTGATTGCCCATTAAACTCATGCAATATACATGCAATAAACTGAGAAGATACAGTAAAGATTATCTTGAGGGTACTAAGGGGAGTAATCATCTCTCTCTACATGAATCTAAAGGTTACACAAACCTTAGAAATGCTGTAGTCTTTGCTTAAACAGAAGATCATTAGCAGAGGAATGGCTCGCATTTAATTTTTTTCCCTTTCAGCGACCCAGATAGGTGAGCGTTGCCCTCTGCACTAAAAAAAAAATATTATTCAGCCATTAGTGTTTCTTGTCCTGCCTGCGCTGGCCATGTTGGCAGGGAGCGTTCTGTGGAGGCTCTCCGGTGCAGACTGCAGCGTCAGCCAGGTGGTCCGTGCCCCATTTTTAGCGTCTACTGCTGTGCACTCGTGTCTTGGCCTTTATAAGCTGGAGCTGGGATTCTTTCTTGGCTGTATTTTGGGCTGCCAGCACTGTTACCCACTTTTGCAAGTGGTTACTGTGACCTACATCAGTTGTGTGCTTTTCTTAAAGCAACCTTGCAAGAGTTACTGTGAAGAGTTGTATTGGATAATATTGATGAAATACAGAATCTCTGTATTTTACAAGCGCTGCATTCTACTTCTAAGATAAGAGCTATTAAAGGCAAATGACAAGAGGAAGCCTAATACTGCCTTCTTTACCGATTCTGAAATGCAAAAATCTTTTAAACTGTTTTTAATTGAAGCATTTCACTTAAAGAAGCAATAAGAAAAACATGTTCTGCAGTTAACATGCTAACCAGCTATCCTCGTAAAACGTCTTTGTACCACAGGAGGCGTTAGTGTGTCACTGTAGAGTTGAGCCTAATCAGTCCAAAATAAGAGGATGAAGAAGAGAGGATTCCCTGACATCATATTCTAACCTTTTTTCAATCATGTTGAATGTCCTGCTGCTGATTAGATTATGGATGATCTGGCTATAAATAACTTTGGAGTGTGTAATGGGATTCGTAGATTGGGAAAAGGTGGTACAATGCAGTGAATGTCTTGTATGCTCGTATAATGATTGGCTAAAAGGAGTGTTTGTGTTTGGGTATGCCAAAGGCCATAGTGTGGAGGAAGTAGCTAAATTTGCAGGTGTATGGAAGCATATGGTCATATGGGTCATATGGCAATCAGCAGTGGCAAAAATCCCAGTCTACAGGAATTCACCTCAGAATTGCCCCAGGGAAGGCTTCCACCAAATCTAGCCAAACTGGCAGTTCTTTGATCCAAGAGTGGCTGAACATTGATGTTGCACATATCTAGAAACGTGTCCAGTCCATGCCACAGCGAGTCACAGCTGTTATTTGCGCTTGTGGAGGTATTACATGCTATTAGGTTTGTTTGTCTAATTTTCTGAAACGAACCTAATAGCTGCCTAATTTTCTGTCCGCTGAGCTTATGAACAACATAATAGGCAGTGGACCTGTTCTTGTTGGCTGGTGACTGGAATCAGACGTTTTTAGCTGATATATGTGCATATAAGTGCATTACCGCTCATATATTTGTTTCTGTGCTGGTCAAATTTACTCACATGCCACACAATGGTTCACATTGCACAACAGCAGCAACATATGTGTCATCAGCATGGAAGTTCTTCACAGTGAGTAAAAAGGCAAGAAGCACGTGGAACTCTCTGAAAACATTCAAATAAACAACTTTAACGAGACGCTTTGAATTAAAACCGTCTGCTCAATTTGTACAAAGGCTAAGCTAGCCAGAGTGCAGAGCCAGAGACAAACCAGCAACCTCTGCTATCTCTCCATAGCAATGATGATTTTACATTAACTAAGCCCAAGATCACCATGCAGTTGATACTTCTTGGACATTGTGTTATTAGAATTGTTTAATCTCATGCCACACACGCAGCTGCTACTGCTCATCAGAAGGTTGTATATAACAGATGATTAAGTAGTAAATGCAACTTCACTCCATTCAGGCGCATCTGGAGAATTCAGTCCTGCTTTTTCTTTGCTGTGTTAAAAGCAAAGTGATCTAAATACATCAGGCCTTTTTCTTTTTTTCACATTGATTGCAGGTTTTTTTTTTTTTTACTCTTGTTTGTGTTTACTCTCAAATGTAGTTCCTAAAAAGGAAGAAAATTTGAATTGGCCAAAATCGGATTTGGCAGGTCGGGAAAAAAAAGAAAATTGAAAAATTGAAAATCAGAATGTGCCAAGAAAATTGAAATTGGAACATTTCTAATATGGCTTAGATCACATAGAAACCAGATTTACAGAATGAAAAAAATAAAAAGCACTTTGTTGTGAATCTTATTATATATTATTATTATTATTATATAATTATAATCATATTCGATTATCAGGTTCTGTTAAAGAGATCTGTGAGGCTCCAACAACAAGTGTTTTTTGTTTGCAGTCAGACAAGTCCCCTAAATAAAGCTGATTCATCAAAATATTATTATACAAGATTAATAATGCTTTTGATACATGGGTGGAAGTAGTTTTGTATGTTCTCAAGCACAAATATGGGTAGAACGGCGGTACCTTTTCTTAAGATGTATTTCAGGTATGGACGTGTTGCACTTGTTTGCATGTTTAAGATGGACAGAATCACCTTGCGAATGACACGCTCAATTTTTGTTATCTATCAACACCACTCAAACCAAACCGGTAATACTGGTTTATACAATATATCGTCCAGCACAAGAGTTAACTCATCAGCATATAAAAGCTAGAGAGAGAGAAAGAGAGAGAGAGAGAAAGAGAGAGCCTGTGAGGTGGCAGGCGTCCATAGCACACTTGTCTGGCTAATTAAAATAAAGAACTTTCCCGCTCTGTCCAGAATGGGGCTGAATCAGTGGAGGAGAAATGACGCTGTCTTTCTCTTGCTCTATCACAACCACACATGCCAGCCAGGCCGGTCCAAGCGCAGGCCGCAGGGCCCCACGCCTAATGCCGCTTCTTGGCTCAGAGTGGGTCCAGGATGAATGGGGGTATTAATGCCGGCAGGCTCCAGCAGACTTCTGCTGCGGCCTCACGCTTATACTCACTATTCTGTTTTCAGCAGAAAAACAAATTTGATGCAAATACATTAATACCCTCTTCTCCAATCATAGGGTTGTAGACTTGCAAGCTAGGACAATTGGTGAATAGTAAACATGATCCAAATGCATTAGCGCTTTCTCCTCCAACCCGACGGCAAGTAGCGTGTAAGTACGAGCAAATAAAGAAATGCAGTGAAGGAGAAAAGGCTCTAAATAGCTTCGCTGTTTTGTCTTTGCAGTACTGGCCTGCTTTTTATTTCCCATTGAAAGCAGGAGGACTGACAGTGTCTTGCTTTTTGCTATGATCATTTCTAGCTGAGTGACCGGTTACCATAGACGGAGCTGGAGATTTCCTTTGCTGCTGTTGTTATTGCTTTTTTTTGTCTTTGCATGTCCTGACAAGATTTTAATTGATATTCGAAGTGAGGTTACTTTAGTGGGCGATGGATTCCGCAGATATGATATTCCCTCCGAGAAAAAGTGTCATTTTCCCAAAGCTACGTATTCTTTTTAATTAAGCTACCGTGGCATTATAACAAGCCTGTAGGAGGAACCTGTCCAGATTCATCATAGTTTTAACACCCCAGTCCTCCTTTTCTAGGCCCGGTTCCTCCGTCTCCCTCTTGGAACATGTAAGGCATTACTATTGTCTAGCCTCCATTGTTTCTATGCCCTTGAGCAATTCATTATTTTGGGGACAATGCAATATGAAAATAATACTTTGTGCTATTACCACATGCACCCCGTATAGCTTTTTATATCCTCCAAACTGAAGGAGAAGTTTGTAGGTGAGTCACTGACTTTGAAAGAAATCCACCTCGCTCAAATTAGAGTGCGGCAGTGGAAATGAAGACAAATTCAGTCCAGGATTTTTTTTGTTATTCCTCCCATCACACCCTCACCCCACCCCCAAGACATTTTGACACTAGAGTTTGGCCCTATGCTTCCTTTCGGAGCTCGGGAGATCATACCCTTTTCACCCCCTTTGGACTTGTTCTCAGCGCTCCTGGCTACCAGCCACTGTTTTTTTCCCCTTTTCCTCAGCCTTTAAAAGATTATTGTGTCATTTCGCTGACACCAGTTCCAAACACTGTTAGACGCTGTGTAATGAGTTTGCGATTGAAGGCTCCGAGCAGCCACCCCTCTGGTTCTCTGACTTTATTTCTCTGAGTTCTCACCAGCGAATTCCATGCCAGTAGCTATAATCACCCTAATGAGTGACATTATCTTCAAAAATGGGAGCTATTCTTGAAGTGCAGGCAGAATGAGGAGGAGTTGGGGGGGAAAAGGAGGTAAAAGGGCCAGTACACAGCATAATGGGATCCTTCAGTTCCAGCAGCAGCGCAGCACACAACGAGGCTGAGCGGAGATGTCCTGGCATTTACCGCCACAAGAGCTGTCAAAACAATGCCAGTGTTAGTTGTGTTCCCTCAGCTACATCCACAATGCTGCAACAGCCTAGCATGGGATTTAACCCAGTTGGGATGAGGGGGGCTAGGGTGATTGTAGAGATGGTGTCAGAGACGGAATTGAGTTTACTCTCATGTCATGTTCTTCCCTCCTACTGCGGTTTAATTCTTTCCTATCCCATGTACTTTCTCTGCTGCGCTCTGTCTCATGCTTGTTTTAAGTAAAAATATTTGCACCTTGTGTACCGCAGAACATCCAAAGCTGCCGGGGCCCATGCCGGGAGTGATGGGGGAGAGGTTGGTGGGCCAAGTATTTAATGAAGTCCAAAAGGTGTTGCTGTGTGAAATGGTGTGGCCCCTCTCTGTTGCCTGCTAGCTCTTGGAGTGAAAGAGAGAGAGGAAGAGAGAGGGAGGGAGAGGGAAAAGCCCCCCTGCCAAACAGCCCACCGTCGCTCTGTCACCAATTAAGCGGCCAGTAAAGGCCCGGCTCAGTCCATTCCACTGTTACCGCTGTTTTCATTTCGCCTCTCGCTACTGACAGCGTGGCAAATGTCTAGATTCTCCCCCATTATCTAACGGGTACATTTGATCATGTGCCTTCTCTGCCTCTTTTGGGGCTTGTTTCTAAAACAGAAGATGTTAAAAAGTGGGGCTGTTATTTGTCCTTGATGTCTGCTTTATTTAGATTGCAGCATTGCACAATAAAATGTTCATTTACAATAACTCTGCAGATGTGATGCTCGTTTGTTGAGGTTTAGCTGAGATGAAAACTGAACATATCTGTTTTTGGATTCATGTAGACTACCTATTCACTTCTGACAAAAGGATTGTAGTTGAGAGTAAGGAATTTGCCTATTTCTTAGCATTACTATGTCGGACAAGCTTTACAGAACATTGGCCAAAATGCCTTTTAATATATTAGTGTTCTCCAAGCACATTGAGCTCTTTAATGATGTTACATTAGGGCTAGTCTAAAAAACGGGTTGCTTCACATATCTTGGAGGAAGTATGTGCTATCCTTCACCCTCTGAGCTGTGACAGGAGGAGACTTGTTGGACAGGACTAAATTGGGGAGAAAACTGGGTAAAAGTAGAACAACATTAGGCAGGCTAATGTCAACAAAAAAGTCTATTGCAACAGTGTGACCTTTGACAATAAATGTCATTTTAAACAAATAATATTCATAATTTTGATAATTTTGTTGTCATTTTATTATATTATATAAAATAATAAAAATAAAATAATAATATATATTTTATTATATAAAAAATGACCTGAATGAATACAGAATAATGGCTTGACCCTCAGAACCTCCCTCCACCCTTCACCCTCTATTTAAGTGTGGGCTCACACACAAGTCATTTAAAGTTTAACGTACGTTATAATCCTAATGGTTAAACACGGTTAACTCTTTAAGCTAGTAGTAGAGTAGATGCGATGGCCTGGCACTGGGCTTTCGCCATAGGCCATGGCATGATGACGCTCCCTGCTCTGATGATTCTGTCTCTTTCTCAGTGAGGCATCTTTGAGAGCCTCTGTCTTTCCTCTTGTGTTGCTGGGCGACTGTCTGGGAGCAGGGGTGACGTGTTCACACGGGCACAGGCTTACAGAGGAGAATTTGGGGGCTGCTGTGGCCAGCCCCTGCGCTAACTACTGTTGAGTGACACTAATGAGGGGACCAGGCATGGAGAAGAGTGAGGAAACGAGGTGCTCTCAACATGGCCATTGACAAAACCCCTTTTAGGCTTCAACACTTACAGCGATCTTTCCCAAGCCCCCCCCTCACACATTTCCACCTTCTCCTGCTCCTTATCAAAGGTTAACCTTAACAAAAGACACTCAATTACCATGTTTCTGAGGACGTGGTTCTTTGGAGGCCTTCTTTTGATTTGTTTTGATTAGCAGAGAAAGCTGGATCTCATGCAGGCCTGCTGAGAGTATGGCAACATGTCTTAATCAGAGCCAAAACAGCAGCGCCCATAAGAAAGAGAGAGGTGAGGCTTAATTCCACTTGTAAAGGTGCCATACCTCAGAGTCCTAATTGCAGACAGCCAGCACGATAAGGATGTGTGGTGAGTCACTGAGTTGCCTGTCGCGATGTTCCCCTTCAGACCCTGTACTTCAAGCGCATCTGAAGGTCACCGGGTAAGAAATGGCCGCTGTTTGGTGTTACAGGAATTGTTGTAATTGTTGGCTACACATCAACTAGACAGCGTTGCTTTGAGGTCTCCATTTCCCTCTGAAGTAGATGAGGTAGAAAGCTCTCTTTGTGCAGGATTCAGTCGCTGGTGGACCAGAGGTTGGCTTTGTGCCAAGTTCCAGAAAGACAAAAAAAGAATTGTCGGGAGAGAATTCTGCCTGACTTTTACTGTGACATTACCTCACTGATAGAGCAAGAAAAGTACAGTGGTAACACTGAGGGTGTTGTATTCTGTCTCTCAGCAAGAGACGGATTGAACCCAACTGTATTATCTAAAACATTCCATGTCTAAAGTTTACTTTGGGCCTAAAGAACTTACAGTGACTGTATTGTTGGCCCTTTTCATTGGACAAACCTCATTCTCTTGTTGGTGGTTTGATATCGGCTTCTCTCCAGGACTACATGGCATTTTGACACCCTCAATCACTCCGAGGGGTTGCTGACTCTATGAAATGATGCCTTGGACCTCCTGCATCTCTAAAGAAGATTCTATATGTGTTGGTGTTATATCTTGAGTTTATATGTGATATCCAGTGACTTGGTCACATGGGGCTACTGATTTTTACCAAATGCAAATGTAAAAAAGGGGGATAAAAGTGTAATGCAAAATGCATTCCAGCCTACAACTGTTTTTTAATCTTATGTTATTTCATAATATATTTTATTTGTACTGTTATGTGGTGCATCAATGTGTACGCTACCCCATTAGAGTTTGGTAGACATTTGGTACAAAACAATTTTATCTCTTGTGTTTTCACCAAATGAGCAATATGCAGACATTACGGAAATGCATTGAACAGCCTTTGGAAACCTCAACATGGTGATAAAGAAATCCTTAGCGCTAACATTGTCAGTGATCTACTGAGGCTAATAAATACAGATGTGATATTTGGCTTCCTAGCAGTAACATTAGCTATCTGGCATCATTCTGCATTAGCCAGATAATGGGGAGGGGAATTCAAATAGCCCACCCTCAGGAATCCACCCCAAAGCACTAGTAGTGTTTAAAAAGTTCCTCCCACTTTAAAAGGTACATCTTATGTAGACAGTTTTTCTAGTCCTTACACCAGAAAATCTCACTCTAGAGACTAGACAGAGGCACCATTAAAGAGGGAAAGTAGGCATGTTTACAGCAGATCTGGAGATGCATTTATTTTGCTCCTTTTTAATATTACTAGACCTTATCCCAAGTAATTTTTCGGCCATCTCTGTTAGTTCATTCAACATAAAATGTTCGCACAGTGTGAAAGGCTGCTGTTATTGTCTAATGAGTAAATGACAGTGGCAATGTGGAGCCTTTCGTAGAGCAGATATCTTGGTCATAAAGAACATTATTATAAATGATTATAATTCTCACAGTAGTAATACTGTACACAAAATCAGTATGCATTGTGAAGAACTGCTCATGCAGTCGACATTTTAGCATAATAATTGGCCTGTTGGGCCAACAGTTGCAATTGATGTAATTTTAAAAACAGTTTCATTATTTCTGCAGAACTCCTCTGACTTTCTGGTGGGCTGTCAGGCCTGGAAACATGTCAACAGCGCAGACAGGTTATTACACAGTGACAAACTCAGTTTGGAGCATCCTGGAGCTTTCATTTAGGGTTTCTCCCAGAGTGGAAGGCTGCCAAGTGCGCTCCAGTCCCTTGTAGGAGCAGACAGGCCTCCAAATCCGCCCCTGCAGACGCTGCTTTAAAGCCGCTGTTAGCTGCCGTGTCATACGCACTGTAGTATTGCTGGGGTTATCCGCCCACTCCCCTCTCCCTCTGGTAGCCCGTCTCGCTCTTTCACTCTCATGCTCTCTCCCTCTCCCTCTCTCTTCCTCTTGCTCTCCCTCTCCCTCTCTCACTCTCAGTCAGACTTTATGTCTTTCTTTTCTCTCTGTAGTGGTGCCTGCAGGCAGGATGGATACCTTGTTTTATAGTAGGGCTGCGCAGTTCATCATTGAATGGAAACCATAACAATCACCATATAAATTAAGCACAAAATTCATCATTCCCCTGAGTCAAGCGATTGCTGTTGATATACAGCCAAGAGTGTGAAACAGTTTTGTTCACACAATCCCTAGAGGTCAAGTTAAATAACTGTTTACTGTTAATAGTCGATGTCATGTTATTGGCCTTTCTAATACAGAATGTTGCAATATGCAAATGAGGCCTCTAGCCGTTTACTAAAAGTGTGCTTCATGAGTTCTTTGAATATGCAGTCCAGCCAAAATGTAGGCCAGAATCCAATCACTTTATGTCAAAAATTCACAAACTATTTCACAAACAAAATATTTGTTTTAATATTTTATTGTGTATAAGAGTATTTGGAATTGGTATCAGGCAGAACAAGAACATGCTGGATTGGATTGCTTTAGATTGAAGGCTAAAAGGAACCTCGTATAAAATGTATAGCTCATATAAGGTAGTGTTGCAATTAAAGAGTTAATACATGAGAACATGAGAACATGAGATCTCTAAAAGAATTTCTGATATAAGGCATCCCAGATCAGCATATTCAATCACATTCTAATTTAACCCCCCCTAAACTGTTAAAGTCTGCTTTAAATGGATTTAAATGTAAAAGTCTGCACTGCAGCACTTTGTAGCGTGACTTACTAGAGGTTTTTATTTAGTTTCAGTTTTAGTTTTAGACTTTTATTGTCATGTTATATAATACTGTGATGGAAGATATTTAACAAGGGTACAATAAAATTAACACAACAATGGACTGAGTGTAGCTTGTCTTCAGCTTTCCACGTCTAGTTATAGTTTTAATTTAGTTTTTAGTGTTTATTTTTATTACATTAATTCATATTAATAACTGCTAGTTTTTATTTTAGTAATAATTTTAGTAATAATAACCCTGTTATTTTCTTTGAAGACTCTTTCAACACACTCAGCACAAAGAGGGCCAAAGCACAACCCATGTTACAGAATGTTCTTTTGTGTGTGTTTCCACATTTCCACCAGAGGGGTCTTTAAATCTACAAAACTGACATAGTGCAGCTCAAAGTAAAGTGCTGAAATGAATATTAGCTGGCTTGAATCTTTAGTAGTGTTGAAAGCTTGCTCTGATTTGGAGCTTCAGTATTTCTCATATAAGAGTAAGATGCATTTATGCTGAATGTCGTTCCCTGGTTAGTACCGCACACGTTTGTGATATCCATAAATATACAGCACAGAATTTTCACTCTGACAGTGCTGACAGTGTTGACTTACCCGACTCCCCTACCGCCCCAACACCTCCCCACTTCTGTCTCTGTGGGTGTTTTTGTGATGTGCGGGGTGTGTAATAAGTGCATGACTGTTAGTGTGGCTGAATCTGGACTAAGTGCTACAGCCTGACCTGCTGCGTGTATGTGTGTCCTTGTTTCATGATTGTCCTTCACTCCGCTGCAGTGGCTGGCCTCTTTCCTGCGCACCACACAGACACTTATCTGCCCGGGTGGCTGATGGGCCTTCTTTTTCCTATCTCTTTATTTATTTATTTTTCTTTTTTCCTTTCAATTCACCTCCTTTACGTTTATCCTGCTGGTCAGTCTTTGTCCCGAGTGGGCAGTAGAAGTATCTTCTGTTGGCCAGAAGCACTTTGTGTTCATTGGCTCGACTCTTGACTAGCAATGGACAGTTGGGCATAGGCCACGCCCCCTTCACTCGCTTTCTCCCCGCCCTCTCTGGGTTTGCGGGAGTCTCTTCTGCAGCATGATAAATCTGATGCTAAATTTAGAGGCAGTTCTTCTCGTGCAGAGAGAGATTACTGGCAGAGAGAGAGAGAGAGAGAGAGAGAGAGAGAGTGCATGGAAGAGTGGCAGGCTTTCTTTCTAAACCATCCTCTATTGGAGAGAAAATATTTTTACAGTTTAAAGGTTCATCCTTTGCCTTTGATTTTCAGTATTTAATATTTAACATTGCAGGTTTGCTCTTGCCCTACCTGCCAGCTATAATGGTCCTCTCTGCTTCACTCCTGTTTAGTATTACTCTCCTCTGAACTGGCCTTCTGTCTGTGTGCACAATAATTTCCTACCGGACAGGCAGTGTGATCCTAATGCAGCTTGTCAGCTCCAGTTTTTTTCTGCATTGAATGTGCTTAAGTGTACAGAAGCGACTAAGTTTGTCTGACTTTAACACAACTTTAATCCCTGGTGCCTAGCTTTTGCTCCTGAGATCAGTTCGCTGAAATGTTTTAGTTTATTTGTCAATAGTGGCTATGTCAGTTATGTAACAGTGAGCTTGCAGACTTTTTGCGCAGGCAAAAGAGTGCCTCATGCGCCGCTGTGATCATGACTGCACTATTTGTTTCATTCGCTTCACTCCACAAGTCCCTGTGAAACCACTTACCTTCATTTTCTAGCCAGCCATCTTAATGCCAGAAATAACAGCACGCAAACTGGATTTGCAAACAAAACAACTTCAAGCTCTCCTCGTGCCTTTATGAAGACTTATGTGAATGTGTTTAGTGTTTACTGTGCGAAAGTGGGGAAGGAGATTAGCGTGAGTAACAGGATGGGTAAGCACTTGAGGCCCCAGGAGGAGTGTATGTGTGGAGTGAAAGGAGAGCAATGGAGCTGGCTAGGACCGTTCCTCCATGCTGATCCAGCTGACCCAGTAGGAGGGACAGTGCTTATGAAAGGTCTGTAAACTGACCTGCTTTACCCCCCCTGCGCACTAAGCACTGTGAAGCCAAAACAAACTCCTAGCTTTACAGGACTGGGGCCATGTGGTGCTTTCTGAATCACACTCGGCTGTATAGGGGCACAGGTGTTTCAACAGTACTGTCTTTTCTCTCGTTTCTTTTGTTGCAATTACACTCTGCTGGTTTGTTAGTCATATGGGCAGCACTGTGACTGAGTGAAGGTGGGTTCCTCTGAGACCAAAAAGCACGATAGACTTTGGCCTTAGACTGGCTTTACACTGTAAAAGTGGTTGCATGTAGTGAGTTGCATGCAGCATAGTGTCTGTGCAACTTGACAGTTTCATAATGCAAACAGTCAAGTCGCATGTAACACATTCATTGGCCAAATTAGTAGCTCGTATTCTACATACAAAATAACTCTTACTATATAAAATGATCTTCAGTGTGTTATGTACAGTTATGCTTTTGCAGCATTTCATTAACTTTGGATAACTCTGGCTGTTTTTTTCTGTATCTACATGGATCATTCACCAGAACTGCCTCTAACTGAAGTTCCCTCAATTAAAAAAAAGAGTAAACACTAGCTTAATAATTAATACTAGACCGTAACTGTGTACAAATATTATGCTGTGATCTATTTAAATCCAATATGCCTTCTTTTCAACCTTTTAAGAAATCATCTTTGGTTTTATGTTCTTGTCCATTGAGCCTATGAAATGAATTGTCTAGCATAATGTTTGACAACATCGCGTGATAAACTAATGTTTGACTCTAGTTTCATTAAGTTTATATCTTTTGCAGTGCTGTGCTTCAAATGAGAACACTTCACATTATCAAGGTCCTAATGAAGCGAAATCTGGTTTCACTAAAGGTTCAATCATTTCAAGTTAAATTATTAAATTTTAATCAGTCAATGAAAGTTAGAGTCAGCATTAGGCCTCTAAAGACAATATATGGTTAAAGCACATTATTTTTTTGTGTTTAAAGCATTTGACCCTATATGTTTAATATGTTTGACTCCTTTAGCTAGCTCTCAGAAAAGAAGGTGAAATTACTTACTAGTCTGAATGGAGTAACACGGCAAAGTAAATAGACTGTTTATTCGCAAGCTTTTTGCTAAATGCTAATAGAATAAAAAAAAATGCAGAAGGTTAAGTTTTCTTTTTAACGTGGGGGCTAAAAACATGACATTGTTGGTTTCTTTCTATTATAGTTTTTTCTGTGGAATATATTTTAGAAAAGGTGAAACTAGTCCTATGTGCGAGTGGGACTATTTTTAGTGGTAGTATTTTTTTACTGCAGTAACGCTTTAGCTAAAGCTGAAATTAACAGGGCTGAATTAAGTGTGCTGGAACAGAGAAATCACCAAACTGCCAAACTGTGCTGGACTAAGGCTCTCCAGGACCTGAAATCATGGCCCCTAGTCGGACCCAGTGACAGCCACATGATTATCCAGCCATCAGTCATGCTGTCAAACCATGTCACTGACCCTACACTGGATTTTCTTGTTGTATTTCATGCACAGGAGACAGCATCCAACTTCAGCTTCAGCTTCACATTCTAGCGCTCTGCCAGGTTATCTATGTTATTTACACTAACTGAGACTTGCATGAACAAGGGCAGTGTGCTATCAGATTTTCTTAGCCTGTGATCTCATGTACAGCTTGATGAGCAGCTTGTATGGAGTCGTAGGCTATACTCAGCAAGGTTTTGCGCTCAGATTTTTAAAAGCACCACATCCAGGCCTCTCCTCTGGTGAACTTAGGAAGGCCCATTAAAAGGCCCTGAGTGCTAGAGCTGTCAGTGGTGTGCAGTTTTATTTTTGGCTCTGTTCAGTTCTGAGGTTGCTGTCTGTAAAATACTGACAGACCTCGCTTAACCCGAAGCTCTGTTTGTCTCTCTCCTTGAACTGTGACAAGATGCATGTCGCTAATGTCTTATTAAAGTCTTGTGACTTTTAGTTTGTCTTTTTTTTTATTATTTACATCATTTGAAAAAGTCAGCTGGCCTTTACATTACGTAAATGTTGTTTGATGAATGGACTAATGGACAATTGCAGTGTGGGTGATATGGCAGAAATATAACATCATGATCCTGTATTCATTTTTTTATACATTTGAAGAGACAAAAAAAGGATCAGTGATTCCATATTTTTATGTCTTAACTATGAATATTATGAACTGTGAAATCCAGTTACAGGAGAAGCAGGAGTAATTATGCTGAAACCCGCAGTTGTTTTTTAAGTACTGGCGATATCTTCGAGATGCTTGGAAAAGCTTACTCTGTTGCAATATGATTTACCTCAAACAATAAATATCACATTACATGGAATAAAGTTTTGAGTTCTATAATCCTTCTACTGTAATGTAACAGTTTGAGTTAAGTTTTTTTTTTGACAACTGAAATAATTCTAGTAATCGAAGAAAATAGAAAGAGAAATGATGTATGGAAACCACATTGGTTTATGTTTGCACTAGTAGTGTAACGATTTATTCATTTTCCTGATCTCGATGCAACTGCATTGATCATAAAAATGGACACTGAATTATATGCTTTGGTCAAAAATGGTGTATTACTATAGCAAACTTGTTTTCACAGATGTCTTTGTATATTTTTATATTTTACCCTTATCTGAGTGCATGTGTTCTGTAGTGTGGTTAGCTAAAAGTCACATAATGCTTTTTAATTACACACAGAAGTTAGTAAAAGACAAAGAGAGGTGTTTTAGGCCTGTTCCTTTAGACTCTCCATTGTTGTCATAAGCATTGCTGAAGTAATTTGAGAAATATCAGGGAAGGTCATTCTAGGAGACTGTATCAAAAAATTCTGAATCAAATCCCTTCCCTGTCTACTGAAAAAAACTCGCACCCCTATTTTCCACAGTTCAACAGGTCACTCTTGCTAACTTGGCCAAATTTAATGTGACCTCTAGGTATATTACAAAAGGTGTACGTGGTAAGCAACTGTTTGGTTTCAGCTCAGTGTATCAGTGGCTCTGCTGGATCTGTCACGCTGATGAACCTGTGTGCCGGGCCTCAGCTGCTCAGTCAGACTGCAACACTGGTCCGCGGTGCAGCTTGCTGATAATCGGCAGAATAATTGCCAATCAATTATGAATGAAAGGGAGCCACCTAACACACAGGACTGCCCATCTCAACATCAAATTTTAATTATCAATCACGGGGAGGCGTGAATGCGCATAGCAGGGTTCTAATGGAGCTGTCTGACGAAGAGACTACAGTGAGTACTCCGAGTAATGTGTCTGACCTTGCTACCCTTCGCTGCTGGGGTAGACCTGGCTCCGTTTGACCTTCCCTCTGACTGGAAAAGAGCCCTGGTCACTGGGCTTCAGTACTCAGAGGGTTCATTAAATCCCGCTGATTTCCGCATTGCGCCGCAGATTTCCTTTCCGCCAACTCCCTTTTGGGGATTTGTTACTCGATCGAGGGCATGCCTTGATATTGCCTGTGTATTCCTCTGCCTTCTTTTACCACCTCCCCCTTTTGAAAGCCTCTGAGGCTTATGGTGCCTGTTTAGCTTGATCTGACAAAAGCACTGTAATCAGTTCCTCAGGAGCAGGCCTTTTCACGGTAATGGGAGAGGCACACCTCCATGCGAATGCCTCGCTTTACTGAAAGCGAAAAAGCAATTACAAATGCGGTGTAGAAGCAAGGGAGGGATTGGAAAGGCAGGGATTGTGGACTTCCCTGCCAGCATGTCAAATCCCTGTGGTATGTAAGGGTCACGTTACCCTGGT
This sequence comes from Prochilodus magdalenae, assembly GCA_024036415.1. Classification (NCBI taxonomy): domain Eukaryota; kingdom Metazoa; phylum Chordata; class Actinopteri; order Characiformes; family Prochilodontidae; genus Prochilodus; species Prochilodus magdalenae. The sequence continues at coordinate 775,284 of JAMWET010002088.1, forward strand.
TGCTATGTTACCGTGTTCGTGTGCAGGTAAAGGACTACTCCCCAGATGGGGGGCGGGCGGGGAAGCAGGAGTAACATCAGTGAAGCTAATAGTCTTGTTAAAAAACTGAGGCTCTGTCTTAAGACTATTAGTTAAGCTCAAAAATCACCTGGTCTGGATTATAGTATGTTTTGATAAGCATTTAGCAGTAATATTAAAGCTAGGATGGAGTACCTATTGATGATTTGGCAAAGGTCTGAGTGGTTCCTTAAATAATAATAACATTAAGGGAATTGCATCATCAATTTAAAGCGATCGTAGGAGCCATTTGGGCAGCTACTATTGCAGCGATATGACACTTTTACCGGGAAGTTGTGCTGCTCTGACGGCAGTAGATGGTCAATGCAGGGCGCGTAATGGGAAAGTTATGAGGATAAATGTCTGAGGGAGTGTGGGATAGTGGATGGGAATATAGATATAATGTTCCCACTGACCACACTGCTCAGATGTAAATGTCTATTTGATAGCAGCGATCCATCCATTCTGCAGGCACACACTGTTGCCTCCAGGGCAGATTAATATTGGGGCTCATACTTTAGAGAAGGGTAAAGGTAGGTGCAAGAAAGCACATGTGTCTTTGCATATCCCTCACAATGGTAGGAGTCACTACTCATAGGACTGCTGGTTGTTGGACTAGTATCCATAGGAAAACAAGCATTAGGCAACATCAGAAGGATCTACCTTCCTCTGTTAGGGTACCATGATCTGTGTGCTGCCGAAAGCCTGCTCCAACATGGTCTGTCTGGTCACTCACTGATGCTAGTTTCAGTGGCAACAGAATGTTTGGGTTAGCAATTCTTTTTGGTGTTTGGTTTGGGAAATCAGTAATGATTCAATAAAGCAATGGTTGATAATCTCTGAAAGGCTCTTTTTGGTGAATCAGTTACAGCACCACGCTGAGACAACCAGTTTTTCAGATGAATCAGACCAGTGTTATACCTCTAGGTTAAGATTAATCAGACCAGTGTTGCACCTCTAGGTTAAGATTAATCAGACCAGTGTTATACCTTTAGGTTAAGATTAATCAGACCAGTGTTGCACCTCTAGGTTAAGATTAATCAGACCAGTGTTGCACCTCTAGGTTAAGATTAATCAGACCAGTGTTGCACCTTTAGGTTAAGATTAATCAGACCAGTGTTGCACCTCTAGGTTAAGATTAATCAGACCAGTGTTAAACCTCTAGGTTAAGATTAATCAGACCAGTGTTGCACTTCTAGGTTAAGATTAATCAGACCAGTGTTGCACCTCTAGATTAAGATTAATCAGACCAGTGTTGCACTTCTAGATTAAGATTAATCAGACCAGTGTTGCACTTCTAGGTTAAGATTAATCAGACCAGTGTTGCACCTCTAGGTTAAGATTAATCAGACCAGTGTTGCACCTCTAGGTTAAGATTAATCAGACCAGTGTTGCACCTCTAGGTTAAGATTAATCAGACCAGTGTTATACCTCTAGGTTAAGATTAATCAGCCCAGTGTTATACCTCTAGGTTAAGATTAATCAGACCAGTGTTGCACCTCTAGGTTAAGATTAATCAGACCAGTGTTGCACCTCTAGGTTAAGATTAATCAGACCAGTGTTGCACCTCTAGGTTAAGATTAATCAAACCAGTGTTGCACCTCTAGATTAAGATTAATCAGACCAGTGTTGCACCTCTAGGTTAAGATTAATCAGACCAGTGTTGCACCTCTAGATTAAGATTAATCAGACCAGTGTTGCACCTCTAGATTAAGATTAATCAGACCAGTGTTGCACCTTTAGGTTAAGATTAATCAGACCAGTGTTGACTTTAGTAAGATTTGACCAGTGTTGCACCTCTAGGTTAAGATTAATCAGACCAGTGTTGCACCTCTAGGTTAAGATTAATCAGACCAGTGTGTTGCACCTCTAGATTAAGATTAATCAGACCAGTGTTGCACCTCTAGGTTAAGATTAATCAGACCAGTGTTGCACCTCTAGGTTAAGATTAATCAGACCAGTGTTGCACCTCTAGGTTAAGATTAATCAGACCAGTGTTGCACCTCTAGGTTAAGATTAATCAGACCAGTGTTGCACCTCTAGGTTAAGATTAATCAGACCAGTGTTGCACCTCTAGATTAAGATTAATCAGACCAGTGTTGCACCTCTAGATTAAGATTAATCAGACCAGTGTTGCACCTCTAGATTAAGATTAATCAGACCAGTGTTGCACCTCTAGATTAAGATTAATCAGACCAGTGTTGCACCTCTAGATTAAGATTAATCAGACCAGTGTTGCACCTCTAGATTAAGATTAATCAGACCAGTGTTGCACCTCTAGATTAAGATTAATCAGACCAGTGTTGCACCTCTAGATTTAGAGAAATATTCCTAGTTAAACGGAAGACAGATGCCAACAGCTAAGCAGCTAAATAATGACCTTTCTCTGAATTTGTATTTAAATTTCCATTTTCCCCTGATGGACAGCAGAACGTCATAATAGAATTTTAGCTTTGAGACATTTATTTAGGGGGTCCTTGCCCCACAAGACCCCCTGTATTTTACATCTTGGTTGTATATACTGCCGAAAAGAGTTCCTTTTTAAATTGGCCAGGTCCTGATGTGTATGATTTGGACTAGTGTCCCAGGAAAGGCATGCATTAGATAGTAGTGATTTCTGCATCAACATCCTGTAATGTGCCACCGCAAATGTAATATCATTCATTCTGGCTTTCCTGTGCACTGAGCAGTGTATTATCATCAGAGGCTATTGATTGCAGTGTTCATCCATGCTCTCTTGTTCCCCTCACTGTGTCCACCGAGTCCTCTGCTGGAGCTCAGCTCCCCACAGCTGTGGCCTCTCTGGCCCTGTTGCAGATATGGGACCACTGCCCCTGCAGTGATGCCTGCAAACAGCAGGGGTTTGTGAGTATGGGAGGAGGACAGGCCCCTGGGGGGGTGCTTGTTTGTTGATTGGTGACTATAGTGCAGCCATTGTTTCCACAGCTGCCATAGTGGAGGTTTTGATGTTTTTGAGCTGACCTTGGGGAGCCGAGACTTTCGGTGCGTCCTTCAAACATGGAAGAGGTTCAGCTTAACTCACTGGGTTCTGTTCACTTTAGCCGAAGGATACAGCTTTTGCACAGGCAGTGTAGAATTGAGGAATTAAATGCAGCAAGTTGTAGCAGAAGCGTTGTTTACTGTATCGGCCTACGCCGCAGGGAAGCTTGAGTATGTAGTTTGTCCTTTGAAATGCTGCTGCATGAATTCTAGTTTGGAGATCTTCCCTTTTGAAGAAAAACAAACAAAGAACGGTATTCTAGTTCTTGCTTAAATTCAAAAATAGCTGTTGGGGGGAAAAAGTTTTTTTTTTTCTGTTTCTGTTAAGTGTTTTTTTTTTTTTCACCCCCACCCCAAGCAGATTATTAGAGAACCATGATCAGAGGGAACATGTACGAGACTGTGCTATTATATGTGTCAACCCGGAGTGTTTGATTCAATTGATTCATCAAATTCATCCAAAACAAGAGGTCTTTCATTAAGGCCGAGCAAACATCTCACAGTATTAATGCTTTTGAAAGAATGTGTTTATTTTGAGCTGTAACTGCGTGCGAGCTAGGGACTCCCAAACAGCTTTTATCTGTGTTTTTGTCCCGATATCCTGTTTTATCCTAATTTCGATCTCTTTTATTCTATGCTCATCTCAGCTTCTCTGAGCCGCTTTCTTGTGTTTCCTCAGCTCTTGTCCCTGTGTGTTTTCCCAGCCTCATCTCACCTACTCTACCCTGCACTGCTCACTTCCCTTCTCCCTAAATCCCAGCTCCGAACGCTCTGGTGTGAAGATGGTGTTCTGACTTTCAGGCGCCGGGTTTCATTCAAACACGCTTTTCCGATTCATCTGAGAACACTCCGAGAGATCACAACTCCACTCAGAGGATGAGGCGTGTAGGAAAAGTTTACTAGTGGAACAGAAAAAAAAACCAAGGTGGCATCACATGAGGAAAAAGAAAGATACTCGCTGACACTTGAACTTTTGATTGGCACCATTGACTGGCTTTGAGCCGTGCTGACGATGCACATTCATATCCATGAAAGATATCGAACTGTTGACGTTGTTTGTGAGCAAGCAGGCTCCGAGAGGCAGCTGGCCTCGGTGTTGTGTTCTCAACACAGCAAAGATTAATAGCTCGCAATAGACAGTAAATGAAAGTTGATTTATTGCTCATTATATACACTGCTGTGCAGCTCATAGAATTACATACTGGGGTTTTAATACCTCTACGTCTATCAAAAGAGGCAGCTGATGAATATTGGAGCAGAAATTATACAAAGTAATTAACATTGAAAGACCACAGCTTTATAAATGATCTTGCCATTAATTTGGCCCACCCGTGGTTATAAAGAGGCTTGGACTGTTGGCAGTTAAGGGACAGAAGGGTAAGATTATTGAGGAGTGATAAACTAAATAGAGACCCTGCATACTGTGGCTTTGTTTATTGATGTAGCCTGTCAATCCTTTGCCTATTCATTTATATCCATTTTACTGCAGCTTTAGAATACAATTAGCTGTAATGAATGACGAACCACCTTTTGAAATATCACCACAGTGTTTTATCTTTAATGCTGGAAGCTTTTGTGGAAGGATTGTTGTCAGGTACAAGATATTTGCGGCGGTTTGCGAGAAACTGTTTGACGCTGGTGAGACGTCTTCTCTGTTATGTTGCACATACTGAATCAGATTAATTGTGAGCCTCATACAGTGATGTTTGAACTGGCTCATTTGCCAACGCACCACTTGAAAACAATGTCAGTGATGCAGTCGGGGTGTCATTCCAAGCCTCGTCTGACTCATTGTGTTTAATCTGATTTCAGAAATCCTGGGCATTCCACAGGAGTCCGTATACATGTCAGTGTTTGCATAAAGATATAGTGATGTTACTGATTTGAATATTGAATGGAATATTGATTTGAATGTTTGAATGGCAGCATCATTTAAAGCTCTGTCACACTCTCTTGCCAGCCTAGGCACATCTTGATCTTTGACTAACTACCTTATTTTATCTCCACCCTGAAATTCTATATTTTCGCCCCTTTAAACCAAGCTGGAAATGTAATCTTTGAATTCCAAGTTAAATTTAAATTAAAGTTGTTTGGGTTCTTCTTAATGATGTAGGAGCTTAAGGTGACAACATAAAATGGCATCTGTTCAAGCTGTAGCATTATGTTGAAATAAGGCGTTTGCTTGGGAAGCTGGCGATTAGAAAGCCAACTTTAGCCTTGCTTAAAGATGAACGTCAGTCATGCCATTTAAAAGTTTCTCAGGAAGGAAATGAAAAGTGCCCACATGCCATTTGCAGCCTGGAACTGTAGATGTCTCTACCGTTTTTGCTGCTGTTGCCAGTTTTACAGTCCTCTTGTTTAAGCATAGGATTTGTATCGGAAGGAACAACAGTGTATGAGGTTCGTTGTATGTCAGTTCTGTGTACTGAACTCTCCTTTTTCAACTATGACATTGTAAAAACAATTCTAAAGTTGCGATCTTCTTTAAGAATAAGGGAATGCTTTATGAAGCCGAATAACTAAGGCCAAAAATTACAGCTGCCTTGTAAGAAAAGTCTTTCATTGTTGGCTTAATTTTTGGCCTAAGCCATCAGAAATCCTACTTTGGAATATCATCTGCTAATCATGTACATTTACCACTGTTGACCTCTACTGACCTACTGTTTACCACTATGAATCTGGAGGATACAGGTATATGCAGCCTGCTGTTAAGCTATGGTATATAAATATAATGGCAAATGCTGTGACAACCCTGGATTTTAACCTGGGACCTTTCTGTAAGGTATGGAAAGCCTGTCACAACATCAGCAAGTCACTGAAAAGACCTAATAATCATTTCATCCGAGAGCAACGCTTAACCACACAAATGAACTTTATCTCCACTTTTGTTGTTCTTAAGCAAAACTGAGCATGCATGTAATTGGAAAATCTTTTTATACAAAATACAATTATGTAGTTTCAACCCGTATGACGGTATAGTTCTAATCAGCGAACTAATTTAACTGTTTTCTGAGGTCCACTTATGGTTATTGTGTGGGCTTGTTTACAAAGACTAGTTTTAGTTCTTTATCCCTTACAATTAAATAGGCTGTTTTTGTGCCTTTTAGAATCATGTGTAAATGAGCTCTGCTCTTATTGAATGCCACCGGCTTCTATCCTAAAAAATACTTTCTTTACTTTTGTATGGATGAGGGTCTTTTATGCTTTTTTGTATTTCCTTTTCACTCAGTTTGTAATGTAGCTTTTTGTGCATGTAAGCAGTCTACGAAGTGGCTTAAAGGCCTTGATAGCCTTACCGTCTTCCACTGGCTAAAAGGCCTTGAAGGCCTTGCGGTCTTACACTGGCTAAAAGGCCTTGGTGGAGTTTACTCTGTTACAAGGTGACTTCATTTTTTTTGAAAGAGCAACCACAATGATGTGGGGGCGGGACTTGTAACAGGATGCTGAGCAGTCAGAACAGTGTGGCCAAACTGACCATTCAGAGTATGCTGGACTCTTTGGGAGGCGAAGCTCAAAGCTCTGTTTCAGACAGAGGGTGAACACAGATATACTGTATAAGAAACATATTTTGTTTTGGAAAATGTACACATCTACTCTTGTAGACCCCAAACGTAAAATTATGAACAATAAATATGACCATAATAAGTCCCCTTTAACTATGATATGATGTCAATTGTTCTGAATTCATAACAGCAGGTTTTTGCTTAATTTTCATGTATGGATTTCATAAACTCTAAGTAAGCGGTACCTTTTAAAAACATAATATTTAATATAATATTGTCTCCTGAACTGGTTATGTAAAATATTCCAAACTGACTGGAGAGATTATTATTGATTAGTGAAGTAAACAAGTAAAAACTATGACTCAGAGAAGATCCCTGTAGGTGACCTCGCTTGCGCAGCCCACTCTATTAAAAGAAAACTCTTATTGTGAGGCTACACTCTGACAGAAGTAGTCCCTGTTGTCCACATCCAGTCATTACTGGCAGTAGCACCTTGTGTTAGCCGCTCACACATTGCCTGTATGCTAGCTTTATGGGGAGACCCATGTGTGACCAGCGAATCTTGCGGTCGCAAAAGGTGAGAGGTGACACTCTTAAAGCAGCACTGTGATATTTTCACACGCAGGAAATAGGTGATGAGGACCCAGGCCCAGGGCATCCTTCAAGCTTGTACTGTGGAATCTATCATGTTGTCTTTTTTTCCCTTCTTGCCAGAGGGATTCATGAAATCTTCGTTTTTCATGTTTTGGGCAGCGAGTGGGAGCTCTAAATCCCCCATCGTGTGTCCTGCCCCGGTCCCCTGCTTCCAGTAGACTGTGAGAAGGAGTCTAAAGGCTTATATGGCTGCTGATTGGCTGAATGGTATTTAGTGGACAGCGGGCTGTTAGCTGGGAGCGCAGCAGGGCTTTCTCTTCTGGGCCTCTCTCTCCGCTGTGAGCCAGGTTTTATCAGCTGCATCATCTGCAGCTTAAACAAACAAGCACGCTCTCGCCCAGCTTTTAAACTAGCACACCTCTCCCCGTCTCACACAGAAACACGGTGCAGGAGGGAGAAGACAGGGGGGAGAAAAATAGCTTCCCACAATCCAGAACTAGCGTGAAGCTCTACGTTTTTACAGCCTGTGTTCCTGGTGCGATGGATAATTTCTACGTTTAGTCTGTCTTGATATGGAGGATTTTGCACTTGCGTCTGTCTGTCTGTCTCTCTCTTTAATGTAGTCGTTTACTTGGATGCCTGATCAGGTTTATCCTCCTGTGACAGATAAGGGAAGACTCCCCTCTGTGCCTCTGCCTCAGTGTACCCTCTCTCTTTTTCTGTCTGTACTTTTCCTTTCTTGCTTCCCCTCTCTGTCCTTCCTGTTTTTCTTTCTCCCTCCTTTCTTATTCCTTAATTATCTCTCTCTCTTTCTTGTTTCACTGTCTTTCTGTTGTGCTCTCTTTCACTCTGTCTCTCTTTCTCGTTCTGACATATTCTCTCGTTGATTAATTGCATTTCTCTTTCTTTGTCTCTCACTCTTTCACATTTACACCCTTAGTTTTTCTTGCTGTCTTTCTCTCATGCATTCTGTGTCTCTTTCTTCTCTGTCTCTTTGTGGTATGGCTTAGCGGTTAACACCACTACTCGCCAGAGAGCTACCATCCCATGTGGGAGATGGAGGTTCGAATCCCAGTCTAGGTAGCAAATGCTGAGCTACACCAATAAGAGTCCTTGGGCAAGACTCCTAACACTGCGCTGGCCTAAAACCTGTAAAATGAATAACCTTGTAAGTTGCTCTGGGTAAGAGCTAGGTCAGCTAAATACCCAAAGTAAATGCTCTTACGCTCTCTGTCTAACACAGGCTCTCTCTCATTCATAGCCTGTCTTTCACTCTCTCTTTCACTATGTCTCTTTCTCTACCGGTCTGTCTCTCTACCTCTTTACTATGTCTGTCTCTTTTTCGCTCTCATTGTAATCCAGAGGCTGAACCACAGTTGAGAAGGAGACATGCTAAAAGTAGCTGTCCTTGACTATTCCGAGGGAGAGTGAAGTACCCTCCCACCTACCTCTCTCTCTCTTTCTCTCTCTGGCCACTCTCCAACAGGGACAGCAGTCATTCTAGCCTCAAACTAAAGGCTGTGCCTCACTCTTTCACCACACACTCTTCCTGGAGCTACATACTCCCCAGCGTCTGAACCACCAAACCTCACAATAGTCCATCTGAGGGCTGTGGGTTTCTCTGAGCACATTCTCAGCCCACTTCTCTGTCCCCTTTTCTTACAGGCTTAACTATTTTAAGAGATTAGATTTTTTTAAGGTATAGACCATATAGACCACTTTTTGGGACTTTTGCTTTTAAGAGGCATCCAAAACCTTAGTAAGGACCTGGAGGAGAGAATGGACAATTTTAATTAGGCTGTCTCACTTTCATGATTGTATTTTGCATATTTTAAGGTTGTTATTTAATTTGTCCTTGTCAAGGGCTGGGTTTGTCTAGCAGCGGCTAATCAGCCAGTCGTCCGCAGAGCTCTTCAAATTTATTTTCCTCCGCAGCGCTGAAACATTTTTCACGTTAAGTAAAATGCAAATGCGGGGTAGTAAAATGAGGAATTGTGGGGCTGTCGTACACGGCGACTCCATTATCATTAGGTTGGAATGCATTTCGATTTTCTCCGTCAGTTCATTTAGCCCTGCATAATAACAAATAGACAGCGTTTCTTGTGACTTGCTAACAGCAGTGCTACCTCTGCACAACAGCTGGGGGCAAGATTTACAACCTATGTTTACCAGTTACATTATGCGTTTTCATTTGCCCTATTACTATGTCAGGGTTTCATCAATAAAATAAATAAATAAAGGAAAGTAAAAGTATCTTTAGCAAAGGGTCTTTTGGCAGTCTGGAACACAATAGAGAAAGGTAGGACGAAAAAGGGAGGGAAAGAGAGCAGGAACACTGCCAGTGACAGCTTAAGACTTATTCTGTAATTGACAGTTTTATTTATTTACCGTATATTGACATGATATAACCTCAAGTCACAGGATTTGCTGGTTGAAAACTGCTGCTAACAGAAGCGGTGTCGATCGCTGTCTGGTGTTGATATAATGCTCAAAGCTCCACCAATCAATGTGTATTTCAATTATTCCTGGTGAAACTGTGCTGGAGATTACTGGTTCCCTCCTTTGGAACAAGGTCGTTCTTCTGTGGGCGACATACTGACTTCTACTTCCTGCCCGATTTAGACTCTGTTGGTACACAGCAGGGATGGCCAGCTATCACTGCTCCTTTTGTGGAGCTGTCAGAGAAATTCTGCTACACTTTTTGAGTAAGTGCTGGGATTTTGTACACTGTGGCAGTGGTCAGAGGACAGATATTAGAGAAATTGGGGCCTATGGCAGTCCAGTACAGCTTAAAGAAATACATAATGAAAGGGCGGACAAAGTTTCATTTGGAGACCAAATTTGCAGCTGAATGCAATGTATCAGAACATTTGTGTTACCCGGCATAATGTACTTTTGTTAAAATCACAATAATATGATATCTGGAATTGAGTACTATGATAATAGTATGGTAGGGTCTTTGAAGATTCCCATCCCTGGTAGCTAAGCAGTGATAGAAGAACCACCATTAGAATTGTGCAAACTGCAGGCATGGCTCATTAAATGCTTTCCTAACAAATTTGACTTTTCCTTCATTATTTTTGTATACAGTCTGATTGTATTCAATATTTACAATTAATAATTTCTAATTAATATGTATTATTCATGCTCCAGTCCATACAGAAATGCAGAACCTTTATTGTGGTAACCCATGACTGCTCTTGAACAAGGAAAAATACAGTGTAACCAGTCAGAGCAGTTAAAGGTACAATAACAAAAATAATCTGTTTGGAAAATAGTCATGTAAACATATTTTTGATAATATTGATGTATTATTTTGTTGATGAGCCCAAATGCTAAATATAGACATGATGAAATCTATGGCAAACTGTTACCTCTAGAAGTGGTCATGAAAACAGACAAAATCCAGGCACAAGAGAAGCTACTACACATATATGAGCACACATTTCCAACCACATTTAGGCTAAGAAGTATAATGTTTTCCTGTAAAGTTACTTTAAATCAGCCTCTCTTGGGGTCTAACCTGGTACTCACTAAACTGCAGCAGCTTACATGAACAGTTTCTTTCTCCTAGATCTTTCTCCTCAACTTATGTGACTTAAACGGTACCCCTAAATGAAAATCACAAATTTTCTGCTTATGCAGGTGTTCTTTAATTGCAAACAGGTCAAAATGTCATTTGAGAGATATGAAACGAGTCAACTACTTGATATAACCCAGGCTGTTTTATTTGATACAGTAGGATGTGGTGTAAGTTACGGCATATCATTTAATATATGCAAATGGAAATTGTTTGGAGTAGCTAGTGAGTGAGTTGGTCACATGATTGGAGCAAGCTGGCAAGTGTACTGATGAGGACTACAGTAAAGGCTTGGGCTCCTGCTGTCCAGTGCTATGCCCTCTGCTCAGTGCTGTACTAAGTGGCTGCAGCAGGAAGTTTTCCACAAGGGTAATTGAAGTAAACTTTGCTGCAGTCATAATAAACTGGGGGAAAGGGGAGTGGTGGGGGTCGCTGGTATTTATCGGCCAGTTCCATTCTTTATGCTGGGCAGGGAAAAGCAGTTGACTGCACTCACGCATGCCCAGTTCTCATTATTGCACACTGTGAAAAGTGCTAGTAATGCTGTAGCTGCCTAAGCGGTTGTTGGTTAGTGGAACTAAAGCTACCGACTGATTTATCACAGTGTGTGTATAAGTAGTCTCAGATAGCATGAAAAGAAAACGGCTGTGTCTGTGGTAACTCTGAAAAGCCTCTCAGTAGGTCCAGGCTCTCTTAACTGCACACTTTACGTAGTGCTTACTGAATAATTCACAGTGGTCACTGAATGATGTGCTATTAGGTTAATAACGATAATACAGCCAAGGTTAAAGGGTGCGTTAAAGGTGCTTTACATTCTCACTAACTTCACTGGCCACTCAAATTAATAGTGGTAAGAGATGGTGTGGTGGGAAAGGGTCCGCCTGGTCGTCAGTAAAGTATGTTGGTATGTACTTGTTCGTGTGTGTGCTCCAATCCAGTGTTTCTCCTCCTACTCCTCCTTAGACCTGACGGCCTTCTTTTCTGCTCTAGCAATTCCTCTAGCCCAGCTCCCAGTACACCTCTGCCGGGTATTCAGTGTTTTTAAAGGCTGAGTCAGGTGTTTTGGGAACAGGGATGGCACAAAAGATATGTAGCTGGTGGGCTCTGAGGACTGGGCTGAGAAATGCTGAGGTTCCAGACATTCTTAACCTCAGTCCTTACTGTGCCCTACACAGCTTCATCCCTGGTACTACTTATGAATGGCTTGCTGAACTGCATCAAGTGTATTGCAGTGAGCTGTTAAGTTCTCCAATAGTGAGACAGCAAACAGTGTAATTATATCTAAAGTTTGTCCAGAGGAACGTATGAAATATATACACTGAATGATTTTGTATAGTGTAATTGTAATTTTTAATAGCTTAAATTGAAACCTTTTTTAAACCCAGTAGACCCTCCTTCTACGGCAGTCATCGTAGTAGGGGATTCCTCCTTGGTTATTAGTTAGTTATTCGTTGTAAATGTTCACATTGAATTCAGTGTTCCTAAGCTTTACAGTGTTCCTAAGTACTTTACATGTTTGAACAGTAATACCACTAGTGGTAATGTCTGTCTTCCTCTGAGACATGTCGAGCACCATGACAGCTTTTTGAAGGGCTGGGCGGTACATGTGTTTTTTTTTTTTTTTTTTTTTTTTTTAAAGGTATATCAATATTTCTGTATTGTCAAATGAAATTGGATGAAATGTTATAAATAAAGCTGTACCAGTCCATTCACCTCTCTAGTGCTTTTTGCTCAGTCCCGTCCCGTCAAAAGCTTGGCCCTGCCCCCTACTTGCTCACAAGCTCAGCACACGGAGGGAGACATATTGCCAAGAAGACTTGGGACTATATGGTTTAGAGCAGACCTAAGTGACATCCATTTTGTCTGAGAGACTATGCTCCCTTTGGGTTGAAAACAAACCCGGCTACAGTGCTGGTGCCGAATTGGAAATACTAGTGGCACCATGCCTAAAAGCTGCTGTATTGCTCTTTGCACGTCTAATACTAGAAAACACATGTATGATTTAGTTACAGCTGTGATCTGTGGCTTCAGACTTGGGGACCCAGGCAGTCAATACGTGTATAGCATCTTAACATTACAGGGTACTTGCAATTAGCTTGATAACCTCCCCTGAAGCATGTCAATGTTAGCGATGTAATTCGCTTACAGTAGTGTCTCAGTGGACAGTCGACCAAAATAGCTAAATAAAAGCTAATAGCTAAATAAAGAGTCTCATCGTTGGTGGAATAAGTGTTTTGACAGATTGCCACTTGGGAACCTTGGCTGTTCTCCCCACTCCCCCCAAACAATGTCATTAAGATGACTTAACAGTGTCTGTCCTTGGGTAAGTTTTATTTGATGTCCAATTGGTTCAGTTCAGGTTGGGCAGAATATTGATGGGCTTGGCATAGGTATGGATTCAAAATATAGGTAATCGGGTCAGTCTTGGGCAGAAAGGTTTTGGACTATGTTTGGATTCAGATCAAAATTTCACACAACTGACAGCAGGGAATTCTGCGCAGTAGGTCCTCAGGATTGGAGTGAGGAACTTCGGCTCCTTACTGCCCACACTGCATAGATGTTCCTGTGTCTCACAGTGATATTAACACGATGATATTGTTTGCTGTGGGAATTTGGCTCAGCAGGGTGTAAACACTGTCCTTCCCTGTTTGTTCAGCTCTTCCTCAGCCCAATCTTTGCGTCTTCTCCCCAACCTCCTTGGCAGCTCAGCGACACACAGCAGCCTTACTCTCCAAGGTTGATGCCATCCTGCCAATGTGCCTGCGATCCTGCATGAAAGCTTCAGCACGCCGCAGACACTCCATATCAAGAGACTTCCCGTTATCACAACGAACTTCACAGCGACTTTAGAGCAGTACTCCAATTTGTTGAACAAACAAGTCTGTTGCTTCGTGTGAATTTGAAACTGCGGCTTTTCCCAAATGTGTTCCATCGAGGTCCCCCGCAGTTCGGGCTGCTGGAGACCGTAATTGCTCGGGTGACGTTAAAAGCGGAGAGCGGGAGGGCTCTCTCACAGCAGTGATGGGACGGCGAAGGCAGCAGCAGCTGTTGGGGTGGGAGGGGGGGAAGAAAAAGATGAAGGGGAAGGATGCGAGTCATCCACAGGTGCGGTGCAAGACGCTTCACAGACAACCCGCGTTTGTTTTCGCCTGTTGTTTTAGTAAGCAACACTGTGTTTTTCAGCCGTCACCGCGGCGTGCATCAAAGCCTGAATCGCGCCCTTGAAGTTGCCTGAGATGGAGCAGCTCTCAGACAGGAGAGAGACAACCTCCATGTTCCAGGCCCACCTTTTCTTTATTTATTTCCATCGCATTGTTTCCGCTCGTGTGTACAGCCTGTTCAAAAAAAAGTAGAGTCGACCTGCTGGAGGGGTGGGGGGCTGTGGAGGTCTGGCTTAGCCGTGATTGCTAATGGAGCTTTGTGCTTCAAAGGGCCTAAAGCCAGAGCTGCACTCTCTGTCAGGTCACTGAGGCAAGATTAAAGCTTCGCGGAGGTGGTCTGCTGGCCCCGGACCACGTCTGCAGATGCATTCTGGGATGTGTCAATGGACAACGGTTGCTCAGACAGACTACCCACACCACCTGTTATCTGGATGGTGCTGATGTCATTTGACAGCGACATTCTGTATTTTCCTTGTCGTTCTGGTTATACGTTTGTCCACAATCTTGGGTGCACCATGGCTTCTAGAATTACTCACTTAAAGATAATCTGGTTTATCCTTTTTTGATAATGAACCAGACTTTAATGGTAAACGAATGTAGTATTAGGAGTATTACCCAAACAATCTTCTTGGAATAGTAGATAGAACCATTTGAAATTCCATGTTTAGGATGTAGGGAATGACAAATGACTAATAATGCAGTGTACTGAAATTTATTACATTTGACAGTAATTAAACAGCCAAGTTGTGTACATGTTCTCTGAAGACTGGGTCAAACTGATGCTCAGTAAAGCAGTATAAGCCCATTACACTTCACAGTGGTCCACTCATGCTGACTCGTGTTGAAAAAGGAAAATGAAAAAGGTGTGTTAAAGAGATTAAGGCCTGAATAATCAATAAACGACTCTGCATAAAGTGTGTGCAGCATTTTTTTTTTTTCCCAAAGCCTGGGTGCTAGTGTGCTTGTGCCGCGTGACCCAGTTCCGATGCAGTGCCTGTGTGGCCCGTTCTGCTGCTGTGAGTTCTGGGCCTGAGCGATCTCTCCGCCTGTCCTCTGTAACAGGAGCCCTGGGTAATTTGCAGCCCTTAAACACAGTGCATCCAGTCAATGAATCCCCTGGATTCCATTACCATGTACCGAGCAGCAAGCTGCACTAATTAGCAAGGAATCGAATCAGAGAGACCTCCGTACTTGGATGCCTCTTTCCAGTTCAGAAGCTCCTGCCTGCAAAGTAGGGCTGCACAATATGGACAGAAATCCCGTTCTGTAAGTAGATCACAACATTGTGACTTGTCACGCAATTCATCGCTGTAGTAACCAGTCCTCATATGTCTGAAAAGGTACATTGATTTGAGAATGACAGATTGTTCTTATGTACTTTCATCGACATTAGTGTAGGAAGATTAAGAAGACTCAGGAAATATTCACACACACTGTATATATGCCAGCCAGATGCCTCAGCATGGAGCTAGAGCTTCCTAATGGTATGCTGCGATAGCCCATCCCATGGAGCTTGAATGTTCTCATGCAGTTCCTGCAAACTTTGTGGTAGGTGTAGAGGTGGCAGCAGATTTTTTGGATGTGTGATATCAAACCATCTTGGCACTGACCACGGTGCCTCCACACATGGATTCATTCCTCGTCTCCACCAAGACAAAAGACTGTAGTAATTTCCCCAATAAGTTCACCTTTGTGGTGTTATAGTCACAATTCACTTTCCTGTAATCAAATTACCAACACAGTGTCAGTGTTTGTACAAGCTTTACACACAAACAGCTGTATTGCATTGTTTTTGTTTACAGTAGGCCATAAAGCCCACCACACATGCTGGCTATAGATCCTTTATCGTATTGTGATTATAAGCAAAACTATATTACCCATTCCTACTGCGTTAGTGCTACCGCAGACGTGAAATGGTTCAAATGATATCTCTGAAGATATGGTGGCTTTCTTTGGCTTGTTCTGTCAGACCAGTCTTGGATTTAATGAGTATGACCATTAAGCTGTGCAGCAGGCCAATCAAAATCCTGACTGTAACATCAATCTACGCAAGCGTCTTTCTTGTTCATGTGATTATTTTCAAGTTGCCACATGCCCCAGAATATCGTATAGTCCCATTTTTATTACAGCAAGGCTTTCCGTCTTTGACATCTATGTGGAGCAGATAGGACATATTAGTGCATTATTTGTTGTGCTGTTGCCTCTCCATTTACCGTATGTGGGGCTGTCACTGCATAATGGTGTGCATTCTCAGCTCTGCAGTCCCTCCAATAATGATGACTGCAGGAAAGGGAAACTAGGTTATTTTAGGCTGTTAGTGTTCCTATCAGGGAAAGCGTGCTGAGATTCTTTGTGCCAGAGAGGGTGTTATTTACCCTCGTGTTTATGATATGATTGCCAAGGGTAACAGCATATCAGATGTCTCTGAAATAGATCATTTCCAGGCGAAATGAAGAACTTGAGAATCCTCACTGGTTTATCCATTACGCGCAGTACAAACGTTGGGTTGAATAGATGAAAGGCATCATTGTATTTGTTTAGATGCGATCCTGGCAGAATGTATAATGTGAGCCCATGGGCTCAGCGGAGTACTGTATCACAGAAAAACAATGTAGGGCTGATGCTGGTGGGGGAAGTACTGAATTAAAAGATCGCAAAAGAGGGTTTAGCTGGAGTGTGCATGATGAAGACTTTTTCCCTTTATATCAGCCGCCAAGCTGTTGCTCTTTCATCGCCACCATCACCCGCAGGTGAAGGCTGACTTAATGGACCTGCCGGACTTTGACGTAATCATTTCCACTGCTCGGCCACTTTTGAAATATGGATGCCGTGCTATTCTGGGACTGGACTAGGGGGAGCAGTGCAGAGGGACCAAGAATAATTGAGTGTTTTTTGTTTTTTTCTTTTGGCCAGTTAATTATTATTTTAGGAAAGTGCCTGCTCTGTTGCTGCTGCTGCTTTGGTGCAGGCCCTGTCTCTCAGAGCCCTGTGGGAGGGGCTGGTGGGGCCGGGGAGAGAAGGAGTGTCATTAGGAAGAGACATGCTCTGCCAGAGGAAGGCCTGGGCTCCAGTCTCCTGAGTGCTCCTCTGCTAGAGGAACTCGCCCACTAAGGTTTCCGTTGGGGCCTATTTGAGATTATGACTCTGATCTCTCTCTTAAGATGTGCAAAATCATCTCTGGTAACGGCTGTATGAATTATGCACGCTCCTCAATCCCTGACTAATCTTCTCTCTCTGTCTCTTTCTGTTCCTCCCTCTCTTCTATCTGCCTGTCTCTCTCTCTCTCTCAACCTTTTCTTTCTCTCTCTCTTTCAGCTCTTTCTCTCAGCCATTTCTGTTACTCTCTCCTCTCTTTCTCTTTGCCCAATCTTTCCTATTTTTTCTTGCTGTTTCACCCCTAACACTATTGCTTTTTCCCGTTCTCTCTCCCCTCCCCTTCCCTCGGTCTTGCTCTCTAGCATTTAACTCTCTTATCTTCTCTCTACCTTGCTTTCTTTCTCTTTTTCTCTCTCTCTCTCTCTCTTTCTCTCTCTGTCCTTCACTCTCTTGCTCATACACACTTTCTTATTCTCCCACTAAACCTATCAGTGCTCACTTTCTCTCACCTAACTTTCCCTTTTTGTTTCTTGCCCTCATGCTCTCTATTTATCTGTCATTTTACTCAATTTTTCCCCCTTTCTCTCATGTTATGCACGCTCTCATCTCTCTTTCTCCCGTTTTTCTTTCTCTCTCTCTCTCTCTCTCTCTCTCTCTCTCTCTCTCTCTCTCTCACGCCACTGTTTCTTGCCCCCTTTCTCTTTTTTCTTTCTCTCTCTCTGTCTTCATTATCTTGCCTCCCTCGTTCTCTCTTTCTCTCTCCCTCTCTTCCCCTTTTTCTCTCTTTCATTGCAGTGAGGTATTGCTTGATAGATCCTGGGCTGACTTTGGAGTGTAGTTAAATGAAGTGTATCAGCTGCCTCCTCCTGTGCCTGACCCTTTTGCCCTTCTCATCACTTTTTCTTTCCAGGCTAATAAATGCTGTCAGAAAAGCTGCAGGTCGGAGGGCGGAAAAGGACAAGGCTGAAAAATGAACTTTTCTCTCTTCCCTTATCAGTCGTTTTGCCTCGTGCTAATGAGTGAACTGTACTCTTGCCTGTCAAGACCCACATAGTGCCCCCACCTCCCACCTTCCCAATTCTGTGTGTTCTGTCTGAGGGCTGGGTAGCCTGAAAATACCCGCTGCCCTGTGACGTGGGCTTTGGGAGGTGTCCAGTGCTGCTGATGGCTGGTCTCTCTGTCTCTCTGTCTCTCTTTCTGCTCCGTGACTTCTTTACCGCCACATGGAAAAAGTTCTAAATTTAGCACCAAGGTTTGTTGCCGTGGCTGTTTGCTCCAGTCACTGGAGTATTTATATGTGAAAAGCTCTTAGGTGTTAATGATTGTGTGGCACAGGGAAAGGCAGAGAGGGTAAAAGAGGCTCTCTGGCTGAAACATGCGTGTGCTGCTGCTGTTTCAGTTGATGGGTTTCATCTGGGCGATGCGCTTTTCCCTCGTTTCACTGCTGTTTCCTGTGTGTTCTGGTTCGTTTGAAGTGCATGGCTTTTCCCCTCCTCCACGCCCTCTCCCTCCCCTCGCTCTCTGGGTAACACAATCCACCCTGCGCTGTCAGAGAGTGCTAGCCGACAGCATTAGCAGCACCTGGAGAAAGGCCGCGCCCCCGTGCAGCACTACCGCGCTCTCCGCCGTGATGAACTCTGTCAATGGAGCATATGGCTTTTCTGCTAATCAGCACTTCTTCCTGCTCCCTCCTAAAATCTACCCATTCAGCACATGTGCGTGATGCCAGCCGGGCTGATTTTTACACACCAGTTCTGAAACTCGTGCATGGAATAAGCCATTTCTCAGCATCAGTAATTATGCCCTTCATTTCCACACAGGTTATGTTTTGTTGCTTGAGAGGAAATTAAAAAGCTTGATGAGAGTTTTCTTCATGCTGGGGAGCTGTGAACAGTTTGATGAAAACATCATGACCCAACCTATAAATATAAGGAATGTGCATGAGCAGAGCTGCAGGAGGAGTGTGGCTGCATTTCTGTTTCATTCAGATCCAGTAATGATAATTTTATAGAAACTGATTTTGATTTTGATGATCCTGGTATTGATATAGTTAAGCCCATATTCATATTTTTGAAACTTTATGATGTGCATGTGTAACATTGATTCATGAACACTTAATAGCATGTCAGTCAGGAGCAGCATTAAATTACTAATACACCCATATCTAGTTTGTTGTTAATGCAGTTGAATCAGTTTTGTGTTTGTTAGCCCCTCTCCTGTAGTGTTTGGTAGAGCAACAGCGAGGGAGAAGAGAAAGGGCTTATTAAAGGCACACTGTGAGGTCTGATGGAGCTTTCTGGTCTCACACCTGCCTGTTTCTGGGAGGAAGGCCAAGTGACGTCTGGACAAAGGCTAGACAGAGGGTGGGTCAATTCATTGCAGGTGCAGGTGAGCAGACAGGCCAGGCCTATGGTGACGTTGCGACCTAAGACAAAGGATGACGTGCTCTCACCCGAACCTAAATAAGAACTAATGGAGCCAGCAACTTCATTGTGGATGTGGCCTTGTCTGGGCCTTTGCAACTCCAGTTATAGTTGTTGTGCCACTTGGGATGAATTTTTTTTTTTTTGTAATGCAGTACCCAACACCAGATTAAGCAACACTTAAATGAGTTCTCCTATTCCTGTCCTTAATAAGAACATACTGCATACAGTCATACTGCCTGTGCAGAGTTTATGCCTGTGCTGAGTTTGGGCTTGAATTGATATGTTGATTGTCTGGTGCTACCTGGTTTACAGCGGGCAGAGTGGGCTAATGACAATGTTAGCCAGAACAGTTTGACAAATGAGGGGGTGCTTCAGGCAAAACAACCTACCGGGCCTGGCAGCGTGGACAGAGTTTATGAGGAGATATAAAGCGCTCACTGCAGCATTTAGGAGTGGGGAAAGAAGCGGCACCCTCTCGCTCTGCTGGAGCGCCGTGCAAGAGAGCGAGGAGCTTCACTTCCACCTTTAATCACCAGCTTGCACCAGACAAACAGCACAGCTCTGGCTGAAAGCGCCTCTTTAGGGAGCGCTAATGATGCCTTTACATAGCCCAGCCATGCCCTTCAAGTCCACGTTGTGCTTTTCTCACATATTACCTTACAACTGCATTGTCTTCCATTTTGCTGAACGGGGCAGAACAGGCTAGTGCGGCCCGGGGGGGAAAATGTTTGAGCATCGTCTCGCCGCTGGCTGACGTTCTGACGTTCTTTCCCCTATTACCAAAGCTTGACATTTGAGAGAATGGCCTTTTCGCTCTAGGTTTCTCTGTCAACGCTTACAATTATGTGTCCTCTGCTGCCTTCCGCACCTCAGCTTTGCTAAACTTAGCCCGTTTCAGCATAGGTTGACATTACATGGCATCGTTTTGAATCGAATAGCAGTCGTCTTGTTTTTGTTGGTGTAGTTGGCTGTGTTTTCAGTGCTGCTTGGTAGGATGCAGAGCTCCAGTAGAACCGTGTTTAGATCCCCAGCAGAGCAAGGAACAGACATCCTGCCAAGGAAGATGACGAGAGAGAGGTAGGGAGAGAGTGATTGATTGTATTTGAGTTTTCCTGGGAACTGCTAGTTTCTGAATAGCATTACATAGATATTGTCAGGGGCCCATTTACAAAGTCCTTACTGCCCTAAATACACAAAAACAAAGGCTCCTGGGTTTGCTTATGAGTAGCATGATAACTGTGATGTATGTCCAGCATTCCCTCCTCTGATAAGAAACTTAAGTTAAAAATTCCCCTCTGGTGAGATAAGGTCCATTTTTAAACTGTGGGAGTCTCTTGAAGGATTTTTTTCTTCCTCCAGGATCTGTCTTTCAGGCTGGAGATACTGTAGGATACAATTTGCCACAACAGATTCACCATAGGCAATGAGCGCTTTGACTGCGCTGAACAAGTATTGAGAGAGAAAAATCAATTGGCATGGTAGAGTGTGCTGGGCCAGGAGAAGAAGAGGAGCGTTTTCTAACCTGACAGCCGGAGGAGGTGGAGCTAGGGATACAGACCATTCCAGAGAAAGCTTTCTTTTTTCCACCTTTTTCATTTTTAGCGGCGTTTCCATTCCATTTAGCGGTGATATGAATGAGGTAATTATGGGCCTAATATATCACAACGAAGGCCCATAATCATCAATACTGAATTATGTATCATCAGTTGGTAAACTGGGAAAACCTGTGGCCATGATTTATTGTTTTGAGTTTTTGCTAAATACTGTAGTTGATGAATAGAGCTTGGCATTTAAAGGTCTCATATCATGGAAAACCGAAACCAAAGATACAATATGCAGATATTGTTAAGGTTTCCAAATGCAACACTTAGTTCCTCATCCATGCAATCCAAATATCTAAGCTGCAAACTCAGCCTGATTTAAATTTATTGGTTGTGTGATGTCACAACAACCAACACTGTTATGTATATCCATATATTGAGCCTTCATCAATTTTGAGGGTTGCTTGTGTCCATTCTGCTTTTTAAAGGAAGCATAACACAGGGTAGCCAATTATTGTGTTATTCTTTCATTTATCTCAGAAGTCAGCTGTTCAGGATTGGACAGATTTAAAGGTGTTCCAGTAAACTCTCTGCAAACCAAACAGGACGCCTCCAAAATCTTTATTGTACTTGCTCTTTCTGAATACAGTCGACTTGTTCACTAGCCAGCTTGGCTGTTAGCAAATGTTAGCAATACCAGTTGGTCCAAATACTGGATCAACGCCTCCACATATAGAAGTTGGGCAGTACTGTATGTAAGACTGATTTAATTAAGACTAATAATTTGGATTCTGAGTAAGAAGTCTGGCTCGTGGACATGTTCCAGTTGCAGCTGTCCAGATTAAATGGAATGCACCATTACAACAGAGATAATTTACATAGATCAGCTTTAAAGGCACAGTAAGAAATCAGCCTCAGCTGTTATGTACGTAGGCATGAATCTGTTTTTATGCATAAATCTACCCAAAGTGAATTTGTGAAAATAGAATACAGGAAAAGCATGCAGTATGGAGCCCTTTAACTGCAGACATGGAGGAGAATTGATAGCTGTCACAGGTTACATCTTAACAGGCTAAACTGGAAAAAGTGTCGTGTGTAACCGATTGATGTATTGGAATCACATCTTGGTCATTGTATATCTGGCTTTGACGCTGTCTTGCCATCTCTGTCTTCCCTCACTCTCTTTCTCTCCCTCGCTCTCTGTGTATGGTAAATAAGCCGCTCCCTCCCCACATGCAGTGCAGTGGTGATGGATTACTCCAAGCGCTCTTTGTGGTTGGAGCAAATGGGGGCGTAAACACTAACTCAACAGCTGAATATTAATTGCTGTCTCTCCTAACTATGAATCATTTATATGGCAATCCCCTTGGTGCTTGTAGAGTAGTTTATACTGCGGCCCAGGGGCATGTTGTGCACTTATACGCAATCGTACATGAGGAGCACTTCATATGAAACCCACATAACTTCTGCATTACCACTACATCACAATCGTATATGTCCGGCTCTGATGTGGCTGGAGCGTTCTTTATTATTGCCGCATTGCAATAACCAAGACTGCAGATAAACTGCAGCCTATTTCCTCTGCTGTAAATAAACACGGGGACGATGACTAACACTGTGAACATACCAGCACTTGAAATTTTCCGAAGTGTCAATTCTGACTTGTGTACCATATGTCTTGTGCGATATTTGATCACTGCAGATTGATTCAGGTCCCCTCTAGCAACAAAAACGCCCAATGAAGTGTTTCTGCAAATATAGAGTTGGTTGATTTCTCTTAAGGCTGAATTTGACTAAGTCTGTATGTTTAGACGTATTATAAGTAAGGACAGGTTATCATCCAGTCTTAAAACCACTGCTTCTTTAATTGGCTCTTGGCTTGTATGATTTGTTTATGGTTCTATTTATGGTTAGTTTTAAAACTAATAATTCCAATGGTCTCCTAGTCTATATATTTTATTGAAAATAATATTTTTTTATATGTTTATTGAACAAAGTGATCCAACATTTAAATGTCTTTGTTGGACATTAAGGGATGTTATGCTTGGCAAAAAATTCCTGCATAAGAACCTTAAATATTTTACCACCTCAAATTTGAAACACTTGATTGCAGTACCCTAGTGTGGGCTACTATGCTGCTATTGGACTAGGACAGTTGCCATCATTTGATGGAGGTATAAATTCTGCGTTATATCAAGAAGTTATAAAACAGAATGTGAACTTCGACTGAAGATGTGTTGTGCAGAACAGTAATCCTTAAAGCACCAGTTAGTCTACAATGAATAGTTATAGCAGAAGCAATTTTGTCCAAACCTTAATCCAATAGAAATGTTAGAGCACAGTTGGAGTGGAGTGAATTAACCCAGGGCTCCTCCAAGTCAATGTGCAATGTTAAT
This sequence comes from Prochilodus magdalenae, assembly GCA_024036415.1. Lineage (NCBI taxonomy): Eukaryota > Metazoa > Chordata > Actinopteri > Characiformes > Prochilodontidae > Prochilodus > Prochilodus magdalenae. The sequence goes on from JAMWET010002088.1 coordinate 798,638, forward strand.
CAACAGCTACCATCATTGCTGCTCAAGGGGACACACCAGTTACAGAAAGCAGAGGTTCACATACTTTCGTTAACAAGACATTTATATAATATATAACATATGCTTTTATTTCTGTCTGCTTAATTGGAATCTCTATGTCTATTGTTAAGATCTGAGCAGCACTGAACAGACATCTGCCTATTCAGCCTTTTCACAGTTTTGCCCCACCAGTTGCTGTTGATGTTATAAGGAGGGTTTCAGATTGGACTGGCACAATACAGACCAGCACAGTACTGAAGTCATTTACATGTGTTTTTTTTTTTTTTTTTAACTAAAACCACTTTGTTATGTGGTAGATCATTAATATTTGAATTTGGGTATGTAAGTATATGTTATAGTGCTGTAACAGTTTGATTAGATTCTTGATGCTGGGCTCATGATTCAAAGGGAGTATAATGTACCTTCTCTATTTTTTTTTTTTTTAATTTTGGTCACATTTTGTTCCTGGTTTCTGTTTTTGTCTTTCATTTCATTCTGTTCTGTTGGTTCAGCACATAAACTGCTTTGTTGTAACTTTAGCGTTTGGAGCAAAAGGATCCCAAAAAGAGAAGAATTGCAATTTCCAGACTTGAGTTCCTATGCTGATATATCCTGGATGTACCGAAGTTAAACTGCAGCTTTATTGTGAGCTCAGTGCTTGAGGACTGTTTTTAACCTGGTATCTTTCTACTTTTTTTTTTTTTTTTTTTACTCCTATTGAAGCTGCTTTATTGTGAGCTCTCCTGCTTGAGGCATCGTGTCACTGTAACGGTACCTTTATGGCTTTAGGCTACTCTGCTCATACTGTTCAGCATTTGACATCACTGCAGCACATGCAAGGCTTTTTTGTATGGAGCATCTCAGTTGATATCTCAGCCATTTGTTTTGATGGAGGCAGGTAGGTTGGATAGCTGCAGAGTATAGAGATGCAGCCACCCATTAAATCCATTCAGCTCCACTTTGTCTACAGCCTGTGGTTAAAAAAAAAGTCAGCCTGCCTCCTGTACGCTCTGCTGTAGCTCTTCATGAACTTGTACTCTCCGAAATGACGCACTGAATTATAGAGTGCTGCTGCTTCAATTGGACTCTTTGTAAAAATATGCCTGTGTGTTTTTATCCTTCAGATGCAGCTTAAGTGAGGTGTCAATAACATTTAAAGATAACAAAGGAGTGCCCGGTTCTTCTGAAGGCTCACTTGCCTTTTGCCATTGACTTCTTTTGCACAGAGGAGCGCTTTATCGTACAGATGCTTCATGGGCCATTTGTTGCACTCTCTCTTTTTTCCCCCTCTCCCTCCCTCCCTCCCTCACTCTCCATTGCTGTTCTGCGTCTAACCTTCAGGTTGTTGGTGTAATTAGTATTCGAGGGCCGAGCTATGGCCTGTGGAGGTGAGCCGGACGCCCTTCGCCCCTCATTAACGAGGTCACTCTGAGGAGTGGACGTCTGTGACATGGTGCGTGAGGCAGTAGCTGGGGTGGTTTAAGGGGGAATCAAGGGGTGGGGGGCTCGGTAAAATGTAATCACGTCAAAGAGGCCTTCAGAGTGTGGAGCCAGCATCTCTGCCACCATCACACACCTCTTTCATTGTTATTCCCTGAAGTGACTAGGCTTTGGGGTTAGCAGACAAGGGAGGGGTCCAAGGGCTTGCCTCAGTGGAGTCGTTTATGATATGCCCTGAGCCTGTTTAAGCTTAAATGCTGGTGCAGCTGGGCAAAGTGAAGATCATGTAGATGAGCAAGGCGGGTAGGACTCGCTTCACTGTGATCTGTGGCTCAGTTTGATCTAGTTTACCTATGGAAGGCCCTTGGTGTGCCTGAGAGAAGAGGGTGTGATCTATACTTGAAGCAATAGTATTCAAGAAGAATGCAATGAGATTGAAGGTTTCAACAGTTAGAACAGGTTAGGTGTCGATATGTGAACGTGCTGCATAAAAGTGCTCTGTGGAAACATCTTACAGTGATATTACCTCAGTTAAAGAACAATACGTCTAATTTATTAAATGTCTGCATAATTCTATTGTTAATATGTTAACAAGGTGGTTCAGGCTGGCTTGATGGGAAATGCGCTATTCTGTTAAAAAACATACAGTCAGTATTGTTCCTAGCAGTAGTAAAGGTGATGCTGTAGGGAATATGCAGGATGGCAAAATAGCCCCCAGAGAAAACTTAGTCTTATACTTATGTTTGATCATGACTAATTTTTTTACCACTGTTTTTATCATAGAGGTATAAAAAAAACACTGACACATGTAGAGTGACTGATAGTTTTGTCCTTATTAGTATTATGTAATTTTGTAACACTGCAGGCTACATGTATAAATGTGAAAATACTATTAATGCAATAATTTGTATTCAACATTTCACATACTGTCCTGCACTACATCCAGTTAAACACAACGCTGTTTGCAATCACACATGCAGTTGGTAAGTGTATAAGTACTGATGATGTCTATGAAATGCTTAGGAAAGCATATTATGACATAGTGACATGTAATTGTAATTACAATAGTAAAAAATATTATGACCTTGCCCAGCTCTACCTGGTTCCTCTCAGCACCATTATAAAGAAATCTAATTTGGAAAGTTTCTCTTCACCCCAGAAATCCATTTCAAACCACTCTCATTGACCTTAAATTATAAAGACATTTTGCAAAAGCTGTCTTCATCCCCTAACTGTGGTAAAGCCACCGTAATGCACGACATCTCATGATATAAAATTGGTGACAAGAAACATGATACAATACACTGATAATCTAAATTATCATTAGGATATTCCACCAAGAAGAGTATAATGTAATGGCATAATGTCATGATCAAAGACGTCCAATTATGGCACAAAGGCTTTAGTGATTTTGGTATGTGTGGATATATACTGTACATACATGACTCACCCTTTCTGAATCAGATTTTTTAACTGGACTTATTTATTTATTTATTTTTGACATATTATAGTACATTACAGGAGGTGGTGCGGGCAATATAACCGGACCAAAAAATGGCCACAGGCTAATTTGGCTATAGAAACTAGCGTTTGCCCTATGTCTGTATACCTTGCCCAAGCATACAAAGCTGCATGTTCTTCAATGCTACTCACTTGTTCAGCTTGCAAGGTAGAATGGCAACACTTATAGAGCTGAAGCCTTATAATGTCTTTGCAAAATGGTGATAACTACATCTCGTGTCGATGTATGATTATCATATTCAGTGGAACACAGAGACATTGTCAGAAGTGTATAGATTATCTATTGGAGGAGGCTCAGTTCAGTGGCCAAAGGGAGCTGCAGGTTCTGACGCAATCAAAGTGTTACTGTTCCGCATATTTTTAGTACACTCAGCCTCACATGAGCACTTACGCCACGGGATTTGCCAAATTAAACTGGTAGCTCTGCGGCCTGCTACGACAACGAATGATTATTTCCAGTTGAGCGAAAAAAGTTGATGAAATTTACACTAATATGAAACAGCTTATTGTATTTGCTTTGCACAAATATTAGTGCTCTCAAATTGGGGTTGGCAAAGTGTGGGCTTTTTGGTGGAGAGTGAAGTATATGCGGTCTGGAGGCTAAGTGATTGTTATGGTTCATGAGAGAGAGAGAGAGAGAGAGAGAGAGAGAGAAAGAGAGTGAATAGAGAAAGAGACAGAGAGAAAGCAGGGAGAGAAAGAGGGAGAGAGAGGGAGCCACGCAAAAAAATCTATTACAATTTTTGCCTCTAAATGGAGCTTGATTAAAGTGTTAAGTAGAGAAGTGTCCCAAAAGGTACCCTTCCTGTCACTGTGGAAACGGCGCCGTGGCGTGCACCGTGGGCAATCTGCCGTGCCCTCATTTCATCTGATTTGCATGCTAGAGAGAATTAGGTAATTGGCATTTATGCAGAACAAAAGAGGAGCTGCTCTCTCGGATAAAGGAGAGAGGGCTTTTCAAGTAGAACCCAATGTATGCGGCAGCAGGCCTCTTTTTTTTCCTTGTCGTCGTCGTCTTTTTTTTATGGATCGCTGTGTGTGTGCATTCATTTCAAGTATAGAACGGTTGTACCTTTGGCAGTTGGGGGGTCCGAGTGGGGGGTGTAGGTGGGTGTGGATGTGGGAGATGTCTGAGAAAGCATTTCATTGATGTCTGAGAAAGCATTGCATTTCCTTCTCAACCTTGACCGTCCAGAAAATATTTAAGGTGCGCATGCGTGACAGGTTTGATGCGCCTCTATTAGAAACGGCTCGGGTCGAAATTGAAATATGGTGCAGGGGGCAGCGAGGCTTGAGGAATTGGCGGGAAACCTTCTGCAAATCACTCATCCAAATATTGCACCCATGCCATTTAAGCCCCGGTTATGGAGTGCCATTCTCCTGCTGCAATTATACAGTGCAGTAATCCAAGAGCAGGAGAGAAGGGCTTTGCCCCTCACTAATGGCTCCCTATTAGAGAGAGAGAGAGAGTGAAAGAGAGTGAGACAGAGAAGAGAGAGAGTAGGAGAGACAGAGGCCTGTGGCTGTTCCACTCAGAAACTGCTCTTGAAATGGGTTTGAACAAGCCGTATCTAGCTAAGGCAGAGCCACTTGCTTGTTTGCTGTGTAAACCGATTGGGGGGCTCTGGCATGTTGTGTGTATGTGTGCGTGTGGAGTTTTTTATTAATTAGAGCAACCATCCTGTTTGAGCTCCAATCATTCTCAAAGTCATTTCTTTCCTCTCACAAGCCCCCCTTCCCCCCCATCCCCCTGGCTGATATCACAGCATAACAGATGTTAAATTAGAGGCACGTTGCATTCCGACTTCTCTGGGGAAGAGGGGAGTCGGAGTAGAATGGATTTGTAGCACTAAATCAGAGAATCAAAATGGACTGTGAGGGGATATGGCAGGTTGAGCATTTGTAATGCCTCTTAAAGCCTTGCTGATCACCTCTAAAATCACCGAACAGAGTAATTGACAGCTCCTGAAGCCGTGCTGGGGGAAATGTTCACGGTGGACTGCAACCTATTTTCATTCGGTTTGCCAGTAGCCCCTCCAGCATTGACATAAAATCAGATTAGAAGGTGGATTATATGATAAAACTATAATATTGTGATACTTCAAGACATTTTCATGATGCATGATCAGCATCACATCTCACGAGCATGCTTTTTATGAAAGAGTAATGCCGCATTTAGAGAAAAGATTTAAAAAAATGATTGGCACAATGATTTATTTGCAAAATGATCAACAAAAACTCAATTGTTTATGAAGGACAAATGGTAAAAATGAATTTAAATAATCCTGTAAGTGCAGGTTATATAGCTACTATGCACTGGTGGTGGTCGTTGACAGAATCTGTATGGTTGGTGTAAATCTGTTCTATATGTTCCGCTAGTACTGAAGGTAGCCACGATACGTTCATCAGAACTGTAATTTTGGACGATAATGACCGTAAATGTTTATGTTGCAAACCCTCGGCCAAGGTTAGGACCTCCATGGTTAGAGACCCAAGCAGGTGTTGCACGCATCATGCACTGATGTTCAGCGATAGTTCTGAATGTGCACGTGATCCGTGTCTGCTGTTCATTTAAAGGAGGAAATTACACCAAGGCAGGACAGATTTCACCCCCACCAAAATGTTGTAAGACTATATTGGAGAAGAAAAACCTGGCATGGATGGTCTATAGACAGAAGTTGTCCCTTTAGATCAGGGATAGGAACTCCACAGTTTGGTGTTTTACTTGCTCTAACACTAGACCTGTCATCATCAGGAAGTTTTAGCTCCCGAATAATTACCTAGTAAATAATTGCAATTAGTGATTAGACTTTAGAGTACAACCCTAAAGCAGCAGTCCTGGCTGATTAGCTATCTTGCTTCCTAGCCGTCAATAATGGCTCTCAACTGATGATGCTAACAGATCAAGCTCAAATAAGCGTTATGCACAACTGCCCCAAAAAGTGTTATTAACAGACATCATATACTTACCTCAGCCCTGTAACGTCAAATAGACATCTGCTCGCCGCCTTTACAGAGAACATACATCTGCACCGTTTAATGCATAATCACTGCTTATCTGCTGATTTTAACAAACTGGGGAACAAAACATGAAACATAAAATGTGTCCTGTGCAATACTATAGCACATAAATAATATAAATGTACATATAAAGATTCTGTAATATGAATATAATATGAAATAAATAGAAATTAGCCAAAAAAAAAGCCAAATTGAAGAGTGTGTTCTGGAAGGGTGTGTTAATGATAAGCTTTGTATGTGTTAAGCTTCAGGTCCCAGTAAAACATGATGCCTGGTCAGAAAGCGGTCAAACTTCCTTATTAAACTAGAAGTTAAAATGACAGTATACTAACCGCACGACTTTTACGGTTTTCTATTTGACAAAGATCAGGGTTCCATTGAGCACTGTTTGGAGACTGTATATGGATGTGGTCTCGCTGTGTGCGATGGAAGTGAGGTTAGGGGGCGTTGCCTTGTGCTGCAGACTAACAGACTGGCTCTATCTGGAGCCGGTACTCTGTGTGTGCGTGTGTGTGTGTATGTGTATGTGTGCGTGTGTGTGGTGGTAGTGGTTGGGGGGTGTGCAGTTTCTGACGCGGGACAGCAGCTCCGGCGCAGTGTGGCGTGTGAGCGGGGCTGGACTGAGAGTAATGGGGTGTTTTTCAGAGGAGAGGAGTGGAAAGCAGCACTGCGGTCAGAGAGGAAAAACACTCCAACACTCGCGCTCCACCACAGCCCGGCCTGCAGCAGTGCAGAGGCAGGTCACACATGGATGAACACAACTGTGTGTGTGTGTGTGTGTGTGTGTGTGTGTGTGTGTGACCACGCTCTCGTTTGAGAACATGTGCTTAAGGCTCTGCTAACATTCTGTTAAGATGTACAACCCCCACCACAGAATCTCTGTTAAAGCCCAGTCAACCTGTACAGCATTAGTGAAATCACAAACAGCTTTCTGTCTATACGGCTGAGGTAGATTTGCTGCGTAATCAGTGAAGCAGGGTTTTGTACAGACAGGAACTCTAAGTGGACTCTTCGCTTTTTTTTTTTTTCTCTTGTAACTTCATGTGGAGCTGAAGCTTGCCTTTGTACCACTTCTGAACATGTACGTTACACAGGAAGAATTATGTGGATATTCATTTGTTTATGGTCTGTGGTGAATTCCAGTCCCAGTAATGAGGTTTTACTCTGGCTATATATTTGAGACGGTACTACATTTTAAATATTGACAAAGCCCAAATTACTTCTGGCAGTAAATAATTTCAGTATGTATTTTTTTGCAACAGTTTGAAAAGGAAAACTCCTAGCCTGCTCCTAAATCAAAATCTGTGCTACATGTTAGGGAAAAAGTATAACGGATATAAAATTGAGCTTTGCAAAATAGGGCCATTTTTAATCCCTTCTCCAATATGTTGAATTTAAATAAGCAATAATAGTACCTTAAAATGTGTAGAAGTGTGCTTACATGTCTTATATTAACATCTTAAAATATAAATATAGTTTAGGCCAAAATGTATTCTCAAATCTATAATACAACAGTGTCACTGGTCATCTTGCAGTGTATCCATGTCTGATTAATGAAGTAAGAGTAGCTTTTGGAAGATATAAATGCTTTCATAATCCATCACCACCACTGTAAACAGTTCTATTCAATCTGAATGACTTTGTTTACATCTTAACAATGTAAACTTGAATAGAAAAATAATGGACAGCCAGTGTATCAAAGGGGTGTATGTGTTCCTTTGCACCGTATTGTGGTGTGTTTTTAGTTAGCTGTGGTCTTTTGCAGAAGTAGGCTTAAACTAATCAATCAGAGAGGCAGAGCAGTGCCTGAGACTCCTTAAGCCCTTTGGAAAAACATTGTCTGGACATATGATATGATATGATGGAGATCTTTTTCCATGGAGATGTAAAGCTGCTGCTTAGGGCAGAGAGGATCCGTATAATAATAACACCCATACACACTTACTACGATAGCATTTCTTTAGGGCTCAGAGCTGCAGCATCTGCGCAGCATGCTGCCTGACAGCAGATCAGCCTCTCACTCCTGAAGGCAGAGTCAGTCATAAGAGCCATCGTCCTAATTGCAAGTTAATCCCTCGCTCCAGGTTCATTTATCCTCTTGCTGCCTAGTAACAATGGGCGGAAGGGTTGTTTGGTTACTACCTCAAAGCGTGTTGGCGACTGTGTGGAACAACATGCAGTCATTATAAAGTTACGTATTTTAATTTATGAACATGTTTTGTACAGTAGATCGTACAGCACTCTTGTTTCTCTTCTAATACTGATAAAACTTTGGACGTCGGTAGATTCTGATACTGAGCCCACTTTTAAAATAGGCTGCTTTTAAATGCAGCACTTCATGATGACCATGTCAGACTGCGTGAGCACTGCAAATATGTTCCTAAATCTGGTCAATGGATCTTATCATTCTTATCATATTGTTACATGTTCTAGGTCTGTTGCTATTAACAAAGCACATCTAACAGTTTAGTTAGTCTACATTAGACCCCCCTCCACCCCTTCAGATCTTCCCTTAACCTTCATATCTCAGTTGTTGTTGGAATCTAAATCTAAAGAGGTCAAAACGTAGATGGCTGACTACATGATAACGTCATGCTCTGTCATGCATCAGGTCAGTAATCCTTTCCATGCTCTGTAACGGCTTTAATCTAGCATCATGTCTTGTATACGCTAGGTTAATGCCGCTGCATCAATAGGGATTATATAACGGCAAAATCTCTTCCTGGGCGCAGTGTGGTGACAGCGTAACAGTTTATCGACGTGGTCTGTAAAAGTCAGGGAAGGAGGTGGCAGAAGAGAGACCATTGTTATCAATCAATCAATCTATTAAAGTCAGTGTGCCCTCTGCTAGAGCTGTCACACCTGCACACACTGCACCTGGCCTCCGGTTTCAGACTGATGGAACATGCTCATACTGGCTCGAATGGAAAAGCGTATAGTCGTCCTTTCTGCTGGTAACTCGACTAAGCTTGGAAAAAAGAGTTTGACTCTTTGTGCAGTTATTTACTTACAAGCATGTACTGAAGTGTACCATTACCAGCTTTGCCAAGCAGATGGCAAAAAGGCAAAATCCATCTTTGTTCTTTTCCTCCATGTTCATTATCCTTATTTGAGAACCAAAAAGAGAAATGCAAATAAGCAAAGCTACACTACATTCGGAATGGTTCTCAGTGCACACCTACTGCTCTGTGAGAAACCTTTTATTTCAGAATAGAACCTTTACATTGTGCCAAAGTGCTCTCTTATAGAACTGCTCACATAAAGAAGGGCCGGGCAATAAGCCTACCTTTATCGTTATTGTGATAAATGTCACTATAAGCTTTTCTAAGGATATTGTTTTTCATGATGTTGTCTTAACATGTTTTCCTTATTTTACAAAGACATGGTACAGGTTTAATGATAATGCAATGGTTGGTAATGAATCAGGCATATTGATTTGACCAAGAAGTAGTTTGAACTTGCTCACACTTTCTCCTGGGAATTTTGAAACCTCTTTTTGGCATGGTGTAGCTTGTGATGACTCATTTCTGCACCAGACAGTTTCTCAAAAAAACTAATCTTTATCGTTTTCATCCATCCAGCCATATAAATCACGTCTGTTGGAGTTAATTTGTTAACATTCACTATTATATAAGTTCTTTTCATGTTATGAGAAATTCCTAAAATATGTGTTGCATAGAAGCAATATCATGTGACCTTAAAATTGTCAGTTGAATAGCAAGTCGCAAGCAAAGTGTCACTAATGCAGGCAAACGGGAAACCACTTTTTCTGATTGTTTTTTTTTTTAAAGAAATATAGATGATTTAGTAATCAATGTTGCAGTGGTGTCAGTAGATAGATAGATAACTGTTAAAGATGGCCATTCCTAATTCCATTTAACTGTTTTTATTCAGCATAGTTTAAACTCTCATTTGTGCTTTTAAATGGCTGTTTAATAATAATTAGTGTGAAATCATTCTAATATTTTGGTATTTAATAACTTCAACATAATTGGACTTGCAGTATGTGAAACATTGGCTGTGTCTGAAATGTTATACATGCTGTCGATTTCTACAGTATTCTGAGGCGGCAAGGCTGCTAGTCACGTAGGCATCTAATGTTGATTTTAATTGCTCCCTGCTGAAGTTCCTGTGTTCGATTTTTTTTAAGGTAGTGTGTATATGTATTCTGAAATACATGAGACATGAGCACCGACACACTGGAACACACTGCGTTCTATAGAGACATGCAGGCAGCAAGGAATCAAGACAGCTGACTTAGCCATTGTCTAAAAATGATCCTAATTGTGTTTCTAAATTTAGCTCTAATTGGATTATTTTAGCTTTTCCAACTTATCAAATCTCAGAAAAGTAGTCATGTGATATTATCCCTTTGCCATATTAGCTAATTGCTAATTGAAAGGTTCTTTAGGGAACCAAAAAGTGTTTCTTCTATCTTAATCTGAGATTATTATCAGCACCTTGTTTATAAACAAGTACCATCATACAGTTTTTAAATGGTTAAAATGTTAAAATGACAAAAACCTGGTGAACATAAAAAGGATGTGTGTTCATACTATCGTTTTATTAAATCCAAACCACAAATTAGGGTGGAAAGTTTAGAACCTGCACGTTCAGTTCGTTGGGCTATAAATTAGAATTAATCCTTAGAAAATTCCAGTGTACTTTTTGTTACTAGCAGCGAGGTGAATGTGGTTATGTAAGTTGTGTTCAAGCATTAAGAAAGAGGAGAAATGCGTAATGCGCAAACCTAAGTCCAGCATCAGAACCACTGCCAATAGCAGACCACAGTGCAGAGAAACAGCTCATGGCAGCTCATGTGCTGGACAGCATATCCTGTCCTAGGGTTAGGATTTAAGGAACGTCTTAAGATCGACAGGCTTTTTTCACCGGTGCTGGGGGCGCGAGGAGGGGGAGAAGGAACATTTGAAAGAAAGCTTTTTTGGCTTGGACCGACTTGGAAGAGTCATCTGGTGCAGTCAAAGCATGCTTGAGATGTGCTGGTATCTCCTTTATCTGTGATGACAGATCTAAAAAAAGAAAAGGAGAACCTCAGCAATGAGCATAAAATCCTGAAAATACACATCTGCATCTGAGCTGAGCTGATGTGAGCCTTCTGGTATCCCATGGTGCAGTTGTGCTGAGCTCTTGGGCTTGTAGGAGTGTACAAATGCAGTGTGTTGTTATTTGATCTAAAGGTGTTGATTCAACTGCACTGGCTTTGAAATGGGTTTAGATTAGACTTGATTATAATGGTCTTAAATAAAGTGCAGCACTGTGTAAAAGTCAGAGACCACCCTTTTTATTTATAGCAGTATATTCATTTCTCAGCACCGCAGGGAAAAAACAGAAAGCAATTAAGAAAATGATGCAGTAGTGTAAATGTGATATGTCCACTCCTCATCTTTATAACCGCTTCTGTCCTTTTTTAGAAGACTTGCGTTCAGGTTTTCTGTCTGTGGGGATGTTTTTCCACACCTTTTGGTTGCATTATGTGCTTATTATGTGTACTAAACACATTGGGAGATGTTAAGGTCTGGACAGTACATTGTTCTAAGAACACCAGCACACTCTCTCTCTCTCTCTCTCTCAATTTATGGTATTGTTTTATGGTGTTTCTAGTTTCTATATAGTTTTGGTGGTCTGCCAGTCCTATTTTTAGCCAATTAACTTTAATCAACCAAAATCATTAGATGAAATTGTAGTGAAATTTGAGATTTCATGTCTCATTTAATAATTTCCTAAACAACTGTAATCAAAGCACACAGTTTTACACCCATACTGTTGAGTAATATATCCAGGAGGCTATAGTGGGGGTGACACTGGGCTGCTCTGTGTGTGTAAGTGTGTCTGCCTGTGTGTGTGTCATTGTTGGCTGGAGCAGACCTGACCGTCACTCTGCTCCTCTCTCGCCGCACGGCTTCCGCTGGCCAGCTGGGCCCTAATTACCCACAGCCAGTCACACAGCCACTTTATGTGCACTGTTCGCTTTTATTGGAAAACAGTATTGTTTTCCTCCACACCAATTTTATTGTGTGTGAGTGAGTGTGTGTGAGTGCGTATGTGTGTGTGTGTGTGTGTGTGCGCGTGTGCGCTTGTATTTATGTCTTTGTTTTTGTACATAAAGGACAAAACTATCCTGACTGTGTTGGAAAATCAGAGAGAAACTGGGCTGACCTGCAATGTCAGGAGCTCTACAAAAGCTTCATGTTTTATTTTTTTTTTTAAGCTGATGTTAAACATAGAGTTAGGTTCATGGTTAGGCACATTATTCATATAATTCAGTTATATAATTTCATTTAGTCAGCAAAGCCTGGTCACTGCTTTCTGTATATGAAGCGTCCTGTTTATTTCAATACAAAGTTATTCTCCAAGTTATACAGCTTGTTTTGGCATCATACATCATGTTCGTCATCGAAAATGTTTTACCTACCGTATTTCCCACATACATTTCCTACAGATTGTTTACAGTATCAGCATCATATTAGAATTACTGACAAACATGCAGTTGGTTGCAAACGCTTGAACACCCCAGTAAGAACAAACTTAAATTTACAATAAATTTGAATGCATGTTTGGTATTTATTTGCCAAGTTTAACATTTACATGGAATAAAACTTCAATTGTAAAATGTGCAATAACGTTTTGGCACAGATTTCACGCATGTAAAATTTAGCAAATAAATAGTTTAAATGAGTGTGTTCTCTGTAGAGAATTTTACTTACTTTCTCTCAGGAAATCAACTAAACATGTTATTCACCATGGGGGCCCAAACCTGTGCATAGGACTGTATGCATACAACAACAATTGTCCCACGTTTAGAGCTAGTGACCCCACTTCCTGACACTGTATAAAAACATATGGCTTTATGTTTCATTAGGGATGCACCAATATGGGAATTGTGGGCTAAAGCCAAAACTTTTCATAGGCAAAACAATGACGATGGCTTTGCATGCATTTATAAAATCTGGAAATTAGGACATGTGAATGTAAAAGGTTTGTACAGGGTTACAAATGCACTGAAAAGACAAAAGAATAGCATAGTCGCCCACACCGAATCTGCTAATATCAGTTTGGCATCTAAACACCTTTAAGAAGCTCAGAAGTAGGGCTACATGGTAGTGGGGGAAAGTAAAACTGAAATGGTTTTGTCCTGCGATTATACTGTGTGTAAAAAAATCATCATTTCATCAGATAATTTGAAAAGACCCGTTTGGAAAAAAATTTGCATTCTTTAAGGATTTGAGAGATTTGTAAGGGAGCACTGATAATAATAATAATAACAATAATAATAATAATAATAATAATGTATATCCAAGAACCCTTAAAAAGTATTATGTGCTATTAGACAGACTAGTCTTTAAAAGCTTTTTATTAACGCAAAACAAAAGTTACAAAAGTTGCACCATGACCTTCATGATTTAATATGCATTGCACGACCTGTAAAGTGAGTTTTGCACATTGCAGTGATGATACTAATATGTGCAGCCTTACAGAGAAACAAGCCTTTTGGCTTTTTTGATAGTCCTATTGATAGTAAACCTAATAGAAAACTAGTTTCATGAACTCGAACAGTGTGTCTGGACCTGTCTGGTGAAGAGGTGCCCTGCAGTGACCTTTCAAATTAGTATTTTCTTTTTTTTTTGCAAACTGCTGCAGTGCTGCTGCTGATGTGGACTGTGAAGCCCATTAATAGGCTGCATTAATCTAAGAGGCAAAAGGCTGTTGAGGCTGATCTGCTCCTTATATAGGGCTTCAGGCTGTTTGTTCTTCTTTTACTTTAACATCTCGTTCAGAACATTTACAAACATGCTCAGTCCTCATCGTGCCGTAGACAGCAGCAAACTGTGTGTGTGTGTGTGTGTGTGTGTGTGTGTGTGTGTGTGTTATCTGGACTCATTTTAAACTGTTGAGGCAGAGGCCTATGAGACGGATGCTGATGTGTTTGTTTGCTGCTCTTCCTCTCTGGAGCAGATTTACCAGGCTGGAGAGCGGGCACATCTTTTTTAATTTTTATTTTATTATTATTATTTTTTTTTTTTACCAGAGATTATTTTAGCATTAGTTTAGACATTTCAGAACTCTGAGCCTCGCTGGAGGAAGAGTAGTCGACGCCAACCGATGGCAAGATCTGATAAATTCCTCAGCTCGATTCACATTTAATATTGCAGCGAAGGCCATTGAAGTCCGATATCCATTTTGCGCGCTTAAATGGCAACTGGGGAGGATATCGCTCAGAAATGGCAAGGTCTATTGTAAAAAATGAAAAGGGAGCTGAAAAAAATACATTCACTTTAAAAATGTATACGGCTTCCAGCGTAATGGTGTAAGTAATTTGTTAAGTGCTTATAACTCCCTTGCTAAAGTTTCGAAGATTTCGCCTCAAGCAAGCACTTAATTAGCATATTAATTTTTCAGAATAGCTTTGAGGAGCGGCTTCTCATTTTTTCCTCATTTTTTTCCCCCCCTCTTTTTTTCCCGTTCCTCATCCTTAATGTGAAAATATTTTTCCATTCTGCAGACTGTTTATCAAGGCTGAGAGCTCATTGAGATGCAGTGTGTGTCCTGCGGATGGAAAGCGGGAGGTGTATCAGCCTAGCCATCTCCTGGGCTCTATAAGGAACTATGAGCGGCCATGATCCATCTTCATAACTGTACAATAATCTATCGACTCTCGGTTGAAGTGTAAAGCACATCAGATCATTAAGATAAAGCCATGGAGGAGGTATTGCTACAGTTTGTCAGGCAGCACTATTGGCATTGGGTGGTGTGATATTGAAAAGACAAGCTACAGGAACTCGCAGCTTGAAATTCCTTCTGGTTCTTTTAATAGCGACTTTGCTGTGGGCAGCCGTGTAAGCTATAGACGGAGTGTAAGTGATTTCAAAGCTCTGTCATTGGTTTAGTGCTGTATGTCACATACTTATTTCATGCTGTACGTCTGTATAAAGCCCTCCATGCATTCCAGGCTGCTAATGTTAGAAAAATAAGAAAGATGAGTTGGGAGTCCTCATCTAAAACCCTGTGTTTGCTGTGAAAGAGAGCCGCTGTGAGTGGCCTTAACATATTGAATGACCCTGTTCAGTAAGGCGCATTAGAAGCCGACCCCTTAGTGACCCCTGGCCTTGCTTACTCAGGGTTTATCCAGTTCTTTAAGCTTTATTTGTGGTATAGCCTGTTTAAACAGAACTTCATTCAATTTGGAAGGATTGTGTTGCTCGTGTTTAGTATTTTGTTGTGTGCCCTGGACTTACAAAAGACCGTTACATGCATCTGACACAGTCATCGATGCTCCCAAAGGTCAACTGACCCAGCTTTGGTCAAATCAGGATTCTGTGACCCAAGGGCTAATATAAGAAAGTGACATCAAGGTCTGAAGTGCTCTTATAGGCCAACTATTTGATGACAGGATTTTAGTTTAATTGCTCTGAAAATCTGAGGTAAATAGAGGAGAGAGGAGCACAACTTATCTGTTATGTATGGTCCCTCTATATGGTTTTCCTCATATGTTCTCAGCAGCACAACAAAAATATAAATTTAACAGCATAGCTTCAATATTTGAGGGAGAGAGAGAGGTGGAAATCAAGCTCTGCTTCAGATCCAAATTTACAGATGATTCTATCTGCCCTTCCATCCGTCCATCCTTCCACTGGGAGAAGACAACTTAACATTATAGATCTGAAAGGATTGGTAGTTTTCAAGAACCTGTAGGAGATACACCCTAAAAAAAGAAAAGAAAACGTTGTACTAGAGCACTGAAACTATCCAAGATGTGGCTGCAATAAATGTAAATGGTGGACAAAATAAATACTGAAAATGCTGATATTATGTTTAGTTGATGAGGTTTCTGTATAAATTCCAATTTAAATTCATGCTAAATGATTTTTTTTCCATAACGCTGCAGACTGTATCTTGTATGTTTGATTTGATCTGGTTAACTATTAAATGAAAAACGATCTCTCACCTCTCTTCAGCACTAAGTCAGTAAAGATGAACTCTTGGAGTAATAGGCATACAGCATCTCACAGCTTACGGGTACTTTCAGAAAGGACCTGCTGTTTAACCTTTCCGTGCGTTCATCTTTGAGTCACCTTGGTCCTGTGTTAAACTCTACAGATGAGCTTCTAAAAAGGCTAACATTAACATCTGTAGCCAGAATGAATGGGGAATAATTGGGCACCTGTCTGACGCTTGAGTTTTAAATGCCTGGGGCTGAGCTAAGTGGCTTGTGAAGGATCTTCCATTGAAAGAGCCAGAGACTTATTTACGTGTATGAGAGGCCCAACAAAAGCCCTTTTGCGCTGTTCCCTGGCAGCCTGCTCCTGCTGTCCTTGCAGCATTAGTTGCACTAAGCTAGCTCTAGACCTGTTTGGCCTGTCACATATCATTTGCACTAAGCATCACTTCTTCACTCATCTACTCAGTGTAATGGCATTGAGGTTATCAATTAGGGCTCTATAAATAACGCCAGAGCTCGGATTGGACCAGTTTTGCTATGGTGACAGAGTTTGCTTGGTCGTATTCCCGCATCTACATTGCATTGTTGTCTACAAGGAAAGGACCTTCACATCCAATTCATTAGTGTCCGGTTTATTGTTCTGATACTACTATGATGTGATGTTAGAATGTTTGTGCCAGTCTGAGGTTGTTTTTCCATCTTGATTGTTTTCCTGATGATATATCTGTAAACCTCAGCTTCATGAATAAACTCCGGTTAACATGCTTTACACACGGTTATAAATGAGACACGATTACAGTGGATCAAATAAAGCTGGCCTTCAGTACGGTTGGATGTATGACACAGATAGAAGGCTGAGATTGAGCGAGGATGCTAGGGGAGGGGGATAAGTCGTGCAGAGGGGTGGTCAATGCAGCATGCAAATCCAGCGGTTTGGCCAACGTTACTAATCAGTTAATCTGAGGTCTCAGTCAAACCGCTGCCTCGCCTGTCAATCAGCGTTAGCTTCAGCCGAGGAGGCGAAGAGCTGTTTGGCCCAGCACATATGAATGTCAGCATTAAAATTCCACATCTCAGAAAACGTATACAAATTGGAACTCGGAGGGCTAAATTTAGATGCTGCAAAATGGAATGTGGCATGTGCACTAGATTCTGTCACTCAAGCAAGTGACATAGGCTGGCACGAGACAAAGAAAGGACGGGGGAAAAAAAACAACGACAACAAAATACAGTTTGCTTTCTCAGTGTGGCAGTCAGCGCTCCTGACTGGCTCGCTGTTTTTTAAGCTCCGTTGCCTGTAGTGTGTGATTCAGGAGAAGGTACGAGAAGCCGGCAATCAGCAGTTGAATGTGTGATTTGAGATGATGAAGATGCCCGGGAGGGAGGAGGGGGACGGTTGGGGGAGGGCTGGTGGGGCTCATTATCTCACTCTAATCAGAGGACATCCAGCCAGGAAAATGGCGGGTAAAGAGGACTCTGATTAAAAAAGACTCCTCGTCAGAGTACGAGAGCATCACTTGTCTGAGCCTTGTGGGCTTATTTTAGGTAGAGGACCAATGTTAGTCAACCGCAATCAGCAGTGAGAGGCCGCAATGCAGTTAATCAGAAGGACAGAGTAAACATAAATAGAACATAGTGCATGCCACTCTGCCACTCTGTTCGTTGGAGAGAGGAGATGGAGAGGGTGCACTCCAACACCAAGTGCAACAGGTTTTCCGGAGGAGAGCAAGACTTCATCTTTTTCTTCCTTCTGTGGTCTCTGTTCTTTGTTAAACTCTAAGTAACCTGCATCCTGTCATTTGTCATACTGCTCCTACCCCTCCCTTCCTCTCACTCCCCTTCACTTCACTTCTCTCTCTCTCTCTCTCTCTCTCTCTCTCTCTCTCTCTCTTTCTCTCTCTCTCTCTCTCTCACTCTCTGCTGGGTTATAACTTGATTTGGTGTGTCTGTATTCCAGCGATTGTCCTGTACTCTGATAAGGATCCATGTTTTCAGGGAGGGTTTGGCGGCATCGCATCTAATGAAAGATCTTAATTAGATCTATTTGTGCCCAAAGGAGAGGAGATGCAATATTAAATTGTCACTCCTATCACATTCCTTCAATTTGGGCTGCAGGATATGTCTCGATCCATTTTATTTTGCTGCAGATAAATGGTGAACTTTGCTGTCACTAGTAGAACCTACCTCTCCTTGTCTCTCATGTGAAGCAGAAAAAGAGCCTCTCTTGGCCAGAGCAATTCTCTGTGGAACATAGTCCATGACCCACTTGGGGTTTGTGGAAACACAAATTTCAAAGCAACAGATGTGCTTCCTGCTGCGTAGCATCTTTTTTTTTTAAACTCCCTTTTTTATTTTTTATTTAGTTCTTGCCAAATCTAGTCATAGCCAGTAGATATCATCCCTATTGCATGACAGGAGGACAAAGGCGAGCCTTCTCCTGATGTTTAAAGAGCCCACCTCCACAGATCTTAAAGCTCCTACTCCTGTAGCCTTATTGAGAACAGGCTTGAATGCAAATGCCTAGCTGTCTAGTACAGGGACTGGTTAACCCTTAATAGTTTAGACTCATTATTGTAGTTCTGCTATACGTTTGATTTACAATATATCATCTTCTACAGTTTAGCTCTGCTGAAACCATTAAAATCATTTACATATACTAATCTCAGATTGCCTGCAGTAGTGGAAAGCAACACCATTGGAAACTCTCTCACTTTGGTTCTATTTATATCACTCCTTTTGTTTTTGGCCAAACGTAGACACCTGCCAAGACTGCAGTGGCATTATAATAATAATTTTAATGTAATTAACATTATTTAATTGTAATTTCTGTTGCGTTTACTGTTCCTTTCATTGGCTACTTGTCCTTAAATGATCTAACCAGGAGCAGAACATAATTGAGAAGTGCGGAGAGGTGCTGATACAAATTTTCACTAAAGTGACTCACTATCACCTCTTTAGATGCAAAGTAATAAATATAGGACAGGATGGGTTGGGGCTATATGAGATATACGAGAGCATCATTGACAAAACTGTTACTTCTTTGTATTGTGCGGGTAATTGTAGTTAGCTTTGGAATGTTTTAGACCACAAATTGTAAGGGTTAACTATTAATTGCAAGGGATGAGGAGAAGTTGGATAATGGTTGTGTAAAAATAAATGAAGACTGATCGTTTCTGGTACAAAAAGTAGATCTGATGGGGAGAAGTGTAGGACATGTGCTCCTCAAATCCGTGTCTGTCTGGGCACTGAGGTTCTATATTTTCTGTTGCTTTTGGTTTGCTTTTGCAAGCATCTCCATGCAGATTTTTCAAGAACTTATCATTAGTTATACCGTGTTTGACTCGTCTCTTGAGTCACCTGAATTTCAATGGGTTTGACCCGGTGGAACCTGCTGTTCTCCATAAATGATGCTCCTGCCTTCCAGGACTCCCCCTTTGTAGTTGGTGCTGTGTGCACTCCTCTCAGCCCTGGTAGAAACCTGCAGAGAAACGCACCTCTCCTGGAGGCTCTCTGGCAGCTGCCACTCTCACTGGAGGAAAGGCACGGAATGTTTTCGAGGCATGCCGAGGCGCATCAAGCATCACTCGGGAAAGATGACAGGGCTGAAACAGCAACATCAGCAGCACTAGACCGAGAGCAACAAACTCTGCCTCTCTGCATAAATCTATACATATCTCTAAACGCTGCTTATTCTCTATCACCTCGAGTGCATTCTAATATCTCAACCCTGTGCCAGACACACTTCTTTTCATATTAATGGATTTTTCGTGGCTGACTTTTTACTTTCTTGGGATAGTGGTGGTTTGAAAATCTTCTCTCACCTCCACACTGTCACTCCATGTCCGTCCATCCTCTTGAAGCTCAGGTCCATTCCTCAACAATAATTAATCACACATTTTTGTTTGCATCACCCTTTTCCCCATCTCTGCTGAGAGCAAGGCTACCCCTGCAATTCTAGACACAGAGTGCTTTCGGATTTGCACAAGTAACGAGAGGTCACTGTTGGAAGTGCGAGAGCTGGAGGTGTGAATCCCTTGGTAGCAAGTGTTCTTTGTTTTGTTCAGGCGTGTCAGTACAGGATGCACATTCTACCTCATTCCCTCTAGCTCTCGATCACAGCCCAGTGGGCTGAGCTCAGCACCTCCATCTGATTAATCACACTCAGCTGCATCTGCTTGCATGGAGCTGCGTTTGTCTTGTAATGGCTGGCAAGTTATGTAGGCTGGTGTGGTGTGGTGAACACTTCCATACCGGGCTTCTATCATTAGTGTGATGGGATGTACCACCATATAAACCATATAAACACCATGTAAACCGGGTGGTCCTAATCTTGGGTAATACGTCTGTAAGCATTTCTTATAAAGTCATAATACTGACTTCTCTTGCTCCACCCACCTAAAATAGTTTCAGGGTCAGAAAACCTGGCAAGTTAAAGCTACACAGCATAACCCAAGCTAGCAAGCTGGACCACCTGTTTGTAGCTGCGTGTCGCAAGCAATGTTTTTAAAAATGTGTTTCATCATATCATATATTTTATTTGCGTGCTTTACTCAGGATCTTCACATGCACACACGTCTTCATCAGGTTTGATTATTTAGGGTAGGGAAGGATTGGCTGGATGAGATGCATTATTAGGTAAAGAGGGGGGCATCATGTTGGATATAGGGTAGAACCGATCTCTGCAAGACAGTAGACCTCCAGAAAGAGGATTAGTGACCATTCTTCTATGAAATAGTGCACAGTGCGTAAATAGAGACACAGGAGAGGACATTTGGTGGAGATGAGTTCCTTGGAGAACTATGGATGTTACTGTCAGAGCTCAGACTCAACAAATCATGCTCTCAATAGCAGCTTGCTGATAAGGCTTACTGTTCTGACCTAATGAGTCGGCAAGCGTCCCTATATTTTAGCATGTCATCTCAGAAAGGCAGATGTACCGACTGGCTTGCTTTCATTTTGTTGCTCATAATCTTGTCCAGGCCTGTTGTCTGAATGCAAATGCGCTTGTGGTGGCAGCAGCAGGATCGCGTGCTCTTGAGACTGAGCTGCAGTCGTGCTACAGCAGAAGAGAAGAGAAAGAGCAAGGCCTGCTGTTGTCTGTTGTCACCATGGAGAGAAATGGACAGAGTAATTGCGTTGTTCCTGGGCCTGAGGAATCCCATCAGCCACGAGCCGGCACTGTCAAAGGGCATAAAGACGCGTCTAAAATGCAACTCTTCCCTGACACGCTGGGCAGCCCAGGCCGCACGAAAACGACAGGGGGATAGACAGACAGATTAGTCGTGGAAGGCTTTCGGATGAGAGTGGAAAACTCGGTGAAAGATGTTAGGGTGGCAGGGAGCCAACATCAAGGCAGAGGGTGCGCATTTCAGTTGCCAAAGATGGCATCCGATGGATGGGATTGGTGTTTATGAATGCCTCTATTCTTCTCAGCACCCGCTTTGTTTGCTGCGCCTTCGGAACTCTATTACTCTGGTGTGCTACAACACGCGAATGAATCGACAAGGTTGGATACGTTCCATTTGTTCCTTAGCTTGAAAAGTGCCGTATCATTGCCCAAGGAGCGCTCTTGTTAGCTGCTATCATCGTCCTCTATGATAGGTGAGCCATTTGATCTCAATACTCAAACTCTCAGCACAATTAAGAGTGCTGCGGGAGAAGCCAGGGCTCCCTACAACCCTACATCTCTCCAGCAGCGAAAGTTAATTGTGTTTTGAGAAATGTTCCTGTTGTGTAACTGAGATGTCGGTAACCTCCAATACCGTCTGTCTTGTTGAGATCTTGCTCAGCAAAACAGGCCGGCATGTACCTCTGAGAATCGTAACTTTTCAACACCTTTGTTTTGGTCTCCATTAGCATGACTTTGAAGGTCCATCTCTGCACTACTGCTGTTTTTCAGCGCTTGCTGTTTTGCTGATAATAAAAGTTTTTGTGCCCCAGTTTTTTTTTCCACAATGGACCATGGGACCCAAGAGGTCCTTTCACTGCAGCAATATTCACAGCTGAGGTGTTTTCTCTTGGTGTACAACAAAAAGTGTTAAGTCTAGGTGTAATGCTAGTGGGACGAGACAGGTAGTGTCTACAGCAGTGGGTATAGAAGACGAGGTGTTACCTGGTCCCTGTGTGCATCTCTCGCACTCAGCTAATCACACATTGTGCCACCTCTACATGCTCCCAGTGGGGGGAAAACAGCAAAATTGGTCATCTCCCAGCTCTGTCTGGCTCTGAGCATCCTCCACTTCCCTTTAGTGTTTTCTTTCTTTCTTTTTTCTTTTTTTTTTTGAAGTCTGCTCTGAAATGGTTTCACATGGACTTAATCTCTTGTCCTTCTCTTCTCTTCCAGATGGTCACAAGAACAAAGAAAATATTTGTAGGCGGATTATCAGCTAACACAGTAGTTGAAGATGTGAAGCAGTATTTCGAACAGTTTGGCAAGGTAAGATCCCCTTGTTTGTTGATTTCATGGAGAGATGCTTCTGTCTCTGTGATGGGGAAACTGTGTTCCTCAATGAGCTCTTTCATGTGGATGCTTTCAAACCAGCCGTTTCAGATGTTGACTTTTGTAGATGAAAAAGCCCGTGTCCCTGTGCCCCTTGTTTTTACTTAGCATTCGATGTTAGCTTTAATTTACAATGCAGAATCTAGACGGAATGCCAGAGTGCCTGGTCCAGACGTGAACATTGAGATTGCAAATGGAACTGTCAGCCTTGTATCTTCAAGATGAAATGCAAAGACCTTAATTTGGCCTTTTGTCTCGATGGCGTTTACCTTCAGCACATTTCCCAGTGGTTCCTTTTGATAGCTTATACTTCGTTCTTTTGTTTTTAATCAACACTGTCTGAATGGAGGAACTAATTTAATCAGGTGTTTACATTCGTAAATGTCTCGTGGACATGTTCAAGGGGCACCAGAGCAGTCAGTAAACAACAAGGCTATAAAAAAAAAAAAGTTTAATTAAAAAAGTTTGTGAGAGTTTTTGGACCTCAGGCCACAAGAGTACATTTTTAGTCCGAGGGCCAAAGTTAGTCTGTTATTGTAAAGACTGTGTCTTACTGTCTGCCGTATTAGGAGGCAATTTTTTGGGAAAGACTGAGAGATCCATTAAAGCCTGAGTTTTACAAGGTAGTGTTGATGTTAGTTGTTATGTTGATGAAAGATCAATTAATGTACTACTTGTCTTCTTTAAAGAGAGCAGTTTTTTTCTTGGGATGAAACATTACGCATGATAACGCATTCTCGAATTTCTGTGGCTCTTTGTGGGGTTGTCACGATGATTCAGTTCATACAGATTACTCGATACCAACCTCTGTTTAATTTTTTAAGATCAGGTTTATGATTACAGAACTGTTGGCTCTTTGCAAAGGAAGCATTGTTCAAATGAACCTGGAAACAAACAAACCTCTGTCTTAGCATGTTTCCCCCCACCCTCCGCTAGGATGACCAATCACCAGAAAGAGCCATCATCACCACAACTTAATTTCCTCTTCTTAATTTAATTTCTCTTTCGGTGTTGTAAAATATTCAGTTATGAGTATTGCTGTTGAAGATGTCTGGTAGTGTTTTCTTTGTTTTCTGTTGCAATGGAAGGCTGAGAGGCTATGACTGGGTCAGCTGATGAGGGGTGATTCGCTCAGACACAACACCACATGCACTTTACATGCATACACTTTCCTGTTTTCTTTTTCATTTTCATGAAAGTGGGAGAAAAATGAGAGCAATGCAGATTGTGTTATGTAAAAAACACAATAAAAGCACAATAAGACATTAATCGACATTAGGAACGGGAGTGAAAAGCAGGGGTAGCACAGCCTCTTTTTTGTGCAATATGTATTGAAATGTAGTTTTCTGTCAGCTGCTGTGAATTAAGTTAAGCCACAGCTATACGTTTCCAGGCGTTTCTTTTGTGCTGTTTTCTAGGATAATAAGTTTATAAGCTTTTACAAATACTTAAATATCAAACTTTTATAATTAAAATGGATTAGCTAAGTGTTTAGTTTTAATGATGAACAGGAAGTCAGGTTGTTGTTGTTATAAAGCCATTCTCAGCAGTTGGAAGATTCTTCCCAGGGGGAGCTATTGAGTACAGCACTGAAAAAAGAAAACCCACATTTATTGCATATAAGGAGAAATTAAATGACTGTATGTACATATTTATACAATGTACTTAGCGCCCTAGTTGTTGGTGTATTTGTGCCCTGTCTCCAAATGATCTTTGAGAAATTTGAAAGCTGTATGCTAATTTGACGCAATCTCTCAATGACTCTGCATGTCTGCCTGCATAGAGACAATAATGGCGCAGGATAAGATGATACTTTGTTAGGGTTGTGTGTGTGTGTATATGCAGGTGTGCACGTCTGTGTGCCTGTGTTCGTGAGTGTGTGTGTAGACCAATTAATAGTGCCTTTGCGGGCGCGGAGAGAGCTCCCCGGGAGGAGAGCAGGTGGCATGGGGCAGGAGGGTCACAGGATCTGTCTCTTTGGATGCTATGCTCTTCCTGAACCCTCTCTCTGTTCCATGACAGCTTACACTTCAGGAGAGAACACACACACACACACACACACACACACACACACACACACACACACACACACCACACACACACACTCTCAAGAAACACTAAGGGGCATTAATTTCACACTTCTGCAGAATTAAGAAACCCTTAAAAATCCTTTCATGTAGGTGTTTTAAAACTACTTTACTATTACATGCTGTTTCTTTGTACTAATAGACTAATAAGTGAAAGAATAAGTTTAATGATTTGTGCTATGAGATCTGTGACTACAGATTGTATTAGTAACTGCTTTATATACTGATTATTTTGACTTTGAATCAGTTAAAAACGTGATCTGAACAATGATTTCAAAATATGTTTTTTAGTGAAAGATAAATCCTTAAAACATAACATGGCAAAAAAAGCAAATAAATGAGTCTGTTTCTTACTAATTACACCAGTAAATACTAATAGACCAATAAAGAATTTGTAATTGTAATTGTTACTCATGAATTTTGTTAACCCTAATATGTATGTATGTATGTATGTATGTATGTATGTATGTGTAGATAGATAGATAGATAGATAGATAGATAGATAGATAGATAGATGAACTGAAAAACAGGTTAGTTAGAACAAATTTCATGACTTCACGTTTGTCGTGATGATTATGCAAAAGCCTGCATTCCACTTCTTGTTCCCCTCCACTGCGAACCTGTGAGGCGGCCTAATTAGATGGGATGGCTTATGCTTAGTCATAGGTTTATTGTAATCGGCTTGGAGCGTGTCTCCAAACAAAGTGCACTTATTTGGCTAAGCTGAAACAACTCCTGCTTACTTCGTCATCGCCGCCCCCTCTCCGTCCTGTTTTTGTGCTGGACTTCGCTGTCCTGCTGTAGCCTGGCTTTAGTTTCATTAGGCCTGAGACTTGTTTCCAAGCCGGTGCCTGGCCACAATCAGGCCTTTATGCGTTCTTTGCCCTGGTTCCCATATCGGCCTGGGTGAGAGCCAGCCCCTGCTGTATCGGAGGGAACTTTTAACCTCCTCTGGCCCAGAGAAAGAGAGAGTGAGAGAGTGAGAGAGAAAGTGAGAAAGCTGTTGGGGAGTAGAGAATAGAGAAGCAGGGCATCATGGGTTGCGTGGATGTGAGAATTAGCATGCAAGTGGTGGCAAGGGGAAATTACACTCAGCTATGATATAAAGCTGGAAGCAGAAAGGATATATAAGCTGTGAGATTTTATCTGAGATTGTGTATTATTAAACTGCTTGCTATGTGTCTGGAGCTCCATAGGAGTCTTTTGTGTATATTTGATGCTGTAGTTCAGCAAAAAGTCACCTTGCTTTACTCTTGTACATGTAAAAAGTAGGGGTGATAATATCTGAATCAAATCAGTATTGGTAGATACTTGCTTATTATAAATTATTATTTAGATTAACCTTTCTACTTCATCCTAGCACTAAAAAAATTAACCCTAACCCTATTTGCGATATTTACATGTTTTTTGTTTGTTTTTTACATGTTCACAAAAATAAAATGAGTGAAAAGGAAACCCAATAATGTCAATGACAACAGGTGCTTTCATATTTTGCAGACTCATAACTGTACCCTTGTAGAGCAGCTTGGTTATGCTATATTGGGCCTGCAGTGTATGATGTTGGAATACAGCATTAGCCTACAGTTCTCATATTGGTGTATCCATAGACAAAAGTTACCTGTTAAATAACAAAATTATGCATGGCTTAAAATAGCTGTGGCGCCTTAAAACCGGAATTGTTTCTAGTAGTTTCTATTTATTTTAGAAGATAGAAGTGTCATACAGTGTTGGAAACTACAGAAATTTGTTTGAGCATTTTGATAGTTAAAGCTTCCAGTCCTTGTGAGCTACATTAGCCTCAGCTCCAATGCAAAACTAAAGAAATGATCTTCAGACACCTAGCATGTCTTGGCTGATCTACTGTATTCAAAATGATAAAATGGTATTTAAAAATGGGGGAAAAATGTAAAGCGTTTTTTCCCCTGTCAGTCTTAATCAGTGGTTCACAATCAGGTCCTCACTGCCCTTGAAAGACAATCCCTGCTTTTCTATCCGAATGTGTTGGAGTGTTGGACTGTCTTGGGAGCTCAGAAAACCACTGGTCGGTACATTTGTTAAAGTCAGTACAGTCATTAAAAGTTTTGGATAGGGTGTAATAAAAACAAGTACTCGAACCATATTGTCCAAAGTGTTGATGTTTATTCCCTCGGCCGCATGTCAGTTTCACCATTTAACAGGTTTTTATTCACTTTTTAAGCCACGCTGTAACGTGAGGGAACGGACAGGCGTAATGACTAGTCTGCTGATGTGATGTGGTCTGATGTTGCTGTAATGAAATGTCATGGGCTCCTCTCTCAATTCGTGAAGATGTGCGAGGAAGAGATGTGCAACAGAGATGAGAGGGGGGAAAAAAGGGAGAGTGCGGGCTCCCCGTAATGACAGCATTCAAAGAGCTCAGTGTTAATTTAACGTACCAGGTGAACCGCTAACATTTAATAACAACGTTTCGATTCACCTCAGGCACAGGTAATAAAAACAGTGCTGCGCTCTGTTAGCACCTAGCGCAGGGCTTCCCGCATCAGTGGGCACTTAAAGTCCGATTTGATAAGCTCATTTAATGGGGGGCGTGTTTATGGATTCGCTGTTCAGAGTGTACCTCGGAGGCTTTGTCACTCCGTACACTGTAAGACAGTGGGTGGAAAACCTGGTAGTACTTTTAGCGGCCAGATCCATGCTGGCTGGCAGCCAGCCAGAACTGTCCTTAAGACGCATCAATCTAAACTGGCCAGACACTAACACAACATAAACGATCATAAAAGTGTCTGGCAACAATTTGCAAACAGGCTTAAGGTGTAATGTAACCCAGAGATTACTCAAATAATCTGTCTTTACATTTCTCTAATTACTGCACACATTAATCCGTTTGCAGGTACGTTTTAAGTGGAACGTTGAGATCTATAGGATAACGGTGGAGGCTTTAAAAAAAAGTTTTGTGTATTTTTCTTATGTTTTTGATGCAACATAGAACTGTAGAGACTGTCTGACCTTAAAGCAGTAATGTATTATATTTTCTGCAGAATATAAAAGTAGAATTACTGAGCATAATTACAAACATTGTGGTGTTAGTAGGCTGCTGGAAGGTTTTTTTTTTTTTAGCCATTTTGCAAGTCTTCACATTATACAGTTGCATTATACATTATACATTATACACTTACATAGGCTCAGAAAGAAGGTCTGCCTTAGGTCTGCAGAATTTGCATTGCACTGATTAAGATCTGATGGGCCTTAGTGCACAGCTCACTCCCATCCTAAGAAGACACATCCTCCAAAGTTTGTCAGGGCTTTTTTTCAACACACTTGAAAAAGTCAGATTCATTGGCTTGTGGAGGTCAAAAGCACAACACTCTGCTTGTCTCTGGCAATTAAACATTTACACCAGAGAGGTCTCCAAATCACCAAATCTTACATTAACATTGCTTTAAGCAGCTGCAGTGTTTCAGCAAAGCAAAATAAGATGCTCTTTTGTATTCATCTCTTTATTTTGGCTATGTGATTCAGTCATCGACACGGTATGCACATTTACTTTAATGGCTTATGGTCTTACCAAGATTGACAGTTATCTGATTGTATTATTAGAAGTCTTGCTCAAGGACTCTTACTGGTATAAAGTAGTGGTCTAGTGCAGGCAGTATTGTTATCTACTATTCTGTACCATTCATTCAGTAAGGCACTAATCTGCTTTAATGAATATAGAGGTTTTTACTATATATGTCTGATAGTTACATAATAGTCTCAGAATGATTGGCATTTTGTTTCTTACTGCTATCCAAGTTCTGATGTTTAATTATCAAAATATCTAAAATTCGTTTTTCGTTTTGTCATTGATGAGCTTATTGTGCACATGGGTCAGCAGTAGCCTCATCTTGGAGCTGTGCATGCTATTCTGGCCAGTGTCCTCTGTTGGCACCAAAGGGTTAGTGGTAATTCCCACAGGTGGTTTTGCGAAGCCGGGAGTCCTTAAATGTCCTCCACACATCAGTGGCTTTGCACAAGCGGGAAGTGGCTAACAAAAGGTAGAAAATCTTTAAGGCGGCGGAAATACTCAATCACGAGCTTGGCGCTCTCCAGTGCCCTCTGGAGAGTAGGAGGGAAACAAATGAGGAGTTAGTGAGGGATGAAAAGAGAAGGAGTGGAAGAAGCGGCGGCTCTCTGGCCTGCTCCGGATTAGTTTTGAGATGATGCTCACTCTTCTCCACCTCTCCACGCCTTCTCTCCCTCCACCCTTCCCTTCTGCCCTACGGAGTTGCTTCCAACCCCTTGACTGTGTTTGTTTCGCTACAGACTCTTTAACAAGCTCTCAAAATGGTTTTCATAGCGCCTGTGCCAACCAGTGAAACCAAATCTTCTTGTGAAGATTGAAAACACAATTGATTTTGGTGCGGGCCGCCGGCCCAGACGGCCCTTATTCTGTGGCCCCTCCGTGTGCACTGTCACTGATCTCTCACTGCTCCAGATTGATCTCTGTCTCTACCTCCTTCTTCTCCTTTCTTTTTTTCCCCCAACAGTGTCACACATGGAATCCATCTCTTACCTCAACGCACCTTTTAACCTCTTCCGCTCGCAGCAGCTTCCTGAGGCTCCCACCCCTTTCCTTGTTCTGGGGGGCTTTGGGAATAGAGGAAAAACGAATAAAATCCCTAATTGCTTTTGAACGCTGCACCGAAAGGTTAATTTCTCTTATTTTATTGGCCTCGAGCATGAGACAGCTCTGACTGTCGTCTAGCAGTTGGCTTGTGTGATCTTTGAAGCAGGTTTCCTGGAAGGAAAAAAAAGAAACCCAAAAAAGGCAACCCACCATGCACCCAGAGAGTTCTCCTCAGCTGTAAGGGCTCCTGCAAAGCTTTAAAGCCAGTGAAATCACTTGCGGTTATGGGCTTTAAAACACTAGAAATGAAAGCGAACTGAGCAAGCTGTTTGGGGGGAAAAAAAAGAGACAAATGATTTAATATTCTCCCTGACCTTTGTTTGCTCTGAGTATTGGCAGGGTTTCCGGGAGTCAAGGGGGACGATTTTTAAAACGCCCACTTGAGGATAGGAAGTTAAACGGCTTCTTGGCAGAGATTTCCATTTTAATTCCGTCTGTCATGCTTTTTTTCTTCCTACCTTTTTATTCTCTCCTTACGCCTGTAATCCCAAGCTTGTGGCGTGGACCCTCACTAGCACTGTCCATTTATAGCACTCTTTTGTAGTTGATAGGCTTCTGTTGGCTTTTATATATCGGAGGGCGTGGCCTGTAAACTTACTATTGTGATTAAAATAGGGATCAAGAACAGACAATCATTTGCCTTTACAGCAGTTGCTTATTATGCTATTGTTAAACACTGAGACATCGTACTTGCTGACGTTCAGTTACATTTGATAATGCGTCTTTTTGCCTGTCCTGATATTAGTCCTTTGTTCTCTGACAGTGAATAAATGAACAAGGTAGGATTCCCATCTGTTAATGAAAGGAAGCGGTGCTTTTTCTCGTACTTGTCTGGTTTTGATTAAACAGCTTTTGAACTTGCTTTAACCTGCTAATCACTCTGTTTACTAATTACTTGTCCCTTGAAAGTCCCTTGGGACTAAGATGATTTAGTGAACAACGGGACAGGATTTAAGAGCTTGTGGGATGTCACAAGAGCTGACCAACTGTGTGATCCGTGATCCGTTCTCTTTCTGACCTGGCTTGGTTTTGGGGCAGGACAACATTTCTCAATGTGTTTTCCTGAGCTCTAAATATGTGTGGTAGGCTTTCAGTCGCTGAGTTTCTTGCAGCCTTCATCCCATTGACTGATGGTTCGTAAAAAGGCCTCTAGGAAAACCCTAATCTCTCTTTGCTGCGAGACATCTGCAGAAACAGTATTTGTGCTCTCGTTGTGTCACCTGTTTTGAAGTACTTTCATTGGTGTCAATGCCCTTCAGCTCACCCATTTCATTCTCTCGTGTCATATTACTATATATTTTCCCCAAAAGCAGTGGGCTGCATCGTTTTCAAGGGGACCTAATGTCATTGCTCCTTTCTTTGGGGCCACCTGCTTTTGCTTTATCCAGGTAAATCTTCTGAATGGGGTCCCTCTGGATAAGCAGGGATTGCCTTGATTGCCTTTGAACTGAGTCATTGGATAGTGTGTGGATACGCCTCCCTGGCTGGGCACTTCTGTTTAAAGGACCGGCTATTTTAAGAAGATTGACCATGATTGAAGAGGATTTGCAGGCCCTGCTAACATGAGCAAATCTCCGAGAGATAGTGCGCCTCAATCTGTGGGCTATTGGACGGTGTGGGAGCTGTAAAGGTAAGCTGATGGGATGAAGTGTAAAGGTAAAATGCTTCTCTCAGATTGCCCACATTTCGAAGATTTTTGTCAAAGATCTGCCGGGGCTTTTGGCTCAGACCCATTGGCCGCGTCGAGTGGCGCTATCAGATTAGCTCTGGCTGGTCCCACTGTGCCTGAAGCGGCGCAGGGGCCGATTACAATCTCCTCCAGCACTTCCTAGGCATGGAGTGTGCCAATTAAATCAGCCCGCTGAACTATTAGGATTTAACAGTGGAAATAAGGCCCATTTCCAGGGAGACTGTGGCATTTCCAATCCCCAGCGAGTGCCACCCGCTCACCTGTGGAGGTGGCCTTGGAGTGGTAATAACTTTGGACTCAGGGGGGCTCCTGTGATCTTCAAGCTAGAGGAGCTAGCTTCCGAGATGTGGCCTGAAATAAGCGTTCACCCGCCAGGCCGGCTCTCGGTGAGGGAGCCACTGCTGTGTCCAGGGCTTCTGTGAGCTGTGAGGAAGCCTGCAGGTGGCTGATATTCCACAAAGCCGTCCAGGAGCATGAAGCAAAGGCAGCATTTGAGTGACAGCTTCCTTTCAGGCTCACTACCTCTTCAAAAAATCTGTCGGTTGAAAACAGGATTATGGGTCCGTAATTCAAACTGTCGTTTGTTGTGAACTTTTTGAGGCAGGGTTTATTTTTTATTTTTTTTTGCACTTTAGAGGGGTTCGCCTTTGGAGAAGATTGATACGCTCGTGTCTCATCAGCCAGAAGTGGCGGATGCGAGAAACGAGCATGGCTCAGTGTGAAAACAGTCGGTATGAGTTGGGGTGAAGGACGGCGAGATAAGAGGGAAATTATAAGTGTCTGGTGAATGTCCCTCCAAAACACGATTGTGCTAACAGCGTGGATACTGATTTTGTGGAGAGGCTGCCCTGCACATTAGCATACTGTCACATATCGTGCTAGGCTAACGAAAAAACATAACACACAAAAAAAGGACCCAGAACAGTGTCCCACTGGGATAACTACCTCCCGCACTCAAAATGATTCTAAAGCTCTTGTTAAATGGCCTTGTTTTTACGTCTCCTTCTTTCCTCTGAGTTGATACTGAAAGGCAGGGCTTGTTTTTTTCCATGTGCAGCTTGATGCAAAGCTTTAATGAAGCCTCAAAGGTATTGAGCATCATATACAATTACTGTGCTTACATGGCGGAGAATGAGTGTGCAAGTCGCACTTACTGGAGCCCAGAACGGCACAGGGGGGCTCTGGTGGAAGTCTGCCAACGTAAGAGAGAGTAACACATCAGGAGGAGAAAACACCATCAAAACACACGCACACAATAATTAGACAGAATTCTCAATGAGACGCAGCCTCACTGAAAGGGCATGTCCTTTTAAATGAGTGTCAACAACGGTGGGGTTCTGCTGTGTTGGTTCGCTAGATAGGGAGATAGAGACGGGGGAGGAGAGGTAGATAAATGGATGAGGCAGATCAGATTGATAAATAGATCCGCCGCATGCTGGCAGTGTGTGTGTACATGTGTGCTTGCAAGCTCTTCGCGAGTGTTCTCGATGTGTAAGTCAAGTGCACAAGGAAACGGTGAAGGACTTGCCTAATTAACTGAAATGCCAGCACATTACCTGAGCCCCCCAAACCCCCCACCCCAAACAAACTTTCATATCAACCGCACTCCGGGGAGGCTTGGGGCCTACAATGATGAGATGCTACTGTACCTTCCATCAAGGAATGCTTTAAGGTTCAGGAGACACTATGGGGGAGATGGGTTCACGCTCTGAAGAGATGGCTCCTGCAGTGTTCTCCAGCTCTAAGGCAAGGTCAACCAGCTCCTCATATCATCTTCCTACATGCAGAGGGACCCTGTGATGCGTCTCGCACAACAGGGCTGCTGTACCCTCTTGCTGGCTGACCAATGAGATGGGAGGAGAAGTGAAATGAAAGAAAGAACAGAGGCTGACTTTAAGTGCTGTGTTTTTTTTAAACGGAACAGTTTACCAAAGCGTTTTATTCAGGTTCCCTCAACTCTAACCAAAGCCAAGATCAGAGTTAAAGACATCAGCGCCTTCAACTACTATTTTCAACTCCACAAACTGTGGTAGATGCACTGTATGTCCAAAGGTTTGTGGACAGCTGCTGATTCACCATGTCTTCTGATATCAGGGGAATCAATAAGGAGTTTGTCCCCTTGTGCTGCACTAACAGCTTCTACTCTTCTGCTATGCTGCAAGGATTTGACTGCATTTAGCCATAAGTGAGGTCTGGTGCTGATTTTGTGTGATTATCTCAAATATGGATAAAATGAAAATTCCTAACATCTTACATGATCTCACAGAATGAAGGGGAATAAAGTTATGTCAAAAAGGATAATTGTAAGGAGTGTAATTGTAACTGAAATGTGAGGTTCAAACAGTACAGTAAGACAATAGAACTGCCATAGCAGATATTAGATTTAAATCCCTTGTTGATCCCACAGTGGGGAAATTTAGTCTCCGCATTTAACCCATCCGCGAAGTGAAACACCACAAACACACTCACTAGTGAACACACTAGGGGGCACTGAGCACACTTACCCGGAGCGGTGGGCAGCCCTATCTACGGCGCCCAGGGAGTAGTTAGGGGTTAGGTGCCTTGCTCAAGGGCACCTCGGTCGTTACTGTAGGCTCAGGGAATCGAACCGTGACCCTCCGGTCACAAGGCTGGTTCCCTAACCTCCAGCCCACGACTGCCCCCTATTAGCATGCTAGTTGGCCAGAACATGTGAGAACAAGGCCAATAATGGTCAGCATAACGTTAAAGAAGCAATATGGAAGATATATATTTTTTGGAAATACAGTACTTTCTAAATTCAGCCACAAAGTTATAAGAAACGCATAGTCATGCTAATGAAGCTTCATGCTAAATTTTCTATCTATCTATCCATCTAGTCAGAGTCAGCACTGAAAACTGTAGCTCTGTAGATGCTGATTTTCAGCAAAACCTTTAATATTGAATTTAATATTGAACAGTTATTTTGGGTGGGCCAGAAATATAAAATGAATCACCGTCAATGTCTGGCACAGGATTTAGGCATCTGGTTTGCATACCGCTACATCATGGAGTGTAAGCTTCCATTCCTTATTAGCTCCATTAGCCTTGTAGTTCCAGTGCAAAACTTAAAGAAAAGTAAATTTGAGACACTGCGCATATGTGCTCTACTGCCTTTGGGATAAGAGGCTAATCTGAAGAGTTATGTATACTAAGAGTTTTTGTATGTTTGTCTACACCTTCTCCAGAAATGGTAGACAACTCTTTGAATCGTAAGCCGTTGTTCCTGTTATGCTGTTGACATATACGCCATGCTTTGTCTACCTTCAACAGAGACAGTTTAAGCAAATCTCTCTTCACCTTAATGATGTATAGCTGTTTGTAATGAAAGACATTGTGTGTGACAGAGCTCAGGAAGCAATGCTTCCGCAGACAAGCAGCTCGTGCTTTGAGCCCGAGCGCAGACTTTGTTGGCACCCTTCCCAGACAGCGGAGATCCTTTTTAAATATGACTTAGGAAAATAAAAACATTCACGATCCATTAAAATGAATTATATTTTGCTGACTGATTTATCTTTCCCCGAAGGTTTCCAACAAGAGCAACTCGGCCCATTAAATGTCACCTTGAATAGATTAAAGAAAAGATAGAGTGTAATTGTTTCCACCAACTGCGAGTCGGTCTTATATTTTTGGCCGTTCTGATAAACATTATCAAAGCCGTAGAGAGGAATCAGAGATGCGAAATGCCTCAGTTGCTCTCTTTCAGGCTCAGAGGAAAGACAGATTGTCAATTTGCCTGATGCGATTGAAGAGCTGACCAATCTGTTTCTGCTGTAGCCTCGAGAGCACAATTTCACAATGAGGGAGTGAACGATGAAGCGCGTTCAAAAGGAGCGGAATAAAGCAGACACGCGTTCTAATTTCCCTTCGCAGCAGGTGGTTGTCATCCATCGTTCCCAACAGCTGGCTGCAGGGCGGACTGTGGGCGGATGGGAGAGCGGGTCTGGGCCCTGTGCCCCCCTCACCCGTCTTAATGACAACACACTGTCATCCTGTCCTCCAAAGCGCACCATCACTCACAGATGTTCAGCATATTACCCAGAGCTGCTGACCTCCCAATTGGAGTTGCTGGATGCTAAAGTGAAGTAATTAATGACAATAATAAATTATATGTTGAGATGTATTGTTTAATTTTTTTAACAAATTGATTTCACAAAATCCTGTCGAGCCTGTCCCTGAAGGTCTTTCAGCTTGGGACAAGATGTGGAGCAGCTCCCTCTTTCTTCTGATTCACTAAACTTTTTCCACGTCTTTCAAGTGGTTTTGTATCTTACATATGTTTGGGGAGTACCACACCAGCCTCTAGTACAAATCTGGCGGTCGTGATACAGTTTGGTTTTAGGGCCCTTTTGAACACATCATCTTTCCAACAATGGTGTAGTTTCAGTTTGTGAGAGATGATTTAATATCCATATAGAATATTTACTATGTCATGGAGAGTTTTTTAAGCTCCTCTGGGGTGACTGTTTTAAGAATCTGACCAAGCATATGAAGTGTAAAGATAGCATTTATGACTCTTTATAGCATTGATGTATATATGGTCTTTTAAAACGATAAGTCACTCTCGAGAGTAGATCATATATGTCAAAACTGTTGACATTGCCACAATATTGTCAAGTTGCCCAACACTACTGAACACTGTGGTCTTCCTGTAGGTGTAATCAGGCTGATTGTCTGATATTTTCTCTGAGCAGAATTTAGCATTTGAAAAAGCTGGGGCCAAACAGCGGCTAAATCGCTCACAACAGGAACTGGGAGGAGAAGAAAGGACTGGACTGAGTCTCGTTCACAAGTCCACACATAATTAAAATTACCATGCGTTGCAGGGGAAGGAACATGGGCGCATGATGCTTTCAGCAGCGATAAATGGGAAGCATGCTGAGGAAGAAAGCGGACAAGAAAGTCACTTTCGCTCCCCCCGTGGTTCCGATCAGTGGCTATGTCTTAATGTGCTGACCACTGCATCCTGATTATGTCAAAGGGGGTTCTTTCAAGTCTCTCACAATCCTCCTGTATCCCGGCGACTTTGAATTCACAACGTTGGGTGGTGGTCTCATCTCTGCTAATTATTTGGCGTCGGGAGACGGGGTGGATTTACACGTTGCTTTGTTGCGGTTGGACAGAATGTGCAGCTTGTTTTCTGTAAATCCTCCTGGACTTCCTGGTCCAGGACTGACGGGCACTTTACTCAGTCGCTGGCGCAGCCTGCCAGGCCCACTGTTTATGTTTCTGATGAGCCAGGCATGTGCCGGTGGCCACACGCTGAGAGAGCGTGGGGAGGGATTTTACGAGCTTTGTGCTCCAAATCTCTCTTCACTATTCACCATGTGCAAATTACATCGCACACTTCCTACTCTCTACTTGGCTGCCATATGATGAATATGAATTTAGATTTCATTTTTTTATGCCTAAATTCATCTAATGTTCATCCGTCCCTGCCTGCAGAGTCTCTGCAACTACACTGTACATAGAGTCATAAGTCAGGCGTGCTTTTGTCCTGCTGTACATTGCAGCATTTATTTGGCACACAGGTTTGTGCCAGTCAGTGTGTGTGTTTTAAATAAAATCATATCATATGCATCTGTTCTTACTTGTCAGGTCAGTGCAACTATCTATGCTGAGGGTCACAGTGAACAGTGTTTGTGAAATGAATTCGCTGGTGAGGCATTTACATGGACTTACATGGGCTGCCTGAAAGGTGATCCAAAACGTATTTCAAAGAGCACTGGCCAGTCCCCGAGTGAAAACTAGCTTACATATTACAGCTATTCATTCATTCTGAACTCGCCTTTCATCCCCGTATCCTTCCTGTTTTCATTTACATTTGAGGCATTTAGCAGACGCTCTTATCCAGAGCGACTTACGCTGTGCTTAGGGTTCCGTTGGATAATGTTTCCCAGCTAGTGTAAGAAGGTTAGAGTCTAAAACTGGCCATGAGCTCAGTCGCTGCCCGAACAGGGGCCAGTGCTGATACCTAGAGAGGACAATACACAGACATATATAAAGCGTAAGTGCACTGCCTAGCAACTCCAACTCAGCGCTCATACCTATAGAGAAAAAAAGTTAGGGTCAGTATAAGTGCAATAATGTATTCCAACGTGCACTTCTACTAGTGCTACTAGTGTTTTCGCGCTCCTGCTCACTGCATGTTTCACTATGCTTGCTGATGCTTTTTCTTTTGTACAGTTTAGCAGCCCTTGTTA
Source organism: Prochilodus magdalenae (assembly GCA_024036415.1). Classification (NCBI taxonomy): domain Eukaryota; kingdom Metazoa; phylum Chordata; class Actinopteri; order Characiformes; family Prochilodontidae; genus Prochilodus; species Prochilodus magdalenae. Next base: position 835,738 of record JAMWET010002088.1, read on the forward strand.
CTTTCTCTTACATGGTAGAAGCTTAAAATCTAGACCTAAATACTACCTGAGGTGTTAAAAGGAGGAGACCGGTTGGAAAACAAACTGGAATGCTCAACATGACATCTGTTTATGGGGTTTAAGTCACACCCATCAGTAAAGAGCCAATCAAAAGCAGCTGTTAAAGCTGCGGGCGGGAACAGTCTCCCTTAGTTGTGCAGACCTGCTCTGGAACCAGTAAAAACTCAACCAAATATATGAATTACTTGATCTGATGGCTGCAAACTATTTCTGAGAGTTTTCAGATCTCCCCCCTTTAGAGGAAATAGAAATAGTTTGGTTTTGTATGTCTGGAAATAATAAATAAATGTCTGTCTATCAGTGTTGCCAAGATGGCTGCCGAATGGACTGACTGTAAGACCACTCTTGGTAACACTCACAGCTGGTCATACAGTAATGTACACATATCCACACACAGGATCTCGTTTAATATTGTGACGATGGAAAAACAGATTGTGACGCGCGCTGAACTAAAAGCACAGTTTATTAAACAGGTCTGTACCAAAACACAGCAACACCAAGAACAAGGAAATACAACCAGAGGACTAAACTGAGTCAGAGTCAATAAACAGGCAAGAGTCAAACCAAGCAGACAATCAGACCAGGTAGAGGTACCAAAGGGGATAAACAAGAGGAGTTAACCAGAGAACCAAAATAAAATCAAAGCCCGAGTAACACAAGATCAAACAGAGAGAGCACTCGGTATGCAGCAGAGTGGCAATGAGCCAGTGCCAGAGAGAGAGACATTTAAGCAAACAGGCTAAATGATTGTCAGGTGACTAATTAATATTCAGGAGACCGAAAACGAGGCAATGGGGTGTGATTGGGAAAGTATGGACACGTGACATCAGGTGATGGTAATGGCAAATAACGTGGTGTAAAAGATTGGCTAGCTATATGCATTTGCCGGTATGTGGTATATAAGGTATACATAATATTAAAGACATTCAATATGAATATTAGAGGCATCGAATATTACGGAATATCGTCACTGTACTAATAAAAAAAAGTTACCTATCTCACTCATGTACCAGTGCATGATAAAACATTTATTTACTTAATTAATATCACTTATTATTATTATTATTATTATTATTATTATTATTATTTTCTTTTACTTTGTTGCTGTACAAAACAATAAAATTACTTTTACTTGTTTGTATGTCATGACAAAATCGCGACCTGCACTGGGCTGGCTATTTAATAAACTCACTAAAGATGCTTAATAGATTAGTTGGATTTAAAAAAATATTTGTGCCAAATATGAATGTACTCATAAACATGGTATTTTATTATGACTTATTAGTATTACTTCATTACATATTTTGTCAGTTCTTAACCATGTATATATGCACAGAACACATTGTAAAGTCAATTTCAGACTTATTTTTAACTTGTGGCTAATGTTATGTAGGCTAACAGGCAGAATAAGCTAAAAAGTCGAAGGATGTAGCAACAACTAGGTAAAGCTTTTCAGAATTCTGGAAAAGTCAGTGAGCACTTTGATACTAAATTAGTTTACAACTAGAAAATCTTGAGTGTTTTTTTGTTTAGGTAAAAGTTTTCATACTTCACAATGCTGACGATATGCCAACATGCACACAGGTTATGTGTCCATTTTCCTTCTTCTTATATTTAGACTTTTCTTCAGAGAATGGCTGTGACGGATTTGTTTTCTTGCATGCTTGCATTTATGTATATAATTTACTTTTCATGTTGTTTACCTCTAGACCTCACTGCTGAAACGAAACAAAAGCGTGAAAAGGAGCTACTTAATACAAGCATGAAAGCAGAAAAACAAAATAGTGGGCAGGAAGTGAAGCGGCTGTGCGCTGTGCCTTCAATGAGAATGCTGGTATTTCCATCCTGTTAGTGACTGAATAATCGCATGTTGCTGGAGCGCACCCGGCCTGAATGTGACCTTTCCGAGGCACGGAATACATATACATGCACTGTGGCGGATAGATTTCATTCTGCACGTCTTTTATATTCTAATTTACTGGCAATTTATGCATGCCATGGGAGAGCGGCGGCACTGAAGCCTCTCAGATTTGGCATTTGGAACATTAAACACAATGCCCTGCGTAAAAGCAGGACTTGTTTAGAGAGGGTGATGTGAAAGAGAGCGGGAAAGAGAGAAAGAGTGAGCTTTCCTCTGAATGCTTAGACTTTCCTGTGCACTGTCTCCTAAGTAGCTGCTTTCTGGCGTAGTGTGCTGGGACGTATTTTGACAGTTCTGTTTCGAATCTCGTAGTTCAGGTCCTATGTGTTCATGTTCTCCACGTCCTATGTAAACTAATAATGCAGAGCTTGTGTACAGCTTGTAGATAAGCGGACCAATGAGGGGCAACCAAACCCCGCTGTGTGTTGTAACATTGCAACCGCAATTTACTGGGTGTCTGGCATTAACTGAGGGTTCAAGCTAGCAAAAGCTAGGTTTAAAGGATATTCTGGTATTTTTGCCCTGATAGAAAAAAACAGTCCTGAAACTTAATTATAGGAAATAATCACAATTCAAATTACAGTCACAATTTTTCATATTTTTTAGAAATGAGAATTTTCCCCACATGGTTTAGCAGTAGTTAGTGTGTAAATACAATACGCTCGAATGCTGTACTTCTACAAAATTCTAATCTGGGTGATATATAATGTGTATGTATTGACCATTGTCTATTGTTGCATCCCTAGTACCTACATCAGCATCCTCTCAGTCTCAGACTAGCAGTGATGTCATCTTTCAGCTTGAGCTTAGAATTAAGCTTGGAACAGTGCTCAGGCTAAAGACTACATCACCCCCCATTTTCAGACTCTGTGCTGTACCTACAGCATTACCTTCACCCTCTGCTCTCTTTTGACTCAGTTGACGCTACAGTGGAAGTGATCCTTTTCTTTCGAACTGTTCCCGAGGCTGGCCTGAGGAAAGCGAGTGCATTCTTGCAGCAGTTAATAACCATTCACACCACCAGAATGCTTCATTACACACCTTGACCTCTGTGGCATTTTCTCTTCACTCGGGATTTTACGCTAACTTGGCAAAAAGAGGTGTGAGAAGGTGTGTGTGTGTGTGTGTCTGTGTGTGTGTGTGTGAGAGAGAAGGTGTGTGTGTCTGTGTGTCTGTGTGTCTGTGTGTCTGTGTGTGTGTGTGTGTGTGTGTGTGTGTGTGTGTGTGTGTCTGTGTGTGTCTGTGTGTGTGTGTGTGTGTGCCTCTGTGTGTCTCTGTGTGTGCGCATGTCCGGAGCTCCAGTCAGACTGTCAGGTGCAGTGTTTTGTAATTACTGTAGCTGCAGCTGTAGAGTTGAACAGTTCTGCTGGCTGGCTTTATTAGATTCTGTCAAACATCTCTCCCCCTCACACTCGCAGATGCACACTCACTCGCTCACACACCCACACTCTCCCGCACATACAGCCTGCTCTCTCTCTCGCGCTTTCTCTCCGCTCTCATATTTACAGCCAAACGCCTGGCTCATGGTGCACCAGACCTGAGATGTGCAGACTGCTGGTGCTCAGTTTATTTCTGTGGACAGACTTTTAGTTCAGTTGTTCAGTATTAAAATCGGAGTTGGTGTAAATCTCCCATTTAATCACAACACATCAGAGGTCCAAAGATTTTGTTTTCTTAGGAAGTGTGTAAAATCTGCAGTTTGTCATTTTGATTAATGTGAGATTACAACTGTAGCAATAGTGCAACGCTGCACATTAAAGGAGCAATATGTAAAATGATAGACCATTCAAATTCATACTACAGTACAAAACAATAGGGAGCAGCATGTTACCAGAGAGTTGTGTTGTCCATCCCTATTGTTAGAAACGCACAGCCCCTCCTCCTCAGTACTAGCATTAGTTGGGGAAAGGAACATCAACATTACTGCTTGTTTTGCTTTGGCCTATCTCACTTCCTTTGTTTGCTGCTGAACTTGGTTTGTGCTGCAGTGATCGTTATAAAGGTCCCTTACCAAGAGCCTCCGTGATTGTTGTGTCTACTGATCCGTTCATCTGTCTCTAACTGGTCTAACCGGGACCAAAACTGTCAACATGATTAACAAGAGGTTAATCTGATGGATGACAATGTTGCAGTTATCACCTTATATGTGTATGTATATATATATATATAGTGTGTGTTAGAATGCTCTGTCTAAGATGCAGTCTTGGGAAAAGGGTGCGTTTAGTGTGATCTTGAACACTGTGCTTTCTGCGTTTGAAGAATGGGACACACTTGGACACTCACCAGACAGCACATAAACCGAAACAGCCTTGGCGATGAGCCAAATGGCTTATAATATGACCACAAATCAACCCAGTTTGTTTCAATTCATTTATTTTTGTACAGTTCAAGATTATTGCTATTTTTAATACACTGAATAAACAATCGTGCCTGGAGAAACTGTTTATAATGTAATGGCACAGTCTTTCATCAGCCCTTAGGTATTACACTGAACCAGCATCAGTACCAGGGCGGGGTGTGATTATTGGAAATTGCAAATCAGTCAATCCATATTCAATGCTGTTTTTCATGGACGTTATAAAATTTAGGCATGCACCAATATGCAAATTCTGGGCTGATGCTGAAATTTGCTATTTTGTACGTACATATCAGCTGATGCCAATACATAGGTATATCTGTATATAGAGACTATTACTACCTGAGGAAACAGAGAAATCTATTTTTCTGTATATATTTAATTATGTCTAGGGGGATACAAATGCAATAAAATATATTGCAGAGATTTTAGAACTGAGAACCACTGAGCAATTGCATTTGCACGCAAGAGAGAATTTGAACTCTGCATACACACTAGGGGGCAGTGAGCACACTTGCCCAGAGCTGTGGGTAGAAATATTTACAGTGCCTGAAGAGCAGCTGGAGGTAGGTGCTTTGCCCAAGGACATCTCAGTCATGTCCCATCAGTTCAGGGGCTCGAACCAGTGGCCTTCTGGTTTCCTAACCTCTAGCCCATGACTGCTCTCAAGTAGAATCGCTGTTTGTTCAGATGGTATCTGCAGTTTACATTGCATACTTTCTGGAATATTATTAGAATTGTTTACAAACATTTATTTCCAAAATTCATGAGGTTTAGTCATCACCTTCACATCGCAATGCATCAGTATACTTTGAACACCTCTAAACATCATGAATGTCAACTTTCACAAAATTGGCCAACATGTTTTGAATTTCACTGTTAGGCAGTTTTATTCACACCCAGCTCGCTCACACGCAGCGTCAGGAGCGTAAGAGAGTGACATGTCTCTGGCTGGAGAGTGAGTCCCTTGCTAAATTAGCAGCCAGATTCTGAGAGAAAGAGGAGTACAGCCAGTATCAGTCATCTACTGAAGCAGTCACCTCTGTCTGCACAGCGCTCTGAGTCAGCAAGTACAGGCCGACCTCCACACACACGCGCACGCACACACATGCCCTCTTTCCCTCGTTTTCTCTCTCTCTTTCTCCCTCCCTCTCTGTCTCTCTCATGCTCACAGTCTCCAAGCTTTTTACCAGCTGTCACCCGGGTGGGCAGCTGTCGTTTGAAGAAGCTGTTGAAATTTTGCTCGTCGTCTTTTGAGTTTGTGACTTTCCAGCACCGAAACTGCAGCTGATTATTGTGAGACATGGTTTGATCGAACCCCTCGTTCTTCATTCCTCTATTCCCTTACACCCTTTTGCCCTCTTCTTATGAGAACTAATCATGTCACAGATACAGACTGTGAATTTAAACTGAATAATAAGGGAAAAAAATCCTGTCCCACCCAGCTGGAGGTTGAACGTCAGGTGAAGTGTTATTTTGTCAAATGGATGATAAGCCTATTAATCCACTTCAGCACCTCCAATCCAGAATGACACTTGTGACAGCTGTGGGTGGTGATACAATAATCTGAGCCACTGCTGAATCACTTTCCCTCACTGTCTCTCTCTCTTCCCCTCTCGCTGGTGGTGTGACTGGCCCTCCACCATTGGCTAAGTGAAGTTCAGTGGGACGAAGGGTTTGTTGTCATTGGCTCATTTTTGGTTCACATTGGCTTTTAAAGGTTTTGAAGGATTTAATGTCCATCACTAGTGTGAACACATCTCTGTCATAAAAAGACCTGCATGGCCACATTTAATCATTAGCCCCTTATGTTGCTGACACCCTGCAGACTGCTTGATAGTTTAAGTGATATGCGTATTCTGATACATCCCTAACAGGTTTTAAGAATGGACAGCATCTCAAACATAACTGGAGCCATTTAGGGAACTTTTCTATTTGTTGTTGTGAAGATGCACAAACTTGGGAATTGGAAAAATACAGCAACAAGTTTCAGCTGTGAAAGCATTAAGGTTCTCAATCTTACTGTCAGTGACCTGAGCTGTCACTGGACCGGACAGAAAGCTTTGTGTTTTTTGTTTGGGCATAGCAAAAGAACATATGGAAGAATAGAAAGTTGGGAATATCATGGATATCATTCTGTTTTGCATGGAGAGCTGGAGAAACAATTTTACTACTAGCTGACAAAGCAGGCTTATAATTATAAAGTGAGTGCCTCAGTGTTCTTTCCCAAACATCATAAGCAAAGGCAGTCACACATTTGCCAAAGTTCAACAAGCATCTCCCACATCTCTGCTATACTATAGTTTCTGAGCTCTCTCATTGGCTAATGCCTGACTCACACGTTAAGGAGAATGATTGACTTGTTTCTCCTCTTATTCTGCGATTTCACCGGCACCATTACAATGCTACAGAACGACCAGAATTTCCCTCGCTTTCAGTGAGAGCTGCCGATTTACAGTGACAGGAGGCAGCGCGAACATCGCCAACCCAATTTCAAGTAGAGGGATGCTTAACGTTATGGAAATTAGGAGCAAGGCAAGGTGGCGATTACCAGTGGGAATTACGGTATGCGCCTTTTTTGGTTCCTACATGTTTGTTCCTACTGGAGATGGAGGAATGACAATGGTGCTTTTGCTGCACGTAGATGCCGCTCACGAAGATCAAACACTGTTTTCTTCACATACTGAAAGTGTACAGAAAGTGGTGCACTAGACTGGGATTACGTTTATAGACAAGTTACTGGGAGCAGATCTGGTTTGTGCTTGGCGTCAGTAAAATCGGAGCAACCAGCAGTCAGTTTCATCAACACCCACAGGTACCATCCAGTGATTTGGGTGATCGAGAAGTCTTTGCTCCTGACCTGGGTATTCACTTCTGAGTGTGAAAATGTTTTGGTCAGTGGCAAATCTGGATTAAAACCTGGATTTTCTGGGTATGTTGTGGGTCATGAATGCTTGATTAGACCAGGCTCTGAAGTGGTGCTGGTACACGTGTGTGTGTGTGTGTGTGTGTGTGTGTGTGTGTGTGTGTGTGTGTGTGTGTGTGTATATATATATATATATATATATATATATATATATATATATCTATATCTATATATATATATCTATATATATATATATATATATAATATTGTCATCCCTAATTATATTTCTACTATATTGTCTGCGCTTGACTAGGAGCATGTAGGAAAGTGGCTCAAATCTGATTTGGAAAGATCACCTCTGTGTCGTGTTTAGCAACAATTTAATTTGTGCCATTTTCTCCATGAAATATGAATGTAACTTTTGAGAATTCCCTTTCCTCCTCCTGATCTTTGACCTTTTACTGGCATTAGTGCTGTCCCAGCTTTTAAGGAAGCCCCGTGTCCTGTTTGGTGTTAGCATCTTCTGTCAGGCCTGAAACAGCCATGACAGGTCTCGAGATGGACAGCGTGTAATTAGGTGGCCGGAGGAAGCGTTGCTGTGGAAACTCTGCAAGGAGGCAGGAAGTCTTAAAGGTGAGCGGTCAGCTGGCTGCCAGCATGCTGGGCTGAAGGCTCCCCGCGGCTAGCGCGCTGCACCACCACCTCCTGCATGCGCAGGAAGAAAGCCAAATCAGAGCGGGCTCATTTAGATGCACGGCTTTGTATTCAGATGGGATGGCTTTTTCCGTAATGACCTCCGAAAGAGGGCGGGTCACACGTCGGCCTCTGTTACTGTGTGCATGTCCTCTGTGTGGCTACTCTCTCGGCTCGTGCTTCACGCTAGCACTTAGCCGTCGGCTGCGAGGCTGACCTTCATCCAGTACACAAGTCCAAGCCCAGTGTAAAAGAATACTTAAATGTCTGCCAAGAAGCCATTATTTCCTCCAGGACGAATAGAACGAGGGGCCTTCTCTTCTTCTCAAAGCTTTAACTCAACCAGACATTCCCCTATACTTTGCTAGCTGTGCGGTAAGCTTGATCTGCCACATTATAAAGTATCATATTGTTTTAGTAACTTCTGCTTTGAGAATTACAGAGCGCTGTGCTTTTGGGGCCAGCTGGCAGCAGCTCAACAGCATCGGCAGCTAAATTAGAACATAGATTAGAGTTAGAATCTCAGATCAGTAAAGTATGTGAGTCTTTAGAGCTTCAATATTTGTCTTGTAGGTGCAATTTATAAGATGATGCAAGCTGACGAATTCATGCTCTGAACATGGCAACAAGCACAGCCCATCACGAGCCGCGTGTGTTTAAAACCTCTATTAGACAATACTAGGAAACGCACAGTGCCTCCTCCTACCCCTTCACTCCTGTTACTCTAGAATAAACACTGTGGCATCAAACCTCATCCTTTTATTTGCTAGAAGCATCTCCAGTGGTGTAAACCACCAATGTTAACTCCTGTTTTGCTTTTATTTATATCCCTTCTTTTGCTTGGTGCTGAATGTGGATTCTTGCTGAGCAAGGGCAGAGGTGGTGATTATGGTTGCTTCAGCCATTTACTCTTATTTGCCACATGTCCTTAAATGATCTAACCAGGAGCAGAACCTTTAACATGACTGACAAGAGGTTAGGATACAGCTTTGGGGCAGCAGTGCTACTTCTTCATCCTCTCATGTTGGATTGATTCAGTGCTACAGTGATATACTATCGTCTCTGTAGTTACAAAGGGATTTCTGTAGGTAATATTTAATCGTGATTTAACTACACAAAAACAGTGTGTGGTTTAAGTGATTTTTATTTCTTTTTCTTTTTATCTGCTGTTAATGGCTGTTACTCGCTCTATGTGACTTAACATTTTTGGAGAAATGAGAGAAATTTAGCAGGCAGTGTTGTTAGTAATGTGGAGTTTTATTCAGTCTCTGGGTTGCAGTGCTTTGCTTCTGTCTGGCTTTGCACTGAGCTGTGTTGTGCAGGGGTGATTTTGGACGCTGAACTCGGTGCTCGGGTCAGACTTGAGCAGAATGTTTTCAGGCTCTTCATGTTCAGACGGAAATTTTAGGCTTGATGGTAGCTACACTTTCTTGGTCTGGCTGCCTGGCCTGGTCTGGAGTCAGAGTGGTGCAGAGTCAGAGTTGGTGTTTAACCTTGCTTTTCGTCTGCACTGTGTCCTCCTAAGCCTGGGGAGTGCATCAGCTATTTACTGCAGCTGGCTCACAGCGCTGTCGCCCAAAAATAGAGGCACAGTAATCACAATTACACAGCCTGAGTGGAGGGCTGAAGTGTCATTTAGAAAAATAATCAAAAAGTCATCTCTCTCTCCCCCTTTCTCTCTCCGTCTGCCTCTCTCTCGGCCTCTCTCTCTCTTAATTTGGCATGGTTTCAAGTAGCCTTGTTCAAAGCCATTACTGGGGCAGGCTAAAGAGCAAAGTAAAGGTTGATAAATGACAGAGAAAATGGACAGATCGTATAGGGTGAGAAAGAGTCGATTGCTCTTTCTAAGACAAAGTCTCCAAGGCCTGGCCCGAACTCTGGGTGGCCACTGAGCACTCTTCTCCTACTGCCACACTTGTTTTCTCTTGCTTTAGGGGATTCAGTAGGTAGGCAGGGGCTACATCTTGGAAAAATATCCTGATTAAAATGCTAAGTGCTAAGTTAACGGTTCAGGTTATCGTACGTTTGTATTAATGGCTTCTTATTGTGTGTACTTACATAGAGGCAGTGAAGGCTGTACCACAGTTTGATTCACTGATCAGAATAAGAAACTGAGCCAGAATACAGAGGAGCCATACCATGCTGAGCGATTTTTGCTCTTTTATTTGATGTAGTTTGTCTTTTTGCGGCCCTTTTCAGCGCTTGCTGAGTCTTTCGCTGTCCATTAAGAGCCGTACCCTGCAATCTACATTTCTCTCATTTCATAGATTGAGAAAATAAAACCAACAAACAATGGCATAATTGTGCTTAAAGCTTAAAAGAATCCACAGGCACCAAATGTAATCACACTGATGGTGTAAGTCTGATAGACTGAAGCAATTTAATTTCTATTGCCTCTGACTCCAGGGTCACAGCAATTTACTGAGTGCTAATTCACTTTAAAAATGCTAATAAAGATTTATTGAAGGATCCAGTGGCCATTTGCAGATCACTGGGACCAGAGGCTAAAGCGGTTTTGCTGGAGAGGCTTCTAATGGGGGACATTGAGAGGATGTGTTTCTGTTTCCAGTGTCTGTGTGTGCGAACAAGAGTGAGATCAGTGTTTGTTTTTGCTTTCTCTCATCTTTCTCATGAACACGTCTGCTTGGCCTTTTTCATGTGCCAGAGCTCTGCGAAACCAAACGTTCGCTCAAGCGATTTACACAATTTAGTTCAACCTAATATTGTCCGATGGGAGACATGGAAAAAAAAAACAAGTTAAACCTAATACTTTCTGAGCCCAGGCATAAAAAGGATCTAGGAAACATGAACACTACAAAAACAAGCGCCTCTGTAGGGCCTGACTCATAAAAGGATTGGCCGATAATATCAGCTGGCACTGATACTGATACTTAGCTGACTGATAAGTGTAATGAACTGCGCGAGATCCGCAGAATAACAGCAAAAGGGTCTTGTTGTGCTGTTGGTTGCCAGAATAGGAATGGAAAAGCAAATGACCTTCATTTCTGTAGAACACCGTAGTTCAAGATGCCATTGGGGTTGCCTTAAAACACAGATTGGCTCTACCATGTGGTGACTAGCTGACATTTGATGTATTAGCGTTACAGCTAACTGCTACATCTAACAGCTTACTGTAAAAGCCCTATCTTAGCCTTACAACATGTAATAACTAAAAGTAACTAGCAAGTTGGTGTCAGTATATAAAGTTTTTGTTTGACTTGTTTATTTTAGCCCACATCTTGTATAGCTGCGTTTGTGTCCTTATTTCTGACTAACACAGGACCTCAAATACATCTCTGTATTTGAGGTCCAGGACATGAACGCAAAATACAAGCTGTATAGATTAAGAGTTTTGTAGGCCTATGTGTTTTTTTTCGTATCAGTCTTGTGTTTTCCACAAGCTGTAAACAGATATCGGGCCACTGTAACTTTGGCCATGTAGTGGGATCCTTAACCTACTGACCTGACAAAAATACGACTCAGGAAACTTATCCCATTGGTACAGGCTAACTTATTATTGTACAACAGCCAGTCTTCTGCTGGCAAACCATTACAACAACTGGAGAAGGTGTCCGGATAATCCATATTCCTATATTCCTACATCTGACCCCTGTGTAGTAACTAGAATCGCTATTCAGTGTTGTATATTTGTATTATTTAACACTTTGAGGGCCAAATATATGTATAAGCTCTAATATGATGCATAATGTACCTTGAGGCGCAGGGTTTAAGTGGTGCAATGAAATCATGGAGACGACTGTAGGTTTAAAATAAAATGTTCTGTTATAGCTGACAAATGGAAATAATGGAATTTTGTAACTATAGTATGGATGGCGTGCATAAATTGCAACCAATTTGAAGGCCATAGAAAACTGGCCACTGAGAATCGAAAAATATTCAGCCACATTTTCTATGTCCCCACCCATTTCCCGTGCGATCACTCCACATTTTGCATGATCCTACTCAAGTGTCGGTTTTTACTACTTTTATTAATTAATGAATTTTTTTTTTTGCTGTCAGCTCCATCCATGGCTATGTTTGCTACATTTGCTGTGTTCAGTGCTGGGTTGGAGGAAACTGCTGTCCTTGTCTGCATCCTCCTTTGTGTTCTGTCGGGATGCGCCTCTTGCATCTCCCTGTGGACCTGCAGGCACCTGGGCTCCGGCTGCAGCTGTGCCGAGCCTTAATGCAATTAGCTGTCCCTGCTTATGAGTCATGCGTGGCTGAAGCTGGGGCCCTGCCTCTGACACTTAGAGAGATGAGGCAGGAGCTTCACAGCTTGTGCGACACAGAAACAGTAGCTACAAAGAGGGAAAAAAACCCACATGCGCATGTATATGTGTCTGGCCTGGCCGCTAATGAGATCCACCCACACGTGTAGCGGCTAGCGGGCCACACTTTCGAGTAAAGAACGCGGTTCAGCCCCTTGTGTTTTGAATCATGGTCTAGAGGGGGCATAAATCAACAGTAGCGAAGTGAAAGTGATTTAGGCAAAGACTTAGTAGTGTGGGGTGGGGGTGGGTGTGCACATGTACGCTCGTGGCTGTGTGTACATAAAAAGTATGCCACTGAAAATGAATGGGAATGCTGAGGCAGTGGTGCAGTCGTTAGAATGCTGAAGCAAGTAACATGCAGGTTCTGAAAATGAATATAGAGCTCACAGCACTGTTCAGCTACAAGACCAAAACTTGATTTGATTAAATTGGTTTTACAGACAGTATGTTCTGTCCGGGACACATTAAGTTTAACCAGGCCTCAGACATAGGCCTGTCACAATTGTTAAAGCAGAGCTGATTGAAGTTGACCAACAATATTTTTTACAGCTGTTAACTTTCACAGTCATATTCTAACATTGCAACAAACTGAATGTCAGTTGGATGAATTTTTATTGCTTGAGTTGATCAGTGTGTGACGATGCATGTAAATAAATGAGGCCAGGCTCATTTGAGATGTCTTCCTCTTCCTTAACTAACGGTTGCAATTGACACCAACAGACATACAGAAAAACACTCATTCTCAAAAAACAGTTGGACCCAGAAGGTCACCACTGCAGTCTTTGGCAGCGCTGATGTGGTGTTACGGCAGTCATCGTAATAGTCTGTGTGCGTGTTGTCATGCATCATGCAGGCGTATACCAATGGTGCTGGCACTAACAGGATGAGTCATGGAGGGCATTGTTGCTCGCTGAATGACAGCAGTCTTGGCTGTTGGGTCAGTCAGGTACAGAGATGACACCTGTCCTTGCTTACATCACATGCAAGCTAGATGTGATGAAACTTGAGCTAAACTCCTACGCTTCCAGGTGATTAGTTAACTAAGGGCACCAGAATGCAAACGCATTGTTCTCTAAACCCAGTGTGCTCTGATTGGTCAGCCTACTCACTCTGGTCTAAGAAGTCAACCACCCGAGTGACATCCACAAGTTCTGTGCCCAGCTTGCCTTTGCTCACATTTTCACACTCTCAATATAAGCTGTGATCGATGTATTTCAGAATTCTGTGTAATTGTACACATACAGTTGTATGCAGCAGTTCTTGGGCTTCCCTGGCCAAATGAAATGCAGACAGTAGCACTAAACTGTGCTTTAACATGAGGGAAAACAGTATATTTAAATTCACACTGTGGAGAATGTGTTAACACAACAGTGCAGTGTATCATTTCATTTCAACATCACCTTAACTGCTTTAGGTGTGTATGTTGAAATGACCAACTGTGGTGAAAAAGGTGACGAAGTTGTTAATCAGAGTTATTTATATGACGGTTAATGTTCTTTGTTCCCACTGCCTGTTTAAAGCCAGTTTTTCTACAGTAGTTTACAAACAGGCCACTTGTCTGTATTGTGAGTCTCAGAAGCCACAACAATGTAAAGCCCTGCTGAAAGCCTGTTGAATCCTTGATCCTTGTTTTTGTTTTTTTAATCAATGTCCCCCAAAAAATAATAATGGAGGGAATATCATGTTTAGCTCCTCGCTACAGTTGTTTGCTAACAAATTATTTGAAAAATGATTGATTTATCATTGATTCACATATTGATTCAGAGATTCCTCTGTCACTCTCTGTAAGCTGCTGATATATAATTTGTATTATTTCCTAAATGCATTTCCTTGCTAGTGACACATGGCTACATGCTTCCCACTTGTTGCCTCTATTTTTAAACTAGTTATAATTTCATTAACATAAGTCTTACTGTTTAGTTAACTGTTGTCAGTTTGAACTATCATGGCTATCAAGCTATCGGGATAGTAAGGTTGTGGTTTTGCTAATGGGCTTGCTAAGAAACACGGAGTTGCTTATTCTTTGCCATTCTGCTGAAAGTGTGCCCCACAAGTCATCCTACAATGCGTTCAGTGTTTTTCTAAAGAGCAGCATCTGACAGGGGAACAGGAGGGACCCTCCTTGCTTTCACAGCTTGATGCGAATATACGAGTCAGGCACAAGAGGACAGTTTGATGCAGCTGCGTTCGCTCTCTGAAGGACACCTCACTGCATTCGGAGCCATTTGAATACAGGGAGCTTTTGCTTGGCCGCTTTAATGTGGAGCTGGATCCTGGCGTAAATGTCAGCTCCAGTGCACAGAGCAGGCTTGACGCTGGAGGATGTGGTTAAGCTTGGAGGTGTTTTTCTGTCCTTGTGTGAACCGGCAGACATTGAAGTTCTTGTCCCTTCTTGAACCTGCCTATTGTTCATTAGAGAGAATAGAAGAGGAATGGGGGTCAGCACCTGGGGCTTTCTCACCTAGAGACTGACTGGCTGGCTGATATATCAGTCTTGAGGGCACTTCCTTTTTCAGGCTCCTGTGTTTATTTATTTCTCTTTTTGAAAAGGTGTCTGGGGTGAACTTGTATGACCTTGTGTTTCCCGGGTTCTTATCTTTCGCCGGTCCTTTGTAAGCTCTTGGAACAGAATACTAACTAAAAAGACAATGGATGCCTCAACATCAGAGCGAAGGAGCTGAAAGACCGTGAACGAAGTAGCTCTCAGAGCTAATGAATCTTAAAGTGAACCGTCTAAGATGTTAAACTTTTGATTTGCCTTAAAATCCCCTTCCTTCGTGGTTTATTTACTCAGAAGGTTGCCTTACATTCATAAAAATCTGCGTGGGGAAATTAGTCAGGACTTGAAGGAGGGTTACAGATAGACAGAGAGCCTAAAAGAAAGAGAATTGGAAGCAGATAGAGAGGGAAATGAAGACTGGGCGAGACAGTGAGAGAGCGAGCAGGGCTATGTGGTTTGGCAGGCTGCCGACAAAAACTGTTCCAAAGTTTCAAGGCCTTTATTTATTTTTTAATCATCTCTGTTTTATTATCAGAAATCCCTGGACAACCGGATGCATAATCTCACATTGTTCATGAGGCTAATTAAAACGCAGCCAAGCTTCTAGTCTATTAAGTCCTCAGAGCTGGGATGGAGAATGTGAGATGCTGCCTTCCATCTTTAACACTGCTTGTACTAGTGGGGGGATCCTAAGTGGCACACCTCTGTTTTCTAA
The DNA here is from genome assembly GCA_024036415.1 of Prochilodus magdalenae. NCBI lineage: Eukaryota > Metazoa > Chordata > Actinopteri > Characiformes > Prochilodontidae > Prochilodus > Prochilodus magdalenae. The sequence goes on from JAMWET010002088.1 coordinate 851,123, forward strand.
GCAGTGTTTTAACCTATTTGCCGCTGGGGAGCCCTGCACCAATGAAAACGCTGCGTATAAATCAGAGGTGTGCCCCTCAGCCTTAGTTAAAATCGAAGCTGTGCCATGCACTCTTGATGGGGTATGCAAATTACTCAATTCCCAATGGAAACAACAGCAGTTGGTAGGGGTCACTCTCTCTTTGATGAAGTGGCATAATGATGGTGTAGGCAGTTTGATGAAGCCTTGCGAACCCAAACTGCATTATGTGAGACGATGACAACCAGAATCTGTCCTGAATGTGCCGTAAAATGTATGTTCATTTGCTGCCTGCCAAAATATGCAAAGATTTTTTAGGGACCTGTGATGCAAAAAAATCAAAAGGCTTATTGTTTTAATAGGGTAATAATGCTGCTCTTTCCTGTCCAATGTCCAGTAGCTAGCTACGCCAATTTGAGTTATATCATATTAGGTTATTGGTCTTATCCACATAGGTTTCCACTCCAACCATGCAAGAATGTGTTGTTCTGCTGTTTATAAAGAAAAGGCAGACGCTGTTTTTTTATTTTTTCAGGTTCTTTCTTTCACTTTCTCAAAACTTTTATTCCTTTTCTTTGATTGCACTTAATATTAAATACATCAAATTGTGTGTTATCCTATCCCATGCCATGCTTGCTGACACAGTTAGAACTTTGTGATTGTGTATTTGGTCACAAAGACATTAAATGGGTGGAACAGATTATGACATCACATGAATAGACCACCAATTCTCATGACCAAAAAAAAAAGAATTGGTATTTTTGCATCAAGAGCACACTTGCCTTTAGTCGTCTAGAGTGGCTAGAGCTGCTGTTCTAGCATATTGAAACCTGAAGATTGATTGAAGTGTGGTGGCAGCTTTCCACTAGTATAGTTAACCATCAGGATAACGGTGTTGTGGTGTAAAACTGGAATACACAAATAATGCTGGCCCGAAAGCTGTCGTCCTGACACATGCCATTTGTTTCTGTATACCCAGCACCCCCTGCAGACCCCTGTCCTCTCGCACACTAGATGACTTTTCCAAATTCCCTTGTTTGTGTTTACAAGCGTTTCCTGTGCTCTTTCACACAATCACGAGTGGGCCCCCCTCGGTGCCAGTGTGGCATCCAGTTGGGTGCCTTTCTCTGACTGGCAGGGCTGAGGCAGGTAGGGGGTCTGCCAGACCCCCTACGGTGGTGGCTTTGCCCGCGGGCACAGATCTCTGTGAAAGGTCCCTGAGGTGAAAGGGCCCTGTTCTAATCATGACACCATCTGTTGGAGAGAAGGTTACACCCGCGCCACGCTGATGTCACTCAGCTCCGCTCCATTCACCCTGTCACTCTCTCTCTTTCTCTGTCTCTGCTGGCTGGCAGAACGACAGGCAGCTGGTAGTCCTCAAAACCAGCCAGAGGGCAGGGCTCAGTGTCTCTTCGTGGCCCAGGACACCCACTTGTGCCATCTGGGCCAAGCCCTGCAGGCTAGGAGAAGAGCACGGCTCCTGGGAACCCAGAGGAAGGTGTGGGAGGTCCTGATGTGGAAACTGTAGCCACAGGTTGGAGTACGCCATTAATCTCAATGATGAACTCCTAAACAGGGATGTTTACATGGGCCCTACTCAGCAAAGGTCACCCATTAATTAACAAACTAGCAAAGCACATGGAAAACTAGGCCATTGGAGCTATTTATTCAAAAGTACAATAAAAATGCAGCATGAGGTTTTGGAAATGTGTTCAGTTACACTTGGGTTCTTTACTGTTGCCGAAATGTGAACAAGTGCATCTTCCAGTGGGTTTAGGATTTTGCCAGGTGCACACTTTATGTCCCTTAAAGACTTTTTCCTACATCCAGACAACAGTAGCACACAAATCCCATGAAAGGCAGCAGTGGATCGGCTTTTTTCAAAGTTGTGGAATTGTAGCACATTCAGACCAAGCGCTGGTCCAGCGGCTAGAAACACAACAGCCTCTCTGTCCACAAACACAGACCATGGCAGATTAACGCTCTCAGACCCTCATTCACTCAGCGTTAATTGCTGTCCACTGTGTCCTTGTTACTACTGCTGGGGCAAAGCTGAGAGTGGCCAGTTAATCTCCATAAATTACTCGATTGTTTAGAACCGTCATATCTACACTGCTCAAAGTTTCATAAACAGGTGCAATGTAAAAGAAAGGATCATATGTTTATAGTTATGTTCACCAGCTATGAGTGATTAATATTACTAAACATATTTCCGGTTTGCAGCACATATTTATATACATCTACGTCAAAGCTGATATGTTTGGTGTCCCTATAGAGCTGTCTTTACAGGACAAGGATAGAAACAGAGGAAGGAAAATCAAACCTCAGCCTAGTTTTAATGGCCCCTTGAGTAAACCCAATAGGTTTGATTTGGCATGCATAGTTTTTCTTTTTTCCTTTTTTTTTTTTTTTTTTAATATAAAGCGTTTCTCTCAAGCGCACTCTGCCATCCGTCTCTCCCTCCTCTTTGGCACTTCCGAGCAAGGTCTATACCCAGTAGCGAAGCAGCTAAATCATGCTTGCTCAAAGCAGCTAAATCATGCTTGCTCAAAGCTGCCCGCTGCACACCTCCCACGTCAACACTAGTTGTTGGGGAAATATGTCTCCCTATAAGGTCGTTTGTGGGGAGCGGCAGGTTATTTAGCAAAAGGACAGGATCCGGAGTGACAGGCTCGTGTGTTTAGCTTGTGAGGCCGAGCAGAAGAAAAAGGGCTGGTGCTTTTCTCTTCATATAGAATGATCCCTGCCTCAGGATGGGGGTCCAGCATATATTAGACAGGTACTTGACCTTTTACCGGAGAGGAAGGACGGGATTAGTCCCTTTCCTGCTTTTGCTTCCCTCTCAAAGTGAGTTCAGAATCCAGCTCAGTGAAGATTACGTTTCAATTATATTTCAAACGATGCCAGCTTAAAAAGGCATTCAAAAAAGGTTTGGGGTGGGGAACAAAAGGAGACATGTCTTGTCCTGTTCCTTTTTTTGCCCCTGAGGTAGTCTGGCTGGTGTGGTGTAAAAGCGCCAGCCTCCATTTGGCCTACAGTCACATTCCTGGTCAACTTAAAGGTATCCCAGGTTTTTTAGGTCAGAGCCATAAGATATAACCACCAGGTGATTGACTGGATTTAATTTGTGTGCTTGTTGCTACCTCTCCAACATTCCTCCGTTGCATTTATTTTAAATAGGTGCCAAAGGTTTATCCGGTATAATCTGAAGCTCCTGTTTCTGACGCTAATGCCTAATTGTACATAGTGTAGAGACAGCAGGGCCTGATGCAGAGACTCCCTTTCGTACCAAAACAGCTCTAAATCGGAACAGATGTAGAAAAAAGACCACAGTGTACAGAGACCTGGGAGTGGAGGACTCCTCCCATTATGGCTGAATGAAACTTAATCCTGCGGTGGATTCTGGCTTTGATCTCCAAAGTGCTCTGCTCCATTGTCTCTTATTTAAGCGGCGTAGCGAGCCGGGCTTGCTCCGGCTCCGGCTGGCCGTGCTAACTGCGGCTCGTTCGGGCCCTTTCATCTGTGCCTAAGCCCTCTTCCGGAACTGTCACGAGCTGAGGTGCTAGAAGGGGTAACCATAGTGACAGGCGGTAATTGGCCCGAGCGCGAGCATGTTGGCACAGCTGCCACACAGCCTTTTTTGAAGTATTTCCTCTAAATGGCCAAAATGGAGGAAATCAAACACGGCGCTTCTAATAATGGTCGAAAAGCATAAATCAGGTGTCACGTTTGGCGACATTGCCGTTGCTTATTTTTAGGATGGGCCGTGTCTTTGCGTGCCAAAGAGAAGAACGGCTTAAGTTATTTGAAATGACTCCTCTTGAAGAATGACAGGAAAACACAGTACTTGCTACGAACGC